>CM051275.1:7080649-7423149 GCA_027921565.1 Artemia sinica
GGGGGTTTTGAGGGAGGGCGAATTGTCACACAGGCAGATGCAAGCAGATTACGTAGGGGCAATGTTCTTTACTGACCGAAAGGATATACATGTGCAAAGCTTTTCCCACTACATAAATACTATAAACTACTACTGCTACGACCACTACAAAAGTTAAGGGGCATAAGGTAAAAAACTCGGGAATGTTGATGGCAAGTTGAACTAAATTAAAAACACTCTGTTGTATGCAGTTGACAAAAAGGGTGAATTAGCAATACCTTGTGAAAACTGTCATTGGACGTATTTATTGTTAGAAAACTTTTCAGGTGTGTTGATGGGAATATTGAGACTAACCCAAAAAAATAACTATCCCCATCTACTGCTTAAATATAACATTCTACTACTAAAGGGGGACTGACCCCTTCTTTTGGGTATCTTACTATATTTGAACAGGAGACAAGGTTCATAAATCATGGACCGTCAATAAGGGGTGGCAGGAGGGGGTACCAGGACCCCCTCCTGTGGCTGATTGAGGGTGCCCTATGTTTATATTTTTTGTTTTGAGATGTCTATTATATCAGTAAATAAGTGCCAATTCGACCAATTTAAGTCCTCCTGGGAATTAAAGACATAACGGGTGCTCATTGTTCACTAATTACGTTATCCTCCTCACTTTTATTCACATGAACGGTAACATCAAAAAAATCTCAGGGCAAAGGCATGCGACCTCGGGGAGCCGGGAGTTGAAACCCAGACCAAAGAAAGGACCTCACAGCACTCATGAGTCTCAAATCAGGGAGGAACAGAAAAAACCATCAGTCTTTTCAAAAGAAGAAAAAGATGCCAGAGTATAAATTGTTAAGATCCCGAAAAAAGGGATCCTTTTTCCTAGAATGGTATATTCTACCGCCATAAAGAAGTCTCCCCTCTTCAATCATCTAATCTTCAAAATCTCTTCCAATTGCAGAAAAATGTGACCGTCAGTGCAAAAAATTACATGGCTCGTAGAATAATTTTATCCGCGACCGCTCTTTGAAAAAACCTTCCATTTTCAATATTTATTTCTAATGAAGACTATCTCACAGATTTGACGTTAACACTTTTATTCAGTGTTCAGTCCAGTTCTTCGAAGCGAAAGCACCTGTTTTACGACCCATTTCAAAAACTCACTTCGGAATTCAGTATTTGCACGGCCAGAAACTTTAATTAATCAGCAAATAATAGATAAGATAATTTCATTAATAGATGAAAATAAGTTAAACTTTAACAGAGTAGTGGAAGTGATAAGCTCGCGGTGGGTAATAAAGACTTGATTATTTTCTGTCGAAAGAAGAAGTTGCGCAAAAAAGTGGGACGTTATGGGTATTTGGAAGCGTTATCCCACTGAGACATATAGTAAAACGTGCAAACAGGGTTCACAAATAAGTGGCAAACAGGGTACTCTACTTGCGAGTAACATTTCGCCTTTATTACGTTATTTAATAGCTAAGAGATGACAGAAAGTAATTTTAGCAAACGATTCACAAATTTGTACAAAAAAGTTAAATCACAATGGATTTGAAGCTCTTAAAACGCTGCAATTGGCTCAAGAACTCAGCCAGAGGTGACAATTACAACCATGTATCCATATATGAAGAGTTGAAATGCAGTAATAAAATCGGAATAATTATCTTCAGTAAAACTAGAGGTCCCAAAAACCACAGAGAAACTAAGTCACTCCAGGACTCCCGTCTACGAATTCAAGGAGAGGGAAGCTTGAAGGAAGGAATTAGTAATTTTATGGGTTGCAGGAAATCCACAAAGCCGATATTTCTTTTTAAAAAAAAGAGTAGCACATTAATCTTGCAAGAAGGGTGCCCCAAATTAAATCGGCCAATTTACAGGATGTTTTTTCAGATTGCCATTCAAAATCGGGGACTCACGTCCTAATAACTAGATTTCGGTTTTGTAAAAATGATGTATCAAAGTGACCATTAGTCGGCAATGGGAGAGTTTTGGTACAGGAATGAACGTTTGTGACTATGGATTATTTCGCCTGAAGAAGAAAACCGAGAGATTAGAAAACAAATTAAAACTGATAATCAAAGAGGGCAATACGCAACCCAAGGAACCTGAAACCTAAGTGGGAGAGACCTGTAGTTAATAGTTAAATGAAACCACTTACGAGCAAATAGAGGAAAACTGGACACAGGGTGATATAATACTCGGCGTTCAAAGTAGGAAGCCCGCAATACAATCCAGCATAGACGAATGAGCTCCCAAACTCAGAGAGAAAGAAACAAAGAGTTTTTTGTTCTCAGCTCAGGAGAAGACGCAAAAAAAATAAGATCCTTATCAATAGAGGGGACTGTTGTGTCAGGAATTTGATCTGATTTTCGGGTGAAAGCGAGGGCGAAAGATAAACGACTATCAAGAACTGATAAACGAAGATCTTAAGACCTCAATAGTAGTGTTAAATAAGGAATGAACTGAAAAAAAAAAAACAGTGAAAAATAGGAAACTGCGGGCCATGGGAAACATTTGAACGTTTGTGTTTGGTCAATGAGTTAATTTAAGGGCATCACAAGATGAAAAGTGGGGAAAGGATTAAAACAACAAAACGAGTTTGACGTGCTAGGTATTTGTAGAGGACGTGGATAATACGTTGTAGATGGGGGGGAAAAACAAGTGGGAATAAATTTTAGGATAGGAAGAGTTTTAAAGCATGCAGGAAAAAAAGTAGAAATAGTTTAGAACACGTGCGGGAGCCCCTGATGTTTTCTGAAAAGAAAGATCGTTTGATTCAGTTAAAGGGCTACCTAATTAAATCTGATAATGTTGTGTGGAATTATGCTTCTTGTAAATTGCTCAGTAATGGTTATTCATGTTTTAGGTGCCGTAATATTTACTTGCCTCAGTCTATCTCATATTCAAACGAAGAATACTTGGGAAAACTTTTCTGGTCTGAGGAAAAACGGCGCTCTTTACGTTTGAAGTACCCGCCGCATGGGGATTTGTATTGATGGGGCTCTATAATGCGTAAAAAACCCGGCTGATTTTTTAGAACAAAACGTGAAACTTGTGATGGGGTTTAATTTTTGACAGACCTTCATCAAGAAGAAAAAAAGTTAGGCGAATTTAAGGGGAAGCATTACAAAATGAAACAAGTGAAAGGAGAGAAAAGAACACTTGTTTGGAAAGTAAGCCTTTTACATTTTGGTGGGGGAGTATGGTTTTGGTTGGGTTAATGGGACGGGGTTGTGAGATAAAGGATAATAAGAGGATAGGACGACGTTTATATTTCTGTCGGGTAAGAAAACCCAAGGTTAATTGATTATATTTAGTTGATGGTGTCTCTTGTCGTGGCTTCTGTGGAATTTCAGGTTCTGGAAATAGTTGGTTCCCGACTCATTTGCCCTGCTGTTCAGAGATCAGAGCAGAATGATCGTCAAAACGGAAATAATAGGGTTATAGAAAATAGTTTCTGGAGGGATAGGAATACTAGATTAAGCAAAAAATATAACATGATGATGGAGCAGGTAGATATTTATAATGAAGGATTTTTATTTAAGGTCAAGGTAGGAAACGAAAATTTCGATGGGAAAGAGATTGGATGGAGAAGAAGATTATGATTACCTTCACCACCATAGTGGGCAAAACATAAGTGAAGAGTATAGTAATTTTTATTTGACGAATTGCTGAGGAAGTTACTGCGGAAACTGACGGAAAAAAAAGAGGAGAAATTGACGAAAAACAGTTTTTAATTTTTGGAATTAATCATTGTACAAGAGGAACTGAGGAAGTACGCTCATCCCAAACCCACAAGGGACTAGAGAATAATTTAAACATTACAGATAGACATGAAAAAGCGGTTACAGAAGCTGGACCAAGAACAGAAAAAAAACAACTGCGAAGCCAGCCAAAGAAAGTAAAAAAAAAGAACTATGAAACACAAATTTCAGGAAAAGACACACATCAATTCTGGAGAAAGCTGTACCTTAGGTCGCTGAAGGGAGAGGCCACACGTAGACATTAGTCTTTAGAAACCTGAAAAGTGGGGAACCAGAACACTCAGGGCCACAATCGGTAAATGAAAACCGAATGAAAGAAGCTCTTACCCCAAAGAATTTTAACAGAAATTATGACCTTTTGGAACCATGGACAGAAGGACGACCCGCATATTAAATAGAACCCAATTTCGAAAAGCAAGGAGATATGGGAGGCATGAAAAATCAGCTAAAGAAAAAGCTACAGGAGGAGACAGAGAATTTACTGCTACGATTATGAAAAAGGCAAAAACAAGTGATGCATACCCGTTTTTAACTGTCGTTTTTCCAGCCCACATACTTTTATTGTTGCAGCTGGGCCAATAGAATGATAATCAGAATCTCAGAGCTCGTACTATTATATAAAAGAGGAAGCAGCAAGTAAGAATTCTCGAATTACCGAATGATAGGATATTTCTCCCCACAGTGTAAGAAATATTTTTTGTAAAGATCCGTAGGTAGTCGGCTAAGAAATGGCTGAGCTAGAAGAAATTTGGAAAAAACAATAGATGATCGAGTAGTGGGGCATAGAACAAGAAGTGGGGTGCAATTAGATCATTTATTTATATAAGCATGTTTATTAGTTTTGAATAAAGGAATCTTTATATTGAAAATAGAGTGGTTAGGAATTTTTAGGTTAGGGTTTCCCTGGACGTAAGATGTGTCTTTTGAATAATACCTGAATACATGTTGCTATGATAGTTTAATGCGACTTTTGGAGATTCGGATCGCTATAAAATTTTTGCTATCTAATTGTAGAAATATATGGGGGGGGGGGGGGGGAGTTTCAGTTGGGCCTAGTTGTTAGAATACTATGTTAGAGTATCCAGGAGAATTATTTGACGTGACTTATGTTTTAAAAAACAGATGCCCCACTGTTACCGATTTTTGTTCAACTTTGTATATTTAATGGATTATAGTTTGATTTTTCTTGAAGGAGAAAAGTTGCTCCGTAAGTATTGATTAAGTGTTTTTCGAAATAATATTACTGCTTTTGTTTGCTTGAATGATATTGCTCTCATAGCAACAATTGGCAAAAAAGAAATGCACAAACATTATTAATACATAATGGATAGCAATCTTTTGATATAAAAGGTTTAGAATTGCATAAGAAGAAAAAACGGTTAATTGTAATTTTTTAGGAAAGGTGGAAAAAGTAGAAGGAAAAGATGGTGAATTTAGGATCTAAAAGTGTGATTTGTTTATAGAGGATTTAAAAAAAATTCATTTAATTTAGAAAGTTAAGTGTTTTTTTGGAATGGTAAAATATGCACAGAGGATGTTACAGTAGATTTTTAGTACACAAAGGTAGAAATATTTGTATGAATTTAATTTTAAAAAAAGGAATAGAGGTTGGAAAGTTTAGGAACTTAGCCCCCAATGCATAATAGATTTATTGAGGACTAAAACTCCTCCCGGTTTATCGCCATTACAGGTGTGAGCTGTGGGGGGGGTCTAGAGAAAGTGGGAGAGGTTTGGAGAGGAATGCAAAGAAATTATTTTAAGGGACTGTTTTTAGGGGCCCATAAATCTAATCCCAACCCATATATTTGTTACTGGAGAGGGGGATTTTAGGCTAAGTAGGTTAAGAAATTGGATAGTTTAATAAGATTTGGTGGAAGTTTGGGATTAAAAACTTTAAGGAAAATAAAAATAGTCTAGCGAAACAGAAGCTTATTTTAGGCTTGTTGGAGGCATAAGATAGAGGTAGGGTGGGCCACAAGAAATTAAGAAAAATTATAAAAAAGGGTAGTAAAAACCAAACAGTGAGGTAGGAATTCGCTAGTTGTTGGAAAAAATGGAAAGGTTTTCTTCAGGGGATTGGGGAAATATTTTCGGCGATTTAACAAGGATGTTGATAAGGTAAAAAAAAGAAACAGGTTAACATGGAGAAGGTATACAGGCTAGTGGCAGGCTTCGGAAAGGAGGCCTCACGGGATCTATGAGTCCTGTATAGTACAGTGAAGGTACAAAGTGATGGGAGTAAATTAATTTCAAGTTGGGGGTGAGAGGGGGAAGAAAGAAATAAAATGGGGAGTTGAAATTTAAGGGTGAGGGTCGATTGATATTGGAGGAAAGGCGCACAAGGGAAAATTTAGGGGGGTCCCTTCCAAATGTCCGATGTGTGTTGGAAGAAAAATGATGAGAATATTTTTCATTTTGGGGGGAATTGGAAAAAGGAATTTGCGGATCTGAGATTTGACAATGTTTTTTAGCTTAGGTGGTTGGCCGCTCAGAAAGTGGGTGGAAGGGATTGTAGGATCACCGAGTTAAAAATGACTATTCAAGGAATTTGGCTAAGTATTTTGACCGGAAGGGCTGATAAATCCTGAAAGATGTATCTCTTTTATAAAATATATTTTGTTGGAGATTCATATCTAAGTACGTTTTTTCTTTTTAATTTGCTTGTGTTTTGTTTTTACTTTTTTAATTTCCTAATTATATTTGTGTTTCTTTGTTGTTTTGTTATGATTAATGATCGTTTTTATTTTTGTTTTTTTCCAATCGGGCCGCCTCATGTTTTTTTTTGTATATACGTACATACATACATTTATACATACAATTATAGATTTGCGCGTTCACTGTCACGATAA
The DNA here is from genome assembly GCA_027921565.1 of Artemia sinica. Lineage (NCBI taxonomy): Eukaryota > Metazoa > Arthropoda > Branchiopoda > Anostraca > Artemiidae > Artemia > Artemia sinica. The sequence goes on from CM051275.1 coordinate 7,087,248, forward strand.
AAAAATCTTAACAAATAAAAAAAACAATAAGTGCATCTGAAGGGGGTTATCCCTATGAAAATTGTGTACTCACACAATTTGTTTAGGTCTACATTCATTGCCTACATTAAAATGGAAACGTTTGGTGGAGTCACAAATCAACAGTTCTTTCAAAAAACTATGCGGAATATATATACAAATTAAATGTTTGATGGACTTCAGTGTCTTATATACGAATTGAGAAGGTTTGGCTATTGATATGAATATAAATAATAAGGGTCACTGACACCAACCAATACTAATTGAAGGATGTTTAAACATTTAGGGGGGGGGTAATATAAATCTACTCGCTTCTTGAAATAATGGATGGAAATAAGCAAAAAGCGTTATTTAAAATACCACAATAGGTCCTTAAAATGGTTTTGCTGTGCTATGAAAATAAGGTAAGAGGAAATACGTGTAATTGTGTTTGTAGCTTAGAAATGTATTTTTCCTTGCAATAAGATGGAAATAATAGTAAATACAGACATTCAAAATACCCAATATCCTCCATCAAAAATATTTTTGTGTCTGCTTGAAATTTAAGATGAGGAAAATACGAAAGAGAGTTGTGGCTCCAAATTGTATTGTTTCATTGAACTAGAGGATGGAACAGTAAGGGAAAGGGCTGCTATTTCAAAAAATAGCAATTTCGCATTACAAAAATGTTTTAAGCTGGCTTGGAACAAATTAAGATTCAGGCGAATAAATTTTTTGCAAATATGGTGTTTGTCAAAGTGGTATTTGTTTCTCTTGAAATAAGACGGAAATATAGCACAATGTTTTTGTATATATTCAAAATAACACCAAAATATGTTCGTCCAAACATATGTCTTGCAGCTTGAAAATAAAATGAGGAAAGAACGGGATGGTGTTAACTGGTAACAATGTAAATGTTTCTTGAATAAATAAGCAGGGAATAATAAGCAAAATTGTTGATTCAAACAATAGCAAATGTTTTCTTTCTAAATGTTTTGGCCTTCTTGAAAGCAAAACGATGAGGAAAACATCTGTTGGGGTTGTTCATGGTGCTTTGTTTTTCGAAAATAAAATGAGAAAAATAATCCAATTCCATTATTGCAAAAATACTATAAATAATTTTTCACAAAAATGTTTTGCTGCGTGAGATTAAAATGCCAAGATAATATGTTATCGGTACTATCTCAAAAAATATATTGTGAAACTAAGAACCAAATATAAATATAACAAAATATTGCAATAAGCCAAACGAGCCCAAACCCATTATGCAAAAACTACAAAATGTTTTCATCCAAAAATGCTTTTGCTGCTGCTAGAACAAGATGAGGAATTAATGTAATGGTGGCTAGTTTTTAACAAAAAATGTAATTTTTTCTCTTGAAATAAAGATGAGGACCAAATACTCTAAGTATCCGCGTGCTTTTTCAAAATATATTATTTTCTTGAAAATATAGGAATGGTAAATAAGCCAAGGTACTATTCAAAATATACAATAAGAATGTATCTTCCAAAACATTTGTTTTGCTGCTTGAAATATGATGAGGAAATATTCGCTGGGTGTAAGCTTAAAAGGTATGGTGTTCCTATGAAATAGGATTGGGAAATAAGAAAGCAAATGCAATCGATTCAAAATTTACCAAATTTTTTTATTGTAAACAATTTTAGTGGTTCTTGAAAATGAGATGGGGAAAATACGCAAATACCCACAATTATTCAAATACCTAAAAAATTTTCTTTTCAATTTTTTTTTTGTTTGTACAAAATAAATAAAGAAAAATTCATCCCATGGTGTTGCTTCAAAAATGTATTGTTTCCTGAAATCAAAATTGGGAAATAAAGCAAAATAAATTATTCAAAATTATTAAATATTTTCTACAAAATATTAGTGCTGCTTGAAATAAGAATGGTGTTGCTAAAAACATGTATGGTTTTCTCGAAATATCGGACGGAAAACCCATTGTTTAAACGCATTTAATATTTGCTAATTTGGAAGTATAACAAAGGAAACACTTTTGGGGGTTTGAGGGAGTTTTGTCTTTGGGATTGGAAATTCTTATAGAAAGACAAAAATCTTCCTTGGGGGAGGGAAATTTCTAGGGGGTGAATCTTCCAGAGGAAAAAGTTTACACTGGGGAGATTATCCGAAGAATTTTTTGAAAGAGTGTTTGATTTACCGGAAATAGTTTCCACGGACAGGGGAAGGCATTTCCTGAAGTGGATCGGAAGGCACACCGATTAAGAGATTTTATAGTCTTAATCATAATGAAATAACAATGCTCAAGTAGAGGTTTTTCAATGCTGAAATCGTTTTCATAAGGCATATAAATAAATCCGGAGAAGGGATATTCACAGCGAGGATTGGAAACTCTATTGGAGACAAATTTTGACAGAGGGGATGTCTTTATGGTTTAGATGGAATATTCCACGGATGGAGTTTTCTGTGATAGGGAAGTGTACTATCTTTTATTGAAGGGTGAGCCAGGTTTTACCCTCAGTATTTGACCAAACACACAATTAAATTTGTTAGCATTATGCTAGATGGGGGGCTGACCTCCCTAGTACCTTGCTCTTTACGCTACAAGTTTGACTGTTTGTGTCCGAAATATCTTGAGAGTATTTCACTGAAACAGGGGGTCGTTTTTATTATAGAATAAAGCAACGGCTTTTTTAAAAAGTACTAACATTTGTTAGTGTAAAGGGTTAAGCAAGATATATGAGTAGGGGGCAAAAAAAAAAAAAAAAAAAAAAACCCTTTGCGGGGAAAGTTAAACAGGTAATCTTAAATTTTCTAACGAAAAAAAATTAATATTTGCCAAAAAAATTTTCAAATGTGGGGAAATGTTTTCCATGTATACGGTGAACCCCAAATTCAAATTTGCATTAAGGATGGAAACAACGCTCAAAAAATTAAATTGTAAAAAAGTTTTTTTTTTTTTTTAACTGGAATTAAGACGGTGGACATTAAAAACTTAAAAACTAACAATATTATTAATGTATATATGAAAGGGGCTTTTTCCCCTCCGCAAAAACCTCGCTCTTTTACGCTAAAGTTTGGATTCTCAGTCACAATTCTACTTTTTAAAAACAATAAAAACTTTAGCATAAAAGTGCAAAACGCTGAGGGAGGATGGGACAGCCCCGTTACATATACTGCAAGAATTTTATTGTTGCTTTTAATGTTCAATGGTCGCTCCTTACTTTCAGTTAAAAAAACTTGTTTTTGTTTTATTTAATTAAGTGGGCAGATATTTGAAATAAAGGAATAAAAAACAGAGAAAAGAAACATCGAACAATTATAACACATATTATCCACAACTCAAGCTAACAGAACACATTTTATTTTGTTCATAATCCAACTGTATTTTTGCATCTTCATGGAAGTAAATTCCACCCTGTTAAAACCCTCTTACCTTCGCCTCTATCTCATCGATACGGGTCTTTCTTCTGCAAAAAAGTAGCTTAACACATAGCAGTCACTTTCATGTCTCAGTAATTCACACCTAAAAACTAGAAAAATTCAAGCCTAAATGTTTTCTCTCTTCATTCTGCAGACATTTAAAATTTAAAAAAAATCTTTACTTTGTTTTTACTTTAACACCCCCTTTAAGTTCTTATGACACAGAATTGATAACCCACGGAAACCTTATTATACAAATATAATTAGGGCAAATAGCTTTAGTTTGTTAAGCCAAACCTCCTTTATATTATTTTTTTGCTATATAGGCATGTTTTATTCGTGTTTTTTTGAGAAAAAAAAAACACAAATTCCATGGTTTTCCAAAGAATTAGAGGGCTCCTTGGGATACTAGTTTTCCATATCAGAAGTTTTGGCTTGACTGCTCTTGAATTGATGGTAGCAATTTTTCAATGACGAATCTGAGTGGCCAAAATCATTTGCTTATTTGCTATCTAACAACAAATTCAAGGTGACAAAGAAGAGCCCATTTCAAATTGGACTTAGAAATTTCCAGCTATTTTTGTGGATTTCAATCCCTAAAGATTTAAACCCCTAAAGATTTTCAAAAAATCTTTAGTTACTTTCAGGAATATATAGTTTAACAATTGTATATTACATTCTTGTATATAAGAGATATTGGTTAGTACTTGTGTATTAATATAAAACACCACTCGAGAACTTGTATTGGCCGGAAGATGATGAAAAATTGTACCCGGTTTTAAGTTTGTCTATACGCAGATAATCACGTTCGGCTCGGTTCGGAAAATACTTTATATCTATACTTAAATTACCACCCCAATATTTAGAGCGTTTTTCCCACCTAATACAAAAATTTAAATTTGGGGGCTCACGGCCGTAACATGAAATAATTTAAAAATGAAATTTGTATATTTTAATTACAGGTAGATCTTTATTCTGTTATGTGAAGGGTTTTGCCCCCCTCTTCAATTATCTTGCTATCCTTACACTTAACACTGTTTATTACTTTGTAAAAAAACGCTTCTTATTCTAACTGAAACGACCCCGATGTTTCAGTAAGCAAACTCAATCACAAGAAATTTGGACAACCAGTCAAACTTTATCCCCCAAATGTTATATCTTCAATTGTAATTTCCAAGTTATTATTGGTCGGTGTCAGTGACCATATTATATTGACATAATCCAATAGCCACAACCTCTAAAATCTTTAGCGATTCTCAAGGACACTGGAAGTTCATCAACATGTAATTGTATATAATTCGTTATAGTTTTGAAAGGATCTTGATTGCATGTGCTTCACCCAACAGTTCCATTTATGTAGGCACCCCAATTTGACTAACAACGAATTGTGTAGTGACACAATCTTTATTCAATAGGATAACCCCACTCAGTATGCACTTGGTTTTTATTTGTTAGAGTTTTTTAAACTAATGGCAAGCAAATCTATTAAATATATGGTATAAATGTTTTATGTATGTATTTCCAAAAAAAAAACATGAGGTGCATAGGAAAAACACAGACAACCACAGAAAAACAGAACATAAAACATAACGAATAAAACAACAAAAAAAAAACACAAATAACATTATGAAAAAAACACTAAAAAAAAAAACACAAAGCAAATTAAAAAAGAAAAAAAGCGTTACGTAGTATATATCGAACTCTCACGACGAAAATATTTATAAAAGAAGAAAAATCCTTTCAGGGATTCTATCAGCCCTTTCATCAACAATACTTAGGGCCAGATTCCTTAATAGTCATGCTTAACTCGTGATCCTACCAATTCCTTCCTCCTCACAATTCTATCTACCAACACTAGCTAAAAACATTCATTTCTCACAGACTCCACCAATTCCTTTACAATTCAACCAAAAATGAAAAATATTCCTCCATCATTTTTCTCTCCAACACATCGGACAGGGAAGGGCCCCTTAAATTTCCCTCTTTCTTTTCCCAATATCAATCGAAACTCTCCCCTTAAATTCAAAATCCATTTTATTTCTTCCCCTCTAAAAACCCCAACTTAAAATTTTATTTCTTCTCTTCACGTGTCCTTCACTGTAAACTATATGCAGACTTCAGAGGATCCTGAGGGCCTCCTTCCGGAGCCTGGCCACTGGCTGTTTTCTTATTACCTTGCTCATTTACCTTTTTTTACTTACCTTATCAACCCGGCTGTATCTGAATTTTCAATCCCTGACACTTCATTTCCAAAATAAATACGGGAAATATTCCTACTTCATCTAAAATTATCTTAAATTTCTAGTGCTGGCTACCCTACCGTCTTCTCAATCCCTCCAAACAGCAAATACTAAACATACGCTTCTTTCGCTAGGCCGCTTATTTTTACTTCTTAAAATTTTTATTCAAAGCCTCCCACCATTCCTTATTTAAACCTATTTTTTTCTTATAACCTATTTAGTCCCTTAATCCCCTTCCGGTAACCATTTATTGTGGAGTAGATTTATCGGGCCCTAAGAACTATCTTAAAATAACTTTCTTTGCATTCGCATCCAACTCCCTCACTTTCTCAAAAAAACTCCACAAGCTCACAACCTGTAAACGCATCATAAGCGGGAGGGGTTTTAGTCTTAATCAATATTTATGCATTGCTAAAGTCCTAATCTTTGCCAACCGTCATTTTTTAAAATTAAACTTCATAACAACATATTTCCCTTTTTGTTACCTCTATAACTTAACCATCCTGTGCATAATTACCATTCTAAAAAAAACACTTAACTCCTAAAGTACACGACTTCAATTAAGCTAAAAGGAACATAAATTACCAAAAAACAGGCCAAGGGCTAAACACCCCCTAGGTCTGCATAAAGTATAGTGTCCACTTTCAAGTGCATTTTTGTTTATCATTTGTCATTATAATAAAAAATGAAAAAAAAAATTCACCATATTTAAACCAAGATTCCAATAAAGAATTAATGAAAGTAGATTAGACTGTATATTCATATGATAATATTCGTTTTTTTGAAGTTTTGGAAAACATAGGATTTAAGGAATGTTATAATAGTAAAACCTTTGAAATTTATTTTGTTTTAAGTGCAGGGCAAATAACACTCTGGTCTCAAGAAAAAGCTTAGTTGGCGTTAGGGCCTATAATTGTGTGTGAGTAATCTCTGTTAATTTTAAGTTTTAATTTAACTCTGTTAATTTTAAAGTATTTTTATTGCAATTTCTGGTCATTTCAGGTCTTTTTGTTCATTGATAGAGATTTCTAGTAGGTTCATTATTTGTTTTTTTAATCTATGCTTGTGTTGTGTTCTTTAATTCATTGATATAATTAGAATGTTAGTCTTATGCCACCAAATTTTCTTTTGCTTTGTAGCAGATTGTTTCTGTTGTAACTTTAGCTCTTTACTTTTCCTTGGAAAATTTCTTAAAAAAAAAAGCTTTCTAAAAATTTTTTTTATATTGTAAATTGACCAATAAGTTTAAATTTCTTAGTCACTGTTGGAACCAAGCACCCAAGGGCAAACCAACAGCCTTGGTTCGATCAAGAATTTTCTGGACAAGTCACCAACCAAGAGTTAATGAAGAAGCTTTACACAGCCCACTGACAAGATTAACCCACGACAACAAAACTTACAAAAATACTATTCCATGTCACTATTTTCCAAGGACAAAATTCAAAAAATGCACTAGAAACATCAAAACAGGGAATGTAACAATGACAAGATAACAAAAACAACACAACACTAAAAAAAAATATTCCATGTCATACACTTTCAACGAAAAAATTTCCAAAAATTCACTTTGAAACAAAGTTTTTTATAGAACGTATTGTCGTAGAAACTTTAAAAAGGGCTTATTCGATTAGAAATTACAATGGCTAGTGCCCTTTTTAATAGTCGAAAGAATTGGAAGGCAACTAAAACACCTTTTCCACGCTCACCATTTCCCCAAACACATCCAATCAAAATTTTGAGATAGACCATTTTTTTCCACGAATTAAAGTTCAGGAGAAATTGATACGCTTTGAGCAGGAACACTCCCCCCACAGTCTTCAGGGCAAGGGTTATTAAGTTATGCCCTGGGGGCATATAAGTTTTTATTTAAATCTTTCGTAGTCGTAGGGCTAAAATGAAACTTGAAGCAAAAAAAAAAAGGGCTCACATAAAAATTTGATGGAAATTCAAACATGTCTAGTGCACCTTTTTTAATAGTTCAAAAAAAAGTGATTTGAGGGCAACTAGCCCCCCTCTGTCTCGCTCTTCTTTTCTCCCAAAACACAGGATATCAAAATAAATTTTAGATAGCCATTTTTTGTTCAGTGTTGTGGATTTCCAGATAAAGAAATTGTGTGTTTTTGAGGAGGAAACTCCCCCAACAGTCCTCAGGTCAAGGCTTGTAAGTTATGCCTTGTGGGATAAAAGGTTTTTATAGAACGCGTCGTCGTAGAAACTTCAAAAAAAAAGGCCAATTGCATTGTTGGCAATTGAATGGCTAGTGCCTTTTTTAATAGTCGACCCAGTGATCGGAAGGCAACTAACAAAAGGTAAAAAAAGGTAAAGGATCGGGCACTAGACCCTTAAGGTCCAAACACGGCGGTGCTGATCTCCGTTTCGTGGCCCTTCAGCCAGGAAGTGCAATGGGGGCAACTAACACCCTTTCCACGCCCCACCATTTCCCCAAAACATATCCAATCAAAATTTTTAGATAGCCATTTTATTTCACGCCGTTTTAAAGTTCAGGAAATTATAATACCTTTGTGCAGGATACTCCCCCACAGTCTTCAGGGCAAGGGTTATAAGTTATGCTCGGGGGCATGTAAGGTTTTTATTGAAATCTTTGTCGTAGAAACTTGAAAAAGGGCTCATTCGATTGGAAATTCAAAGGGTCTAGTGCCCTTTTTTAATAGTCGAAAGTGATTTGAGGGACAACTGACCCCCCTCTCACGCCCACCTTTCCCCAAACATCCAATCCAAATTTTTAGATAGCCGTTTTTCAACATAGTTGAAAGTTTTGGAAATTAGGTCTTTAAGGATGACAAACCCATTCCCCCCCCCCAACCCTCAAGGCAAGGATTGTAAGTTAGGCCCTGGGAGCATGTAAGGTTTTTCTAGAAAGTAATGTTGTAAAAACATCAAAAAGGGCTCATTCAACTGAAAATTGAAAGGGCTAGTTCCTTTTTAATAGTCGAAAGTGATTGAAGGACAGCTAACCCCCCTATCACAACCAGAATTTCCCCAAACACATAAAATCAAAATTTCGGAAATGAATTTCAACCCCCCCCTCCCCCTATATAGGCTATACCTAACCTAACCCTGAATTGGCATATATGGAGGGGGGGGCTGAAATTCATTTCTGACACGAAATTCTTATTATATTCGTAATCAGCGGCATAAAAAAAGGCATCGAATGGTGTATTCGCTTTAGTCCTAACTCAATAATATGATATATATTTAAGCCTGTAGACCCATCCTGAAAGTTTCAGTTTCCTAACCTCACCCCTTTCCAAGATAGGTAAAAGTAACTAAAGGTAGAATTTTACCAATTGGCCTATATAAAATACTCTACCAAGTTCTACAGACAGGGAATTTTCAGGTCCCTGTTCAGGGACTGAAAATACCTTGCACCAACTCCTTGTTACTGCTTAAGATTGGACAGCAGGATATCAATTGGTTGATGATGAAAACAATACATAGGATCAGGGTTTCAAACTTTCTGTTCCGTGAATATGTCCAATGACCGACAGAAAATATATCATTTTCAGCCAAATTTTGTCCATATTTTGTTCTCTTTGAATATTTGTACAAGGCTACCAAATGGATCTTCCATCCTGACTGCTGAAATAAAAGCTATAATTGAGGCACTTAAGGTAGTTCAAACAATACCTCGACTATCAAAAAATATGTCGTCTTCTTGGACTCAAAGTCAGCTTTATAGATGATTTCTAAAGGTTTGTCTTCCTTAAAAACATAATTTTCAGAACTTTAAACTACGTTGAACAAATGGCTGTCTCTAAACTTTGATTGAATGTGTTTGGGGAAATAGTGTGCGTGTTAGAAAGGTTAATTACTCTCCACTCAGTTCTACTATTAAAAAGGGCAATTTCCAATCAATGAGCCCTTTTGAAATTTCTACAAACAACTTTCTATATAAACCTTATATGCCCCCAGGGTATAACTTATACACTGAAGGCTCTGATGGGGGGCTATCATCCTAAAAGACCTAATTTCCAGAACTTTTGGACTACATTGAACAAAATCTATATCTCAAAATTTTGATTTTATGTGTTTGGGGAAATTCTGGTTGTGATAGGGGGGTTAGCTGTCCTTCAATCACTTTCGACTATTAAAAAGGAACTAGCCCTTTCAATTTTCAGTTGAATGAGCCCTTTTTGATGTTTTTACAACATTACTTTCTAGAAAAACCTTACATGCTCCCAGGGCCTAACTTACAATCCTTGCCTTGAGGGTTGGGGGGGGGGGAATGGGTTGTCATCCTTAAAGACCTAATTTCCAAAACTTTCAACTATGTTGAAAAACGGCTATCTAAAAATTTGGATTGGATGTTGGGGAAAAGGTGGGCGTGAGAGGGGGGTCAGTTGTCCTCAAATCACTTTCGACTATTAAAAAGGGCACTAGACCTTTGAATTTCCAATCGAATGAGCCCTTTTTCAAGTTTCTACGACAAAGATTTCAATAAAAACCTTACATGCCCCCGAGCATAACTTATAACCCTTGCCCTGAAGACTGTGGGGGAGTATCCTGCACAAAGGTATAATTTCCTGAACTTTAAACGGCGTGAAATAAAATGGCTATCTAAAAATTTTGATTGGATATGTTTGGGGAAATGGTGGGCGTGGAAAGGGTGTTAGTTGCCCCCCATTGCACTTTCCTGGCTGAAGGGCCACGAAACGGAGATCAGCACCGCCGGTTTGGACCTTAAGGGTCTAGTGCCGCATCCTTTACCTTTTTTTACCTTTTAGTTGCCTTCCAATCACTGGTCGACTATTAAAAAAGGCACTAGCCAATTCAATTGCCAATGCAATTGGCCTTTTTTTGAAGTTTCTACGACGACGCGTTCTATAAAAACCTTTTATCCCCACAAGGCATAACTTACAAGCCTTGACCTGAGGACTGTTGGGGAGTTTCCTCCTCAAAAACACAATTTCTATCTGGAAATCCACAACACTGAACAAAATGGCTATCTAAAAATTTTGATTCCATGTGTTTGGGGAAAAGAAGAGCGAGAGAGGGGGGCTAGTTGCCCTCAAATCACTTTTGACTATTAAAAAGGGCACTAGACCTTTGAATTTCCAATCAAATGAGCCCTTTTTCAAGTTTCTACGACAAAGATTTAAATAAAAACTTATATGCCCCAGGGCATAACTTATAACCCTTGCCCTGAAGACTGTGGGGGGAGTGTCCTGCTCAAAGGTATAATTTTCTGAACTTTAACTTCGTGGAAAAAAATGGCTATCTCAAAATTTTGATTGGATGTGTTTGGGGAAATGGTGAGCGTGGAAAAGGTGTTAGTTGCCTTCCAATTACTTTCGACTATTAAAAAGGGCACTAGCCATTGTAATTTCTAATCGAATAAGCCCTTTTTAAAGTTTCTACGACAATACGTTCTATAAAAACTTTGTTTCAAAGTGAATTTTGGAAATTTTTTCGTTGAAATGTATGACATGGAATATTTTTTTTAGTGTTGTGTTGTTGTTTATCTTGTCAGTGTTACATTCTGTTGATGTTTCAAAGTGCATTTTTGAATTTTGTCCTTGGAAAATATGACATGGAATATTTTTGTAGTTTTGTGTCGTGGTTAATCTTGTCAGTGGGCTGTGTAAAGCTTCTTCATAACTCTTGGTTGGTGACTTGTCAGAAAATTCTTGATCGAACCAAGGATGTTGTTTGCCTTGGGTGCTTGGTTCCAACCAGTGACTAAGAAATTTAAACTTATTGTCAATTTAAAATATAAAAAAAAAATTTTAGAAAGCTTTTTTTTTAAGAAATTTTCCAAGGAAAAGTAAAGAGCTAAGTTACAACAGAAACAATCTGCTACAAAGCAAAAGAAAATTTGGTGCATAAGACTAACATTAATTTATATCAATGAATTAAAGGAACCCACAACACAAGCATAGATTAAAACAACAATAATGAAACCTACTAGAAATCTCTATCAATGAACAAAAGACCTGAAATGACCAGAAATTGCAATAAATAATTTAAAATTAACAGAGTTAAATTAAACTTAAAATTAACAGAGATTACCACACACAATTATAGGCCTAACGCCACTAAGCTTTCTTGAGACCAGAGTGTTATTTGCCCTGCACTTAAAACAAAATAAATTTCAAAGGTTTTCTATTTATAACATTCTTAAATCCTATGTTTCCAAAACTTCAAAAAACGAATATTATCATATGATATACAGTCTATCTACTTTCATTAATTCTTTATTGATCTTGGTTAATATGGTGATTTTTTTTCATTTTTTTTTTTTTATATGACAAATGAAAAACAAAATGCCTGAAAGGACACTATACTTTAGCAGACCTAGGGGGTGTTAGCCCTTGGCCTGTTTTTGGTAATTTATGTTCCTTTTAGCCTTAATTGAAGTCGTGTATTTAGGAGTTAAGTGTTTTTAGAATGGTAATTATGCACAGGATGTTAAGTATAGAGTACAAAAAGGGAAATATGTGTATGAATTTAATTTTAAAAAATGAGGTTGGAAAGATTAGGGACTTAGCAATGCATAAATATTTATTTAAGACTAAAACCCCTCCCGGTTATGCGTTACAGGTGTGAGCTGTGGAGTTTTAGAGAAAGTGGGGAGTTGGATCGAATGCAAAGAAATTATTTTAAGATAGTTCTTAGGGCCCATAAATCTACTCACAATAATGTACCGGAAGGGGATTAAGGACTAAATAGGTTAAGAAAAAATAGGTTAATAAGAATGGTGGAGCTTTGAATAAAAATTTTAAGAAGTAAAAATAGGCTAGCGAAAGAAGCGTATTTTAGTTTGTTGGAGGATGAGATAGAGGTAGGGTAGCCACAAGAAATTAAGATAATTTTAGATGAAAGTAGGATATTCGTATTTTTGGAATGAAGGTCAGGGATTGAATTCAGATACAGCGGTTGATAAGGTAAAAAAAAGGTTAAATGAGCAAGGTATACAGCAGTGGCAGGCTCGGAAGGAGGCCTCAGGATCTCTGAGTCTGTATAGTACAGTGAAGGACACGTGAAGAGAAGAAATAAATTTTAAGTTGGGGTTGAGAGGGGAAGAAATAAAATGGATTTTGAATTTAAGGGGAGGTTCGATTGATATTGGGAAAGAAAGAGGAAATTAAGGGGCCCTTCCCTTGTCCGATGTGTGGAGAAAATGATGAGAATATTTTTCATTTTTGGGGGAATTGAAAGGAATTGGTGGATCTGAGAAATGAATGTTTTTAGCTAGTGTTGGTAGATAGAAGGTGAGAGGAAGGAATTGTAGGATCACGAGTTAGAATGATATTAAGGAATCTGGCTAAGTATGTTGATGAAGGGCTGATAGATCCTGAAAGATGTATCTCTTTATAAATATTTTCGTGGAGATTCATATATAAGTACGTTTTTCTTTTTTAATTTGCTTGTGTTTTTTTTTTTTAGTTTTTTTTCTAATTTATTTGTGTTTTTTTTGTTTGTTTCGTTATGTTTATGTTCTGTTTTTCTGTGTTTTTTCCTATCACCTCATGTTTTTTTTGGAAATACATACATAAATACATTTATACATATATTTATAGATTTGCTTGCCATTGTTAAAAAAAATCTAACAATAAAAACCAAGTGCAGCTGAGGGGTTATCCTATGAAAATTGTGTACTAAACAATTCGTTTAGTCAAATTGGTGCCTACATAAATGGAACTGTGGTGAGCACAAGCAACAATCTTTCAAACTATACGAATTATATACAATTAATGTTGATGACTTCAGTGTCTTATACGAAATTTAGAGGTTTGGCTATTGGATATGAATATAATATGGTCACTGACACCACCAATATAATTGGAATACAATTGAAGATTTACATTTGGGGGATAAAGTTTGACTGTTTGTCCAAATTTCTTAAGAGTTGCTACTGAAACATGGGGTCGTTTCATTAGAATAAGAAGCGTTTTTAAAAGTAATAACAGTGTTAGTGTAAGGAGCAAGATATTGAGGAGGGGGGGCAACCCTTCACATACAGAATAAATCTACCGTAATTAATATACAAATTTCATTTAAATTTTTCATGTACGGTGAGCCAAATTTAAATTTGCATTAGGTGGGGAAACGCTCTAAATATTTAATTTAAGTATAGATATAAAGTATTTTCCGAACGAGCCGAAGGTGATTATCTGGTATAGACAACTTCAAAACCGGGTATTTTCTCATCTTCGCAATACAAGTTCTCGAGTGTGTTTTATATAATACACAAGTACCACCAATATTCTTATATACAAGAATGTATTTACAATGTTCAACTATATATTCTGAAAGTAACTAAAATTTTGAAATCTTAGGGTTAAATCTTTAGGATTGAATCCAAAAACTAGCTGGAACTTCTAAAGTCCAATTTGAAATTGGCTCTTCTTTCCCTTGAATTTGGTTATAGCAATAAGCAATGATTTTGGCACCAGATTCGTCATTGAAAAATGCTATCAATTCAAGAGCAGTCAAGCCAAAAATCTGATATGAAAAACTAGTATCCAAGAGCCTCTCTAATTCTTTGAAAACCATGAATTGTGTTTTTTTTTCTCAAAAACACGAATAAACATGCCTATAACAAAAAAAAAATAATATAAAGGGGTGGCTTACAAACTAAAGTATTGCCTATTTATTGTTATAAGTTTCTGGGTTATCAATTCTGTTCATAAGAACTTAAGGGTTGTTAAGTAAAAAAAGAAAGATTTTTTTAAATTTAAATGTCTGCAGAATAATAGAGAAACATTAGGCTTGATTTTCTAGTTTTGGAATTACTGAGAATGAGTGACTGCTATTTTAAGCTACTTTTTGCAGAGAAAGACGTATCTATGAATAGAGCGAAGGTAAGAGGGTTTTAAGGTGGATTACTTCATGAAGATCAAAATACAGTTGGATATGAACAAAATAAATGTGTTCTGTTAGCTTGAGTGTGGATAATATGTTTATATTTGTCTATTTCTTTTCTCTGTTTTTATTCTTTATTCAAATCTGCCACTTAATTAAATAAAAAAACAAGTTTTTTTAACTGAAAGTAAGGAGCGACATTGACACTTAAAGCAACAAAAATTCTTCCGTATATGAACGGGCTGTCATCTCCTCAGCGTTTTGCACTTTATGCTAAAGTTTTTATTGTTTTAAAAGTAGAATTGTGACTGAGAATCAAACTTTAGCGTAAAGAGCGAGGTTTTGAGGAGGGGAAAGCCCCTTTCATATACATAATAATTATTGTTAGTTTTAAGTTTTTAATGTCACTTCTTACTTCCAGTAAAAAAAAAAAAACTTTTTTACATTTAATTTTTGAGCGTTTTCCATCTAATGCAAATTTGAATTTGGTTCACCGTACATGAAAAATTCAAATGAAATTTGCATATTAATTTCGGTAGATTTATTCTGTATTCGAAGGGTTGCCCCCTCCTCAATATCTTGCTACTTACACTAACACTGTTAGTACTTTTAAAAAAAGCTTGTTATTCTAATAAAACGACCCCATGTTTCAGTAAATACTCTCAAGATATTCAGACAAACAGTCAAACTTTAGCGTAAAGAGCAAGGTACTAGGGAGGTCAGCCCACTCACATATGTAACAATTTATTGTTGTTTTTCAAATACTGAGGGTAAAACCTGGCTCACCCTCAATAAAATATACCCTTCCCTATCACAGAAAACTCCTCCGTGGAATTTCCATCTAACATAAAGTACATCCCCTCGTCAAATTTTCTCCAGAGAGTTCCATCCTCGCTGTGAATATCCCCTCTCGGTAATATTGCTTATGAACGATTCAGCTTGAAAAACTCTACTTAGCATTTATTCATTGATTAAGACTTTAATCTCTAATCGGTGCCTCGATCACTTCAGAAATGCTTCCTTCCGTGGAAACTATTTCCCGGAAATCAAAACACGCTTAAAAAATTCTTCGGATAAATCTCCCAGTGTAACTTTTCCTCTGGAAGATTCACCCCCTAGAAATTTCCCTCCCAAGGAAGATTCTTTCTATAGAATTCCATCCCAAGAACAACTCCCCTCAACCCCCAAAAGTGTCTGTATACTTCCAAATAGCAAATATTATGCGTAAACAATGGGTTTCCGTCATATTTCGAGAAACAATACATTTTTAGCAACACCATTCTTATTTCAAGCAGCACTACATTTTGTAGAAAATATTTAATATTTTGAATAATTTATTTGCTTATTTCCCATTTTATTTCAGGAAACAATACATTTTGAGCAACACCATGGCTGATTTTTTTTATTTATGTCAAACAAAAAAAAAAATTGAAGAAAATTTTGGTATTTGAATAATGTATTTGCGTATTTTCCATCTCATTTCAAGAAACACTAAATTGTTTACAATAAAAAATTGGTATTTTGAATCGTGCATTTGCTTATTTCCAATCCTATTTCAAGGAACAATACCTTTTAAGCTACACCAGCGAATATTTCCTCATCATATTTCAAGCAGCAAAACATTTTGAAGAACATTCTTTGTATTTTGAATAGTACCTTTGCTTATTTCCATCTTATTTCAAGAAATAATATATTTTGAAAAACACCATCTTAAATTTCCTCATCTTTTTCAAGAAAAAATTCATTTTAACTAGCACCATTACATAATTCCTCATCTTGTTCTAAGCAGCAAAACATTTTGATGAAAACATTTTGTATTTTGCATAATGCATTTGCTTATTTCAATATTTTGTTTATATTTTGCTTATTTCAATATATTTTGAGTAGTACCATCACATATTTCTGCATTTTATCTCAAGCAGCAAAACATTTTTGTGAAAATATATAGTATTTTGCATAATGAATTGGCTTATTTCCATTTTATTTCGAAAAACAAAGCACCCTGAACAACACCAACAGATGTTTTCTCTCGTTTATTTCAAGAAGCAAAACATTTAGAAGAAAACATTTGCTATTTTGAATAACAATTTTGCTTATTTCCCTCTTATTTCAAGAAACATTACATTTTCAGTAACACCATCCCGTATTTCCTCATTTTATTTCAAGCTGCAAAATACTTTGACGAAAATATTTGGTGTTTTGAATAATACATTTGCTTATTTCCGTCTTATTTCAAGAAACAATACACTTTGACCAACACCATTGCAAAATTTCTGATCTTATTTCAAGCAGCTAAACATTTTGTAAGAGAAATTTGCTATTTTGAATAGAGCATTTCCTTACTTCCATCTTAGTTCAAGGAAAAAAAAAAAAAAAAAAAAAAACAATACAATTTGAGCAACATCCTCTCGTATTTCCTCATCTTATTTCAAGCAGAAAAAATATTTTGATGGAGATATTTGGTATTTTGAATGTTGTATTTACTTATTTCCCTCTTATTGCAAGGAAAAAAAACATTTCTAGCTACACCATCACGTATTTCCTCTTCTTATTTCAAGCAGCAAAACATTTTTTAAGGACTATTTGGTATTTTAAATAACGCTTTTGCTTATTTCCATCTTATTTCAAGAAGCAGTAGATTTATATTACCCCCCTCCCCCCTAAATGTAAATCTTCAATTATATTGGTGGTGTCAGTGACCATATTATATTCATATCCAATAGCCAAACCTCTCAATTTCGTATAAGACACTGAAGTCATCAACATTAATTGTATATAATTCGCATAGTTTGAAAGACTGTTGCTTGTGCTCACCAACGTTCCATTTATGTAGGCAATGATTTGACTAAACAAATTGTGTAGTACACAATTTTCATAGGATAACCCCTCAGCTGCACTTGGTTTTTATTGTTAGATTTTTTTTACAGTGACGCGCAAATCTATAATTGTATGTATAAATGTATGTATGTACGTATATACAAAAAAAAACATGAGGCGATGGGAAAAAAAACAAAAAAAAAACGATCATGATCATAACAAAACAACAAAGAAACACAAATAAATTAGAAATTTAAAAAAAAAAAACAAAACACAAGCAAATTAAAAAGAAAAAACGTACTTATATATGAATCTCCACAAAAATATTTATAAAGAGATACATCTTTCAGGATTTATCAGCCCTTCGTCAACATACTTAGCCAAATTCCTTAATGTCATTTTAACTCGTGATCCTACAATCCCTTCCACCCACTTTCTATCTGCCAACACTAGCTAAAAACATTCAAATCTCAGATCCGCCAATTCCTTTCAATTCCCCCCAAAATGAAAAATATTCTCATCATTTTCTCCACACATCGGACAAGGGAAGGGACCCCTAAATTTCTTGTCCCTTTCTCCAATATCAATCGACCCTCCCCTTAAATTCAAAATCCATTTTATTTCTTCCCCTCTCACCCCCAACTTGAAATTAATTTACTCCCCTCACTTGTCCTTCACTGTACTATACAGACTCAGAGATCCGAGGCCTCCTTCCGAGCCTGCCACTGCTGTATACCTTGCTCATTTAACCTTTCTTTTACCTTATCAACATCTGTATCCGAATTCAATCCCTGACCTTCATTCCAAAAATACGAATATCCTACTTCATCTAAAATTTTCTTAATTTCTTGTGGCCACCCTACCTCTATCTTATGCTCCAACAAGCTAAAATAAGCTTCTTTCGCTAGACTATTTTTATTTCTTAAAGTTTTTATCCCAAACTTCACCATTCTTATTAACCTATCATTTCTTAACCTACTTAGTCCTAAATCCCCCTCCAGTACAATATTGTGATTAGATTTATGGGCCCTAAAAAAACAGTCTTAAAATAATTTCTTTGCATTCTCTCCAACTCTCCACTTTCTCTAGAACCCCACAGCTCACACCTGTAATGCATAACCGGGAGGAGTTTTAGTCCTCAATAAATATTTATGCATTGCTAAGTTCCTAATCTTTCCAACCTCACTTTTTAAAATTAAATTCATACAAATATTTCTCTTTTGTACTAAATACTTAACATCCTGTGCATATTTACCATTCCAAAAACACTTAACTCCTAAATAAATGAATTTTTTTAATCTCTATAAAATCACCTTTAGATCTAAATTCATCATCTTCCCTTATTTTTCCACCTTTCTAAAAAATTACAATTACCGTTTTCTTCTTATTCAATTCTAAACCTTTTATATCAAAATATTCCTCCATTATGTTTAATAATGTTTGCATTTCTTTTGCCAATTGTGCTATGAGAGCAATATCATCAGCAAACAAAAGCATATATATTTTCGAAACACTTATCAGTACTTCCGGAGCACTTTTCTCCTTCAAGAAATCAACTATATCATTAATATACACGTTGAACAAAATCGGCAACAGTGGGCATCTGTTTTAAACCTATTCACGTCAAAATTCTCCTGGATACCTTACCTAGTATTCTAACAACTAGGCCAACTGAACTTTATATTTCTACAATTAATATAGCAAAATTTATAGGCGATCCGATCTCCAAAAAAGTCGCTTAACTATCATAGCACTGATCAGATTATCAAAAGCCACTCTTACGTCCAGGAACCCTACCTAATTCCTAACCACTCTTTTCATGATTCCTTTTCAAACTATACTATGCTATATAAATACCTGCTCTATTGCACCCCCATCTTTTCTATGCCCACTCTGCTCATCTATTGATTTTCCAAATTCTTCTAGCCATTTTCTTAGCCGACTACCTACGATCTTACAAAAAATATTTCTAACTGTGGGAGAAATCTCTATCATTCGGTAATTCGAGAATTCTTTGCTGCTTCCTCTTTTATATAATAGTAGAGCTATAGATTCTGTACATTCTATTGGCCAGCTGCACAATAAAAGTATGTGGCTGAAAACGACAGTTAAAACGGGTATGCATACTTGTTTTGCCTTTTTCCATAATCGTAGAGGAAATTCCGTCTCTACCTGTAGCTTTTTCTTTAGCTGATTTCATAGCCTCCCATATCTCCTCTTCCGAAATTGGTTCTATTAATTTCGTGTCTCCTTCTGTCAGGGGTCCAAAAGGTATAATTTTTCTGTTAAAATGCTTTGTAGATCTTCTTTCATTCGGTTTACATTTACCGATTGTGGCCTGAAGTGCTGTTCCCACTTTTCAGGTTCTAAAGAACATGTCTCGTGTGCCTCTCCCTTCAGCGACTAAGGTACAGCTTTCCAGAATTGATGTGTGTCTTTTTCCCTGAATTGTTTAATAGGTTCTTTTTCTTTCTTTGCTGCTTCGCATTGTTTTTTCTGTCTTGTCAGCTTCTTGTACCGCTTTCAATTCTATCTGTAAATTCTTAAATTATTCTCTATTCCTTGTGGTTGGGATGAGCGTACTTTCCTCAGGTTCTCTTGTACAATGATTAATCAAAAATTAAAAACTGTTTTCGTCAATTTCTCCTCTTTCCGTAGTTCGCATAACTGCCTCAGCAATTCTTCTAAATTACATACTGCTTCACTTAGTTTGCCCACTTGAGGTAACTCAATAATCTTCTCCATCTCTTTCTCAAAATTTTCGTTTCCTACATTGACCTTAAATAAATCTTCATTATAAATATCTACTGCTCTCTCTATTTTATATTTTTTCTTAAATCTAGTATTCTATCCTCCAAAACCATTTCTATACCCTATTATTCCGTTGACGATCTTCTGCTCTGATCTCTAACAGCAATGGCAAATGATTGGAACCAACTATTTCCAGAACCTCGAAATCCACAGAGCACGACAAGAGACAACCATCAACTAAAATATAATCAATTAAAACTTGGGTTCTTACCCGACAGAAAATATAAAACTCTCCTATCCTCTTATCCTTTCCAACCCTCCCATTAATCAAAACCAAACCATACTCCCCACCAAAATGTAAAAGCTTACTTCCCCAAGTGTTCTTTCTCCTTTCCTTGTCCTTTTTATGCCTTCCCCTTAAATTCTCCTAACTTTTTTCTTCTTGAATTGAAGGATCTGCAAAATTAAACCCATCACAAGTTTCACGTTGTTCTAAAAAATCAGCCCGTGTACGCATTATAATCCCCCATCAATATAAAATCCCATGCGCGGGTACTTCAAACGTAGAGCAGCTATTTCCTCAGACAGAAGTTTCCAAGTATCTTCGTTTGAATATGAGATAGACTGAGGCAGTAAATATACGGCACCTAACATAATATACATTACTGAGCAATTTAAAAGAAGCATAATCCACACAACATTATCAGATTTATTAGGTAGCCTTTTAACTGAATCAAACGATCTTTCTTTCAGAAACACAGGGAGGCTCCCGCACGTTCTACTATTTCTACTTTTTTTCCTGCATTCTTTAAACTCTTCATATCCCTAAATATTCACACTTTCCTCTACACTTTTCCACGTCTCTACAATACCTAGCACGTCAAACTCGTTTGTTTGTTTAATCCTTTCCAACTTTTCACTTGTGATGCCTTAAATACTCTATTGACCAAACAAAAACGTTCAAATTGTTTCCCATGGCCCGCAAGTTCCTATTTTTCACTGTTTTTTTTTTCAGTTGCTCTTATTTAACACTACTATTGAGGCTTAGATCTCGTTTATTCAAGTTCTGATAGTCGTTATCTTCGCCCTCGCTCCCGAAATCAGATTCAAATTCTGACACAACAGTCTCTATTGATAAGGATCTTATTTTTGCGTCTCCTGACTGAGACCAAAAACTCCTTGTTCTTTCTCTCTGAGTTTGGGAGCTCATTCTCTATGCTGGATTGTTTGCGGCTTCTACTTTGGAACGTCGATTATATGATCACACTGTGTCAGTTTCTCTATTATGCTCGTAAGTGGTTTCATTAACTATTAACTACATTCTCTCCCACTTAGGTTTCAGGTTCTTGGTGCGTGCCTCTTGATGTATCAGTTTTAATTTGTTTCTAATCTCTCGTTCTTCAGGCGAATAATCCAGAGTCACAAACGTTCATTCCTGTCCAAAAACTCTCCCATTGCGCGAAATAATGTCACTTTGATAAGCATTTGAAAACCGAACAAGTATAGGGACGTGGTCCCGATTTTGATGGCAATCTGAAAACATCCTGTAAATTGCGAGATATTAATTTGGGGCACCCTTCTTGCAAGATAATGTGCTAACTCTTTTTTAAAAGAAATATCGGCTTTGATTTCCTGCAACCCATAAATTACTAACTTCTTCCTTCAAGCTTCCCTCTCTTGAATTCGTATACGGGAGTCCTGGAGTGTACTTAGTTTCTCTGTGTTTTGGACTCTAGTTTTTACTGAAGATATTTCCGATTTTATTACTGTCATTTCAAACTCTTAATTATTGGATAAATGTTGTATTGCCCCTCTTGCTGAGTTCTGAGCCACTTGCAGGCTATTTAGCTTCAAATCCATCGCTTTTAACTTTTTGGACAATGTGTGAATCGATGCTAAAATAACTTCTGTCATCTCTTAGCCTAATAAATAAGTAATAAAGCGAAAATTACTCGCAAGGAGAGTACCCTGTTTGCACTTATTTGTGAACCCTGTTTGCACGTTTACTATTTCTCAGGTGGGATAACCTTCAAATACCCATAAGTCACACTTTTTTGCGCACTTCTTTCGACAGAAAATAATCAAGTCTTTATTACCCACAGCGAGCTTATCACTTCCACTAATCTGTTAAAGTTAACTACTTCACTTATTATGAAACTTCTATTATTGCTGAATTAATTAAAGTTTCTGGCAGTGAAATAATGAAATTCCGAAGTGAGTTTTGAAATGTCTTAAAACAGGTGCTTTCGCTTCGAAGACTGACTGAACACTGAATAAAATGTTGAAGTCAAATCTGTGAGATAGTCTTCATTAGAATAAATTTGAAAATGTAGGTTTTCAAAGAGCGGTCGCGGATAAAATTATTCTCAAGAGCCATGTATTGCACTGACGTCAACATTTTCTGCATTGAAGAGATTTAGAGATTAGATGATTGAAGGGGGAGATTCTTTATGCAGTAGATATACCATTTCTCTAGGAAAAGGAATCCTTTTTCGATCTAACAATTTTACTCTCGGCATCTTTTTCTTCTTTGAAAAGACTGATGGTTTTCGGTTCCTCCCTGAGTTGAGACTCATGAGTGATGAGGTCTTTCTTTGTCTGGGTTTCAATCGCTCCCCGAGGGATCGCATGCTGGACCTGAGATTTTTGGATTGTACCGGCATGTTAATAAAGTGAGGAGGAACAGTAATTATGAACATGAGCACCCGTAGGCTGAATTCCAGGAGGACTTAATTGGTCTAATTGGCACTTTTAATGCTATATAATAGACATCTCAAAACAAAAAAATATAAAACATAAGGCAGCATCATTCAGCCAGGAGGGGTCTGGTACCCCCTCCTGCCCCCCTTATGGACGTCCATGATTATGAACTTGTCCCTGTTAAATATAGGAAGATACCCAAAAGAAGGGGCAGTCTTCATAGTAGTAGATGTTATATTAGCAGTATGTGGATAGTTATTTTTGGTTAGCTCAACATTCCCATCAACACACCTGAAAGTTCTAACATAATACTCAATGCAGTTCACAAGGTATTGCTAATTCACCCTTTTGCAACTGCATACACAGAGTGTTTTAATTTAGTTCAACTTCGCCATCAACATTCCCGAAGTTTTTACCTTATTGCCCTTAACTTTTGTAGTGGTCGTAGCAGTAGTAGTTATAGTATTTATTGTAGTGGTAAAAGCTTGCACATTATCCTTTCGGTCAGTAGAACATGGCCCCTACGTAATCGCTGCAATCTGCTGTGTGACAATTCGCCTCCCCTCAAAACCCCCAGTCCCCCCAAGCTGAAATTTATTTTATTCAAAAATCTTATCAAAACTAAGGTAAGCCTGAATAATTCAAGCATCCAGTGAAACTGGTCAGTTTTCTTTAGTATATATCTTAGTCTTTATGATACTTTACAGCTCATTTTTCATTTTTCACTGTCATTTTCACTTGATCTGGGGAAATTGCCTCTAACTTTGCCCTCCCCCTCCAGGATTTTTAAGAAATTACACCACTGTCCCCCTTTCCAAATCCTAATTCCCATATGTGCAAAATGAACAAATTTTATAAATTACTGCCCTCATCCATGGGTTGTACGGGATCTTGTCATCTTCAGCGGCATAGTTATTGGACTTTTTTCCTATGTTGAAAAAATCGTTATCTTAAAATTTTGATAGGATGCCTTTGGGAGAGGGCAGTGAAAAGGGGAGTGGAAGGGGCCTAGTGCTGAATAATCTGCCATAAATGATCTGCCAAATAATGATGACCATAAAACTCTCCATTGGTGGAAAAAGAAGATAAGTTGAAGCTGCGGTAATTAGAATTTACCAACGATGCAAAACTAAACTTATTCCTGGCTCACTGTCTAAGTCATAACTACTCAAAAGCAACGCAGTAAGTACATGGAACTTAATTGTGTTAGATGCGACGATATAGCGTTGTCTATACAAAAGAGCCATGAGACATATTTGTTATGGTTAATTAAACAAAAAAAAATCCTCAAAATAAGTTATTTAAAGAAAAATAAAGAATTTCATCAGACCAAAAATGAGCAGAAATGAAATCGAATAATCTACCAAGTGTAAAACTTCCACATATCACCATCAATAAATAAATGAAACCCAAAACAAACACAAATTACAATAAGTAACCGATTCAAACTAAAAACAAGCAGAAATTAACAAGAGTAGGGTTGACAAGCTCTTTACCCAAGACCTGTACATAATTTTCACTTTACTGAAAAAAAGTGAGTTACCCTTTGTTAAAATAGATTCTTTTTATGGAATAGATGGTCGTATAAACTTTGAAAGAGGCTCATTAGATTGGAAATTGAAAGTTGTAGTTCACTTTTGAAGAATCAAGGGTAATCAGAGTGCAACGAGCCTCTCTCTCTTAACCGCCTTTTTTCCCCCAAATACATCCAATCGAAATTTTGAGAAAGCCTTATTCAAAACAGTCTAAAGTTTAAATAACTATTTCTCTAGATTTAACAGCGCTCAGCCCCTGGCGCAAAGGCTTTAAATTATGCAGCTTGCCTATTGTTAATATATATATATTTTTTTTTCAAGAAAAGCGGGTATGTTTGATACTGGAAATTTAAAAAAACATGGAGTAATAAGGTCAAACTTTGGAGAAATGTCAAGAAGAATGCCAAACACAATAAAATAAAAAACGCTTTTTCGTTTATTGGTTATGAAGAGGAAATACCAGCAATATCTATAAGACAGCTGATGGAGTCGGCCGTTACATCGTTCGAAAAATGTTTAAGGGTATCTTCAAATAAATCAAAAGACACTGTGTGCATCAAGTTTTAAACGAAGACGTTTATGTAATATGTCGAGAACATTTGAGGGTATATGTTTAAACTTTCAGGATATGTTAAAGGAATTTTGAAAAAGGCCAGAGTACAAATAATCGTCTCACCCTCATGTCATTTTCATTCTCAATGTCCCCAAAGACATCAGATCAAAATTTGTTGTTTAGATTCATAAAATTCAAAGATTTTCAACACACATGTTTATTACTCAACGTTCAAGAAAACGTTGTGATTCAACTGAAAAAGGAGAAATAAATCTACTTTAATAGTTTTTGACATCTGATTTTTTTTTTTTTTGCGACAATAAAACAAAGTTTTTTATGAATGATCTTGATAGGTCTTTATTATGACTATTATGACGTATTTTGACTTTAAAAAACAAACAATTCCAACAAGATTGAACATATAAAGATTCTAACTTGTGTTTTTACCCCATAATTTCACATAATATTTATAGAATACTCAAAAGCTAGGTCCAGGGGTTCAGTTACACAAAGGTTCAGTTATACGGGCCTTCTGTTGCACGGGAGTTCAGTTGCACGGGGGTTCAGTTTCACAGGGGTTCATTTCCAAGGGGGTTCAGTTGCAGAGAGTTCATTTATACGAGAGATTCAGTTGCACGAGGTTTTAGTTGTACGGGGGTTCAGTTGCACGGGGGCTCAGTCACAGGGGATTTAGTTACACAGGGGTTCAGTTAAGTAGAGTTAAGTTTCAAGAAGCTTCAGTTGCACGGGGGTTCAGTTACAGGGCCATAATAACTACAAGTGTGTTATGCCTAGGGCGTACACAAATACAAACGTGCAACCTATTTAGGGCCTACCCAGATCAGAGCGCGGATCCTTATCCATAATATATCCTGACGGTCGCTCCTATCTGGAGCTATTACAGGTACTATGGTGCTTCTGCCTGTGATCATAACAGATACAAGCCCACCAGCACTCTGAGTGGTCATCCGTAGGTTCATACGTCTGGTCAAATAAAATGGTTTACAATATCAAAATGTTCTCATTTTAATTCAGATAAAGTGGTTTACCATATTGCAAACTTAACCAAGTACTGGCAACTGTAAGAACTTGCGTTAAATTATTAAAATATTGCATAGTATTTCCAAATCTTGTCTAATGATAATCAACATCTTGTCAGTCAAAATAAAAATCCACACTAGAAATATCAAAATCTTACATGTTATTATCGAAACTTGAGAGCTAAAACAAAAATCTTGGGAAGTTATTAACAAAATCTTGCGTGGTATTATCAAAATTTTACTGGATATTAACAAAAAATTTCTTGTGCTCTCTGATATTGTCAAAATCTAGCATGGTGCCATTAAATCGTGTCGATTGTTATCAAAATCTTACCAAGTAATATCAAAATCTTGCGTGGTAATACCAAAATCTTGTCCATTACTACCAAATCTTGTCACCCATGATAAGAATCCTCTCTGGTATTATCAAAATCCTAGATTGTATTGTCAAAATCTAGCAAGTTCCTAACAAGATCTTGCGTAGTATTATCAAAATGTTACTTGTTATTAACAAGATATTTTCTGGTACTATCAAAACTTGTCCAATATTATCAAGATTCAGCATGGTACTATCATCAACGTGTCTGGTATTATCAAATCTTGCCAAATAGTTCCAAAATCTTAATTGGAACTATCAAACTCTTGACTGATATTGTCAAACAACTTCCGGTGCATTATCGAAATATTGCTTGATACTACCGAATCTTGTCTATTACTATCAACGTTTTGTTAGACATTATGAAAATCCCCTATAATAATCTCAAAATCTTAGATGGTATATAAAAATCTTGAAAGCTATTAAGAAAGTCTTCCATGGTACTAGAAAATTTTTTAATGGATATTAACAAAATATTTTCTGCTACAATCAGAACTTGTCTGATATTATTAACATCTAGAATGGTGCATTCAAAATCGTGTCTGGTATTATCAAAAGTTTGCCAAGTATTATCAAAACCTTGTCTGTTGTTATCAAACATCTTGTACTACATTATAAGAATATCTCCTAGAAAAATGAGAATCCTGTATGATATTATCAAAGCTTTTAATGGTATTACCAAAATATTGCAAGTTATTAACAAATGTTATTATCCATATCTTACACGGTTTTAACAAAATATTTTCTGGTGCAATCAAAATGTGTTTGATATTGTCAAAATCTGAAATAATGTTATAAAATCGTGTCTGCTATTACCAAACTTTAAAATGGTGCTATCAAGTCGTATTTGCTATTATCAAGATAATCAAAATCTTGTCAAGTACTACCACCACCTTGTGTAGTATTATCAAAATATGGTCTGATATAGTTAAACAGCTTGCTTTGCATTATTAAAATACTCCATGGTACTACTAAATCTTGTCTTTTACTTATCTTACTATTACTTATCTTACGTTACTGGAACAGAAAATTCTATTAGATAACAGGTTGACTTGCGACCAGTTCATTTACCTTTAGGAGATGAAGCATCAAGAGCAAAAAACCTGGCAGCACAATTTCTGTAACATATTGTTCGAACACCCTCTGATTAAAGATTATAGATTGAAGAAATAACACCCTTTGATTACAGCCATAAGTACTATAGCTATTCTTGGCTCACTGGTTAAAGGTCGGTGAAATTTAAATTACCCAGCTGTCTGGGTATTAGGACTTCTGTTTTACAGAATCAAGTCTGCTAATATTAAGATACCCTTCAACAGAAACTAAGAATCTCTGAAAAGTTCCTTTGAAAAAAGCTGAAAACCTCAAACTTAATATGTCATGCTTATAAATGAGAGGCTATTGGTATGTTTGGATGATTTGTCGTTGAAGATGGTGCCCCATCGTACTGTTCGTATGGAAACATCTTTTTTTCTGTTTTAACCAGGTTGGGATTACTTGAACGAATTGAGTTTGAGTATTTTCATTTTCAGATGAAGAAAGGTGAATATTCAAGTGAAAAATTAAAAACACCAGAGCTCTCCAGCCGCATCTCAGCTTGGGTCACAAGTTTTGCCCCTAAAACAGATCCAATCTTTCAGGACCAGAGCTTTGAAATTAAATTAGTGACTGTAGAATATTCCAGCAGAATGACAGCATGGTTTCAGTTCAGGAACAGTATGAAGATTGTGTACCCCTTGAGCTCTAGATAAAATTTTCATGTGCCAAGAACAAGCCCAAAACCAAAAAAGGTAAGGAAAGAAGGAAGCAAGAGTGAGGCTATAGCCAGTGAATCTTTGGTCTTTGCTGAACTTGAACCCCTTCTTCCACTAATGAAGTACAAAGTGCTCACTTACAGAAATTTGTATTAATCTTTTGTTGCCAGGAGAAAGCAGTCAAACTTTTGATCAATTAAAGTTAATGCATGCTTAACCTATTCTTTTTACCAGTGGAATCTTTTGTTTTGAACAGTGGAGAAAGGGAAACATTCAAGCAAGAACTTAAAACACCAGAATGGTCTAGATCGAAATCACCAGAACGCTCTAATCAAATGCCGAATTAGTAATTAGTGTTATATTAATAGCCAGTTCCAGCCTTTCAGGATCAGAAACCTTAAAATAAGTTAAGGACTCAAGAATATTCCAATATAGTGGCAGAATGTGCTGCAAGCTCTCCATTGAAAATATTTCCTGTTCTGGAACAATACGGAAATTAAGTCCCCATTATGCCTTTAATCCGATTTTTATGTGAAAGCCAGCCTTATACCTGTAGGTGCCAGTGAATAAAGAAGTAAGATTAAGATTACTGTATATGATTATCTAATCTTTGCCCTTTGAACCTGTTCTTCAAGATATCATATTACTAAGTGCTTCATTTATATATGTTTGTGTTAAACTTCGACTGCCCAAGGAAACCGATGAAACTTTTACTGAAACAGACTTAGCCGGTTTTGAAACAGTGGATAATCTGTTTTGTAAACTGATCTGAATTCAAAAACACTAACAGGAATATGACATAGATTAAAATAAAAGTTTCGCTGTAGAAACTCTTCTAGCTTAATCAGCGGATATAAGTGGGCCTATTTTCTCACCATACGAAAAGTTTTCTCACCAATTATACCGGCCTTCAAAAGACGAAACGTATCAGTTCAAAACTGAAATCTAAAAGATATTCCAGAAAATAATTCAGACAGAAAAATACAAAACTCAGTCTTAAAGAGCATTGCTTCATTTCAAAAAAGCAGAAACAACGACAGATCAAAGCTAGGGAAAACGAACTGAAAATTATAATCCTAGATGCCATGGCAAAGAATATGAAGGAAGAGGGTATAGAACAGCAAAAATATTGACTAGAAATCTGCTAAAGATTCAAAGCCTGAACTTGAAATTGGCCATCAATGCAAATGTTGTAGTGTCGATCTTAAGATGGTTACAGTTTTCAAATGTTCAATTATTCCTGAAAGTAATTATTTTGGAAAATAATTTCCAGGGAACTAAAGACTTAAACTTGTCACTTGCGATCATAATGAGAGAAATTCAAGGAGGCTGATCTTGGTCGTTCTAGGAAAAGAGGAAGCCTGAAATACAATCGGAAAGCAAGAGAAGTGGTATTTGGAGCTTTTGTTCATATGTTCAATCGTTCCTGAAAATGAGAGACAGCGTAAGTTTGGTAGCTTTTGGACAAAAATATACTGGGAATGAAAAAGGGTTTACATAGCTAAACTTGTCACTTACTACGATTGTTAGAAATTCAAGGAAGCTGTTCTTAGCCCTTTTAGGAGAAAAAGAATCCTGAAACACAATTTGAAAACTTAGGAAGGGATGTTAAGAGTTTGCAATCAAGTGTTTTTTTGTACATTTGGATTTGCGAACGGCAAGTGAAGAACCGGTCTGAACAGGCTGTGAATGGCAGCATTCATCAATCACAAAATACAAACCGCCCTGAAACCTCAACTCGATTCAATAATAGGAAATCACTTAGCTTTGCAGTTGGGATGCAAGGCAAAAAGAATTCTTAGGATGATCTCCCAAATCTAGCACCACACTTCTGTAGAGCCGGGGAAAAGAAAAAGTACAGTCCCAAAATTATACTTTTGGTACTGTTAAAAAGGTAATTTATGTTTTTAGGGACAAAATTACGGAAGAAACCAATGTTTTTGTAAGCTATAGCTTCTTAGACAATATTTGAAAGTGAAACACAATGCGATTTTCAAGCCGAAAAAGCACCAATGTGACAGACGCATGGCATTTATGTTGAAGAATTGTGAGCACACATTAAAGAAAGCAAAAGCTAGGACTGAGAATGACAGTAACGAGGACAGAGCCAAAGCTAGTTCAAGGGTGTTGTGGCAACTCATAACCGTGAATCGACGTTGCTTTGTCAAGACATATAATTTTGTCTCTTTACTTCAAACAAAAGGTTGTTTTGCATAGCTGCACTTCTAACGATCTGGTGAGTTTTTACGTACTGAATATAGTTTGGATCGAGACTTAAGGACAGTTGAATCCATACAAACTGGAAGACCTGCTACGGTCAGACCCAAATGCTGAGGCAATTATTATGTGAAAAATGGATGTTCATTAAAGAACAAGAATGGAGTTCTTTCCAATGCACTTGTCCATTTAGCTACTATGTATAGAGTGACAGTGATGCAGAAGAATGTGGAAAAAGGGCACAAAAAAGGGTATTGGGACATTAATAATATCAAACATTAACATAGATCAATAAAAATGAATATACCTGCTAGAGGAAGGATATTCAGTTTTAAATACACATTTTTCACTGAATCTCTTGGTCTATAATTTGCTAAAATCCTAATGGCAGAATTCTGCAAAGCTCTAAGGCGTTTCAGATGGGATTGAAAAGTTGAAGACCATACCAAACAACAGCATAAAAGGTAACAATGGACAAGTGAAAAATACAAAAGTCTAAGGACAATTTTCGGACAAATGTGCTTCAATTTCCTAATAATTTCAACATTACGGGCAATTCAAGATGTTATTTATTTATATGGTCTGAAAAACTAAGCGCCTCATCTACAATAATTCCTAAATACCTAGTCGAGTGCACTCTATTAATAAATGAGTTTACACACCTCAACTTATCTACCCAAGGATAATATATTTTAGAACGAGCAAACAACACAAAATTGTACTTCTTAAAATTTATTTTCAATATTTTCAAATTTATTTAGTATCCTCAGCAAATAAAACTAAAGCTTTTACCGGGATCACATTTGGGTGCTTATTACAAGCTCTGCCATACGGCCACATGGACCATTATACCAAAATGGGTTGTGAAAGAACAAAAAATTTGACTACATCCATTTCACAAAGGAGCTCTTAGACTTGTTGCGTATCAGATAAATGGCCCCTTGGAGTTTCTGGGTGCGTTGTCACAAGATACTCGTGCCTTCTGCAAGAGTGTTAAATATAAGTTATGGTTCTATTTAACTTTAAAGTAATTTTGTTTTCTTAGAACAACAGAAAGATTTTGTATTAAATAAAACTAACCTGGTTTTAAAAATATTAGCGATAGCCTAGAATCTTATTATACCCAACACTCATTGAAACTCCTTGTAAACATAACGCCGTGTAACCCAACAATCCTTGTAAACATAATTTTTTTGTCCTTTAGAACTTGTGCAAAACACGTAAAAAGTTCTATTTTTGCACTGAACTTATGCACACCTCGTACATTTTGAATCTCTGAAGAGAGTGTGTTATTACATGTGGTATAAACAAATGACAGTGTTCAAATGTGAATACAGGAGCAATCCGGCTCAATAGTAACCGAAACTCTAACAAACGGAATTTTGATACGAATAGATACATCAAAAGAATCTGATTTTTTATCCTTATTTTAAACATACAAGTGTCATCAAGTTTAGTCTTACCCACCAAAAGTGACCAGCCTGAGAAAATTTGCTATATTTTGAAAACAGGAGGAAACATCCCTTAAAAGTCATAGAATCTGAAGGAAAATCAAGTATTAGATTCAGCGTATCAGAGAACCCTACTGTAGAGGTTTCAAGCTCCTATATGCAAAAATGGGGAATTCTGTATTTTTGGCCAGAAGAAAGATCACGGATTCGTGTTTATTATTTTTTTACCCAGGGGTGATTTTATCGACCCAGTGGTCCTAGAATGTTGCAAGAGGGCTCATAAAAACAAAAATTAAAAGTTCTAGTGTTCTTTTTAAGTGACCAAAAAATTGGAGGGCTAAAAGGCCCCCTCCCACGCTTATTTGTTTCCCAAAGTCGCCACATAAAAATTTTGAGATATCTGTTTTGTTCAGAATAGTTGGAAAACCTAATAACTATGTCTCTGAGGACGACTTAACCCCCAAAAGTCCTCGGGGGAAGGGCTGCAAGTTAGGAACTTTACCCATTGTTTACATATAGTATTGTTTATTAAGAAGTTTACTGACGTTTTTTGAATTTTTTCTTGCTGGGGTGGGAGGTTCGAGGGAAAGGGGTTACGTGGGAGGATCTTTCCATGGAAGAATTTTTCATTGAGGAAGAGATTTTCTATGAAGGGGGTGCTGGATTTCCTAGCATTATTTAAAAAAACAATCAGAAATTAAATAAAAAAAAAGTTTTTTCAACTGATAGTAAGGAGCTAAATTAAGACTTAAAACGAACAGAAATTACATATACTGATATTAAATCATAACAATTATGCCCCGAATGATTAAGAAAAATTAAGCAAGAAAAAATGGGTTTTCATTTTAATAAAGCAGTGAAAAAAAAAAATTAAAGACAAATCAACACTTTGATCAAAAAAATATTCCAAATATTTCAGCCCCACTTTCGGGAGCCTTTCTCAACGAAAAAAAAAAACAAAAAAAATATTTAAAAAAAAAAATAGCACATAAGCTAAACTAAAACGACAACTAAACACAATGAAATTTCACTCCGACGTGTTTTATAGAAAAGCTGCTCTTTGCTAGTGATAAATATCCAAGATAAGAGAAAAATGTGTAGATGACGACGTTGAATAAGTATTAAGCATGATGATATAACGATAAATGAAAAAATACCAGTTGTGTTAGTCCTGGGAGTGCTAGACTATTCAAGTGTTTATACATGAATACAGTAGTTTGTAACTGGCAAATTTGTTTTGCTTTTAGTAACTGAGGTTTAAGAAAGCATTCTTTAATATTAAGTTTATAAAAATAAATTGACTTTGCAGCTCTATTTTGTAAGCTTTGAACTGTCTTTAAATTATAAATGAAAGAATTAACCCAAATGTAACAACTATACTGAACATAAGGATAAACAAGAGTAAAATAAACGGTTCACAAAACTTTTTGCGGAAGGAAATTTTCAGTCTAAACAGAATCCCAAATCCTCTTGCAATATTTATGGATAATGAATTTGTGCGTTCAATAATCATCAATGATTACATCTAAATATTTAAATTTTGAAACCCTACCTATCAAATATCCATCAGCTGTTAAAGACACGTCAGTGTTTACCTTTTTGATAGTAGAAAAATCATGTAATTTGTTATTTTTAAAATAATCAATAAACAATAATAATCAATAATTCCAACTGACAATGCACGGTTAAAATTTTTATTTTTTATTTTTCTAACTAAAAAGAAACGGTTTACTGTATCAAACGCTTTCGACAGGTCAATGAATAAAGCTGAGGTATAAAAACCATTATCTAGAAAGTCTTTCACTTTACAAATAAAATGGGTAATTGCATGATCCGTCGAATGCTCTTTCCAAAATCCATATTGGCTAGGCGGTATTATTTCTTTTTCTTCCGCAAATTTACTAGTTTTATCATGCATTATTTTTTCAAAAGTTTTTTAAAAAACCGGGAGAATTGAAATAGGGTGGTAATTATTTACCTCTTCCTTGTTTCCATACTTATGCAAAGGTATAACACGGCTTTTCTTTAGTTTAGTTTTTCTTTTTTTTTCTTTTCTTTTAGTTTAGTTTTTCTTTAGTTTTTCTTTAGTTTATCTGCCATTCATAAAAATCCATGCACAAGACATCCCCCTCCGCCCACTTAAAAAAAAAATTCTGACAGGCAAATAGATTAACAAGTAAGAAACTTGATAGGGAATCAAGGGCACGACTTTTTCCGACACAGCGCCGGCACTAAAAACAGGTTTTTAAAAGTTCGTATAGCAACATTTCACGATATGAACTGTAAACCCTCTGGTCCAAAACCTTCTATAGTCCCTTAAAAATATGAAAAATACCTGGTTAACAGCAATTAACAGCATCCCTACAAGCAATTCCTAGCCTATTTAAAGAAATTGCCCCATGGAGGGTCTTGAAATCTCATGAAAACTGAAAGCACCATAAGTCTTTTGCACCACAGTCTTTGAAGTTACACAATAATGTGAATTGAAAAGCAAAATTGAAAGCACCATAACCTTGAAGAGGAAAAATCTAGAAAAAGTAAAAAAATAAAAGAAGAATGTAAATTTTTATACCTCAGGTCCCTTTTATTTTGTTCTAACAAGGCAAGTTTGTCTGACGCTTACTTTCGCTCTTCTTCTTTTAGTCTGAACTGAAACTCCAGGGATTCAACGCGACATCTTAAGACATTATTAGAAGTCCTATTGATTGCTGTTGTCTCATTTTCAGGAGCAAAATCCAAGAAAAGGGCTAAAGAGCTTTTTGTGCTCTTTCTGCAAACAGGGCAAGTTTTTGATCCCCTAAAAAGAAAACAAATATACAACAGCCTATCAAAATCAGTCTGCCATCTGATCTCAGTCTGTAACATAAAATGGGTATCCAAGGATTTATTTTCCAAGGCTATTCAACGTTGCTTTCTCTGTAAATCATTAGTTGTACAAACGCTTCTTACAGTGAAACAATACATGAGAGTGTTGTTATAATCCTTCAGATATAAAGTATAAAAATGGATATACCACAGAAAAAGTGGTATATCACCATCACAATGCATCCGGCATTTAATTAAAACTGGATATTTCCCAAAAAAAAAAAAGTTAGAAACCAAATTCATCACTGCTTTTCCGAAAAAAGGGAACTGTTAATGATTTCGATGGTGCGAAGCTAATCTCTGTGTTAGATTGCTCTTCATCTGAATTTTTGATAGTTTTGTTGCTTGTTGTTTAAAGAAAAAAAATCATAAGCAGAAGATAAAATACAATTTGGTTACATCCCAAGGTGTTTAACTGTTTGGCATCTGATTAATTTGCTCAATTCCATTTTAAAACATCTAGAAAAGCGCAGCAGACAGGGGATGAATTTTATTCCTATTGATTTTAAGAAATCCTTCGATCTTTTAGATCACGTGTAAAAGCAATGGAGGCAAAGTGAGAACAAAAAGAATAGACTTTTAGAGGTTTTGCGTGTTCAGGGTGTTAGAATATGTTTGAAAATTATTATTAACAAGACTAAGTTGCTGAGACTATGAATAAGTGAAAATGGAAAGGTGACGCTTGGTAACGAAAAGATTAAGTTGACAGCTTCACTTACCTTAGTAGTATTATTAGTAACGGGAGGGGGAGTGAAGAATTTAAGAATAGAATAGCCAGGGCCTAGGGTATTTTTTCACAGTTGAAAAAAAAAAACTGGAAAAAGGTCTGCGAACCAAGACTAGTATATTGGAAGCCAGAGTGATGACAGTTGTCAAATATCCTTATGAAGTATGGGTACTCTAAAAAACGGAGAAAATTCGATAGATATTTTCAGAAAAACTGCCCACGGACTGTTCACGGTACCCAACTGACTGACCGTATTTCATACTGCAGGCTGTTCGAAAAATGTGGTTCAATCCCGCTTTCTAGGGTTATAATGAGAGAAAGATTGAGATGGTTAGGGCCCTTTCTACGGATGAAGAATGACAGATTGCCAAAGATTCTCTGAATATTGCTGTAGAAACTTTAAAGTAGGAAAGACTATTCTTTCGCAAATACTTTAGTAAGAGCTACTTGGATCTCGAAGGGCGTCACTGTTGTTCTCTTTAACAAGGAAAGTATCTTTTTAATTTCTGATATTGAGACTTTGGACATTACTTTTTACTTTTGGATCTTGTGTTACGAAACTTGTTGGAAAACAAGTTTTTTCAACTGAAAGTAAGGAGCAACACCAAAACTTAGAATAAACATAAAAAATTACGTATATAAGTTGGTCACCCACACCTCAATGCCTCGCTCTTTATGCTAATGATTCCTTAAGAACTTTTAAAAGGCTTATTATTTTTCTTTAACGGTCGCTGT
This sequence comes from Artemia sinica, assembly GCA_027921565.1. NCBI lineage: Eukaryota > Metazoa > Arthropoda > Branchiopoda > Anostraca > Artemiidae > Artemia > Artemia sinica. The sequence continues at coordinate 7,123,229 of CM051275.1, forward strand.
GTTTCACGAGCTGTTTTTACAGAATCCGGACAAAAAGTCAAACTATAACGTATAGAGCAAGGTATTGAAAAGGGAATAGCCCCCTTGTATACGTAATAATTTCTGTTTGTTTTAATTTTTAACGTTGCCCCAAACCTTTAGTTCATTCTTGATCTTTTTTACATAATCAATTAAAAAACTTTTTCTACAGAATAAGTTTTTCAAAGAAAAGTAAAGAACTCCATTAAACCAAAAATCAGCAAAAGTAAAACAAAATGATCTACCAAGCGTGAAACTACCACAAATCAGCAGCGATAAATAAATGAAACCCAAAATGAACCAAAATTACCGTAAATAACCGAGTCAAACTCAAAACAAGCAGAAATTAACATAAGTTGGGCTCAAAACCCCTACGCTTTCCCAAGGTCAGAACATAATTTGCACTGTACTGAAAAAAATACAGATGAATGTGCATTGTCAGTTCAATATACATATACTGATATTTAGTAATCAAAATTTTAATATTATTTGATTTATTAAAGTTATAAAAGTTGAAATATTTATATGTTTTCAGTATGTTCCTGCTTTGGTAAAGCATAGGGGTTTTGAGCCCAACTTATGTTAATTTCTGCTCGTTTTGAATTTGACTCGGTTATTTATTGTAATTTCTGTTCGTTTTGGGTTTCATTTATTTATCGTTGCTGATTTGTGGTAGTTTCACGCCTGGTAGATTATTTTATTTTACTTTTGCTCATTTTTGGTTTAATTGAGTTCTTTACGTATTTTGTAGAAAATTTTTTTTAATTGATTATTTAAAAAAAGATCAGGAATGAACTGAAAGTTTGAGGAAACGTTAAAAAATTAAAACAAGCAAAAATGTGTACGTATACAAGGGGGCTATTCCCTTTTCAATACCTTGCTCTTTACGCTATAGTTTGACTTTTTGTCTTGATTCCTTAAGAACAGCTCGGAAAACGCAGTGACCGTTAAAGAAAAATAATAAGCCTTTTAAAAGTTCTTAAGGAAGGCGCCTCTCGAAGAAATTACAGCCTAGTAAACGATACAGTATTTGCACGGGATTCTGACTAATGGACAATTTTTCTGGGGTTGGTATGCTTTGATGGGTGTCTTTGGGCTGAAAAACCTCTTCCTAGCTAATTTATCTATTATGGATTCCCTCCCTGTAGTAGCATAATATTTGTAGGCATGAACACATAATGTGTCGGAGGTAATAGGCTTGAGACTGTCTGTGCAGGATTTCGACGCTTGTTGATAGAAGAGCATCGCCAAGTGCTGAAAACCATGTTGTGACCATGAAGGGCCAAGGATTGTACAAAGCCTCCGTTCATGGAGATCCCAGGGACTTCTTGCTGTCCGGTTCTAAGCCGGCTTAAGCACTTCGGTGTAGACTTGAGAAAATATGTTATCTCCGTCCTGCACTGGCATCTGGGATCATTGCTTTTCCTGATGTGAAAATAATTTCAATGATTTAAAGAACATGAAAATTGGAACTTGGAACGTTACGACATTAAAAAATGACTATCGTATCGACATTTTGACTGACGAATTCAGACGATTCGAGCTGAATTTTTTAGGAATTTCAGAAACTCATATCCCAGGGGTAGGAAGCATGAAGTTAGGTGATATAGAATTTGTTTACTCAGGCAGGAAGGATGGGGCACATAGACAGGGAGTAGGACTCATGATGAATAAGAAAGCTGCTTAGTCTTATTCAGGCTTGGAAGGTATTAATAATAGAGTACTATTTGCTCATTTTATGACTAGAAAGTTCAGGGTATCAGTTATAGTAGTATACGCCCCTGTAGAACCGACTGACAGAGATACTAGTGACTCAGATGAATTTTACTTACAGTTACAGGAGCAAATAGACAGGGTCCCACGTAGAAATATGATGCTACTACTGGGAGATTTTAACGCCCAGGTTAGTAGAAATAGGGCTAGGTGGTATCCCAGCCTAGGTAAATTTGGTGTAGGAAAAGAAAACAGTAATGGATACAGACTTTTGCAATAAGCGAACCTTATTGATTATGTTATAGCAAACCGAAGACTGGCAGGATCAATACAAGGTACTAGGGTATATAGGAGTGCTGTTATTGATGTTAAAAGTAAAGATCACCATCTAGTAGTGTCAAGGGTTAATTTAAAGCTGAAATATCGGAAGGGTAACTATCTCCCGGGAAGTTATGATGTTGGTAGACTCTAGGATGAGAATTTGAGAGAAACTTTCCAGGAACTGTTGAATGCTAAACTTGAGAGTTTTAAAATTTTATAATGTGGAAGATGGTTGGAATAATTTTAGAAACATTATTTGTGAAGTTGCTGAAGGTGTATTAGGGAAGAAAGCTAGAACTGCAGCTAAGAATATTAGTGAAAAAGCTTATTGTTTAATAGAAAGGAGAAAGGGCTTGTACAAGAATTATCTTAGTGATAGATCGTATAAAAACAAAAGAAATGTAAAGAAAGTGGAGAAAGCATTAAAATATGAAAACTAAGGAGGTGTGAAGTGGAGGCCATGGATAAAATTGCCGAGGATCTGGAAGATGCAGCTAGACGGCATAATAGTAAAATATTGTACTGGCACGTTATCAAATTTAGAGAGAGTAGTCAATCCAGACTTAGCCCAGTTAAAGAGAGGAATAGGGTCGCAATTAGTGATAAGGAAAAATTTAAAGAGAGATGGGCCAAACATTTTGAGAATTTGCGTAACCGAGATAGAGTTGCAGGAAAAATTATAGAGAAAAATGAAAAAGTTTGTGATACCTTGGATGTGAAGGAAGATTTGTTTTGTGAGGAGAAATTAGTAACAGTACGAAAAGGATTAAAAAATAATAAGTTTCCAGGTGCTGATAGGGTGGTAAATGAGTTTCTTAAATATGGTGGCTCTGAGGTTAGAAATAAGTTACTGAAGATTATGAATATGATTTTTGAAAAAGGGGAAGTACCTAACGATTTTAGGAAAACCTTAATTAAGCCACTTCATAAGAAAGGTGATAAAAGTGAGTGTGGTAATTATCGAGGCATTAGTCTGGTCTCTGTAGTCAGTAAATTACTTAGTAATATGATACTTTTTAGACTGAGAGATGCCGTAGACAAAGTTTTAAGAGAAGAGCAGTGCGGATTTAGAAAAGGAAGAGGATGTGTCGACCAAATTTTCACTCTTAGGCTAATAATTGAGAAGTGCCTGAGTTTTCAAACACCTTTGGTCCTCAGTTTTATAGATTATGAGCAAGCGTTCGATTCTGTTGATAGAATAGCTTTAGTAGATGTTTTATCCTTGTATGGTATATCAGACAAATACATTAAAGTGATTAGTGCAGTGTACGAGAATAACACTGCTGCGGTTAAGGTAGGAAATGAGGTTAGTAGCTGGTTTTGTATTAAATCAGGAGTTAAGCAGGGTTGTGTTCTATCCCCCTTTATATGGATTATTTTGATGGACTTCGTTTTAAGGAGCACAGGAAGCCAATGGGAGACCACGGAATCACATGGGGAGGAAAAAGTCTCCCGAACTTGGATTATGCTGATGATTTAAGCATCCTAGATGAAATTGTGAGCGAAATGAATGAATTTTTAGAGGTTTTGCGAGTTCAGGGTACTAGAATTGGTTTGAAAATTAACGTTACGAAGACTAAGTTTCTAGCCTTAGTGACTTAAGGCTAGGAATAATTGAAGATGAAAAGGTGACGTTGGGTAATGAAAAGATTGATCAGGTGGGCAGCTTCACTTACCTTGGTAGTATCATTAGTAAAGACGGTGGGAGCAGTAAAGATGTTAAATATAGAATAGCCAAGGCTCAGAGTGTTTTTTCACAGTTAAAAAAAGTCGGGAAGAATAGGGACATAAGTCTGCAAACCAAGATTAGAATATTAGAAGCTACAGTGATGACAGTGGTCAAATATGACTCTGAAGCATGGACGCTCCAAAAAGTGGATGAAGATTTGCTAGATGTTTTCCAGAGAAAATGCTTAAGGATTATTACGGGTACCCGGCTGACTGACCGTATTTCAAACAATAGACTATACGAAAAATATGGTTCAATACCGCTCTCTTGGGCTATAATGAAAGAAAGGTTGAGGTGGCTAGGGCACGTTGTGCAGAAGAAGGATGACAGATTGCCGAAGAGTGTTCTTTTCGGCCAACAATCTAGGGCTAAACAGAAAGCAGGTCGTCCCCGTCTTTGGTGAAAGGACGTCATAAAGAAAGATTTTAAAGGAAATGGGAACTTCGTGGGTGGGTGTAAAAAGGGAGGCTTTGAATAGACTGGGGTGGAGGACGAGCGTGCGTAGCTGTGTTGGCCTCAGGCGGCCTGGTGCTGCAGTGAGTTGTTAGTAGTAGTAGTAGTCGTAGTAATCATTAGCGTAAAGAGCGAGGCATTGAGGAGTGGGTAACCAGCTTACATACTTAATTATTTCTGTTCATTCCAAGTTTTGATGTTGCTCCTTACTTTCAGTTGAAAAAACTTGTTTTTTCCAACAAGTTTTGTAACACAAGATCCAAAAGTAAAAAGTAATGTCCAAAGTCTCAATATCAGAAATTAAGAAGGTACTTTCCTTATTAAAGAGAACAACAGTGACGCCCTTCGAGTTCCCAATAGCTCTTACAGAAGCATTTGCGAAAGAATAGTCTTTCCTACTTTAAAGTTTCTACAGCAATATTATTAAAACTGGATATTTTCCCAAAAAAAGATTGGAAAACCAGATTCATCACTGCTATTCCAAAAAAAGGAAACTGTTGATGATTTTGATGGTGCGAAGCCAATCTCTGTTACATTGCTCTTCACCTGAGTTTTTGGTAGTTTTGTTGCTTGGTGTTTAAAGAAAAAAAAATCAGAAGCAAAAGAAAAAAAGCAATTTGGTAACATCCCAAGGTGTTTAACTGTTCGGCATCTAATTGATCTGCTCGATTTCATTTTAAAACAACTAGACAAGCGCAGAAAGGGGATGAATTTATATTCCTACTGATTTTAAGAAATTCTTTGATCTTTTAGATCACATGGAAAGGCAATGGCGGCACAGGAGCACAAGAAAATCAATGGGAGAACACGGAACTAATCGGGGAGGACCAATGTTTCTGGACTTAGATTATGGTGATCATTTAAGCATGTTAGATGAAAGTGAGAACAAAAAGAATGGACTTCTAGAGGTTTTGCGTATTCAAGGTGTTAGAATAGGTTTGAAAATTAATATTAAGAAGACGAAGTTGCTGAGACGAAGAATAAGTGAAAAAGGAAAGGTGACGCTTGGTAACGAAAAGATTAAGTTGACAGCTTCACTTATCTTAGTAGTATTATTAGTAACGAGGGGGGGGGGGGCAGTGGACAATTTAAGAATAGAATAGCCATGGCCTAGGGTATTTTTTTCGCAGTTGAAAAAAGCTAGAAAAATATCTACGAACCAAGACTAGTATATTGGAAGTCAGAGTGATGACAGTTGTCAAATATCCTTATGAAGTAAGGATGCTCTAAAAAACAGAGAAAATTCACTAGATATTTTCAGAAAAACTGCCCACAGATTGTTCTGGGTACCCAACTGACTGACCGTATTTCATACTGCAGGCTGTTTCAAAGAATGTGGTTCAATCCCGTTTTCTAGGGCTATAATGAGAGACAGATTTGTTAGGGAAAGATGGTTAGGGCCCTTTCTACTGATGAAGAATGGCAGATTGGCAAAGATTATCCATATTGCTCAACCGTCTTGATCTAAGCGGTAAAAATATTTTTCTTGGTTGGGGTAGGAGGATGTAAGGTCACATTAAAGGGAAATGGGAACCTTCTTTGATGGTTTAAAGAGGGTGGTTTTGAATTGATTGGGAGGAGGACATCCGTAGCTGTGTTGGTTTCAGTTACCTCGGTGCTGTAGTGAGTTGTAGTAGTAGCATCTATCTTTATTTAATGAATCCCTTCACGCCAAGATCTTACTTTGGTAAGATCTGGAGTGAAGGCATCTGATGGCATCTATCTTTATTTATTGAATCCCTTCACTCCAAGATCTTACTTTGGTTTAAAGAAAGGGGCTGTCTCTGGGAAATTTTTCCAGGGTTAGAAAAACCTTAGTAATTTTATGGCAAAAATAATTTTAATGTTTATGATCATGTTTGTGGTATGATTATTTTAAATTTTCTTGCGGGGCATGGGAGTTAAAAAGTATATGAATGCAGATTCATCTTCAGTTAAGATCTTCAGATCAGCAAATGACAATCGCACTGTTTCCCTTATATATCAGACCATCTACACAAATTTATAAATCATTATTGACATTAAAATGATCAGTGTCTCTCAAAATTTTTAAAAATTATCAATTCATTTAAATTTCTCTATCGATATCCCTGAATACCACCGATAGCAACCGGAATTACCGGTCATAGATAAGTTTCTAGGATCCTAAATTAGTTTACTATAACCCCAAGTTAGATTTGAAGGTCCTTGGGCACTGAACAAAATATTTCAGTTTTACTGAGTTAAAGTTCTAGCACAACACAATGTAAGGTAATGAAATTATTTAAAATTATTTCAATTATATACTTTTTTAATAATAAATAAATAAATTTATTATTATTTAGTCATTGTTATTTATTTTTAATAAATAAATAACTTATTCATTACGTTTTTGTTAATATTTTATCAATTTAAATAAATAAAATTATTCAAAAAACAACAAAGAGAAAAATCTCTAAAAAAAAAAACAAAACAAACAAACGAGACTGTGGCCAGTGGAGAGAAAAGAAAAACAACGGAAACAAAACAACGCGGATATTTCGCCTGTATACAAACAAGGCGTCTTCAGCACGAAAGACACAAAAAAAAAAACAAGATAAAACTAAAAACCAATAAAACCACACCAAAAAAAAAAAAAAAAAAAATGTACAATCGGCGCAAACTAATCCACGTAGGGAAAAGATGCTAATATAGAGTTACTTCAGTGAGGACACCAGAGTAACTGAGGGAAAAATAAAAAAACTGTAAATTACTAAAAATTATTCAGTTGCGAAATAATCCTTTTGTTAGCTATTACTGAAGCAAATCGTTTTGGTCTAACAGGTAAAATAGTCCCCTGGTGATTATTTAAAATCTTTACTCCCTTATTGACAATTGATTCACTCTTTAGAAGATTATCATAAATTGGGTCAATATTTAAATTACCCGTGTCCCTATTTATGGAAAGGTTAGCAAACATATGTTTTTTAATTTCTATGGCTTCCCTGGCCCATTGGGTGTACCCCTTATCATTAGAAATAGCCAAGGCTTCATCAAATTTTACAAAATGATCTGGTTGAAGCCAAATATGCTCTGCTAAAGCTGAAACGAAAGTTTCTGGAGGCTTGCTTAATTGTAGGGTTTTTTCTATTGAATTACGGTGTTCAATAAACCTTTCAACAAATTGTTGGTGAGTCCTACCAATATAGAACTTCCCACAAGAACACGGAATTTTATACACCCCACTTACTAAATTTCCCCGAGTTAAATCCTTACCAGAACTAAAAAAACTACTCATTGGCCTCAGCGATTGGAAACATGTATCAATACCAAATTTACGTAAAACCCGTGAAAGTTTCTCCCCCAAACCAGGTACATATGGTAATGAAATGAAGCTTTTTGATACAACTAAATCTAAACACTGAGAAACCTCAATAACCCTACTACTATGTTTGGCCCGTCTATTTTCAATTATTTTATCAATGAACTTAATTGGATAACTATTACAAAATAAAATATCCCTCAAGTATAACAATTCCGAATCCAGAAATTCCTGGGAACAGATTTTAAAGGCTCTATCCACTAGTGAAATTACAACCCCCCTTTTCACCGACATAGGGTGGCAAGAATGAAAATTTAAATACCTATCATTGTGCGTAGGTTTTCTGTAAATCGAGAAAAGTAAATGGAAATCCCTTTTAATTAATAAAATATCCAGAAAAGGTAATTTATTATTATCCTCAAATTCAACTGTAAATTTAATATTATTATCAAAACTATTTAAATGCTTACAAAAAAGGTCTAAGGAGTCCAACCCATGTTTCCAAACGCATACCACATCATCCATGAACCTACCCCAGAAGCAAGGGGAGATTCTAAAACTGTTTATAGCGGAGGTTTCAATGGCATCTATGAATAGATTTGCCAATAAAGGAGAAAGAGAAGCCCCCATAGGTAACCCAAAAATTTGTCTATAAAACTCCCCTCGAAAACCAAAATAAAAAGAAAATTCATTTACCAGCATAATTAGTTTCATAATGACATCAATATCCAAACTGGCTAACGTCACATCCTGGCTAACGTTCTGGTAAGGATTTAACTCGGGGAAATTTAGTAAGTGGGGTGTATAAAATTCCGTGTTCTTGTGGGAAGTTCTATATTGGTAGGACTCACCAACAATTTGTTGAAAGGTTTATTGAACACCGTAATTCAATAGAAAAAAAACCCTACAATTAAGCAAGCCTCCAGAAACTTTCGTTTCAGCTTTAGCAGAGCATATTTGGCTTCAACCAGATCATTTCGTAAAATTTGATGAAGCCTTGGCTATTTCTAATGATAAGGGGTACACCCAATGGGCCAGGGAAGCCATAGAAATTAAAAAACATATGTTTGCTAACCTTTCCATAAATAGGGACACGGGTGATTTAAATATTGACCCAATTTATGATAACCTTCTAAAGAGTGAATCAATTGTCAATAAGGGAGTAAAGATTTTAAATAATCACCAGGGGACTATTTTACCTGTTAGACCAAAACGATTTGCTTCAGTAATAGCTAACAAAAGGATTATTTCGCAACTGAATAATTAAAGTAATTTACAGTTTTTTTATTTTTCCTCAGTTACTCTGGTGTCCTCACTGAAGTAACTCTATATTAGCATCTTTTCCCTACGTGGATTAGTTTGCGCCGATTGTACATTTTTGTTTTTTTTTTGGTGGTGGTTTTATTGGTTTTTAGTTTTATCTTGTTTTTTTTTTGTGTCTTTCGTGCTGAAGACGCCTTGTTTGTATACAGGCGAAATATCCGCGTTGTTTTGTTTCTGTTGTTTTTCTTTTCTCTCCACTGGCCACAGTCTCGTTTGTTTGTTTTTTTTTTTTAGAGATTTTTCTCTTTGTTGGGTTTTTTGTCATGGCTGGCCGGTTCGGCTTAAGATCTTTCATAAAATTATTCAATTATATAATATCTAATTGTTTAATTATACAACGTGAATAAACCATTTGGCTAATTAAAATCCATAAGAAAACAGTGCTGTAAATGAAAAATGCAATATTCTTGAGTTATGTTTTATGTGTGTGTGTAGCTCATGAATATTAATAAACAAGTCATTCTATGTTATTACTTCTCTGCAAATAAAAGTGGCATAAGTCCTTGTTGTAAAGTGTTAAAAAAGCTACGAGCCTAAGTTTCGAGAAAAAATCATTAGAATGTTAATGTCAAACATTAAGATAAAAAAATACAATTAAGCAATCGATCTTAAAATTCTTACTTCCAGCCTAACCAATATGGTACTTGTGTATTATAGGGAAACACACTTGAAAACTTGTATTTTGGTTAATGCTAATGAAATAAAACAAATATGATGGAAATATAATACTTTAGTAACAAAATTGTGAAAACTACCACAAAGACGTAAATAATTTCTTAGACCACACTGCTTTTCCATTTACAAAATATTTAAACAAGAAAACGGGTTTTAATTTTTATAAAGCAGTGAATACAAATAAAACATTTGGTTAAACAAAAATACTCCGAATATTTCAGCCCCATGTCTGGGAGCCTTTCTCAACGGAAAAAAAATGAAACAAAAAATGTTCTTTTTAAAAACCTTAACTAACATCAACATAAAAACATACTAAACAAGCAGAAGAAAAATATAAATAAATAGGAAAACAAAACTCGCATATTAAATAAACACTTCCATTCACTGGCGTGTAAACAAAATCGGATGTTTATATTGATTGAAACACGCCTTCTCAAGAGTATATAAATGGAAATATATTAAATAAACACTTCCATTCACTGGCGTATAAACAAAATTGAATGTTTACATTGATTGAAACACGCGTTCTCAACAGTATATAAATGGAAATATATTAAATAAACACTTCCATTCACTGGCGTATAAACAAAATCGAATGTTTATATTGATTGAAACACGCCTTCTCAACAGTATATAAATGGAAATATATTAAATAAACACTTCCATTCACTGGCGTACAAACAAAATCGAATGTTTATATTGATTGAAACACGCGTTCTCAACAGTATATAAATGCCGTTTTCTTGTTTAATTTTTTTACTACCACAAAGAACTATTGAAAGGGGGTCGCCCAAAGCACATTATATTTAATATGTAACAAACCTAAGCTAAACAAAATACCAACTAAATATTTAATTTAAGTATAGATATTAAATATTTTCCCAACGAGCCGAAGATAATGATCTGGTAAAGAAATTTCAAAACCGGGTATTTTCTCATATTTGCGTTACATGTTCTCGAGTGTGTTTTATATAATACAAAAGTACCACCAATATTCAAGGGTGTAGGGAAGGGGGGGGGGGCAGAAGAGGGCAGCTGACCCCCTAGAACTTCAAATTTATGCTAGACATTAACGAGAACTTTTCGTATGTTGGAATTTTTTGTTGGATGTTACCTGGTGGATGGTTAAAAAAGCTGGAAACAAACAGAAATTTCCTAATATCGTTTGGAATATCAACATTTACGTTTCGACTTTCAATATTGATTTTCGGTCCGATATATAGATAGGAGACTGGCCCACGATCGGCTGGTTTTAACTTGTTTAATTCTCTATGAGTTGATTCAAGCGATAAGAAGTTGCTGAGCATGCCAAAGCAAAAGTAACTCATTCAATACCATCCTTGAATAAGACAATTAGAAATACTCCGCCATTTTTCCACCTGGATACCTCTCTATCCAAGCGGTCAAGAGTGCCAACCCTGGGCCCCCCGGAACTGGTTCGGCCGTCTCTGGCTTATGTTTTGCCACCGGACAAAAGAAAAAGAAAAAAGTGACCAGGGGAACATTAAAGCTTTTTTTTTCGGCTATAAATTAAGAACGAATATGGTCAGCATAAAAAACTGCAAAATGAATTTCATTAAGGTTTAAAAAAAACTAAAGAGCATTAATTTCTAATTATACATTGACTGATCAGCACCAAAAGTAAGCCGCTCCGTTAATCTTGGTGTTCTACCTGTCAGTGGTGGCAGTTTTATTTCAACTTCTGTCTTTAAGACAATATCCATCTTGTCAGTTAGCGCAAAGTCTCTTGCTCCAGTCTCCTTCCAAAAGTGGACCTTAAGTTGTTCAGTTGCTACTTTTTCAAATGTTTAGTTTCAAGTGTCTTGTGGTCTGAACATGTGTTTATATAGACTTCGCTCCAGGTGGTTAAAGAAAGCTCCTTGACTGTGACGGTTAAAAGTAGTTGTCCGTCATGGGCTTGTACTTTCTGGCGTTTTTACTGATAGAGTTTTAAGCTTCTATGGGAATACAGTTGAAAGCATATCAGCTATCGTTTTCAAATAAGTTTTTAGTCCTTTTTCTTGTTCCTCTGTAAATATTCATCATATGTTGTAACAGGGTGTAAGGAAACTTAGATCCAGCGTCCAGACTTTTTAGAGGGATATTCAGCTTCTCAACTTTTTTTTTATGTTCCTTGCTGGATCACAGCCCCCTTTTTTTTTGTTGTCTTGCAGCGGTCCTCTAGGGACAGCCCTGGCACTTTTATAAAATCCTACTGACTTCTTGTAGAATAAGACAGAAAAAATTGCTGTTTTATTTTCTTCTGGATCACAGCCGCCTTTCTTTCTTTTCTCTTCTGTTTTACTTTTAAGCATTTTATTTTGGATGAAATTTAACAGGAAAAAACGGAACTTCAGTTCACCTACTGTTCTGACAGGATTAAACAACCCCAGAATTAACGCAGTTTTGGTTTTAAGCTTGCCTTCAACCTTTTAATATGCTGTTTACACAGCCTTTACAAGTATAGCCCACTTTTGAACACCTTGGTACGGCATGCGGAATTTACCCCAGGTATTGTGGCCGAACATGGGAGTTCGCTATCCCGAAGGATGAAAAAATACTAACAGCAAACTGGTGAAGATGGCACGTCTTGGAAGCTGCCAAAAACAGGCAAATAATAAGAGAATACAATGTGAATTTTCAACGCGAGTTTTCTAGTATTCGTAATTAGGCGTAGGCTTTCAGACAAAATTTAACAAAATTCCACAGTCAATCACCTTAAAACCTGATCCAATCTGGTATTTTTGGTAAAAGTATTAATTAAGGTCAGACATTTTAAAAACATACACTGCCATCTGTCAGAGCTTTTATAATCCACCAGAAGCCCCATAGGTTCTTATATTGAAACTGTTTGCTTTGGCTAAGCGTGGGCCAGTCTCCCCTATACCAATTTTGATATTTAATTTTGCCCAACTGTAAACTTTTGAATTGAATTCTTAGAAGAAGCTGTTATCTAACCATAATGTGATTTGTATCAAATCGCTTTTGTGGTGATTATGTTTTCTGGAAATTGGAAGTTGGATAGTGGGTCGCTTATTGTACTGTTGCAGGAAAAATAGAACATGGAAAATTTTCCCATCAAAGAAGTGGATGCCCCCCTCTGCATAAGATGCTGCCTACGTTCATGCCAATATTCTTATATGCATGTATGTATTTACAATGTTCAACTATATATTCTGAAAGTAACCAAAATTTTGAAAGCTTTAGGGTCAAATCTTTAGGATTGAATCGAAAAAGTAGCTGGAACTTCTAAGGTCCAATTTGAAATTGGCGCTTCTTTCCCTTGCATTTGGTTATAGCAACAAGCAATGATTTTGGCACCAGATTGATCATTGAAAAATGATATCAATTCAAGAGCTGTCAAGCCAAAAATCTGACATGAAAACTGGTATCCAAGAGCCTCTCTAATTCTTGGAAAATCATATGAACTGTGCTTCTCCAATAGGACTTCTAGGCTTTTGGATTTTTTTCATATATTCCATCTAGCCAGTACATTTTGTCCATTTTTTTTGTCTCAAAAACACGAACAAACATGCCTATAACAAAAACAATAATATAAAGGGGTGGCTTACGGACTAAAGCATTGCCTATTTATTGTTATAAATTTCTGGGTTATCAATTCTGTTCATAAGAACTTAAGGTTGTTAAGTAAAAAAAGAAAGACATTTTTTAATTCAAATGTCTGCAGAATAATACAGAAAAATTAGGTTTGACTTTCTAGTTTTGGAATTACTGAGAACGAGTGACTGCTATTTTAAGTCACTTTTTGCAGAGAAAGGCGTATCTATGAATAGAAAGAAGGTAAGAGGGTTTAAGGTGAATTATTTCATGAAGATCAAAATAGAGTTGGATATGAACAAAATAAATGTATCCTGTTAGCTTGAGTGTGGATAATATATTTATATTTGTCTATTTCTTTTCCCTGTTTTTATTCTTTATTCAAATCTGCCACTTAATTGAATAAAAAAAAACAAGTTTTTTTTAACTGAAAGTAAGGAGCGACATTGACACTTAAAGCAACAGAAATTGGTCTGTATATAAACGGGCTGTCACCTCCTCAGCATTTTTCACTTTATGCTAAAGTTTTTATTGTTTTAAAAAGTAGAATTTGTGACTAAGAATCAAACTTTAGCGTAAAGAGCGAGTTTTTGAGGAGGGGAAAGCCTCTTTAGTATACATAATAATTGTTGTTCGTTTTAAGTTTTAATGTCACTTCTTACTTCCAGTCAAAAAAAAACTTTTTTTACGTTTAATGTTTGAGTGTTTTCCATCTAATGCAAATTTAAATTTGGCTCACCGTAAATGAAAAATTAAAAAGAAATTTGCTTATTTATTTCGGTAGATTTATTATAAAACGAAACAATAATAAAAAAAAAAAAAAAAAAAAAAAAAGAGAAAAACGAGGATTATACAAGCCAGTGAAACATATGAACTAAAATGCAAATATTTCGGTCAAGGCCTCCACTTGACCGTCCTCAGTGCAGGATAATAACATCAAAATTACTAATAAAACTCCATGGATACTAAAAAAAAAAAAAAAAAAAAAAAAAAAAAAAAAAAAAAAAAAAAAAAAAAAAAAAAAAAAAAAAAAATTCAAACCTTGAAACGAAGCGCAACTAAAATTTGAAGACCCTCTCCATGTAACGGTGAAAGGGTAACTGAATGAAAAAATACAGTACTGAATGGGAATTCATTTTTTTAATTTATACAGAGCATTTTTAAAAGCTAAACGCTTTCCAGGTAAAACATCATCAGAGATTAGGTTAGGTTGCAACATGTGATTTTTTTTTAATATTTAAGTAAAAACGATCAGAATTAATTAGTTCATTATAAATGGGGCTTAAATAGGTTTCTCCCGTGTCTCTATTGAGAGCAACCTTTCGGTGAATGTACTTTTTTTTATCTCAACTGCCTCCCTAAAAACTTGGATGAGACCTTTAACAGGGGCAATAATGGAGGTGTTATCGAATAAAACGAAATGGTGCGGGTTGTCATACACATGCTGAGCCAAGGCGGAATCAAAAGTCTCAGGCCTTTGGCATAGCTCCATAGCTTTGTCAATTGAGGACCTGTGTTCCAACAATCTCTCCCCCAATTGCTTATGGGTTCTTCCAACATAGAAACAGCCGCAAGAACATGGAACCCTATAAACACCACTGCCCAAAATAGGGCTCGTTTTATCTTTACCACTGTTAAAACAGTTCTGGATTTTATTAGAATTTTTGATTTATTCAGTGTGTAAAGGGTTCCCCCCTCCTAAATATCTTGCTCCTTACACTAATACTGTTAATACTTTTAAAAACGCTTGTTATTCTAATAAAACGACCCCATCTTTCAGTAGCAACTCTCAAGAAATTTGGACAAACAGTCAAAATTTAGCCCTCAAATGTAAATCTTCAACTGTATTCCAACTATATTGGTGTCAGTGACCATATTATATTCATATCCAATAGCCAAACCTCTCAATTTGGTATAAGACACTGAAGTCATCAACATTACTTATATATAATTCGTATAGTTTGAAAGATTGTTGTTTGTGCTCACCACAGTTCCATTTATGTAGGCACCGATTTGACTAAAAATTGTGTAGTACAAAATTTTCATTAGCTGCACTTGGCTGTTACTAACCCCTCAGCTGCACTTGGTTTTTATTGTTAGATTATTTGAACAATGACACGCAAATCTATAAATGTATATATGCATGTATTTCTAAAAAACCATGAGGCGATAGGAAAAAAAAAACAAAAAAACAGAACATAAACATAAAGAAACAAACAAAAAAAACACACAAATAAATTAGAAACAAAAAACTAGAAAAAAACACAAGCAAGTTAAAAAGAAAAAACGTACTTATATATGAATCTTCACGAAGACATTTATAAAGAGATATATCTTTCAGGATCTATCAGTCCTTCATCAACATACTTAGCCTAATTCCTTAATATCATTTTAACTCGTGATCCTACAATCCCTTCCACCCTTCTTCTATCTACCAACACTAGCTAAAAACATTCATTTCTCAGATCCACCAATTCCCTTCAATTCCCCCAAAAATGAAAAAATATTCTCATCATTTTCTCTACATATCGGACAAGGGAAGAGCCCCTAAATTTCCTCTTTCATTCCCCAATATCAATCGAACCTCCCCTTAAATTCAAAATCCATTTTATTTCTTCCCCTCTCAACCCCAACTTAAAATTAATTTCTTCTCCTCACATGTTCTTCACTGTAATATACAGACTCAGAAATCCTGAGGCCTCCTTCCGAGCCTGCCACTGCTGTATACCTTGCTCATTTAACCTTTCTTTTACCTTATCAACTGCTGTATCTGAATTTAATCCCTGACCTTCATTCCAAAAATACGAATACACTACTTCATCTAAAATTTTCTTAATTTCTTGTGGCCACCCTACCTCTATCTTATCCTCCATCAAACTAAAATACGCTTCTTTCGCTAGCCTATTTTTACTTCTTAAAATTTTCATCCAAAACTTCACCATTCTTATTAACCCATCTTTTCTTAATCTATTTAGTCCTTAATCCTCCTTCAGTACAATATTGTGAGTAGATTTATGGGCCCTAAGAACTATCTTAAAATAATTTCTTTGCATTCTCTCCAACTCCTCACTTTCTCTAAAACCCCAAGGCTCCCACCTGTAATGCAGAACCAGGAGGAATTTAGTCTTGAATAAATATTTATGCATTGCTAAGTCCCTAATCTTTCCAACCTCATGTTTTGAAATTAAATTCAAGCACATATTTCCCTTTTTGTACTCTATACTTAACATCCTCTGCATACTTTACCATTCCAAAAACACTTAACTCCTAAATACACGAATTCAATTAAGGCTAGAAGGAACATAAATTACCAAAAACAGGCCAAGGGCTAACACCCCCTAGGTTTGCTAAAGTATAGTGTCCTTTCAAGCACTGTGTTTTCATTTGTCATATAAAAAAAAAGAAAAAAAAATCACCACATTAACCAAGATCACTAAAGAATTAATGAAAGTAGATAGGCTGTATATCATATGATAACATTCGTTTTTGAAGTTTTGGAAACTTAGGATTTAAGAATGTTATAAATAGAAAACCTTTGAAATGTATTTTGTTTTGAGTGCAGTGCAAATGACACTCTGGTCTTAAGAAAGCTTAGTGGCGTTAAGCCTAACATTGTTTGTGGTAATATATAATAATTTTAAGTTTAATTTAACTCTTTTAATTTTAAATTCTTTATTGCAATTTCTGGTCATTTCAGGTTTTTTGTTCATTGATAGATATTTCTAGTATGTTTCGTTATTTGTTGTACTCTATGCTTGCGTTGTGGTTCCTTTAATACATGGATATAAATTAATGTTTGTTTTATGCACGAAATGTTCTTTTACTTTGTAGCAGATTGTCTCTGTTTTAACTTAGCTTTTTACTTTTCCTTGGATAATTTCTTTAAAAAAAACTTTCTAAAATTCTTTTTTTATATATTTAAATTGACAATAAGTTTAAATTTCTTAGTCACTTTTGGAATCAAGAAGCTAAGGCACACAACATCCTTGGTTTGATCAAGAATTTTCTGACAAGTCACCAACCTAAAGTTATCAAGAAGCTTTACACAGCCCACTGACAAGATAAACCACAACACAAAACTACAAAAATATTCCATGTCATATTTTCCAAGGACAAAATTCAAAAATGCACTTTGAAACATCAACAGAATGTAACACCGATGAGGAAAACCATGACACAACACTAAAAAAAATATTCCATGTCATACATTTCAACGAAGATTTTTCCAAAATTCACTTTGAAACAAAGTTTTTATAGAATGTAATGTCGTAGAAACTTCAAAAAGGGCCCATTCGATTAGAAATTACAATAGCTAATGCCGTTTTTAATAGTTGAAAGTAATTAGACGGCAACTAACACCCTTTCCAAGCTACCCATTTCCCCAAACACATCCAATAAAAATTTTGAGATAGCCATTTTGTTCCAAGAAGTTAAAGTTCATGAAATTATACCTTTGCGCAGGACACTTCCCCCACAGTCTTCAGGGCAAGGGTTATAAGTTATGCCCTGGGGGCATATAAGTTTTTATTGAAATCTTTGTCGTAGAAACTTGAAAAAGGGCTCATTCGATTGGAAATTCAAAGGTCTAGTGCCCCTTTTTAATAGTCGAAAGTGATTTAAGGGCAACTAGCCCCCCTTTCCCGCTCTTCTTTTCCCCAAACAAATGGAATCATAATTTTTAGATAGCCATTTTGTTCAGTGTTGTGAATTTTCGGATAGAAATTATGTTTTTGAGGAGGACACTCCCCAACAGCCCTCAGGTCAAGGGTTGTAAGTTATGCCTTGGGGGGATAAAAGGTTCTTTATAGAAAGCGTCGTCGTAGAAACTTCAAAAAAGGCTAATTCGATTGGAAATTGAATTGGCTAGTGCCCTTTTAATAGTCGACAGTGATTGGAAGGCAACTAGCACCCTTTGCACGCTCACCATTTCCTTTAACATATCCAATCAAAATTTTAGATAGCCATTTTGTTTCACGCCGTTTAAAGTTCGGGAAATTATACCTTTGTAAAGGATAATCCCCCCACAGGCTTCAGGGCAAGAATTATAAATTATGCTCGGAGGCATATAAGGTTTTTATTGAAAGCTTTGTCATAGAAACTTGAAAAAGGGCTCATTCGATTGGAAATTCAAAGGGCTAGTGCCCTTTTTAATAGTCAAAAGTGATTTTAGGACAACTGACCACCCTCTCACGCCCACTTTTCCCCCGAACACATCCCATCCAAATTTTTAGATATCCATTTTGTTTCACGCCGTTTAAAGTTCATGAAATTATACCTTTGTACAGGATACTCCCCCCACAGTCTTCAGGGCAAGATTTATATGTTATGCTCGGGGGCATATAAGGTTTTTATTGAAAGCTTTGTCATAGAAACTCGAAAAAGGGCTCATTCTGCCCTTTTTAATAGTCAAAAGTAATTTGAGGACAACTGACCATCTCACGCCCACCTTTTCCCCAAACACATACAATCCAAATTTTTAGATAGCCATTTTATTCAACGTAATTGAATGTTTTGGAAATTAGGTCTTAAAGAATGACAACCCCTCCCCCCCAAAAAAATCCTCGGGGCAAGGGTTGTAAGTTAGGCCCTGGGAGCATGTAAGGTTTTTCTAGAAAGCAATGTTGTAAAAACATCAAAAAGGGCTCATTCAACTGAAAATTAATAGGGCTAGTTCCTTTTAATAGTCGAAAGTGATTGAAGGGCAGCTAACCCCTTTCTTACAAACAGGATTTCCCTAAACATATTCAATCAAAATTTTGAGATATCAATTTTGTTCAATGTAGTCCAAAGTTAAGGGATATTAGATCTTTTAGGATCATAACCCTATCAGAGCCCTCAGTGCAAGGTTGTAAATTATGCCCTGGGGGCATGTAAGGTTTATACAAAAAGTTGTTGAAGAAATTTCAATAGGGCTCATTTAAATGGAAATTTAAATTGCGATTTTTAATAGTAGAACGTGAGTGGAGAGTAATTAACCTTTCTCACGCGCCTACCATTTCCACAAACACATTCAATCAGAGTTTAGAGACAGTCATTTTGTTTAACGTAGTTTAAAGTTCTTGAAATCATGTATTTAAGGAAGACAAACCTTTAGAAATCATCTATAAAGCCGACTTTGAGTCCGAGAAGACGAAATATTTTTTGATAGTCGAGGTTTTGCTTGAACTACCTTAAGTGCCTCAGTTATAGCTTTTATCTCAGCAGTCAGAATGGAAGATCCATTTGGTAGCCTTGTACAAGTATTCAAAGAGTACAAAATATGGACAAAATTTGGCTGAAAATGATATATTTTCTGGTGCTCAGTGGACATATTCACAGAACAGAAAGTTCTGATAAGGTATTTTCTGGTCCCTGAACAGGGACCTGAAAATTCCCTGTCTGTTGAACTTGGTAGACTATTTTCTATAGGCCAATTTGGTAAAATAATTCATCCCCTCCTGTCATGGAGTAGTCTTCTTTTAGATTCCTTATTTGATATTGTCTCCAATGGGATACCACCAGAAGGATAATTTGACAGTGCATATATATTCAAATCTTTAAATTGGCCAACCAGTAGGCCTATATTAAGCCTAGGAGTCCAGCTGGGCATAAGGAAATATATTAAGAAAACATTTTTACTCCATAGCCTAATATGCAGAATAATCCTAGTTAACAGGTTATACAGGGGGAGAGCCTTTATCTTCACTCGTTTCCTTGTTTTTCTAAGAAATTCATGAATTTCTTAGGATGTGTATATTCATAGAATATATACCCTCACCCCCTAATGTGCAAATATATACCTAGAATTGCATCCTCAATCTAAATATACATTCATTTGCATCACAAATGAACTTTACTTCCATATGGGATAGCCTACCCCCAGATGGCTAACTTGACAGTGTATATATATACAAATCTTTAAATTAGCCAACCAGTATTTTATGCCTAGGAGTCCAGCTGGACAAAAGGAAACATTAAGAATCAATTCATATTGCATAAGAGAATAATCCTAGGCTAGCTAACAAATTTTGCAGGGGGGGGGGGGCCTTTACCTTCACTTCTTTCCTTGTTTTTCCAGTTTTTCTAAGAAATTCATGAATTTCTTAGAGCCTATATATTAACAGAATATATAACCCCAGGTCAATATATACCAAATCATATTATTGAGTTAGGACTAAAGTGAATACACCATTTGATGCCTTTTTTTATGCTGATTACGAATATAATAAGAATTTCTATCGGAAATGAATTTCAGCCCCCCCCCCCCCTATATATGCCAATTCAGGGTTAGGTTAGGTTGGGTTAGGTATAGCCTATATAGGGGGGGGGGCTGAAATTCATTTCCGATAGAAATGCTTATTATATTCGTAATCAGCATAAAAAAAGGCATCGAATGGTGTATTCACTTTATTTGAAACTCAATAATATGATTTGGTATATATTGACCAATATATACCAAATCATATTATTGAGTTAGGACTAAAGTGAATACACCATTTGATGCCTTTTTTTATGCTGATTACGAATATAATAAGCATTTCTATCGGAAATGAATTTCAGCCCCCCCCCCCCCTATATATGCCAATTCAGGGTTAGGTTAGGTTAGGTTGGGTTAGGTATAGCCTATATAGGGGGGGGGGGCTGAAATTCATTTCCGATAGAAATGCTTATTATATTCGTAAATCAGCATAAAAAAGGCATCGAATGGTGTATTCACTTTATTTGAAACTCAATAATATGATTTGGTATATATTGACCCATACTTTAGCCTGTAGACCCATACCTGAAAGTTTCATTTTCCTAACCTAACCCATTTCCAAGATAGCCAAAAGTAGCTAAAGTAGAATTTTACCGAATTGCAAAATTTCTGACTTCAGCACCCCATACTCACCCCTTTTCTTGATTTGGAATTTCAAGCACAGGCTGATTAAAAAAATAAACAAGCGATATTCTTCGATAATCTATATATTAATTCTCTAACAACAGTCACTAGAAGTTTACAAGTCTCTTGCAAGTCCTCGGTAGTATAGTGGTCAGTGTCCCCGCCTGTCACGCGGGAGACCGGGGTTCGATTCCCCACCGGGGAGGACTTTTTGTGAAGCCTGTTTTTTTTTGTTCAGGATCATTTATCAACATAATTAAATTGTCATTGATATTATTACAAAAATTGACTAAAGATATTATGACACATATGCTTCTAAAGTAATGGATTTTCACTGAATATGATTGCAAGATTGAAACGGGTAAGTAAAAATGAACGCAAACCTGGCTCAAATAGAGGGGTCACCCACCCACTTTTCACCACCTGGCGTGCATCTCTGAACGCCACGTGTACCTCACATTTCTACCACGTATGGCGCAGTCCCTGCAGCGTCCAAAACGTAAAGAAGATCAGAAAAAAGAAACAAGTAGAAATTCTAGATAAATAGAGTAACACAAACAGAAATAAAATTGTCGATCAACAATTAAATAAATCAAGAAATAAACTTGTACCATTTGAAAAACTATTTTCCGTAAATAAAACGGTACTTGTGCATTGGGCCCACAAAAGAAATCAAGTTTGGTTAATGCTAATCAAATAAAATAAAATAAGATGAGTATATAATAGCTTAGAAACGAATTTGCGCTATATATTTGCACATAAGGGGGTTGGGGGGGGGGAGGTAAAGAATAGCATATATTAAATGCGTAACCTAACCTAGGGTACCTATCCCCCCCCCCCCTAAACCCAAAAAAACAATAGTTTAAATATTGTAAACGTAATGAAACGTAATTGCCAAAAGAATTTTATTTCGGTGTTCCCAAAGAATTCTCCCTCTCAAAGACTTTGTCTAGTGGTCTCAAATAAGAGGTTTTTTTTTACCTGCAGTTTTAAGACTGATTTCTGAGCCAGAACATATTTCACAGGGGTTAAAACCTGGTACCCCCCCCCCCCCCCCTCCCCCAACAACCTGGATATGACCCTGTGTACCCGCATAATGATTAAAAGTAAATAAAAAAACAATGTATATGCACAAAGTATTGATTCAATGGTTAGTTTACCGTGTTCACAGTGCTAGAGCCCCCCTCCTCAGGTTGCGCGCATCCTTAACAAGCAATAAATTTCTAATAGAAAATCTATTCTAAAGTAAGTGAAAGTCCATAAAAATTAATTTGATTTTAAAAATCCAATAAATGATTATAATTCATAAGTATAAAAATTATAAACCGCATTCAATTTTGACGAAAAAGAAAGAGTCAAGCAAATGGAGTCAAAACTCAAAATGTGTAAATATGTCAAGGTGACAAGGCAAAAATGTGGGCTTACTCTTATTACCTTAAAGAGGAAAAGCCTAGCCATGGGTTCTTGAAACACAGCTTCTTACAAAGCTGAGCGTCTATATGGAGGAGTCGCCCTAAAGGACATTCTACCTAAGCCGCCACTTGATTCTTCAAGACGGAGGTTCAACATATACATCAAACTGGCTAAAGGACTAACGACATTTCTAACTAACTAACAACAACTCATAGCAGCTCTAAGCCCCCTGAGGTAGAAAAGGACACGAAGTCTCTTCTTTCCTCTCTATTCAAAGTTTCTCTCTCTGGCCTCTCCCATTAAGTTCCCACTTCGTTTAAATCATTTATTATAACCTATCTCAAGGGCAAATCAGGGGAAGGCAGGGAGAAGTTAAAACCCTTCTAGAACATCTAGAACATCTCCCCTTCTAGACGAAACATCTCCGAAGAATCGAGGGACTTCACTGGACTGACTTTGTTTGCAACCAGAGCCTCCTGTCACGCACGGCACAAACTCCTTTCTCGACGCAGCTCGCCCAGCGTACTGTTCGGTGGTACGGTCATCTTCTTTGCATGTCACGCGACGCCCCAGCACGGGTCGCATTCGATTTCGACCCCACCCTGCACGGATGGAAGCGACCCAGAAGATGCCCCACCCCTCCACAAAGTGGAAAGACAAAGTCGATGAATTCCTTGCCCTAGCCCATGTCCCGGTGAAAAAGCTGCGAGCCGGGCAAACGATAGGTCAACCTGGAGGCACCTGGTCTCATCGTTCTCTACGCCGAACCCTCGGCAGGAGCCTTAATTCAAGTCAAGTCTTCTAGAACACCAATCAAACAGTTCGTGGTAACAAACTGTAAGTAAGGAGTGACCCGGCCCAATAGTAACCGAAACTCTAAAAAATGGAATTTTGATACCAATAGATAAATCAAAAGAATCAAAGTCTTATGCCGATTTCAAATATATAAGTTTCATCAAGTTTAGTCTTACCCATCAAAAGTTACGCGCCTGATAAAATTTGCCTTATATTTTGAAAAAAGGGGAGAAACAACCCCTAAAAGTCATAGAACTTTAATGAAAATCACACCATCACATTCAGCGTATCAGAAAACCCTACTGTTGAAGTTTCAAGCTCCTATAATCAAGAATGTAGAATTTTGTATTTTTTGCCAGAAGAAAGATCACGGTTGCGTGTTTATGTTTTTTTTTTTTTTCCAGGGGTGATCGTATCGATCCAGTGGTCCTAGAATATCGTGAGAGAGCTCATTCGAGCGGAAATTATAAGTTCTGGTGCCCTTTTTAAGTGACCAAAAAAATTGGAGGGCAACTTGGCCCCCTCCCTCGCTCATTTTTTTCCCGAAGTCACCCGATCAAAATTTTGAGATAGCCATTTTGTTCAGCATAGTCGAAAATTTAATTAATATGTCTTTGAGGATGACTTAATCCCCCACAGTTCCCAGGGGAAGTGCTGCAAGTTATAAACTTTGCCAATTGTTATATATAGTATTGGTTATTGGGAAGTATACAGGCGTCTTCAGGAGGAATTTTTTTGTGGTGGGGGGGGGGGGGGGGAGGGGTTGGAGTAGGGTTACGGGGGAGAATCTTTCCATGGAGGATTTTTCCTTGGGGGAAGGGACATTTCTATGAAGGAGGCGCCGGATTTCCCAGCATTATTTAAAAAACGATCAGAAATAAAAAAAACAAGTTTTTTTTTCTACTGACAGTAAGGAGCAACATTAAAACTTAAAACAAACAGAAATGATTATGTATATGAGGGGGTTCACCCCCTAGTCAATACCTCGCTCTTTACGCTAAAGTTCTTCAGTACTTTCAAAGAGCTATCTATTCTAATTAACCTGCCTTTGTGATTCAGGGGTTCGTGATTCGAACAAAATTCGAACTTTTCGGGTAAAGAGCGAGGTATTAACTAGGGGGTGAACTCCCTAATATACGTAATAAAAACATACGAATATATAAATTCGTTACGTAAGTTAATTCTTAAGCTACGTCAGAACAAAATTTCGAGAAAGCCATTTAGCCAAAAAAAGGAAAATTAATATGCGAGAAAGCTATTTTGCCAAAAAGGAAAACTAATATGCGAATTTCGTTTTAATTATTCATGTACGGTGAGCCAAAGTCAAAGCTGCATTAATTCAAAAACTTTCAAAAAAAAAAACAAAGTTTTTGTAACTGAAAGTAAGGAGCGACACAGAAATTATTCCGTATATGAAAGGGGCTGTCCCCTCCTCAACGCTTCGCTCTTTACGATGAATTTTGACTCTGTCTCACAATTTTATTTTTTTAAACGATAAGAACTTTAGCGTAAAGAGCGAGGCGTTGAGGAGGGGACAGCCCCTTTCATATACGGAATAAGTTCTGTTCGTTTTAAGTTTTGATGTCGCTCCTTACTGTCAGTTAAAACAACTTTTTTTATTTGATCTTTAATTTGCAATGGGTAACATGAGACTAGCTTCAGTTAAACAAACCTTTAGTTTGACAAGCGTCAAAGAATTTCTAGCTGCTTTTTGCCTACTTTTTTTTTTTCTTTTTTTTTTTGCCTACAATTTTTTTTATTTAATTATAAATAGATCGGGCAAGATTTTCCAACATTTTGGGAGAAAAGATACTTTTATTGCAAAAGAAAACTTTTAGTTTTCAAACATAGCCCAAAGTTATATAGCCCCCCCCCCCAACAAAAACTTGTGCGGGTACTCCTGACCTCTTCCCTTCGTATGCAAGGACGGCCTGATTTCTCTTTGGTCGCAGTAGGGTTGCCAAAAGACAGGATATTCGTGATGTATCTTTCTCAAAAACAACTTGATTTTTTCTCATAAACGACTGGATAATTTTTCCTGAATTTGCTCATTAATTTTTTGGCCTGAAAAAGGATCTAGGTAGGTCTTGACTATGGTAAAATTCTTTGAGATTCTCAATTTTGACAGAAAATATTTCAGTCGATCATTCTGAATTAAACTTATAGACCATCAATCAACTAAAACAAAAAGAAACAGAAAGAACAATTGTCATCTTTGTAATCAGCTTTGAATTAATGCTTTGAATGTGTGAAGGAAAGAGCACAATCAAAAACTTGATGACACGATACGCTATATAGAAAGAATATATTATAAATAATCCATGATTAAAAAAAAAAAACAAAACTCACCGGCTGGCAACGTCCGAAGCAAACACGGACATTGCACTGGAAGCTTATGCTATCACTCGATGGGAACTTGAAAGCATTAAAGGAGGCTGCCAGAGTTCCATTATCTGGGTCATAGTCCCAGTTACCAAAAACAGCTGGGTCTTTAGGGCATCCATTTTCGTCGGTGACTTCATACTTGGTATCATCACCATCTGCATTGCTTGTAATGGCGTAACATGAGCGAGCAAATCCTCCGTATATACCTTAAGTTAAAGTATGAGGGTATGAGGGTGACTCAAAGAAAAATGTTTGAAAGAAAAGAGTTCACTGAATGTCGTAATTCACTGAATGCCAAACGCTTGTTGCGTTCGTTAGCTATCAAAATTTGTTGGGTCATTCGTTAAGTGAATTGCATCTATCAAACGAGTTGAAAACAAACGCGTATTAAACGTGTTAGTAGATCCACCCTCTGAGATCCCTAAACTTAACTGAGACTGGGAGTAAATTTGTATCTTTTGCATATTTTAGGGTTGGGAGGGGGCCTGTTAGAAAAAAATCAATAAAAGGCACCGCATGTTTAATATATAGAAAACTAAAATATAACTTACAACTTCAAAAATCAACATAGCTCTACATGAGCAAACCAGCTTACCAAGTATTAGTGAGATTAAGCGGTACTTATTAAGAATCCAGAACACACGCGACAAAGACTGCATCGATAAAGACCGATAAGCTTAATGAAAAATTGTACTATTGTACTTTATAATAGTCGAAAGTAATCAGAGGGAGAATCCCCCCCCCCCGCCCATCATTCCCCAAGCATTTCTGATCAACATTTTGATATGGCTATTTTGTTCAACGTAGTTGAAAGGTCTGGGAATTATGTTTTTGAGGATCAAAACCCTCCCCCCTTAGCCCTCAGGACAAGGGTCGTAAGTTATGCCCTTGGGGCATATTGGGGCACGGTTTTAAAGAAATTTTTGTCGTAGAAGCTTCAAAAAGGCCTCATTGATTGGAAATTGAGAGGACTAGTGCATTTTTTTATCAGTCGAAAGTGACCAGAGGGCAAATGTCTTCCTCCACGCCTATCATTTCCCAAATTCTTCCAATCAAAATTTAGATATAGCCATTTTGTTAAGCCTATCAGAAAGGTCTGGAAATTATGTCTTTGAGGATAACAAATGCCCCCAGCCCTCAGGGCAAGGGTTGTAAGTTATGCCCTGGGGACAAATAGGGTTTTCATATAAAGTGTGGTCATATAAACTTCAAAGGGGGCTCATTGGATTGGTAATAAGACGCTCTAGTGCTCTTTTTAAGAGTCAAAGTGATCAGAAGGCTGCTACTCTCTCCCCCCCTACACACACGTCATATTGTCCCGAAATGCGTCTAATGGAAGTTTTGAGATCGCCATTCTATTCAAAATAGTCTAAATATAATATAACAAGGCTTTTGGGGTTAAAAAAAACCCAGAGATTAGGGGCAAGGGTTGTAAGTTATGCCCAGGGGGTTTTAAAGGTTTTTATGGAAGGGATGGTTGTTTAACTTCAGAAGAGGCTCAGTCAGTCTCCCTGAAAAAGACTATGTCAATATAAAACGAACAAAAATTAATCAAAAAAACTTTTTGCACAAAATAAGTTTTTCAAAAAAAAAGTAAAGAACTCCATTAAACCAAAAATGAACAAAAATAGAATCAAACAATCTACCACTACGAAAAATCAGTCTAAAAAAATAAATGAAACCCAAAACAAACAGAAATTAAAATAAGTCAAACTCAAAACGAGCGGAAATTAATCTGAGTAGGGTTCTAAATCCAATGCTTTCTAAAAGCCAGAATATAATTTGTACTTTACTGAATTTTTTTTTTAATGTTTTCACTTTTATAACTAAGAAATCAAAAATTAATTAAGATTTTAAGGAATAAATATCAGCATATGTATACTAAACTGACAATGCACATTTTTTTCAGTAAATTCATTTGAATTTTCTTCAGTTTGACTTATTTTAATTTTTTGTCTGTTTTGGGTTTCGTTTATTTATTGATACTGATTTGTCGTAGTTGTATGCTTGGTAGATTATTTGATTCTATTTTTGTTTATTTTTGGTTTCAATAGAGTTCTTTACTTTTTTTTGAATAACTTATTTTATGCAAAGTTTTTTTTTATTAATATATAGAAAGGGTGACCGTATAAACTTCGGAGGGGGTTCATTGGAATGGCAGTCAGAAAATTAGTGCCCTTTATGAGATTCAGAGTGATGGGAGGGTGGACATTTTCCCCACCACACTTCGTATTTAGTAGAGTGCTAAGTTATACTTTGGGGAGATTATGTTCCATCCTGTGCTATTTGGGGCTATTTGGGAGATTATGTTCCACTATTTGGGGAGATTACGTTCCTTGGAACCTTTCCAGAGCATGTATCTATGGAATTTGGGTAGATTACGTTCCTTCCAATATTATTGGGGTCTCTACACGTGATTAAAAACACGTTTTGAAACTACATGCTATTTGCTTGCCTTTCCTTGGTACCTTTCCAAACGAGCGGGGATTCCCCACTGGTTCCTACACATTGCAAAAAAAAGCGAGCAGTACGAACGGGGATTCCCCACACAAGTTTGTTTCAACTCCATGTTTTTCAACCAGACTAGTATTTGAGCCAACATCTGTTTTTTAGGGACAATCAGAGAAAGATGGAGTTAAAGGATGATTTACTCCTCTCTCTCTTTCTCTCAATTTGTTGTTGTTAGTAGCTCAGTTTCATTGTGGCATGAGAGTGTCAACACATGAAAAAATGTTCCATACATATCCACTATGTATGTACACACTGGGCAGCTGGTCATCATATGAGAATTGCACAATGATTGATGAGTATGATGAAAAGTGTAGATTATGCAACCCGTTTAAATTGCATAAAGGATATGCTGTACAAATTAAAGGTTGTAATTCCTGTCTTGAAGAGGTGTATGACTCTCATCCTAGAGGGCACCTATGCTCCAATTGTCACTATGATAAATGTAATCAGTGGGAGAATATATATCCCGGTATGATTGGAAAGAATCCTAAGCGTGATTTTAGTTTATTGCTACGAGATTGGTATCGTCGTGGTTTTAGATTGTTCTGGGAGGAGGAGCAGGGTCAGCGGTTCAACTGTTGGAACAACAAAAGAATTTGGTTTCTACGTCATCGTTGTGAAGACAATGACTACTATGATTATAAGCCCACTGATTTTTATTTGACTGTGACGGAATGTGATTCGCCACTTGAGGGCATTGTTTGTGACATTACTTCAAATAAACAAATTGAAACCTGTGAATTCTATAGAATGAATGAGAATAGTATCATTGACTATACAAAGAGATATGACAAGAGTGAAGTTACACTCTATTGCAGAAAATGCGACCCTGACATTGCAGTACATCAGGATCAGTATACTGTGAATTCGGATAATCTACCTGCATTAGTTGTTGTCGACAAATACCTAGTAGAAGATGAAATCTAAAGAGTAGAAAAGTCGTTTTTATCATGTACATACATTATTTTTATTAATAAACAATTTCACATACATTTTTAGAACATTTTATTCGTAGGGCACTAAAATCAATATTAAATACGCTTGTAAGTATATTTTCCACTAGAAAGTCGTTCAATCGAGGTAAGTCAGCATAGATGTCGAGAAACTGCTTGTAGGTATAGCCACGACATCTGAACATGAAAAAGAGTGGTGCATGAAAGCCACATGTCTTAGTCGTTAAATCCTGTACTCTTCGTTGATTTTGAATAATAGTTTTCCCACTGCTTTCAATAAAGTTGCTGATGTAAGGAGTGTAGAATTTATACGATAGGCAAGAGGAGTGAAAAATTCAATGTTCTTCGCTGTTTGAAAGATGCATAGCCAATGGCCAGTCTTCAAAGTCGATGGACTGCTATTAACAATGATTAGGGTATTGTTAACACTTGGAATTTTTTCAATGAAGTCCGATGGTATGCAATAGGACTTGTACTGGGACATGTATGGATCCATACTAAATACGTTGATTATTTGGTTTGTGTTCATGGTGCTAGATCTAGTAGAACACTGCCGTCGGGTGTGATCTCCCAATAGGTTTCAAATTGACTAAGTGATATTAGCGTGATGCTCTCAGTCAAAGCATCGGCAAATGTACACTCTAAACGTACATTCCCTGTTCGTACTATGCTCATATCCTGAGTCCCCGACAAGTCCAAAACAATTACCCCATGATTTCTTGAAAACATTGAAATCGGTTATTCCATTTTCAAATAGTTGAGAGTCATGATCTAGGGATTGCATTGCATGGTCAACTCGTACAGAGTTCTATAGGATTTTTTGTCAAATTATAGAGTGTACAGTGGAATACCATTCACTTTGAACACAAGGCTAGATAGACCAAAAAAATTAAAATCATGGGGGGATTCAGTCCAGGATCCAACGGCACTGCCACTCTTCACAAAGGCCAAAGCCAATTTTGATGGGACTTTTCCATTGATAAATGATGAATCGGTACAGCTACGAGAACCGGTGGCATTGTGATGTTGATTGGTGATTGTATGGGGGACAAGAAGTTTAATGTTGTCACCCGATCAAAATTTTGAGATAGCCATTTTGTTCAGCATAGTCGAAAATTTAATTAATATGTCTTTGAGGATGACTTAATCCCCCACAGTTCCCAGGGGAAGTGCTGCAAGTTATAAACTTTGCCAATTGTTTATATATAGTATTGGTTATTGGGAAGTATACAGGCGTCTTCAGGAGGAATTTTTTTGTGGTGGGGGGAGGGATCGGAGTAGGGTTACGGGGGAGAATCTTTCCATGGAGGATTTTTCCTTGGGGGAAGGGACATTTCTATGAAGGAGGCGCCGGATTTCCCAGCATTATTTAAAAAACGATCAGAAATAAAAAAAAACAAGTTTTTTTCAACTGAAAGTAAGGAGCAACATTAAAACTTAAAACAAACAGAAATGATTATGTATATGAGGGGGTTTACACCCTAGTCAATACCTCGCTCTTTACGCTAAAGTTCTTCAGTACTTTCAAAAGAGCTATCTATTCTAATTAACCTGCCTTTGTGATTCAGGGGTTCGTGATTCGGCACCTACGCTCCAATTGTCACTATGATAAATGTAATCAGTGGGAGAATATATATCCCCACAATAGAGTGAAGTTACACTCTATTGTAGAAAATGCGACCCTGACATTGCAGCACATCAGGATCAGTATACTGTGAATTCGGATAATCTACCTGCATTAGTTGTTGTCGACAAATACCTAGTAGAAGATGAAATCTAAAGAGTAGAAAAGTCGTTTTTATCATGTACATACATTATTTTTATTAATAAACAATTTCACATACATTTTTAAAACATTTTATTCGTAGGGCACTAAAATCAATATTAAATAAGCTTGTAAATATATTTTCCACTAGAAAGTCGTTCAATCGAGGTAAGTCAACATAGATGTCGAGAAACTGCTTGTAGGTATAGCCACGACATCTGAACATGAGCATGAAAGAAAGAGTAGTGCATGAAAGCCACATGTCTTAGTCGTTAAATCCTGTACTCTTCGTTGATTTTGAATAATAGTTTTCCCACTGCTTTCAATAAAGTTGCTGATGTAAGGAGTGTAGAATTTATACGATAGGCCAAGAGGAGCGAAAAATTCAATGTTCTTCGCTGTTTGAAAGATGCATAGCCAATGGCCAGTCTTCAAAGTCGATGGACTGCTATTAACAATGATTAGGGTATTGTTAACACTTGGAATTTTTTCAATGAAGTCCGATGGTATGCAATAGGACTTGTACTGGGACATGTATGGATCCATACTAAATACGTTAATTATTTGGTTTGTGTTCATGGTGCTAGGTCTAGTAGAACACTGCCGTCGGGTGTGATCTCCCAATAGGTTTCAAATTGACTAAGTGATATTAGCGTGATGCTCTCAGTCAAAGCATCGGCAAATGTACACTCTAAACGTACATTCCCTGTTCGTACTATGCTCATATCCTGAGTCCCCGACAAGTCCAAAACAATTACCCCATGATTTCTTGAAAACATTGAATCGGTTATTCCATTTTCAAATAGTTGAGAGTCATGATCTAGGGATTGCATGGTCAACTCGTACAGAGTTCTATAGAATTTTTTGTCAAATGATAGAGTGTACAGTGGAATACCATTCACTTTGCACACAAGGCTAGATAGACCAAAAAAAATTAAAATCATGGGGGGATTCAGTCCAGGATCCAACGGCACTGCCACTCTTCACAAAGGCCAAAGCCAATTTTGATGGGATTTCTCCAATGATAAATGATGAATCGGTATAGCTACGAGAACCGGTGGCAATGTGACGTTGATTGGTGATTGTATGGGGGACAAGAAGTTTAATGTTGTTGCCATTGGCTCTTAGCTTATCTACTGCCGATGCAACAGAGCTCATAACCTGTTGTTTTCGAACGTGGAGGATTGCCGATGTGATAAAGACATTTGCATCGGGTGCTGCAGGAAGTTTTTTTCTCAAAATGAAATTCGATTGGGCCAGTTGCAACTTTATGTCAATCTTGACATTGGGGGGTAACCATTGAGATATGTTGAATATCTCATGATTTAATTTTCCAACCAGATGATACTCCTGGCTCACTGCAGTAGTCAACTCACCGTCAGTATCAACACCTGATCGATATTCATAGCCCAATGATTGTCCTCTCAACTCCTTGTATGCCTTTTGTGTCATCATCATAAATTGTATGTAGCTTGCATAGTTGGATAAATTAATGCTAGTGCTCACCAATGTTCCATTAATAAAAATATTAATTTGTTTGAACAGGTTGTGTAGAATACTGTTTTCTTAAGAGAGACCGTCGACAACAGTTGGAGTTGCATTATCTGACTTTTTCGTCACCGCAATATTTAAATCAATAAATGTTGATGACAAATCAATGAAATAGTCTTCATTGGAAAATATTTGAAAGTGTATATTTTCCGAGAGGGGTTGTTAGGGATGAAATTGTTCATAATAGCCATACTTGACACTGACATCAAAATTTTCAGCATTGAATAGATTCAGTGAGGAACTGAATGATGGATATCATTCCTTGTGGGGGAGATAAGTCATCTTAAGAGAAGAAATCCTTCTTTGATCTAACAATCCTTTTCTTTTTCTTCTTCTGCTTATTTGTCTTCCTTGTTTTATTCCTCAAAGTCCTTGTTGATGTCCTTCGCTTCCCGACTGGGTGGAGACTGATGAGTGAATGAGGCGCAAGCATCCTTTTCAATCCCTCCCTATTTTGCCGAGATTTTAATTGCTCACCAACGGCTCTAGCTGAAGATCTAATATTTTCCTTAATACTCTCCTTGAAATCCTTCCCCGACCCCCAGTCCTGTAGTGTTGAGGCAGCAAAATTTGCTGCAGCAAGTACAAGATATTTTCTGGCAAGGGGTAGTGCAGAACGAAATAGCCTAGCAAACCAGCTACCAAGACCATAGCCGGACATTGTAGTATGCCCCTTGTAGTAATCCAATCCATTGCCTATTTGACGTGGACTCAGAGCACCAACATAGCAATCGATATCGGGACAGAAAAACGGAATTCTTCTATTGTTCATTTTAGGTGTTGGTGTCGCCGACAATGGGTCGAAAATTACATGTAAATACTGCTAAGGCTTTTGTTATTGCTAGAGGATCACCCAATTCACTTCTTAGTGTTAACTGACAGAGTTCCAAACACGAAGTGTATACAGGAACATACTGAAGATGCTTTATATTGTAGTGATGAACAAGTTCATGGGTTGTTTTTCGTTCAAGAACACGTAGGAGGGGGACATTTGAATTACCAACTCTCGATGTTTCCACAAAAGATGCATAGAGAAATATGCAAGAGTCCGAGGCGAAACCAGGTGGATAATCAGCAAAAGTAACTTGATCCATCCCGTAAACGGTGCCAGAATTTTTCCCATTGATCATATTCTGTTTAAAGCCAAGAACGTCTCTCAGATTATCATTGAGAATAATTATTTCACTGTCAACAGGTGAGGTAATGTAAATCCTATCGTGTTCCAATGAATAATTAAAATGGAATGTACCATTCCTACGATATGAGATTTTTCTATTGATTGCACGACACAAATCTCTCATATCATCATATTCAATATATTTTAATTTGACATGTGGATATTCGCTAGATTTAAGTGCTTCAACCCATTCATAGTCGACAAAGAGTGACCAATCGAATGGTATAACATTTATATCATACACACGATTCTTAAAAGCTACATTCTATAGTCTAATGATGGAGAATCAGTTTTCATTATATCGACAAGCATTCCCTGAGAAAATATCTTCCTTTGAATAGATAACTCTAGAAAATCATCATCTAGAATCAAACGTTTTTCCATAAACACAAGGTTCCCCATGATTTGCTCTTTCTCAAATCTATCCATTTTTTAGAGTCCTAACCCTCTCACAACTAACTTCAGACTAACCAGAATTCTTTTTTCTACTCTAAAAAATATACGCTAACCTACTATAGAAAGAAAAATATCTTCGATTTAGAAACAGTTTTATTGAGCATAATTACAATAATAATAATCACTGATTCAATTTGTTTTCATCAATATATTTCACTGGTGCATCTAATGCTTCCTGAAGTCTATTTATATGCACAATGTTCAGTTTTGCAGCAAAACATAACTGCTCCTCCATTTTAAATTTGCTCAATGATATCACGTATCTACCATAAATATCATCCCATTCAAGGCCTAGTCTACATCCTCGTGTTATTTCCACAGCCACGATTGGTACTCTTGTATCATTGCTGCTGCTACCTTCTCCACCATCAACCTCCAATAGTGTAAATGTTCCACTCATTTTCTCTACTAATATTGTCTCAAATAAACTATTATCTGAATTCAATTTTCTTACTAATATGAACTACAATGAAAATCACTCCTTTTATTTGAATCCAATTACTAATCAAGTTATCATATATGGAGTAGCCTCCACTCTCTCTGATTGGCCCTAAAAAATGGGTGTTGCCTCAGAAACCAGTCTGATTGCATTACACAATCTCGTCCCTACTTCCAAAACGTGTTTGATCGCTTTATAGGTCTATAATATAAAGGGATTGGTCGCTTTTTGCAATCTCGTCCCTAATCTCGTCCCGCGTCAATAGGATAATCACTACTGGTAACTACTAATAGGTCGATATCTCCATACAGATCTGCTCTGGTCTAAAGGTTGAGCAGTGTTGCCAGCTGCTTCATCTAAAGGTATCGCCTAAAAGTGAAAATGGACCAAAAACTTCAGATTTTAGGGAAAATGCGTCGAATGAACGATTTTCTCCCTAAGAAAATGTGCCGATTTAAAAAATGCAATGCGAAATCACCTCAAAAAAATGCCAAAGAGGCGGAAACACGCTCCATCTGCCCACTCTGAGGCCGATTTGCGCTAGAACTCTTCGTTAAGTTCAAGAAGAGATTGATGAAGGGAGGATGGAAGCAAAAATGTACTTTTTTAAACGAATCCAGCCTGAAACCTCAGAATCGCGTGGATGTACGAGTTCCATCTATCTCTCATTATTGTATAAATGGACTCTTACTGTAACTAAGGAAAAATAGAGATGGCTTAATATAGCACAATCATGTGCCTTTATTATTCAGTCTTTTGGTAAATATTATCAACAAAAGTGAATCGTAAGATTTTTAATATGTGTAGAGATAACTTCAAATGTCTATGGAAGTAAAGACGTGTTAGGTTGCTAGCAAAATATTTACAGGGACATCTTACTTTTAGAAAATTGCTGCCAATTAGTTGATTGTCCATTTTGAATAACATGTGGGGGAAAATATAATTTTTATAGCGTTATTTTAGTGAAATTGTGAAAATCCATGTTCTAAAAAAAATATAATTAGAATTATTGTGCTTTCATTTTAAATTTTTTTTCTAAATAAATCTATAGTTGTAAAATAAATTTATACTACATAAATTTAAAGTATATATACTATATAAATTTATAGTAACTAAATAAACTTATAGACTGACACTTAATCTTTCTGACTAAATTTCAATCTATCGCTGTCACTCCTAGTGGCTGATTTATCTGCTACGGCCAACTCTTCAACTTTTAGCCTTTTGATTTGCTTATAAGTTTAACTCTGGTACATAGGCAAACTTTAAGGAACCTCACAGTACCCCTAAAATCTCCAGATTCTTACAATTCAGCCTAAAATTTATTTATTGTCGTATAGTTTATCGATTTTTGTTGTATAGTTGGATAATAAGAGACTCGGAGGTATTGATTTTTCTGACGATATCAGCCTCCTAGAGTCCTGCAAAGAAAAGCTCCAGCATTACCTTAACCAAATCAGGGACGCTGCCGAATCTTTTGGCCTTAAGATAAATACTAACAAAACAAAAAGCATGGTGAACACTGGATCTCTACTCGACCTACGATGCAATAGCCAGACGATAGAGGAAATCGTAGAGTTCAAATACTTAGGAAGTACCATCCACAATTCAGGATCGTGTCAGCGAGAAGTCAAGTTAAGAATTGGCCAGGTTAATACATCTTCAAGGAAACTGTCTCAAATTTGGCGCAGCCAGAAGTACTCTCTCTGATTCAAGCTGAGGCTGTTCAACAGCAACGTCCTCTCAACGCTTTGCTATGGTTTCTGAAACTTGGCAAACAGATCAAATACTTGAAAAGAAACTTCTCGCGTTCGAAAACATTTGCCTAAGGCGCATTCTAAATATCCACTGGCTCCAAAAAGTAACAAACACTACTATACGACAGAAGACATCTCAGCCACTGGTAACCAAAGTGATCAAATACAGGGAGTGGAGATACCTTGGTCATGTGATCCGTATGTCCGAAACTCGACTACCGTAACTCGTCCTTCAGTGGCAGCCACTTGGTACCAGAAGAAGAGGACGCCCCAAAAATACCCTACGACGCAGCTACTGGGCTGACCTCGGAAACCTCAATCCAATCTGAATGGGAAGATGTCTAGGTGGCCGCAGTAATGAGAGATGCCTGGCGACTCAGCTTGGATGCCCTAAGAACCTCTGGAGGCACAAGAGGATCTAAGGTCTAAGGCATAGTTTATAAATTATTATGTTTCTTTGGATCAGTGCCTTGTCACCCCCCTTGCCTCATCCCTTTAGAAATGTAGGACCTTTTGTAATAAATTTTTGCGTACATGTTTGGTCTTACACAAAGTATATTATGGCATTTCCCAATAGCATCATCGAACTGAAAAATCAAAATGGTTATGTTGTTATTTGTAAGAACACTGACCCAAATATTAACCGAAATAATTTATGGTGACTTATAGATACCTTGAAAAATTTGTCTGACTTTCTGAAGAAGAGGTCCGAATAATAGCAGTAGTAATGTAACAACCTAGCAAACAGTGGCAATGAAAAGGAACTTCACTGTAGGTCGATTTTAGAATTCAAAAGTCAGCTATGGTTAATTCAAAAGGCGGCATGTTGCACGACTTGCATTTTGCAGGTTAAGGGCAAAACTGAAATAAGGTTTTTAAAGTTTTTTTAATTTTGTAAATAAGTAATCTTATTTTATAAAAGGAAGATTTTTTAAAGTCAGATACGGCAAAATAATTTTAGTATAAGAAAAAGCTTGAATTTCCACTGTTTGTTTAAGTGAAGAGAGTATAGAGCGTCTTTCAAAAGTCGAAAAACTTGTGAGCTTGAGAAATAAATTGTACAGAAAAAAAGGTCAATCGGTAAATAAGATTTATTTTAGGAGGAGAAACTTAAATCCAAGTCTTCTAAAGCAGAAGATTAAAATTGAGAATCCGTGCATGATTCTGGTCTAAGCAAGGTTGAATATGCTTGTCAATGGTAGACTTTCTACCCTATAGTTGAAAGTATCCATTAAAGGAAGGCAGTATGTTATCTAGGTGGCTTTCAGAGTTGTCTGAGTTGGATTAACACCTTCTGAGTTGTCACAGTTGAACTGTCTTGCTCAACCGAAGTGTCCTGTCCCAGTGTTTTACTAAGTGGTAATCCACCGATTCAGTTTTTTTTTCTTGGATATAATTACTAGTTTCGTCGGTGTTTTATTTTTATCCAAAAGCTTGTAATTCCCTTTCCTTAAATAAGGATGATGAAATAGAGGAGCCTGAAGGTGTAATAACCTTACTGATTAAGCTATTAATTTTCAAACTTTCAAAATAATCTTCGTAACAAGGAATTTTAATAATAAGTTTCAAACCAGTTAAAACTAAGATTTCTGGCACATTTTTAGATGACCCTTGGCCCTGAATCGCTTTTTATACATTATTTCCCCCTTGGTCCAGGAACTTGTTTGGGTAAATTGCTCCAAGCTGCTTAGAAGAAAAATTTGGCCTTCGTTGGGGGAACAGAAATTTTTTTTTAATTAGCTATTGTGTGTCGGGGTCCCTAGATCCAGGGAATTAGGAATATAAGTTTAAAATGGATAAGAAAAAAGTGTCTGTCCATTTTCAGGCCATTTTCACTTCTAGAAAAGAACACCCAAATAAGAAACTTATGTCCGGCAACTTGCATCATAGATTGAAAGATGACGTAAAAAACACGGCCCTTTTTAGCAGTAAAAGCGCTTTGCCTGTGGAGCCAATAAGTTCATACGCATGTAATTTTCCAAATATTTACTAAAATAAAGGTCTACAAAAAGTATGTGGAGCTTTATCTTGTTCTTGTGAAGCGAATTTTGAAGATTTTGCAGTGAATTATGTCCAGTAGTAGTGATTATGTTCAGTGAAATTTAGTAGTTCCAAGTAGTCTATGCTATTATTTCCTGTGATTGTGTTTAATTGAAGCCTTCTATAACTCAAATCATAGGAAATAAGTGGCAAATAGACTGATCGGCAGTACCTAAAAAAGAAACAAAGAAAATAAAACATTGAATATACCTAAAATACCTAAAATTATAAGCTCTCTAAAATTCTCGTCGTCGAAAAAGGTACGAAAATACACAGAAACAAATTATTCAAATTTTCATTCTTTGTTCAAGGATATTTCTCATTTTCAGGTGAGGGAGGGTATCCTATATTTTAAATTGGTTTAACAGTTTCAAAACGAAAGCCTAAAATTTTAAGTTCTCTAAAACGTTCCTCGTCGAAGAGGTTACTAATAATACATAATCAGATTTTTTTTTGATTTATATTCTATTTTTCATGATATCTTTCTTAATCGAGGGGGAGGGGTAAGAATTGTAGCTTGTAATTGTAGCTTGTTTAAGCATTCTCAAGCATCAAGTAAGGTTGAAAAGGTCTTTTAAAAAAAATATGCCATATTTTTTTTCAATTTGGCCACAGAACCTGTTGAATGACAAGCATGCCATCCCTCGAAAATGGCAGATGAAAATGAAAAGTATACCATGGGAATCAACAGTCAAAAACCTAC
The DNA here is from genome assembly GCA_027921565.1 of Artemia sinica. Classification (NCBI taxonomy): domain Eukaryota; kingdom Metazoa; phylum Arthropoda; class Branchiopoda; order Anostraca; family Artemiidae; genus Artemia; species Artemia sinica. Next base: position 7,162,105 of record CM051275.1, read on the forward strand.
TAAAGGGAAATTACAGTCCCCCACCTTGAAAAATATAGGAAATGACTTTTTTACATGGGTAGCACTGATCTGTCTCCTTTTTTTCTTTTTTTTTGAGGGCCAGTGGTTTACCGGTCGTTAGCGGACTGAAGGATACTTTGTGTCATAGTGCAGACACACAGCAGACTGTGTGTCATAGTGAAATAATCAAGTATATAACTATAAATTCAAAACATTCATTTTTTAATTAAATAAAAAAACGTTTTTTTTACTGAAAGTAAGGAGTGATATTAAAACTTAAAACGAACAGAAATTATTCCGTATATGAAAGGGGCTGTCCCCTCCTCGACGCCTCGCTCTTTACGCTAAAGTTTGACTCTGGCTCACAACTTTATTTTTGAAAATAATAAAAAACTTTGGCGTAAAGAGCGAGTTGTTGATGAGGGGACGGTTCCTTTCAAATACGGAGTAATTTCTGTTACTTTCAGTTAAAAAAAACTTAGTTTTTTTATTTAATTTCTGATCGTCTTTGAATTAATGCAGCTTTTGATTTTGGCTCACCGTACATGAAACCTAGGGAGGGGTAATTTGCATATTTATCCTTAATCCTGACTAAAACTGGCATTTAGTGTCTCTATCGAAAATAGAATATATGATATAATAACACAATAAATATAATACATAATAACAATAAAATATAATAGAATGCAGTCATGAGGGGAAAAGGGGGGCAACTCATAGTTTTGTTTTTAATAATGTGTTTTAAAAATTATGTTTGTTTTAAAAATACAGAACTTTTTCTTAAATAATTTATTAGACCAAACTACTTTTCAATTTGTAAATAAAATAGAATTATATGATAACTGGAAAAACTTCGAGGCCTGGAACCCTGAAATCCTACATTTTTCCAAACTTGTGGGCACTTCTGGTGCAAAATATAAAACTGAAATTCATTTTTTTCATATTACCCCCCCCCTCCTCTCCTCCCATTGAAAAACACTACTTCACACATGTCTGAGCTTTGGGCCAAATTCTGTAAGTGTTACAGACAGGTGTTTTTTTTCTTTCTCTTTTTATATAAAGATTTTAGCTTCTTTTTCTCTGCTCTGATTTTTTTAAAGGTAATGGTTTTAAAATTGAAGCGAAAACATTCGAGCTTTTGCTTCATTATTTCAGTTTTCTAATTAAAAGTTTAACCCGTTGTCATAGACTTCAATATTTTCATTTCATTTTATATTCATTTCAGAAAAGACGAGTCCAAACGCTTTTAAACAGGAAGGGATACGAAGGAAACAATAGAGAAGGAATTCATCAATCTATAATAATCATAGCTTAGTCAATTCTTGAAATTTTTTAGTCAGACAAGATGAGTTCTAACGCTTTCCAAAAGGAAGGGGAAAATTTCTTCTTTATAGGAAGGAATTTACCTATCTCGCGAAATAGATCTTAGTCTGATCTATTACCTAACACTTTCTAATAAGACTGATACAATGGGAAAAATTTCTTCTTAAACGGAAAGAATACATGAATGTATAATAATCTAGTTTTATAAATATTTTTCTAGTTGATTCCTCAATTTTTTTTTTTGTCAGAAAAGGCGAGTCTCAACGCTTTCTAATAGAAAGAATATAATGAAAAAATATTTCTCAATAGTAAGGAATTCATACATCATCCAGTGCATAAATTATTCTTGCTGCATACTTGTACCCAGCAAAGGGTGAACTGCAGCCTTCACAAACTAAGAGTTTATGACAAAAGTATTCCAAAAAGAAAGTAATTTGAGGAAGAATAGGATGGAAGAATAGGAAGAATATAATGGAAAGATCTTTCTCAGTAGTAAGGAATTCATATGCCATCTATTGCATAAATTATTCTTCCTGCATACTTGTACCCAGCAAAGGGTGATCTGCAGCCCGTACAAACTAAGAGTTTATGACAAAAAGTTTTCCAAAAGAAAGTAATTTGACCCTGATCCAGGAATGGCATCAATTGTTTTGGCTAAACAGTAAAGGTTTAGGTTACATTCTTGTTTGAAGGCTTCGCAGAAGGAAACTTCTTAATAAAAGCGAAACCAATAGATTCTTTGTTTTATGCTCTTTTCAAAAGCATATTGGTTTTTTTTTACTATGCACCCTTGTCCCGACGGTATAGGGATACCATGTAGTTAAACTGGAAGCGAAACAGAAAGTCAAAAATTAAATAAAATTATTCAAATTATTAATATCATTCGTTATTTACTATTATTCAAATTCAGATCAAGAAGTAAAGCCCCCTTGATCCTCATGAAAACCCTAAGATTAGTCAGAACAATATGGTCAAGTCATAAAATAGTGTGGTGGGGGTGGGCGGTGGATATTGGCCCTAAGAAAACGCACTATCTTAGTATTTATAAGATAAATCTCTAGCCTATCTTCAATTGTTTTGTTTGCTACTTTTGAAGATTCTTTCTTTTTCCTTTTTCTTCTTCTCTTATTACTGGTTTTCTGAGTTTTCCTGCTTCTTGGGATATCTTTCTTTTTTCATATTAATTTAAAAAACTTTTTCCACAAAATAAGTTTTCAAAGAAAAGTAAAGGATTCTATTAAACAAACAATGAGCAAAAATAAAATCAAATAATCTACCAAGCGTCAAACTTCCACAAATCAGCATCGATAAATAAATGAAACCCAAAACGAACAGAAATTACAATAATTAACCGAGTCAAACTGAGAACGAGCAGAAATTAACATAAGTTGGGTGCAAAACCCCTATGCCTTCCCAAGGCCAGAACGAGTTCTTGTTTGGCATCTCGAGTTCTTGTTTGGCATCTGACCTGTAAACATCTGTTTTGTTTTTAAGCCGGATTAAATTTAGAATAAATTACAGTGGACAGTTTCGCAATAAGTGAATTAATTCGTTTCGCTGTATTCACATTTTGTGAAAAGAAAAAGGACTTGCTGTGGCTTAGTTATTTTGTTAATAATTGGATGCTATGCTGTTTTGGATGTCAGAAAACGGTGGAAAAAAAACGTCGCAGGCCTCCACGGTCCACTGGGCCACCCTGCAAGAGCGGTGATTGCCAACGCCTTCCGTGGGCCTGCCCACTACAAAATAAGTCTCATTTTGGTTTTTCATTTTTAATTTTGGTTTTTCTTTCTCACACTAATCATGACGTCTTTCAAGCAATTCGATCTTGCACTGGCGAAATTTGCATGCTATCCATTGTGGCCTGTACGAATTCTGAAGATTACGAAAAATGATGGAAAGCGAACTAACTATTTGATCTTTTGTTACGGGGATCATAATGGGCAAATTGTTTCTGAGAATAATCTTGTATCGTACAAGGATAATATTCAAGAGGCTTCTACTAAAACTGCGAAGAATGTGAAACACGCTTTTGAGGAACTTGAGCATTTTCCCGGCATTTACAGGTCTATTTCAAAAGCGTTTGTGGCACTAAAAGTACCGGATCAAGCTGCCGTACTGCCTGGTTCACAGTCTGCTTTATTTGCACGAATTTCCGCTACAGAACAGGAGCTAGAGAAAACTAGGGAATCTATAGTTACAGAGATAACTCGTCAGGTTTCTGCCAAGTGTGGCTCGAATGCGAAATCTGGTCTTAAAGATACAGCTGAGACTATAATTAGCGAGTTATATAAATCTGTGTCACTAGAGTTCAACCCCATATTAGACCGTATCGAGCGTGAGTTGAAAATGTATAGAATACAAACCCGTAATCTAGAGAATCGGATTGAAAAAATCGAAGTCAAGCTAGACGATATTGATCAAGAAAATATGTTGGACAGTCTTGTTTTCAACGGTCTGAAGCAAAAGCCAGGAGTTGACCTTAAAACGACTATGCTCAGTGTCCTTTCGACACGGATGGGTGTTACTGGTATATCTTCTGGTGAATTATCAAGTGTTTTCCGGTTTAGAATAAATGGGTCTCATACCACCAGTGATAAAGTTGCCCCAGTTTTAGTGCGATTTGTTAGTAAAGAAGTTGCTCGAAAAGTGTTCTTACAGAAGTCTAAACTAGCTGGGTCTGGAATCTTTGTGTCGGAATCCCTTACAAAGCGACGTCGCGACCTGCTAAATGCCGCAAGGGATCACTTTGGTGTTGAAAATGTATGGACCGACCGGGGCAACATACTAGTGAAGCTACCTGGTGAACCGTCTGCCTGGAAAATAAGATCCCTTGCTGAATGCGTTTGAATTCGTATTTTTGTTGTTTTCTGTCGTTTTTTCTTCTCTGTACAGCTTTGTTGCCTTTTTTCTTTCTCTTTCTTTTTCGCAATTTTTTCATTCTTATTATTATTCGCATAAACTGTTTTGGTCTCCCGTTTATTTTATTCTTGCTTTTCCTTTTCTTTTGAGGGATCCGTTTTGTTTCGTTTTTGGTTTTAGTCTTTCTATTATTATTTGCAAAAAAAATGTCTTGGTCTCCTATTTTTTATTTCTTACTTTTTTTTTCTTTTTTTTTATTTAGAGAGATATGTTATATGTTTATGTATTTACTTTCGTTGGTTCTTCACTTGATGATTTAATGAGCCGACCTTTTCGTCTAGAAGTGGTTTTATCGGCACCAATAGCAAGAGATGCTGAACCGTGTATGAACCAAGTCAGATTTCAACCGTTAAAAAATAGTGCTTATGTCCAAAGATCGAAGTTAGACCCCGGGGAAGCCGATTCGTTGCGTTTATGTGCCTGGAATTGTCACCTCACTACTTGTTATGAAGATGTGTTGCAATTTCTTTCTGATTCTCAAGGAAAAATTAGTTTTATTGGTATATCTGAAAGTTTTTTTAGTCAGGAACACTCTTTCTCGCTGTATTCTTTTCCAGATTATAATTTGGAGGCTAAAAACCGGACGTCACTTCACAGAGGGGGAATTGCGTGTTTGATTTCAAAGTCATTGACATACCAAGTAAGAAATGATATTGATGTTTGGATAGAGGGTAAGTTTGAAAGTTTTAGTATTGATTTAAATTTGGGTAGTAGTAAATTTTTGATTAGTATTGTGTATAAGCCACCGAGCGCAAGCTGGGAAGATTTTGAGCGTGGATTTGATCAACTTACGCGTGCGGTGTCTCGGACAGGTTTAGATTTTATTTGTATGGGTGATTTTAACTTTGATCTGCTATCGCTGAATGGAGTGAATCTTGATTTTTTTAATTTGATGGTTGCTAATGATCTTTTTCCCCTAGCTAATATTCCAACACGGGTTACGAGTCATTCAGCTACTCTCATTGACAGTATTTTTGTTGGTTCTAAGTATCTGGACCGTAGTTATGCTGATGTGGTTCTGTACCCTTGTTCTGACCATTTTCCAGTTCTCGGAACGGTACTTTGTGTCCGCATAGAAAGAAATGAAAGAAAAAAAGTGAAGACTCGATCGTTAAAAAAAGAGAACTTACAGAGGTTTGGTGATGAGTTAAGCAGCACTGATCTTAGAGATATTTTGGAGATAAAAGATGACGCTTCTGGGGCATTTGATTGCATGATGGGGATCATACAGCCAATTTATGACAAGACTTGCCCAGTTAAATTTGAAACCGCATAAGGATCAACCCAGGAAGCCTTGGATAACTACAGAAATTCTTGAAGCGTCAGATTTAAGATGTAGATTTAAGTATGTAGATTATTTAAATAGTAGGTGTGTCAAGAAATTGGAAGAGTTTAAAATAATACGCAATAAAGTGAACTCAATGAGAAGGAAAGCTAAAAAAGAATATTTTGCTAACCAACTGAGTTTAAATAAGGATAATGCGAGAGGAACTTGGAAGGTTATAAATGACCTATTGGGAAAGAAGAAAGAAGCTCCACCCAATTCGCTGCTGATTCAAGGAGAAGCAGTGAGTGATGAAACGATTATTACTAATAAATTTGCTGAGTTGTTTTCAAGTATTGGTCAAAATGTGCAGGCGGAAGGGTTAGTAAATTTTAATAATGATTCCTTGGAGGACGAATTTTTGGATGAAAGAGGAATTGGAAATGAAATTGAATTTCAACCGTGTACTGGAGATGAAATTCTGAAGGTTGTGAAAACAATCAAATCTAATTCAGCAGGGACAGATGGAATTAATTTGAAGGCTTTTAAATCAGTGATGTGTTATTTAATACCATGTCTCGTCCACATAATCAATCTTTCCCTGGAAACTGGGGTATTCCCCGATGCGCTTAAAAGGGCAAAACCTCTCCATAAAGGTGGGTCTAAACTAGATATCGAAAATTATAGACCTATATCAATCCTTCCCCTGTTTTCAAAAATATTTGAAAAAATTGTGCATAAAAGGCTATATGATTACCTTACGAAAACAGGGATGTTAAGTGAAACTCAGTTCGGCTTTAGGAAAGGTCACTCGACGTCGGACGCCGTGCATTCTCTCTGTGATATTGTAAATAGATGCTTTGAACGTGGTGAAATCCTTTTGACTGTTTTTATTGATTTTAGAAAGGCGTTTGATACAGTGGATTTTAAAATTTTACTCAAACGTCTACAGTCCCTTGGAGTTCGTGGTAATTATCTGAAATGGTTTGATAGTTTTTTAAGTAGAAGATCTATTCAAGTTGTTTTAAATGATGCATTTTCTTCTCCCTATCAAGTGAAGTGTGGTGTACCTCAGGGATCTGTCTTGGAACCACTTCTGTACCTTGTGTATGTTGATTCAATGCGTTTTTACTTACCGAAGTGTTTTATCACGACTTTCGCGGATGATACTGCTTTAACTATGTCTAGTCGAATGATTGATGATCTACTTTTGAAAGTAAATAGGGTTTTAAAGTCATTTTATGTATTTACAAGTTTCAGCCTTTTGTCAGTGAATGTTAAAAAAACTAATTTTATGATTTTTAGGAGAGTTGGTAAGCCTCCGAGTGTTGATGGAGAGATATGTTTTAATGGTAAGCCTTTGTCACAGGTGCATGAGGTGCGTTATTTGGGCTTCCAGCTTGATTGTAATTTGTCTTGGAAGCACCATAGTGATCTTGTTGCAGCTAAAGTTGCTAGAGGTCTGGGAATTTTGCGTCGTTTGAAGCATTTTTTACCACTATCGGTTCTTTTATTATTGTATCATAGTGTTGTTGCGCCTTATATGTCTTATGGTTGTATCATTTGGTCTAGCAATTTTTATGCAAATTTCAAAAGAGTGCAGATTTTACAAAATAAAACAGTACGTCTTCTTGGGAATTATATAGAAAATGTTAATGATACCGCGTCATGTTTTAAAAAATTAAGAGTGCTTAACATTGGTCAGATTCACGATTACCAAGCTGCTATTTTTGCCTATAGATGTTGGAATGATGTATGTCCTCCAGTTTTTAAAAAAAAATTTCGCGTAAATAGTTCACTCCACAGGTATGCGACTAGAGAGGCGGAAAATTTTACGGTTGAGTATCGAGACACCACACGTCCAGGTTTCGGGATTCGGTATTTGGCTCCAGCTATTTGGAATGATATCCCAGTTGGCGTTCGGGAAGCTGAACACATTCAATCGTTTAAAGTAAAAATAAAAAAACATTTATTGGGAGAGGGGAGGTAATTTATTATTATTGTCATCATTAATATCTTAATTTTTTTTCTTTTCTTCATAGTTTTTGGTATTATTGTTTAAATTGAGAGAGAGTGTTCAGGTATTTTTTCAGGTCTTTTTTTTTGAGAATTAGAATTTTGAGAGGTTGAGAATTAGAGGATTGCAGCCGTCTTTCATCAGGCTTTTCTAGCCTTCCCCGGGCGGTTGCTTGTATATAGTTTATTTTGTAATTAGTAGTAAATAAAGCAAGTCAAGTCAAATTTAAAAGCACATCGTTCTTTATATAAAATATTAAATAAAATAATTAAAATAATTTTATTTTAAAATAACTAAATAAAATAAGTTTTATTTAATCGTTTAAAGAACGATTTAGCTTGCGTGAAAATTTACATGATTTTTCACATATTCTCCTTGACGTTTTCAAGAGAACCATGTTCCATATAAAATCATTTAGTCAAGTAAAGTCAAAATACGAGCATAAACAAACGGCAATGCATAAAAATTAAGTCTTGTATTTCTGCAAGTTCCAAAAATATCTATATTTTTGCAACTTGCAAAAATAATATATATTTTTAAGTTGCAAAAATATCTATATTTTTGCAACAGTCTTTTATAGAAATTTCCTTTACATTAATCTTTCCCTTAAGAGGGAGTTGGGGCCCAAACTAAAGAGAAATCATTTTTTCACACATTTAGACAAAAATATTACTTAGTTTTTCACACCAACAATATTATATTCCTAATAGAAGTAAACCACACTGTCATAAATTAAAAGAAAATGAAAGTGTTTTCACTCATTGTACCAACAATATAAATGGTAAGTTTAGACCAGCTGAGAAAAAACACGGTATAATAGGCCGACGCTATAAGGATGGGATCAGCGACTTCAATTCATAAGAAGTTGGAGGGGGGGGGCAAATTCTATTTTTAAAAATCTAGGGGAGCAGCTTTGTTTTTTTTTCAATGAAAAAAAAAACATATTTCAAAAGAAATACCATTAGACATATTTATATATCTATAGGGGGGGGGGCTATACTCTGCAAAACAAGCATATAAATAATGCACATTTTATTTTCGTCCAAAAATATGGAGCCTCAATATATCAAACATCCGCATTCGAATCCCACAATGAATCTTATCATCCATTCCCGGTGAACTAACCTAACAAACTCGTGTTAATTTTGTCCCACAGAGAAAGTACTTCTCTCAAAGTGTACCAAAATTCCAAATACTCATAAATATCAAAATAGAGTTTCAACCCCCCCCCCAGATTTCATTCCTGGATACAAACATTAGAACAAGAATAATAACAAACGTTTTAGGGAAGAAGCTGTACGTCACTTCTTTTGTTCACGGCATTTAGGTATTATAACAACGACGCTGTTGTCATTGATCTATTTAAAACCGGTTTCTCTGTGAACACTCGGAGATATTTAGCTTAGCCTGAGTGAGATAAACTACGATGTAGATATACTTCAATTAGGTATTTAATAGCCTATATAGAGTTGGTTAGTTAGGTTGGGTATTTAATATAACGCATTCTGGGCAGCCTGCCTGATTTCCATAATTCTCCGTTGCAGCTTCCATAATTTTGTTACTAAAGTATCATTTTTCATCATATTTTGGTATACTTCATTATGATTAACCTAACTTTACTTCTTGTGCGTGGTCGATATAATACGTAAGTACCTATTTACAAATCAATCTCGAGACTTAGTAAGATTGCAGTTAAAGCAGTTTGCCTCTCAACTTTAGAGATTAGCCTAATATATTTTTTTACCGACTGCTCAAAACACATTGGTGGCACATTTTTCTCTAAGTGACCTTTCTGTTCGTGGCTTCCAAAATCAAATAGTACCCCTGAACGAAATACAAAAGCAAATTGAACTTATTTCACCTCAAAATTCTAACCAATCATTGAATCTGAAAATCATATTTGTTATTTCAAGCACTCTCTTGTTGTTGCACCTACCTGTAACTGTAAAGACTGTAAATACCCCACAAATATTCTTTTTCTTATCCAATGAGCAATGTACGATTTGCATCGAATAGGCATCAAACAGTTCGTGGTAACGAACTGTAAGTAAGGAGCGACCCGGCTCAATGGTAACCGAAACTCTAAAAACCGGAATTTTGGTACCAATAGATACATCAAAAGAATCAGATTTTAATTTTGATTTCAAATATATAAGTTTCATCAAGTTTAATTTTACCCATCAAAAGTTACGTGCCTGAGAAAATTTGGCTGATTTTTGAAAAAAGGGGGAAAGACCCCTAAAAGTTATAGAACCTTAATGAAATTCACACCATCATATTCAGCGTATCATAGAACCCTATTGTAGAGGTTTCAAGCTCCTATCTACAAAAATGTGGAATTTTGCATTTTTTGCCAGAAGAAAGATCACGGGTGCGTGTTTATTTGTTTGTTTGTTTGTTTTTTTTTCCCAGGGGTAATCGTATTGACCTAGTGGTCCTAGAATATCGTAAGAGTGCTCATTTGAACGGAAATTAAAAGTTCTAGTGCCCTTTTTAAGTGACCAAAAAAATGGAGGGCAACTAGGCCCCCTCCCACGCTCATTTTTTTCTCAAAGTCACCCAATTAAAATTTTGAGATAGCCATTTTGTTTAGCATAGTCAAAAATCTAATAAATATGTCTTTTACGATGACTTAATCCCCCACAGTTCCCAGGGGAAGGGCTGCAAGTTATGAACTTTGCCCATTGCTTGCATATTATATTGGTTATTGGGAAGTATACAGACATTTTCAGGAAGATTTTTTTTGGTGGGGGGGGGAGGGGGGCCTGAGGAGGGGGTTACTCAGAATAATCTTTCCGTGGAGGATGTTTCTTTTGGGTAAGGGACATTTCTATGAAGGGGGCGCCGGATTCCCAATCATTATTTAAAAAACGATCAGAAATTAAATTAAAAAAAAACAAGTTTTTTCAACTGAAAGTAAGAAGCAACATTAGAACTTAAAATGAACAGAAATTATTACGTATATGAGGGGTTTCTCCCCCAAGTCAATACCTCGCTCTTTACGCTACAGTTTTTTTTTTAGTGCTTTCAAAAAAGCTATCTATTCTAATTAAACGGCCTTTGTGATTCAGGGGTGTGTGAATTAAAAAATTTTTTAACTGTTAACGTAAAGAGCGTGGTATTGACTAAGGGGAGAACCCCATCATATACGTAATAACATAAACGTAATAAAAAAAACAATAAAAAAAAACAAGCGATACGGCTCAATAGTAAGCGAAACTTTTAAAAACGGAACTTTGATGTCAATAAATGTATCAAAAGAATGGGCTTATAATGCTGATTCTAAATATACAAATTTTGTTAAGTTTAGTATTACTCATCAAAGGCTACGAGCCTGAGAAAACTTACCTGATTTTTTAAAGAGGGGGGAAAAATCCCCTACAAGTGAAAGAATTGTAATGAAAATCACACCGTCAGATTCAGCGTATCAGAAAACCCTATTACATAGGTTTCAAGCTCATATCTGCAAAAATCTGCAACTTTGTATTTTTTTCCAGAAGAAAAATATACGACTATAGAAGTTCGTTACGTAAGTTAATTTGTAAATTATGTCAGAACCAAATTTAGAGACAGCCATTTAGCAAAAGAAAAGTAAAATTTTTATGCAAATTTTGTTTACTTATTCAATGACGGCGAGCCAAAATAAAAGCTGCATTAACTAAAAAACGATCAGAAATTTAATAAAAAAAACAAGTTTTTTAAACTGAAAGTAAGGAGCGACATTAAAACTTAAAACGAACAGAAATTATTCCGTATATGAAAGGGGCTGTCCCCTCCTCAACGCCTCGCTCTTTACGCTAAAGTTTGACTCTGTCTCACAACTTTATTTTTTAAAACAATAAAAAACTTTAACGTAAAGAGCGAGGCGTTGAGGAGGGGACAGCCCCTTTCATATACGGAATAATTTCTGTTCGTTTTAAGTTTTAATGTCGCTCCTTACTTTCAGTTTAAAAAACTTGTTTTTTTTTTTATTTAATCTATCAACTGACGGTGCGGGTAACGTTCTAAAAAGCCAAGAAAAACATGCATATCAGAACCATGCAAAAACCAAACAAGATGCAAGAATACTTACGTAATGGTCGGCCACTTGATTCCAGATTTTTAGTAGGAGTTTATGTTCTCGGGAGTGTCCCCACCAATGATAGGAGCATGGATTTGCATACTTGGGAAACCTGGAACGATAAGAGGCGGTTTTGAAATTTTCTTAGCAATAAGTGAATCATTCAGTTTAACAAAGAAGAATTAAGGCCTTATTAATATTTACACTGCTAAAGAAGCTCTTATCTATACATAAAAAGGGCTTTTTATTCCAATTTAATTCAATATGTTCGTTTAAAAAATAAAAAAGAAGTTAAGAGCTACCAAGGTGAGCAATTGGGTCGAAAAATCACATACATTGACAAACCAATTGAATTTAGTACATTCTAACATAAGCTTTCCAAATTCGGTCACAAAAATTTTACTTAGAACTCAGCTACCAAAAGTTTAGTGTCGTTTATTTTATTTAAATTAATTCGATTAAACTATTTAAGTTAATTAATCATTTAATTAAACTTATTTAAATTAAATTTATATCAAAGGATTTAGAAAATCTCTATGAATTCAGAAAATTATGAATCCTTCAGGTGGTTGCCAGAATCTCGGAAATTTTGAAAACTGGACTTACAGCATAAACCAAGTTACTAAACATGCAATACGGCTAGAAAAGCAAATAGAAAGGTTCTACCGCGTAAAAAAGTAAATGTTTAACATAGAAATGCAACGTTTTTAACGATTTAGATAAAAGCAACCCATTAAAATAAAATTTAATGGGCAGGAAAGACTCTGAAAGAGGGGTGAGCATTGAAAAGCATAGGTTACTGAGTTTTTAAAAGTCAAAAGTGATCAACGGGCAGCTAACCCACGCTCCATTTTGCTAAAGGACCTCTGGTAAAAATTTTTAGATGTCCATTTTGTTCAAAAATTTCAAAGACCAAATAACCGTGCTTCCGGGGTCAACCCCCCCCCTTCTCAACCCTGGGAAATAGCTCTGAGCTACGCAACTTGCTTATTGTTACTTTGATACTTTGTTTACTTTGATACTTGGATTTAGTGATTTCCGTTCAACTTCGAATTACAGTGCAAGGGCTGTAAGTTATGTAAGTTGCTTATTGTCACTTTGTTTACTTTGATACTTTGCTTACTTTGAGGTTTTCTTTACTTTGATGCTTTGGTACTTTGTTATTGTTACTTTGAAAGTAGTTTTGATACTTTGGTGACAGTTTGATGTTGAAATAAAAATTTAATTTTGAAATAAGGAATTTTAAAAACTGAAAACTTTTTGCAATCAAAAACCGACAGAAATTAATAAAAAAATCTTTCCGAAAAAAGAAGTTTTTCAAAGAAAAGTAAAGACCTTTTTAACTTAAGATCATTAGATACAAATAGCTACCTAAAAATCTTTAATATCTTATCAGAGATTTATATCTACTTTTTTTCAATCAATCAATCAATCAATCAACCTTTTGTTTTTAAATAAATGAACAAACGAAACAATTAACATGAACATTTCAACTCAAAGCAATGCTTGTACGAGTCAAACCCGATATTGGAAATTTGCCTGATTTTCGAAAAAAAGGAAAAAGACCTCTTAAAACTTGTAGAATCTTAATTAAAATCACAACATCAAATTCAGCGTATCAGATAGCCATACTGTACATATTTGAAGTTCTTATCTGCAAAAATGTTGAATTTTGTATTTTTTGCCAGAAGAAAGATCACGGATGGTTTTTTGTTTTTTCAGAAGTGATCGTATGGACCCGTTGGGCCTAGAACATTGGGAGGGGGCCGATTCTGTCGAAAATTGAAAGTTCTAGTGCCCTTTACAAGTGCCCAAAAAAGTAGAAGGCAACTAGGTCCCCTCCCAGGCCACTTTTTTCCCCAATGTTGTCTAATCAAAATTTTGAGATTAATATATTGTTTACCATAGTTGAAATGCCTTATAACTATGTCTTTGGAGAAAACATGACCGCCAAAGCATTGGGGAAAGGTCTTTAAGTTATAAAATTTGCTCATTGCTTTCGTATAGTATTTGTATAGTATTAGTATTTTGGGAAGTATGCATATATTTTTCGGGTGGGGAATGGAGGACGAATTTTTGCTGGGGGGAATTCACTCGGGGAGTATGTTCCGTGGACAGGGAATTTTCCAAGGGGCTAAATTTTCTGGGGAAATTGTACACTGGGGGAATTAGACAGAATTCTTGTACGAAATTTCTTTATGTATCTTGCTTTCTCTTCACTGACTGAGTTCTACGCACGGAGGTACTAAGGGTAATTTTCCGGGGTAAATTGTCATCAAGGTTAAATTTTCCTGAGGATTTATCCGCGGGGGGGATTTATCTGTGGAGGTGGAGCCAGATTTGCTGGCGTTATTTAAAAAGCGATCCTAAAATTAACTAAAAAACTTTTTTTCAACTGAAAGTAAGGAGCAATATTACAACTTGAAACGAACAGAAATTATTACGAGGGGGGCTATCTCTTCCTCAACATCTCGCTCTTTATACTAAATTTTAAATTATACCTAATTGTTTAAAAACGACTCCTGAAAAAGAAGGGTCGCTTAATTAGAATGATAAGTAACTTTTTCTTAATGCCGAAAAACTTTTTTCTTGAAGGGTGAGGTGCTGAGGAGGGACAACCCCCCTCATTTACGTAATAATTTCTGTTTGTTTTAATTTTTAATATTTTTCTGACCTTTTGTTGAACAAACTTGTTTTTTTTTTGTTTAATCAAACAGTTCGTGGTAGCGAACTGTAAGTAAGGAGTGATCCGGCTCAATAGTAACCAAAACTCTAAAAACAGGAACTTTGATACCAATAGATACATCAATAGAATCAGATTTTTATTGTGATTTCAAATATATAAGTTTCATTAAGTTTAGCCTTACCTAGAAAAAAAATGATTGATTTAAAAAAAGGAGGAAACAACCCCTAAAATTCATTGAACTTTAATGAAAATTACACCATCAGATTCAGCATATCAGAGAATCCTCCTATAGAAGTTTCAAGCTCCTATCCGCAAAAAATGTGGAATTTTGTATTTTTTCTGCCAGAAGAAAGTACAGGGATGCGTTTTTTTTTTTTTTTTTTTTTTTTTTTTTTTTTTTTTTTTTTTTTTTTTTTTTTTTTTTCCGAGGGGTGATCGTATTGATACTGCAGTCCTAAAGTATCGTGAGAGGGTTCATCTGAACGAAAACTAAAAGTTCTTGTGTCCTTTTTAAGTGACCCAAATAATTGGAGGGCAACTTGGCCCCCTCCCAAGCTCATTTTTTTCCAAAGTCACCCAATCAAAATTTTGAGATAGCCATTTTGTTCAACATAGTTGAAAGTCTAAAAAATATTTCTTTGAGGAAGACTTAATCCCCCAGAAATCCCAAGGGAAGGGCTGCAAGTTAGGAACTTTGCCCATTGTTTACATATAGTATTGGTTAATGGGAAGTATACAGACATTTCAGGAGGTATTTTTTTCTGGTGGGGGTGCATCAGGGGAGGGGGGTTACGGGAGAGGATCTTTTCATGGAGGATGTTTCCTTGGGGGAAGGGACATTTCTATGAAGGGAGAGCCAGATGTCCCAGCCTTATTTAAAAAACGATCAGAAATTAAATAAAAAAACAGAAATTATTAAACTTAAAAAAAACATAAATTATTACGTATATAAGGGGGTTTTTCCCACTAGTCAATACCTCGCTCTTTACGCTATATTTTTTTAAGTGCTTTCAAAAGAGCTATCTATTCTAATTAGCCGACCTTTGGGATTCAGGGGTCTGTGATTCGAACAAAATTTGAAATTTAGCGTAAAGAGCGAGGTATTGACTAGGGGTAAAACTCCCTAATATACGTAACTGAAACATACAAATATAGAAGTTCATTACGTAAGTTAATTCGTAAATTACGTCAGAAGAAAACTTCGAGAAAGCCATTTAGCCAAAACAAGTAAAATTAATATGTAAATTTCAGTGTAATTGTTCATGTATGGTGAGCCAAATTCAAAGCTGCATTAATTCAAAAACGTTCAGAAATTAAATAAAAAAATGTTTTTTTAACTAAAAGTAAGGAGTGACATTAAAACTTAAATCGAACAGAAATTATTTCGTTTATGAAAGGGGTTGTCCCCTCCTCAATGTCTCGCTCTTTGCGCTAAAGTTTGACTCTGTTGCACAACTTTATTTTTTAAAATAATAAAAAAATTATGGTAAAGAGCGAGGCGTTGAGGAGGGGACAGTCCCTTTCATATACGGAATAATTTCTCTTCGTTTTAAATTTTAATGTCGATCCTTACTTTCAGTTAAAAAACATATTTTTTTTTATTTAATTTATATACAGAAATTAAGCCAATAACTTTTTTTTAAATGCCGATAAATTTTTTCTTGAAGGATGATGTGCTGAGGAGGGGACAACCGTGGGCATAGGGAGGAGGAGGGGCAGCTGCCCCCCCTAGACCTTCAAATTTACATTAGATATAGCTGAAAAAGCAGATGGTTTGGAAAAAGCAGTTGATAAAACTCCATCACACTATCGACTGCCCCCCCTAGACAATATCTGCCCCCCCCTAGACAATATGCTGCTTACGCCCATGGAAAACCCCCCTCATATACGTAATACTTTCTGTTTGTTCTAAGTTTGAATATTGCTCCATACCTTTACTTTAAAAAACTTGCTTTTTTGTTTAATTTATGTACAGAAGTTAAGTCAATATAGCAGTGCTCGTATTATAGACTATAAATCAAGGGCGCCATAACAAAAGTTTCAAGGGGGGGCACAAAAAATGATAATTATTTCAATGATCTCTCTGGATTTTGAGTGTTAATCAAATAGTTCGTGGTAACGAACTGTAGGCCTAAGTAAGGAGCGACCCGACTCAATAATTGTAACCGAAACTCTAAAAACCAGATTTTATACCAACAAATATATCAAAAGAATTGGCTTACTATCCTAATATTTAAGTTTCATTAAGTTTAGTTTTACCAATCCGAAGCTACGAGCCTGAGAAAATTTGTTTGATTTTCGAAAAAAGGAAGGTCATATAATTTTAATGAAAATCACACCATCGAATTCATTGTATCAAAGAACCTTACTTTAGAGGTTTCAAGCTCATATCAGCAAAAATATGGAATTTTGTAATTTTTGCCATAAGAAAGATCACGGATGCGTGTTTATTTGTTTTCTTTGTGTTTCTGTTGTTTGATTATTTTTGCATGGGTGATCGTATCGCTCCAGTTGGCCTAAACGTCGAGAGAGGGTTGATTCTAAAGGAAATGAAAAGTTTCAGTATCCTTTTTCAGTGACCAAAAAAATTAGAGGGCAACTAGGCCCCCTTCCACGCCACTTTTTTACCAAATTAGTCCGATCAAAACTGTGAGGGTGATTTTTTCTTCAGCATTGTTGAAAGGCCCAATAACTATATTTTTAGAGATAAAATTACCCCCTACAGCCCCTGGGGAAAGGTTTTTCAGTTATAAATCTTACCTATTTTTTGTTATTGGGAAGTATGCATACAATTTTCGAGTGGGGAGGGGAGGACAAATTTTCTGCTGGAAGGATTTTGCGCAGGGAGTTTTCCACAGAGGGAAGTTTCCAGGGGGTGAAATTTTCAGGGGAAATCTTAAACTGGGTGAATTTGCTACAATTCCTATACGAAATTTCTTTGTATGTCTTGCTTTTTCTTTACCGATTCAATTTTAGTCATGGAGATAATAATGGCAATTGTCCGGGCTAAATTTTCACCAAGATTGAATTGCCTAGAGAATATTTCTATGGAAAGGGGGATTGTTTCGCGGAGGAGGAGCCAGGTATCCAGGCGAAATTTAAAAAAAAAATTCGGAAATTAAATAAAAAAAAAGTTTTTTCAACTGAAAATAAGGTGCAACATTAAAACTTAAAACGAACAGAATTTATTGCGTAAATGAGGGGATTTGCCTCTTCCTCAGCACCTTGCTCTTCAAGCCAAAGTTTAAATTTTGTCCCAATTCATTAAAAATAACTCCTGAAACACAATTGTCGTTTGATTAGAACGATAAGTAGCTTTTTCTAAAGGGCCAAAAAACTGTAGCGTGAAGAGCGAGGTGTTAAGGAGGGGGGCAACACCCTTAATATACGTAATAATTTCTGTTCGTTTTAAGTTTCAATGTTGCTCCTTACTTTCAGTTGAAAAAACTTGTTTTCTTTAAATGAGGCTTAGAGACACACATTTTTCTAAAGGTAATGGAAAAAATTATGTCAATTAAAGTAAAAGTATATTAAAATAAAAAAAGGAATTAATTACAAAAAAATACACAAAACAATTCCCTACTTACAAAAACTAAGATATAAACTCCCAGTAATCAGTTCTGCTGAGTAATGCCGAAGCGTTGGATGGACATTTCTTAACAATATAGACAGTTTTGAACTTGGTTATCAAACACCAAAATGTTAATGCCTTTAGACTCAATTGCTTATAAAATGTAACGCACTATCAAAGCAGTTTGTTCAAAGTAAAGCATTAAAACTAACATTAAGAAATTCAAATAGACTTTTTAATTCAATATTTTTAGAATACCAAACACCAGTATATTTGACACCTTTATGCTTCAGAACTATAAAAAATTAAATCTTTTTCAAAGTGGCAACTAGATAAATACAATTACTCCTAGAAAAAATGATAATAAAATACAAAAAATTTATCCGTTCAGGGGGAGAATATAAAACTTCATATGTCAGCTCTTGAAATACAAGCAAAAGTGGACGGCATATTTTTTTCCGAAATTGCCCTTTATTAAGTTGTTTTTCTTTTGTTTTCTATAATTAAACCAACTTTCTTGTGTACTAATAGTTGTAGGCCTACTAATTACTAATAAACAAATACATATTTAGGATCACCATAAAAGCT
Source organism: Artemia sinica (assembly GCA_027921565.1). NCBI lineage: Eukaryota > Metazoa > Arthropoda > Branchiopoda > Anostraca > Artemiidae > Artemia > Artemia sinica. Next base: position 7,180,536 of record CM051275.1, read on the forward strand.
GATTCTTTGATTGAATGTTACCAATAGTTAGGTTCTTACACTTTTGTTATTGACAAGGATCGTTATTTACTTACCATTCATCACTATGAAAAATTGGATTTTTTTTGTTGCTCCAACCAAATCATATAGAAGATAGAAGAAACGCGTGTGGAAAACTAGAAACGTGTCACAGTCCCAAATTAGAACTTATATTTTCCTTATCAAGCGTCAAAATCTATTGGCAGGCAGCCGACAATGGGGCAACCTACATTTTCCCCATATTTATCCCGATTCTAATCTTTTTCCTTTGGTTTCCTTATAATTACTTTATAGTCCTAAATTTCCAGAGGGGCGAGCCCCCCTTCCCTCCTCTTGCCGGCACCCATGCTATGAATTATTTCCTTGATATTTCTATCAAGTAGCTCAACGACTTTTTGAGGTAATAAAAATCATTCTTCCAATTTTGAACTTTATTATAAATATTTTTGAATTAACTTTCTTCTTTTTCTTTAAATCTGGCAAATTTTCCCAAGCTTGTAGCTTTTGATGGGTATTAGTAATCTTGTTGATATTTTTGGCACTTTGAATTCAGAAAAACTTACTTCCGTCATTAATTTACTCTTCCATATTTCACGGAAAAGTATTCAATTTGTAAAATTTGATAATATCAATCATTTCCTTTTAACCTATTAAAAATTGGTTCCCACTTCCTGTTATCTCGGTTCATATTTCCTGGAAAACTCGTCAGTAATTAGATTTGAATGTCAAGTCTTCTGAAGTATTAGCAGCTATAAAGAGAAGCGTCAATTTCTGTGTTGCCACTTATACCGCATTTCGCGGCATTACGCCGCGATTCTGAGAGAAATGCCGCATAAAATTTTGATCATGCCGCACGCCGCGATTATGCCGCGAAATGGCTTTTTATGCCACATTTGTTCCCGTATGTAAAATTTGTCCAACTTAAAGTTTCTTATCTTTCGCAAATGATTTTGTTGCATAAAATGAGGATTTCAAAGACGCGTCCGGCTCGTTTCGTGGAAGTTAACTACGGACCTTAATTAATGACCCGTCGGCGGTCGGAAGCTTGTCCCCTGGGAGGCCAGTGTTTTCGACGGGGGTTGAGTTATTTTTGCGGGTTTGACGAAAATTTGACGTTTGAGTTTCTCAGTTCATCTCATGATTTCATGACCTCTGTCAGCTCAGCCCAAGTGTTTTCAAGTTAGCAATAAGGACAGACAGACTTGTCTTATTTCACAGGCTTGTCTGATGGTATTGATGGTAAGTAGTAACTATATTTAAATAGCCTAGGTGTCGTAAGAACCGTTATAAGCTAAAATGGGGGGGGGGGTATTTATCGAATGGCTGGTCATTTTTACCGACTGTTTTATGCAGACAAAAACGACTATTTTTGAGAAAAAACGACTGTGTTGACAAAAATTCGGCTGATTTTAAGAAACACAACTATTTTCAAGAAGAAACCAACTGCTTTTAAGAAAAATCTACTGTTTCCAAGTAAAAAATTGACTGTTTTTACGAAAAATAGCGGCGCTGCGCGTTGACTCGACTACTTTTTAACGACTGACCGACAATATTTAGGGGGGGGGGGGCTCCCGCCTAGTTGTTATGGCTCTGAATGTAATCAGGTCAGAAAGAGTTTATTGAGCCAAAAAGTACTGGCCTATCCGCATGACGAAGTGAACTATCTTCCCCACGAAAATGTCTATATCGGCTACAAAGGGTACGATTTCCTTGTGGGGCTTGAAACGAGAGAAGTTACCAGGCCGTTTTGTAGCGGAAAGTCTCCAAATTCGTCGCTCCACGAGGGATTTCTTCGTCGAAGCTGTTCAACAAATTCTTGACCATTTTCCATTCTCTGAAAAGATCTACGAGCTGGTACACTTGCTTACCCCAAGCTCTAGTTATGAACTGAAAATTCCCAGTCTTCGTCAGTTCTTCGACTACTACGATTCTGTGCTTTGGAATAAAGCAAAGCTAGAGCAGGAATGGCGCTCATAACCAAGTGTAGCTCTACCTAGTACTGTCGATCTTCCTGAAGTAGATGACATGGAAATTGTCGTTTAATGGCACCACATCTTGCAAACGAAGTCATCAAATGGTAGTCGGATGTTCCCAAATGTCGGGAAAATGGTTCAGTACTTTTTCTCACTCCCTTTCTCAAACTTTATTGCCGAGCTCAAGTTTGCTCAAGGAAGTGAATACTGATAAGCGAAACCGACTGAGTGCAGTGACTCTTTCGGCAACACTGAAAACCAAGTGTGGCCTTAAGCACAATTCTAAAGGAGGGCTTGACTCGGGCAAGGCAGTGCTAGAGCTAGAACCTGGACTAGTCAAGCGTGTACTCAAAGGGAAGGATAGTGCCTCTTCTCGTGACTGTAACGTTTTGAACCAAAGCATTGTGTATGGTCTGGCCAAAGATATTGTTTGTGACACACGTGAACAGTCCGATTCCGATTAATCTTGTCTATTTGTCTTGTATTATTTATTTGAATGTTCCTTCTTGAAGCTTTTGATATTGATTTTGATTAAACATTAATCGAAAAAGGTTAAGATACGAGAATCTAGTTACCCATCAATTATTCTATTGGATAGGCTTGAAGGCCCAAGGGAAAATCGCTTTTAATTTCTTCACTATTCACTTCACATTTATACGGTTTTCCCACCGTGGAATTTCCCTGCTGTGGTACCTCTGCACTTTTACTTCTGTTGCGTGCTTGACGAAAACCATGAACGACAAATATGTGTTCACAGACTGAGCTGACCATGCTTACCTTTGACCGCTAAAAAGAAGGATATACAGCTCGTGTTTTCTCAAATTTATGACAGAACTTCACAACACTTCACTTGACACTGAATCAAAATTCATATTAAAGCGAGATTTTTCACCCATTCTCTCTCAAAAATACAAAACACAGCTTTTCCGAGAATTTCGGGCATGCCGCGGTTTTTACCGCATTTTGGTTCAAGGATGCCGCGGAAATGCCGCTTTTTGACGAGGCCGGCGCCGCAGAGCGGTGCCGGTTGAGTGGCAACACTGGTCAATTTGTATTTCATCAGAATGATTCTTGTGTGCTTGTGAAGCGGATATTAAGGTAAAAAACTTTTAAATTGCCTACTAAATTGTATTTATTTTAAAAACAAAGTTTTTTCTGGGGGAAGTAAAGAGCGAAGTTTAAACTTAAAGCAAACAAAATTATTATCTCACAGCCTATCTAATATATATAAGGAAAAAACCTAGCGTAAATAATCCAACTACTGATAATTCTCTGTTTGTAGGATTATAAGAAACAAGCAATTTACTACTACTACTACTAAAATCTCACCGCAGCACCAAGCCGCCTGAGGCCAACACAGCTACGCACGCTCCTCCTCCACCCAAATCTATTCAAAGCCTCCCTTTTTACACCCACCCACGAAGTTCCCATTTCCTTTAAATCTTTCTTTATGTCTTCCTCCCACCCCAGACAGGGATGACCTGCTTTCTGTTTAGCCCTAGATGGTTGGTCAAAAAGAACAATCTTCGGTAATCTGTCATCCTTCATCTGCACTCTGATACGCTGAATCTGATGATGTTATTTACATTAAAATTCTCTGACTTTTATGGGTTGTTTCCCCATTTTTTAAATATAAGACAAATCTTCTCAGGCACGTAACTTTTGATAGTTAAAATTAAACTTGATGAAACTTATACATTTGAAATCAGCATAAAAATTTGGTTCCTCAGATGCATCTATTGGTGTCAAAACTCAGTTTTTATTGAGTTGCTATTGTTACTCAGTTATTATTTGGTTACTATTGAGCCGGGTTGCTTCCTTCCTTTCACTGAAAAGCTTGCTTCTCTCAAAACCAGAATGCAATATTCAGCTGTTGATGAGCACAACACTTTTTTTACACCACATTTTACTGCAAAAACAGTAGAATTAGGACATCGCATGATTAGCCTAATAATAGATTCTGTATACAATGGTATTAGGCTAATTTTGTTGTCTTTTAAATTTGCATGCATTATTTTAGATTTGCCTCATAATAAATTTGCTATGTTTAAATTAGTATTTCGGCTAAAACAGAGTAAATTTGATTTTCTCACTTATTGGAATATTACTCCTTATTTTCAGCTGAATTATTAAGGCTAGAATATCAGGCTAGGATGGTTTAAAATCTAGATGTTAGCCTTTTTATTATTTTGGAAAGTAGTTGAGAAAGCTGAATAGAATAAGATCTAGAATCAAACAGTGGTGCCCATTTGATGGGAAACTTCCCCATAGACTCTGAAAGAATACTTTTGGGGGGAGATTTTAATTAAAAAAATACCCTTTTTTGGTATTACCCTTGAAAAAAACATCATTTCTCCTACTTGATTTTGAAAAATGCATTTGTCCCTCCCCCCTCCCTATTTTGTGAATTAGTGTCATTGGAGACTAAATTATTACCCTGGGGAGGTTTTGCGTAATATTTGTCAATACTTGCAATGTGAATTAATGTATATTGTATTTTCCCCCTTCAATATGCATGGCTCAATATGATCTGCTAATTTTTTACAAGCTTCCATGTACATAGATAAAACATTTTGGCTGTGAAGTGGTGTATTTACCACAAATGCAACAAGTTTTCCTCCCACTCTCTACAACTTGGGCTACTCTAAGGACCGGTCTTCATTCTAACCCTTCTCGTCCCCCATGCGAGATTAAATTACCCACTTAATATTCTCCCTAGATACCCCAGCTTTAAAATATATCTCCTCTTCTCTTGCCTCTTTTACCCTAGAATACAAACCAAGAGTCAGACGTTCTCATCCTACACCCCGTTTTCTGATTGACAAAAACAAAATATACCTGAATGTATACGTCTCCCACTTGCTTACCCCTGCCATGCCCTCTGTTTCATTAACTTGACATTCTACATGAATCCAAAATTGTCTTAATCTGCCCAATCCGTGAACATCTTATGTCTGACAGAAACCCTACCGATGTTTCCCTCAGTAAACTATGCTTTTCAATGCTCACCCCTCTTTCAGAGTCTTTCCTGCCCATTAAATTTGTCTGTTTACCACCAAAACCAGTCATCGACGTCAAATTACAATTGAAAATCCTATAATCTACTCATTATTTTAATTGTCAGTGCAAGTGCATTACGTAGGCTAATTTGCTTACAGTGTACAAACATGTGTCCCTGTGTATATACAAATATTTGAGTTAGATTTATTTGGAGTTTTTCTACCATTAAAAGCTTTAGCCAGGATTTTGTTGGGGGTGGGGGTGCAAAAAGAAACCAGAATTTTAGTGTGTCCAAGTAAACTTGAACCATTAATCTCAAGATGCTTATCAGGAAAATCAGCTAATTCTGCAAAAGCGTCTGCAGTCTTCTGCCTCTCTGAGATCAAGAGTTAGCCAATTTCTATGTTTTTTTATATGTGCAATATGATTTTCATTTGGATACTGCATTTTCACCTTACACAATCAATTATTTTCTTTTATACTCTTTAACAGGCTTTGAGTAACTCATGGTTTACGAGGCAATTCATTACAAAATTCTAATTCTTAAAATGTTTGTTACCGCGTTTTCCATTTAAACAAGTCTATTGTCATAATATAACAATCTATGATAACAAACAAAATAAAAAAATAATAAGCATAATAAACAAATCTTTGACCATAGAGCAATTAACATACAGAAACAATACAACCACCTTTGCCTATAATGTCTATATTGATGACCACAGTTTCATCCTGGCCCACCTTCGTAGATTTTTAACAGGGCGGTGGGGGCTATTTTTAAAATCTAGATGGTGTAAACTAGTATTTTTTAATTTATTAATGAAAATGCACAAATATGCAAATATATAGCCCAAATTTGCTTATAAAGTATTATATTTTCTTCTAATTCTGTCAGATTTCATTAGGATTGAGCGTCAAAGAAACAGGTTTTAATTAAATTAATTTAAAAAAAAATACAATTTCTAGTATCACTTGTTTTATTATTTCAAGAACGTTATGTGTAGACTGTTGCATGACAGTTTAAATTAAACATGCCTAAGTTTGGTTATTTTTCATTTAAAAAAGAAAAATTTAACTTCTGACAAAAACATTAAAAGCTCGTCTCTCTCTCTTTCTCTCTGTTTTTTCCCTCTTTTTTTATGTGTCGTTCTTATGCATTAACCCTATCCATGGATAAGACTACTTGCTTTCATTATACTGTTCAGTTTTTTTACGCTTCTTTTATTAGCACGGGATGCTCGTGCGCCATTGTCTATAGAAAGTAATCCTTTTAAGTTTTACTAATCTTTTGTATGTTCTGAAGATCAAAGAACCCTTCATGAATGTGGTGAGGGTGAGATACGGAACATTTGAAGAAGAAATCAATCGTATAACATGTTCCACCCAGGAACTTGAGGGACAAGCGAAAATGTCCCAAAGATGATAGGCAGCGTGCTAGCGCTGCCTAAGTAAAGAATGATGTGGGCACAATGTGTTTTTTTTTCTTCTTCAGCTGGGCACTTTGTATCAAAGAAGTTGTTGTAGAAACTTCGAAAACGGCTCATTCGATTGGAAATTGGAGTGGCTAGTGCAATTTTTAATAGTCTAAAGTGATTTTAGGGCAACTAGCCCCCCCCCCCCTCGCCACGCCCATCATTCCCCCAAACACATCCAATCAAAATTTTGAGATAGCCATTTTGAACAGCATAGTTGATTTCCAGCTAGAAAATATGTTTTTGAGGAGGACACTCCCCCACAACCCTCAGGGCAAGGGTTTTAAGTTATGCCCTGAGGGCATATTAGAACAATGTTGGCACAATGTCAATCAATCAATCAATCATTTTATTAATACTAAACTCTATTACAAACGTAAAGAAAAATGAATTGAGTTCTAGTGCCCTTTTTAATAGTCGAAAGTTATTGGAGGGCTACTAGCCCCCCCCCCCCACTCTCATCATTCCCCCAAACAAATCCAATCAAAATTTTGAGATAGCCATTTTGTTCAGCATAGTTGATTTCCAGATAGAAAATATGTTTTTGAGGAGGGCACTCCCCCACAACCCTCAGGGCAAGGGTATTAAGTTATGCCCTGGGGGCATATAAGGTTTTTATAGAAGGCGTTGTCGTAGAAACTTCAACAGGCTCATTTGATTGAGAATTTGAAGGGTTAGTAGCCTTTTTAATAGTCAAAAGTGATTGGAGAGCAACTAGCCCTCTCTCCCCCCCCCCACGCCCATCATTCCCCCAAACACATCCAAATCAAAATTTTGAGATAGCCATTTTGTTCAGCCTAGTTGATTTCCAGATAGAAAATATGTTTTTGAGGAGCAAACTCCTCCACAACCCCAGGACAAGGGTTTTAAGTTATGCCCTGAGGACATATAAGGTTTTTATAGAAGGTGTTGTCATTGAAACTTAAAAAAAGGCTCATTCGATTGAAAATTCAAAGGGCTAGTACCCTTTTTAATAGTCAAAAGTGATTGGAGGGCAACTAGCCCCCCCCCCACGCCCATCATTTCCCCAAACACATCCAATAAAATTATTTCAGTTTATTGTTGCCCACCCACAACTAAAAATTTGAGAAAATTTGGCTAGTTTTTGAAATGTAAAAATGTAAGAAATGTAATTTGGATAGTTTTTGAAATGTAAGGGTAAACTTGTCGTTTACCCTTACAAGCAATGATTTGAGTGGTTCTTAGGGTTCACTGAAACACTGTTTCATCACAATTAAATATATGTGACACTAAGTTTGTGCGTATGTACAAATTGAGTGAGTAGCGAAAAAAAACTATCCAGAGAAATCCCATAGTTCTTGCACAAGATGTTGGCTCTGGCTTACGAATAGACAGAGTATTATTTCTCTTAAAAAATCCCTTGACCCAGTCTTGACCAGCTATTTTGTTTTGAAATCTATGAGCTATGCCATTTCTTTGAGCTAATTAGTAAGCTAAGGTATTCAAGTCTTTCATCGTCAGACCAAGCAACTGCGCCTCCATAGTTTTTAAGTACGTCACAATCTCAAGTTCCTGTTCTTGGGTAAAAACGGTTTGAAAATTCCCTGCAGTTTTATCAATCAGATACTCTGGATTTTCCTTTTTTTCTTAACGTATCTTTCAAGAGTAGTTTGGGGAACGTCAAACTTATTAGAAGAATTCAGGCAGCCACATCAACCAGAAATAAATGCTTCAACAGCATTGTTCTTCGCCTCAGTAGACCAGGATTGTCTGTCTTTCTCTTATACACACGGACCATCTGAAAATCAATTAAGAAAAGTTACAGACCCAATTTTAATGACTGGTCAGATTAAAATAGTGTGGGGCGGATACGTTCAATGGGCTTTGACTTAGTCACCTTATTGTTTCTTTACTTGAAGTTTTTGCGTGACCATAGCCTCCAACTAATAAGGCGTGTTCCTGGGGTGGAATGGGGAAGTACTCCATTCTGCTCCGCACAAAATGTATAGCATAAAATGTATAGTTTTGTTTTGGCTTCTTTATGGAATAAATGTCATGTAGGCTAAGGCTGAACTGCTACTTTTTATTGCTTTTGGCTGCTCTTTTGGATATGATTCGTTTTTTTTTATTTTGGGGATTCATGCCAAAGTATAAATTGATAAATATCTAATATATTGGTTGACCCAACAAGCAACTTGGTGGTTCAACCAATTTTGAATGAATTTTGTGTTAGTGTAACTGTCTGAGCTTATAAACTGGGTTGCCTGTCTAAGACTTCAGGCAGGTAGACCCTATGCCATATGTTTCCACACAAGGCCAGGCAACTTTTCAGTCAACCAATTTTCAATTAATTTTGTTTTAGTGTAGCTGTCTTGGCTTATAGATTGGGTTTTCTGACTGAGGACTGCAAGTCCAGGTGACTTAGTGGTCATGTTAATCCTAAAACTTGGTCAAAATGCCTTAGACTCTAGGTGGATAGGCCTACTTGGAAAGTCTACTTGAATTACAATAGAGATGACTAAGATTTTTGGGCTGACTTACAACAGACAATGTCTATGGAAATTGCTGATGAAGAAGCATCCTAAGCCTAATTTTCCTAGCCACATAAATTCTCAGGTAGGTTGACTAAGTTTTAGGATTGATATGTGACCACCAAGTTGCCTGAACTGCAATTGGAACTATGAAAAGCCATCTGTATGACTTTGTTGTTTTCTCTATGCATCAGTGGGGTAATGTAATTTCTTTTGTATGACATTTTAGTGGATCATATATTAAATAAGAAAACCAAAAAGCATTCTGTTTAACTTTATTCATGTTTCTCCTATAATAATTTGATGTTTAAAAAGTCATAGCCCACAGAAGACTTTATATCATTCTCCATGTTTACAGGAAACACAATATTGCCTATTGTTTTGATTTTATAGTGCTTTGTATATAAGAGTAAATGACAATAGGCTATTTGTTGCTTAGAGCAGGCCTATAAAGAACCAATGACTTTAACAGTCAAACAGTGCTCACCCAAGTAATTTGTATTTCTAATATAAAAAAAGCATAAAAGGTATATGCTACTATTATATAGTAACTATGAGGTAGATTTATATCAAAATATTCAAGCAAATCACACAGCCTACTACGTGTCTTACCTTAGCCTATATAAGGTAGGCTATCAGTGGAAGTCATTAGGTCTGCAAAACTACCAATAGGGTAGCTTATATATTGATACTTTCTTTTAGAATCATTAATGTTTACCTTTACACTTCTTCATGGTTAAAAGATCCTGGAATGCCAAAAATCCTAGTAACATCAAGACTAGGCCTAGTCTAGCCAAGCTCTTTTCAAGAAGCATTCTTTAAAAGTATTTTTCAAAGAAAAGAGCTTTGCTGAACTAGGTTCCGATTTCTGTTTTACCAGAACATACAAGAAAACAACACTTTCTAAGGCTATATGCTGATTTATTCATTTTTTGGTCATTTTCTGATGTTTAACAGTACACGTTCTTTATTTTTGAAATTGGCCACGAACTTTCGTATTGGAATACATTATGTAAACAGGCGATCTTTCTCCTTAAAAAATGAATTATCGGTTTTTCACACTAATTTAAGACGTATATGGCTGTGTAAGTTTGCACTTGGTTTTTATTTCCTTATTAGAAAAATTAACTGGGTTTTCTTGCACACAAGACATTCATTGAAGTCTTAAAGTACCAAGGACACCTAAAATGAAATTATTCCGTATATGAAAGGGGCTGTCCCCTCCTCAACGCCTCGCTCTTTACGCTAAAGTTTGACTCTGTCTCACAACTTTATTTTTTAAAACAATAAAAAACTTTAGCGTAAAGAGCGAGGCGTTGAGGGGGGGACAGCCCCTTTCATATACGGAATAATTTCTGTTCGTTTTAAGGTTTAATGTCGCTCCTTACTTTCAGTTTTAAAAACTTGTTTTTTTTTATTTAATTAAACTTAAGATCAGTAGAAACAGAAGCCTACAATAATTCAAACTCAAAACGACCAGAAATTATTATTAAAGAATGAAAAAGGAAAGGAGAATAATTGGTATGGCGGTAACACTGCATAGAAATTTATATGAATGTATATATAGTGGGCTGTAATAATGCAAAAGGTAAATATATCATTGGTTTAAGAATGGAAAGAAAGACAAGGAATAAATTTACGACGATAATCAAGTAAAAAATAAGTTTTATTTGAACAATGCCATAAAGCAATGACAATTGATTATGATGTTTGGTGCTTCGCTTTGATATTTCAGTTTTAAAAGTTTTAGTTTTAAAAGGTCTAAAAAGTTTTAGTTTTAAAAAGTTTTAAAACTTTCAGTTTTAAAAGGTCTGCCCATTTCATACGAAAACATTGATTGAAAACAAAACTAGTTTTACCTTCAGAAATAGATCTATAATCCGAATTTGGACCTGCAAAGGCTTCAACATTTGATTCCTTCCTTCCCTATTTTTAAGGTATAAACAATTATATTGGTAGTAGCCTACTTCTTCTGGTCTCAGCCAGTCAGACATGATGAAAAGCACAGACTCCCCCGTACCATCTGTAACACAGTTGGCAACCAACCAATATCTTGAGCATCTGTTTGCTTTAATTTGTACCTCAGCCGTAATAAAGGAGTCAAATAGCCACATGTGCCTCAGTAGCAGTACAATATGCCAACCCCTGGTCTAGTCCATCATGTTTGCAAGAGCAAAAAAATACCCTGGGGCTAGAATAGTTAAAATATACAAAAAAGATCCATTTTATTTTTCAGAAACGGAATCGTTTCCATCCTTATATATCTGAACTGTGTCCAGACTATTTCCTGGACAGTTTCCTGGACACCAATCTATTTCGACAACAATCAACAATCCCTTTTAAATAACGAGGCTGAAAAGAAGCATAGTGGACAGATCACTCTTTACTAAGTCAACACTATTAATTTTGATATGACAATCCGATGTGTTTTAATATTTCCAATGTGACTTTAATATTTTTCCATCCTAACTTCTGAAGAAAGAGTTTGGCTTTGCCAAACAGGTAGGTTTTTATCATTGAAATATTAATCGAATTTTTTTTTTTTTAAAGCAAAATTTTTTACTCCTACATAACATACCTTACCGTCAATTCTAAGGATATGAGTAGACTAGACAGGGAAGGGGACTACCAGCCATAAAGAATGTAAAGACGTCGGTGCCTCGAACTCTGCAGCCTCCGCGCCTAATGATGTACACAAGTATCCCTAAAACTTCTGAGCGGGATACCAGGGTCATACACTTGTGGTCCGTGGAAGGTTAAAAATATGCACCTACTCAGAAGTCACAAGTCGTAAGCAGTAGCCTAGTGGTAGTTACAGTTAGTAGTAGTTGCAAGTAGTAGTGGTAGTCGCAGTTAGTAGTAGTCGAAAGTAGTCAGTAGAACTTCTAACTAGCAGTAGCAGTTGCAAGTAGTTGCACTCACAATTAGCAGTAGTATTTGCAGCTAGTAGTAGTAGCCAATACGAAGATAGCAGTAGTATGAATGTGTAGCAACAGTAGCAGCACCATTCTTTAGTAGTACTCTGCATAGTGTTATTTGGTTAGTTCAACATCCCACTCAACATGCCCTGAAATTTTCATCTTAATACCCTTAACCGTTCCTGAAATATTGCTGAAACGACACTTTGGCTACCCCAGGGGCTCATGTTATCTCCAAAGGCAAAATTATTTGATATTTCGACTATTATAAAAAAAATAGGTACCTCGAAAGTTATGATTAGATGTCTTTAGGTGGGGGTGGGGGTAACTAAAAATGGAATGGAAAGTAGTTGATTACCTTCTTATCGCTTTCGAATCTTAAATCGGACACTAGAATTTTTAATTTCTGTTCGAAAGAGCCTCTCGGAAGTTTCTATGACCACCCTTTCCATATAAAGTAACTGGAAAAATCAAGGATAAATAAATAATTAATATATTGAAGGCTAATGGTTCTTTTGTCATATAGCCACAACACTCCGAGAACTTGCATCGTGAACATGAGCAATAACCGGTTTTCACAGTGTTTATGCCAGACAATTAGCGGTACTTTTCCATTATATGGGACTTTATAGGGAAACCAGTCACGAAAAAACCCCCTTTTTGACGGGTAAATTCAAGACATCGCTATACAGTAATGCAATGCTTAGCGTGGTTTTCAATGTGTTTACGATATTTAGACTGTTGTTTTTTGAGGTTTATGGGGGAGAAAAGGTACCTAGTTTAGGTTACGTATTTAATATATGCTATGCTTTACCCCCCCCCCTAATTTGCAAATATATAGCCCAAATTTGCTTATAAACTATTATATATTCACCCTATTTAATTTTATTTCATTAGCAATAACAAAACTTGACTTTTTAGAAAGGCCCATATAATTGGAAAGTACCCAATTAGCTTCGGCTCGGTGGGACTACATTGTAGCTATATTTCAAATAAATATTTAATTGGTATTTTGGTTAGGTTAGTTTAGGTTACGTATTTAATATAATGCGCTTTGGGCGGCCCCCTTCCATAATTATTTGTTGTAGTTTCCATAATTTGGTTACTAAACTATTATATTTTCACCATATTTTGTTTTATTTCATTAGCATTAACCAAACTTCACTTCTCGAAAGAACTTAAGTGTGGTGGCTAAAGGACATATGTACCAAAATCCCTAAAATTCAAGGTATTTCAAAATATTAAATTTTTGTAGTTTATTGTTTATTTTCCTTAGTTGAACAGTCCCTCTAGACCCCCTCAAATGACGTCTGCGCTAACCTACGTCCCTCCAAGCCGCTATCTCGTTTTACATACATGCTTCATATGTACTTTTACCTAGTGCAATGCCCTTTGCAAATCATCGAAATATAGCTGGAAGCGTAATATATCAGTTTACCCTCTTTCAATATTCAAACCTTGCTTCAATATAGATAAGATATATTTCATTCGGTTGCAATTCTGAACATCTTTCAGATAGCGTATTTTTCCAGTTGAATCTTAGTCGATAGACAGTCAGGTTCGAACGATAAGGAACAAAGTAAGTGATTTCTGTTTTAATGGTATATGACCTTGTATTTCGGTTGAAAAACAGCTTTATTAAACATTTCTAGGTAAAAGTCTACTTTTGGGTTTCTTGGAAAGGGATTCGGTTAGGAAAATGAAACTTGTACCACGGGATTGTACCACACGTGGCAGGAAACTGCGAGGCATGCAACGCTTTGAGATGTGCACCCAGTGGCAGAAAGTGTGAAACCCCGAGGTGGTTTATAATTTGACTTGCGTTCCTGATAACTACAAATCTGGACAAGAATTAAAAATATTACTGAATCACTTGGATATCAATTTAGATATCATAAAGATAAAATGCTTTCTGCTTGCAGTAGACTTCTGAGAGTAAGAAATAAAAACCTACCAGATCAGCTAGTATTGAAGATTTTAGAATGTAGGGTATTCTTCTAACAAGAACTTGCAATAGCCCGTCTGTAAAAGAACTAATTGTTGTGCCAAAATTCGTATTATCTGCTTTATTCCTTAGTGGAGGGGTGTTAATATCCCCTTCTTTTCTCTTTTGATTCAATAAGTTTACAGATTGTTTAAAATAGAAATTTCTTTTTTTTCTAATTATATCAATGTAATATATTTCTTTTTCATTTATGGCGAACTTTTCTCTCCATACGCATAAAATGTTGTAACAATGTTAAAATATTATATGCCATGCTAATTTTTTCCCTAACTTCGGAATATACCAACTAGCAACAACAAATATTGTCTTTCCCTGTTTACCCCAATTCTCACCGAAAAATTACATTGGCTTTTACATGTACCCCTGAATAATACAATCTTCCTTTGCTATCTATTATACAAGCACTTGTAATGATCAACCAAAAATAAGTTGAAGCAAGTTTTCTTCATAAAACTTCAATTGACTGTGATAATAAAAGGAATCCCATGACAACCTTGTCATTTATATATAGTTTTGATAAGTAACCTAAGAATATCGGGAAAGTCAATTAAAGTCAAATACTCACTAGTTTAGGTAAAATGAGGGTATGAAAAATCAAGCAATACGTTATGAAATTGTAAATAAACAAAGCCGAAGGATTCTAAGCAGGGCTGCCTTCTTTTGGTTTGCTAGTAATAGGAGCTGACGTTTGAATAATTCCAAATCTGCTAGCCAATAATCTATATTGTATATAATCTTTGTCAAAAAATGTATTTTATTTAAATATTGTTTTTTGCTTCTTACAAAGACACTAGACACAGAATTTATTTTCGAATGAACCCTTAAACATCTCTATTTTGCTTTAGTGCCCGATCAGTGACAGAAAAAAAAAGAATAAAAAAGAAGACACATCGCTGGTTCCCATGGGAAAAATTTCAAAGTAGGGGACGGTAATGCTCCTAAATGGTGGGTCTCGACTCGGGTGACTCCAGTGTTGTAGCTTTCATTTCAATTCGACACCATTTTTATTGGGTTTCAGGCTATTTTCTGAAATTCCCGTAAATTCGTTTTTGCAATAAACTCTTACCACTAAGATTAATTAAAATCATGGAAACCGTTCCTGAATTTTGCTTCAGGGAGGCTATAATTTTGTCATGGAGAGGGAGCCGAATATAAAAAAAACTAAAATTAACTCATTTTTGAGAATGCTAGTTTCTGACAAATCCTTGCGTGGAATGAAATTCACCCCCCCCCCTCTTTAATCAGCGAGCATAAATGCTCTGTAGCAAAAACGGCATTGGGAATTCGTAGAAAAAAAGAAAAAAGTTGCACTTTACATTTCATTAGTGTCATAGTTTAATGTGCTAAACATTGATCTTTAATTGGCATTGAGTATTGAATTGGCATTCCTTGTCTCATACCCATGTTGAACTTCAGTAAATCTAATTGAGAAACATAAAGGTAGCAGGTTATTCAAACTTTTAAACATGAATAATGCCGTGTAAAACTTAACTAGGCCGAACAGTGGCAGAATCTTAATACCGTCGTAATGCGTTCGAACCGAGCCAGAGCCTTACATTCCAGATAAAACACGAAAAGCTTTATTTTATAGAACTCTCAGTGGCATTAGATAAGTATTAAAAGTCGTTGACCATAGACTTACACAATATAACAAATACGGATGAACTAGCGAGAAATTCAGTATTCTTAAAATTTTAGGAGGGAAAATAAGCTTCAGTTTGCCGCATCATTCCAACATTCCTGGCGAATTTAGTACACAATGATTCAATATGAGGTTTAAACGCAAGACACTCATCGACTTGGACACCAAGATATTGGACTTATCTGTGTCTCTGTTGATATCCACTTTCTAGTTGAATACCATGGATGCAACGATAATAATTAGCACTTCTTCCACATAGAATAAATTTACTTTTACTATGATTCAAACCTAATTTATTTACGCGCACCATCTTTCAATACAACTCATCCCTGTATTTAACAGCAGAAATAAATCTGCCTCATTCACAGCTGCCACTGAATACTGTGTGTCATCAGCGAAGTTTGGCAATATAATCTTTGACTATCTTTTAAGGCAGGCATTCAGATTATTAATGTAGATTAAAAACAACAAGGCGCCAAATACAGAACCCTGTGGTACTCCACATCTCACATTCATATAATCAGAATGAACACTTCCAATTGTGGATGATAGTTCTACGTTTCAAAAAGTATAGCTAATACAGTAAAACTTAATTTCATATTTGGATTCAGCATCCCAACAATAACATGAATTAGCTTAAAAAACCTTGTCCAATTAACCTGTCTATTTATATTTGTTTTTAGATTAATAGTAAATTTTCTTTACAAGTATTTTGTTTAACCTTTCCTCTTTCACATTCTGGCTTCCTGTTCTTTCTTTTTTACATTCCTTATACATTCTTTGCTTAAAAAAGTTTTTTTTCTGAAACAAAACTCAATTTTTGGTTACCTTCTCCTATTAATTTTGTAACGGATGCTCTTCTTTTTTTCGAAATAAGTCAAATTTTCTTCTATGAGAGAGAATTTAGCTTTAATGTTTGAATATCTAAAACTGACATTCATGTTATAATTTTCGTCTCGACATTGAGAGGGGATCTGTTGGTCCCTTAGCACCCGCATTGTATGCTTAATATAGTTTCATTCCTCCAAATGAAGGGACGTCAGAGGCTAAATTCCTTCTGTATATTCATTTGAAGTGCCTCTCACGGAAAGTTCGAAAATTTGCAACCAAAAATTAAGCTTTTAAAGCCTCAGGTATTTTACCCCCCCCCCCCCAATAAAATTTTTGCTTACTTCTGCTCTAATAGCTGGTACACAACCAAGCGAAATTCTATTATTGTTAGTATTATTGGATAAACCACTGCTATATAAACGAATATTTCTTTGATAGAATCCATATATTTTTAGTGTTTGGTAGTTACAAGCTAATTTCAAAATTTTGCTAGGTAACACTTTGACCTTGTGCGAGCCAAAATCTTTTGTTTTTCAGGACAAATGCAAGAAGTCGTTATACTGCTTTAGGAGAATCTATTTTGTTATATAAAAAGGAAACGTAGAACATAAATTTCAGTTTGAATGAGCCCTCTCCCGACAAAATACAGCCACTGATCCAATTCGTTGATGATATTTTATTGAACTCCTTGTGGTTTTGATCACAGGAGAGCAAAGTTTAGAAGAATATCAAAAATCTATGAGAGCTAGGCACTTAGTTCTCTCATGAGCTTCAGCATTTGTTTTTGTCGCCGAGGTTGTGGGGTATCTGCTTTTGAAGCTAGTAGTTTTTTAATGTTTAATTGCCAAGAGTAAAGTATCATATGAAGTGGTTGATGGCACTTTACATGTAAAAATAAAATGAGTAATTATATTTCTTATGCATCAATTTTGAATTTGGTTTTTGGGTGATGGTTTGATATAAATCTGTTTAAAGAGAAGCCAAAGTTGGGTCGGCACCATTACCTCACTTCACCCGATTAGAAAATGTTTCCGTGGTGGTGAATATTTGGTTTGCTTCTTTTTCGGATAAAAGTTACCACGTTTCTTATGCTGGCTGGTTAAATTATAAATATAAAATACATTTTAGCTTCCTTTAAATGCGCTAGTAAAAATTCACAACTGGTGTTATTTTTTTAGATAGGGATTCAAAGGAATCTTCTTTTTTTTATAAGAATCTTCATGAATCTCGAAAAATTTATCTCAGTAGATATATCAGCTGGAACCCACGTAGTAACGATGCTCGTTCATATATTGCATAATATTTCTCGATTATTAGTATCGCTATTCTGGCAATTAACTAATTTAATTTCCTCTTATGTAGATGGCTACAACGGCTTCAGGAGGAGCTTTAAATATAGTCGTTCAACCTCTGAGTCAAATCCACCACATCTCTGCTAGTGGCCGCTTGAGTCATCTCCTCAAGGAGCATTGCCCAAGAAAATAAAGATCGACCCTGTGAGTGTCTCAAAATTTCTATTGGATACATTTTGTGAAAACATAATATGTGGGTTGGGGAGGGGTAACTGCCCTCTGATTACTTTTACTCGTAAAAACGGCACTAGAAATTCTGATTATCTATCCAATAAGTCCCCTTCAAAGCATATAGGACCATCCTTTCTACAAAAAACCTTATATACGCCTAGGGAATAACTTACAACCTTTGCTCGGAGAGATGTGGGGGGGGGGGTGGCTTCATCACAGACTAATTTCTAAGCCCTTCAGCTACAATTAACAAAATTACCATCTTTAACTTTTGATTGGAGTTGTTTGAGGAAATGATGGGCGTGGAGGAGGCGGGATGGGGGTGTCTGGTTGAGGTCAACTCACTTTTGACTCTTAAAAAGGGCACTAAAACTTTCGATTTCAAATCAAATGAGCCCCATCTGAACTTTATAAAAACCGCCCATTCTTAAAAAAAAACTTCTTTTTGTCCCCAGGGCATAACTTACAACCCTATTCCAAAGGTGCTGGGGGGTTGTGCCAACCCTATAGGCATTGTTATATGTTCTTTGAACTATTGATCGCCATCTAAAAATTTCATTTAGATTTGTTTTGTGAAAAGAGGGTTAGTCAAGGAAGCGGGCTAGTTGGCCTCCATCACTTTTGACTCATAAAAGGGAACTAGAACTTCCAATTTGTAACCAAATGAGCCTTATCTAAGGTTTGTACAACCATCCCTTTCCATAAAATCCTTAAATGCCCACGGGGCCACCTTGCCCCAGGGCTCTGGGGATTTGTTTCAACCCCGAAAGCCTTGTTATGATATTTGGACTATTTTGAATAAAATGGATATCTCAGAATTTCTGTCAGATGCATCTCGGGAAAAAAAGGGATGGGGATGGTATTTACTGTCCAATCACTTTGACTCTTAAAAAGGGCACTAGAACTTCTGATTACCAATCTAAAGAGCCCCTCTGAAGCCTATATGACTAAATTTTTTTTTTTAAACCTTCCTTTCCCCAAGGGTATAACTTACAACCCTTGCTCTGAGGGCTCTTGGGGGGTGGGTGTCATCCTCAAAGACATTATTTCTGGACTTTTAAACTATGTTGAACAAAATTGCTATCTTAAAATTTTGACTGGAAGTGTTTGGGAAAATGTTGGACGTGGGAGGGGGTTGATTGTCCTCTAATCACTTTCAAAAAGGGGGGTTGATTGTCCACTAATCACTTTCAAAAAGGGTACTAGCCCCTTCAATTTTAAATTAAAGGAGCCCTTTTCAAAGTTTCTACGACACCTCCTTCAGTACAAAGCACCCTGGTCGATAACTAAAAAATAGATAAGCATGGCAATACATTGTGCCAACATTGTTCTTTACTTAGGCAGCGCTATTGTGCTGCCTAAGATATCTTGATATCTAATTTTTATGTAACAAAATCTGCAATAAAAGCTAATGCTAATATTTCCAGATTTGCTTGCTGTTCCGGGGTCAAAAGCTCTGACTAGTCACCAGGGAATCACTCATCTGCCCCACTAGCCACATTTTTCTCAAAAAATTTTCTTTAATTATCTCATGTTTAAATTTTATGTGAAAGGTACCTATATTGCACCTTATTTTGAACCAGAGTCATGCAAGAACTTTTAATCTGTATGACTGGAAGACCAATTTGGGCGTGTGACATGCTGACAACCCCTGTCCTTCCTGTTGCCCACTTCTCAGCAGAATGGTAAGGGATGTTGCATCTTACTTGAAATCCTACGTTGTTAGAATTTTCTCTTGGTATAGCTATAGAATAAAAGTGGGGGAGAGGTTTTACAAAGTTATTCTGTCCTCTAATCTCTAAATTTTCAAACACAAAGATAGGATTGCTGCGTTGTGTTTAAACCAGAATAATGCGAAGTTTTGACCTGGCACAAAGAAAAATCGAAGTAGGATTATGCCCCTCCAGCAATGCTTTTGATCCAGAATCCAACAGGAATTTTGAAATCAGCATGATCAAATACTAAAAAAAAGCTGTGCTTTTGCTGTGCAAATGTGTGCAAATGCTAAAAAAGCTGTGCTTTGCCCCCTTCTCGCTCCATTTTTTTTATTGCATATGTTTTATTTGTTTGAATGCTATGGAATTTCAGTTTTGTTTCCTTTTTATTTCATATGTTATATTTTTTTGTGTTTCCTTTTCCTTTGTTTACTCCTCAATAATATTATTGTAATTTTTGTAAAAAGCATTGTAGTGCATTTTAATATGTGCCCCGCATATTTTTTTGTATGAAGGTTTGGAAGTTTTTTTTTAGCATGATTAAAATCCTGATAATCCACACGCAGTTATTGTTAGTTTTTTTTTTTACCTCCCCTATACACAAGGAATACTTAATTCATTAAGAAACTCAGTGTTTGATTTTACTCGAAAATGGGCGAATTATTGACAAGAATCTGAAAGTATAGAGAATGCTTTAATAATATTCATTGAAATCGCTTCTGTATTTAAGTAATTTTGGCGTTTATTACAGACGTTTCCCTTTCTTGTTTTCTGTGTTGTATTTGGTTTGAATATTGCGAAATCCCGTTTTTTTCTCTCTTTTTATTTCATATATTGCATTTTTATTTTTTTTTTAATTTTTATTGTGTAGGCTAAACGTTCATTTGTTTCTATTCATGCACTTCTAAATCTGTTTGAGTGTGTTTGAGAGCTGTGTGACCATGCTGGTATTGTTCTGACAAGCTTTTATTGTAATTATTCTTCTAGAAAATAGCATTAGTAATGATTTTAAAAGGTTTTCATGAATACTAGTCATTTCATTAAGTCATTGATTCACAAAATAAAGAAAATAGTAGGTTGCAAGTTGTTTTGAAACAATGAGTCTAATAATTTGAATTGGACGCTCAATACCACTAGCTGGGAAAAGTTTCTATCAGTGACAGGGACCACAGTAAAGAGAATATACAGTAGTGACAAAGGTTATACTCTCCATTAAACATATGTGACACAGATCTAATACCATACAAGATTTATACTCCGCCTTCGCGCATGCGCGAATCCTATGTATACATCATGATGAGCTTATGGAAATTGAACTAGGCTGTAACGACACGGCTCAGAGTCTACGCACGGTATGAAATATGTGTCATGTTTGGAAAAAGAAGTCGCTAGCGTATATTCCCTCCACTATGGCCTGGAGTTAACTGAAGTCTAGCCAGATCTTGTCTTCTCGCGAATATCAGCCTGGCAGCTTTCCGCTAGTCCTGAATTTTAAATGGAAAGCTAATCCAGCTGGAGAATATGCCTCAAGTATAACTGTCAAAATTTTTTTTGCCTTTTTTTTCATTCATATTTATTCGATAATGTTATTTTTGTTGTTACTGTACATCACAGTTTATATAATTAGCATTATGATCATTCTCTATCTCACCCATTATAAAAACCCGGACCGGGGTGCGAGTGCTCCGGAGAACGTTTTGGCAGATATAAACATAAGCGAAGTCAGATCTTTTCACAGGTAGAATAGTCAGATTTCTCTTGGACGCGAAACTTGGCTTCAACGTTGGAACACTAATTTTGAAGAAACTAATTTTAAATTAATTTATTCCAATACATACATGAAAACCGGTAGTTAGTAGTGTAATGTTATTATTAGATGTTTTTAGAAATTAAAAATAGGTTTCGAAGTCTCAAGTTGGTTTCAAAGGCAGTTTGAGAAAGTTTCTGCCAAAATACGTGTTCCAGGGTAATTGGACGCTGATGGCAGATCAAATGAGAGGAGCTGTTTGTACGCGCCGATAAATATATATATATATATATATATATATATATATATATATATATATATATATATATTATATATATATATATATATATATATATATATATATATATATATATATATATATATATATATATATATATATATATATATATATATATATATTATATATATATATATATATATATATATATATATATATATATATATATATATATTATATATATATATATATATATATAATATATATATATATATATATATTATATATATATATATATATATATATATATATATATATATATATATATATATATATATATATATATATATATATATATATATATATATATATATATATATATATATATATATATATATATATATACTACGAAAACTTTACGAAAAAGAAAGTTTTTTTTAAAGAAAAGTAAAGGCCATATCAAACAGTTCGTGGTAACGAACTGTAAGTAAGGAGCGACCCGGCTCAATGGTAACCGAAACTCTAGAAAACGGGTTTTTGATACCAATAGATATATCAAAAGAATCAGATTTCAATGCTGATTTCAAATAGATAACTTTCATTAAGTTTAGTGCTACCCATCAAAAGTTACGCGCCTGAGAAAATTTGGCTGATTTTCAAAAAAGGGGGAAAGACCCCCTAAAAGTCATAGAACCTTAATGAAAATCACACCATCATATTCAGCGTATCAGAGAACCCTACTGTAGAGTTTTCAAGCTCCTATCTACGAAAATGTGGAATTTTACATATTTTGCCAGAAGAAAGATCACGGATGCGTGTTTATTTGTTTTTTTTTTTTTTTTTTTTTTTCTTCCCAGGAGTGATCGTATCGACCCAGTGGTCCTAGAATATCGTGGGAGGGCTCATTGGAACGGAAATTAAAAGTTCTAGTTCTCTTTTTAAGTGACCAAAAAAATGGAGGGCAACTAGGCCCCCTCCCACGCTTATTTTTTTCCCAAAGTCACCCAATCAAAATTTTGAGATAGCCATTTTGTTCAGCATGGTCGAAAATATGATAAATATGTCTTTTAGGGTGACTTAATCTCCCGAAGTTCCCAGAGGGAGGGCTAAAAGTTATGAACTTTACCCAATGTTAACATATAGTATTGGTTATTGGGAAGTATACAGAAGTTTTCAGGAGGTTTTTTTTCTGGTAGTGGAAGGGAAGGGTGGGTCGGTGGTTATGTTGGAGGATCTGTTCATGATGGAAGTTTTCATGGGGGAAGGGAAATTGCCATGAAGGGGGCGCCGGACTTCCCAGCATTATTTATTGGTTATTGGGAAGTATACAACCATTTTCAGGAAGGATTTTTTCTGGGGGGGGGGCTAGAGGAGGGGTTTACTCTGGAGAATATTTCCGTGGAGGATGTTTCTTTGGGGTAAGAGACATTGCTATGAAGGGGGCGCCGGATTTCCAAGCATTAGAAATTAGATCGATCATTAGACGATCAGAAATTAAATAAAAAAAACAAGTTTTTTCAACTGAAATATAAGAAGGAATATTAGAACTTAAAACGAACAGAAATTATAACGTATGTGAGGGGGTTCTCTCCCAAGTCAATACCTCGCTCTTTACGCTACAGTTTTTTTTAGTGCTTTCAAAAGAGCTATCTTTTCTAATTAAACGGCCTTTGTGACTCAGGGGTTTGTAAATCAAATTTTTTTTTAACTTTTAACGTAAAGAGCGTGGTATTGACTAAGGGGAGAACCCCTTCATATACGTAATAACATATACGTAATAAAAAAAAACAATAAAAAAACAAGCGATACGGCTCAATAGTAATCGAAACTTTTAAAAACGGAATTTTGATGTCAATAAATGTATCAAAAGAATGTGTTTATAATGCTGATCCTAAATATATAAGTTTTATTAAGTTTAGTATTACTCATCAAAGGCTACAGGCCTGAGAAATTTTACTCGATTTTTTAAAGAGGGGGGAAACATCCCCTACAGGTGAAAGAATTTTAATGAAAATCACACCGTCAGAATTCAGCGTATCAGAAAACCCTATTACATAGGTTTCAAGCTCATATCTGCAAAAATCTGCAACTTTGTATTTTTTGCCAGAAGAAAAATATACGAATATAGAAGTTAGTTACGTAAGTTAATTTGTAAAGACATCCATTTAGCAAAAGAAAAGTAAAATTTTTATGCAAATAATAGCTGCATTAACTAAAAAACGATCAGAAATTAAATAAAAAAAACAAGTTTTTTAAACTGAAAGTAAGGAGCGACATAAAACTTAAAACGAACAGAAATTATTCCGTATATGAAAGAGGCTGTCCCCTCCTCAACGCCTCGCTCTTTACGCTAAAGTATGACTGTCTCACAACTTTATTTTTTAAAACAATAAAAAACTTTAGCGTAAAGAGCGAGGCGTTGAGGAGGGGACAGCCCCTTTCATATACGGAATAATTTCTGTTCGTTTTAAGTTTTAATGTCGCTCCTTACTTTCAGTTTAAAAAACTTGTTTTTTTTATTTAATATTTAAAAAGGGCGAGGTATTTATATTTAAATATTTAAAAAGGGCGAGGTATTGACTAGGGAGCGAACACCCTCATATACGTGATAATTTCTGTTCGTTTTAAGTTTTAGTGTTGCTCCTTACTTTCAATTGAAAAAACTTGTTTTTTTTAATTTAGTATACACAAAGAGAAAGAAAAAAAAACACCTGTATGTAACACTTACAGAATTTGGCGCAAAGCTCAGACATATGTGCAGTAGTGTTTTTCAATGGGAGGGGAGGGGGGGGGGTGAATATGAAAAACTGGATAGATCAGTGCTACCCATGAAAAAAAGTCATTTCCTATATTGTTCAAGGTGGGGGACTGAAATTTCCCTTTAATAGGTTTTTGACAGCTTATTCCCATGGTATACTTTTCATTTTCATCTGCCATTTTCGAGGGATGACATGCTTGTCATTCAACAGGCTCTGTGGCCAAATTGAAAAAAATATGACAATATTTTTTTTTAAAAGACCTTTTCAACCTTACTTGATGCTTGAGAATGCTTAAACAAGCAACAATTCTTACCCCTCCCCTCGATTAAGAAAGATCATGGAAAATAGAATATAAATCTAAAAAAAATCTGATTATGTATTTTTAGTAACCTCTTCCACGAGGAACGTTTTAGAGAACCTAAAATTTTAGGCTTTCGTTTTGAAGCTGTTAAACCATTTAAAATATAGGATACCCTCCCTCACCTGAAAATGAGAAATATCAATGAACATAGAATGAAAATTTGAATAATTTGTTTCTGTGTATTTTCGTGCATTTTTCGACGACGAGAATTTTAGAGAGGTTATAATTTTAGGTATTTTAGGTATATTCAATGTTTTATTTTCTTTGTTTCTTTTTCAGGTTTTTGCCGATCAGTCTATTTGCCTCTTATTTCCTATGATTTGAGTTATAGAAGGCTTCAATTAAACACAATCACAGGAAACAATGGCATAGACTACTTGGAACTACTAAATTTCACTGAACATAATCACTACTACTGGACATAATTCACTGCAAAATCTTCAAAATTCGCTTCACAAGAACAAGAATCAGCTCCACATACTTTTTGTAGACCTTTATTTTAGTAAATATTTGGAAAATTACATGCGTATGAACTTATTGGCTCCACAGGCAAAGCGCTTTTACTGCTAAAAAGGGCCGTGCTTCTTACGTCATCTTTCAATCTATGATGCAAGTGGCCGGGCATAAGTTTCTTATTTGGGTGTTCTTTTCTAGAAGTGAAAATGGCCTGAAAATGGACAGACACTTTTTTCTTATCAATTTTAAACTTATATTCCTAAGTCCCTGGAGCTAGGAACCCCGACACACAATAGCTAATTAAAAAAAAAAAAAATTGTTCCCCCAACGAAGGCCAAATTTTTCTTTTAAGCAGCTTGGAGCAATTTACCCAATTAAGTTCCTGGACCAAGGGGGAAATATTGTATAAAAGACGATTTAGGGCCAAGGGTCATCTAAAAATGCGCCAGAAATCTTAGTTTTGACTGGTTTGAAACTTATTATTAAAATTCCTTGCTACGAAGATTATTTTGAAAGTTTGAAAATTAATAGCTTAATCAGTATGGTTATTACACCTTCAGGCTCCTCTATTTCATCATCCTTATTTAAGGAAAGGGAATTACAAGCTTTTGGTTAAAAATAAAACACCGACGAAACTAGTAATCCAAGAAAAAAAAAACTGAATCGGTGGATTACCACTTAGTAAAACACTGGGACAGGACACTTCGGTTGAGCAAGACAGTTCAACTATGACAACTCAGAAGGTATTAATCCAACTCAGACAACTCTGAAAGCCACCTAGATAATATACTCCCTTCTTTTAATGGATACTTTCAACTATAGGGTAGAAAGTTTACCATTGACAAGCATATTCAACCTTGCTTAGACCAGAATCATGCACGGATTCTCAATTTTAATCTTCTGCTTTACAAAACTTGGATTTAAGTTCCTCCTCTTAAAATAAATCTGATTTACCGATTGACCTTTTCTTTCTGTCCAATTTGTTTCTTAAGCTCACAAGTTTCTCGACTTTTGTAAGACGCTCTTTACTCTCTTCACTTAAACAAACAGTGGAAATCCAAGCTTTTTCTTATATGAAAGTTATTTTGCCGTATCTGACTTTAAAAAATCTTCCTTTTATAAAAAAAAGATTACTTATTTATAAAATTAAAAAAATTTAAAAACCTTATTTCAGTTTTGCTCTTAACCTGCAAAATGAAAGTCGTGCAACATGCCGCCTTTTGAATTAACCATAGCTGACTTTTGAATTCTAAAATCGACCTACATTGAAGTTCCTTTTCATTGCCACTGTTTTCTAGGTTAATACATTACTGCTGTTATTATTTGGACCTCTTCTTCAGAAAGTCAGACAAATTTTTCAAGGTATCTATAAGTCACCATAAATTATTTTGGTTAATATTTGGGCCAGTCTTCTTACAAATAACAACATAACCATTTTGATTTTTCAGTTCGATGATGCTATTGGGAAATGCCATAAGATGTTTTGTGTAAGACCAAACATGTACGCAAAAGTTTATTACAAAACGGTCCTACATTTCTAAAGGGATGAGGGAAGGGGGGAGACAAGGCACTGATCCAAAGAAACAATAATTGATAAACTATGCCTTAGAACCTCCTGTGCCTCCAGAGGTGCTTAGGGCATCCAAGAACAGTCGCTAGACATCTCTCATTACTGCGGCCGCCCAGACATCTTCCCATTCAGGTTGGATTGAGGTTTCCGACGTCAGCCCAGTAGCTGCCCGACGTCAGCCCAGCCATTTATCGAATGGCTGGTCATTTTTACCGACTGTTTTATGCAGACAAAAACGACTATTTTTGAGAAAAAACGACTGTGTTGACAAAAATTCGGCTGATTTTAAGAAAAACAACTATTTTCAAGAAGAAACCGACTGTTTTTAAGAAAAATCTACTGTTTCCAAGTAAAAAATTGACTGTTTTTACGAAAAATAGCGGCGCTGCGCGTTGACTCGACTACTTTTTAACGACTGGCAGACAATATTTAGGGGGGGGGGGCTCCCGCCTAGTTGTTATGGCTCTGAATGTAATCAGGTCAGAAAGAGTTTATTGAGCCAAAAAGTACTGGCCTATCCGCATGACGAAGTGAACTATCTTCCCGACGAAAATGTCTATATCGGCTACAAAGAGTATGATTTCCTTGTGGGGCTTGAAACGAGAGAAGTTACCAGGCCGTTTTGTAGCGGAAAGTCTCCAAATTCGTCGCTCCGCGAGGGATTTCTTCGTCGAAGCTGTTCAACAAATTCTTGACCATTTTCCATTCTCTGAAAAGATCTACGAGCTGGTACACTTGCTTACCCCAAGCTCTAGTTATGAACTGAAAATTCCCAGTCTTCGTCAGTTCTTCGACTACTACGATTCTGTGCTTTGGAATAAAGCAAAGCTAGAGCAGGAATGACGCTCTATACCAAGTGTACCTCTACCTAGTACTGTCGATCTTCCTGAAGTAGATGACATGGAAATTGTCGTTTAATGGCACCACATCTTGCAAACGAAGTCATCAAATGGTAGTCGGATGTTCCCAAATGTCGGGAAAATAGTTCAGTACTTTTTCTCACTCCCTTTCTCAAACGTTATTGCCGAGCTCAAGTTTGCTCAAGGAAGTGAATACTGATAAGCGAAACCGACTGAGTGCAGTGACTCTTTCGGCAACACTGAAAACCAAGTGTGGCCTTAAGCACAATTCAAAAGGAGGGCTTGACTCGGGCAAGGCAGTGCTAGAGCTAGAACCCGGACTAGTCAAGCGTGTACTCAAAGTTAAGGATAGTGCCTCTTCTCGTGACTGTAACGTTTTGAACCAAAGCATTGTGTATGGTCTGGCCAAAGATATTGTTTGTGACACACGTGAACAGTCCGATTCCGATTAATCTTGTCTATTTGTCTTGTATTATTTATTTGAATGTTCCTTCTTGAAGCTTTTGATATTGATTTTGATTAAACATTAATCGAAAAAGGTTAAGATACGAGAATCTAGTTACCCATCAATTATTCTATTGGATAGGCTTGAAGGCCCAAGGGAAAATCGCTTTTAATTCCTTCACTATTCACTTCACATTTATACGGTTTTCCCACCGTGGAATTTCCCTGCTGTGGTACCTTTGCACTTTTACTTCTGTTGCGTGCTTGACGAAAACGATGAACGACAAATATGTGTTCACGGACTGAGCTGACCATGCTTACCTTTGACCGCTAAAAAGAAGGATATACAGCTCGTGTTTTCTCAAATTTATGACAGATCTTCACAACACTTCACTTGACACTGAATCAAAATTCATATTAAAGCGAGATTTTTCACCCATTCTCTCTCAAAAATACAAAACACAGCTTTTCCGAGAATTTCGGGCATGCCGCGGTTTTTACCGCATTTTGGTTCAAGGATGCCGCGGAAATGCCGCTTTTTGACGAGGCCGGGAGTGGCAACACTGGTCAATTTGTATTTCCTCAGAATGATTCTTGTGTGCTTGTGAAGCGGATATTAAGGTAAAAAACTTTTAAATTGCCTATTAAATTGTATTTATTTTAAAAACAAAGTTTTTTCTGGGGGAAGTAAAGAGCGAAGTTTAAACTTAAAGCGAACAAAATTATTACCTCACAGCCTATCTAATATATATAAAGAAAAAACCTAGCGTAAATAGGCCTAATCCAACTACTGATAACTCTCTGTTTGTAGGATTATAAGAAAAAAGCAATTTACTACTACTACTGCTAAAATCTCACTGCAGCACCAAGCCGCCTGAGGCCAACACAGCTACGCACGCTCCTCCACCCCAATCTATTCAAAGCCTCCCTTTTTACACCCACCCACAAAGTTCCCATTTCCTTTAAATCTTTCTTTATGTCTTCCTCCCACCCCAGACGGGGACAACCTGCTTTCCGTTTAGCCCTAAATGGTTGGCCGAGAAGAACAATCTTCAGTAATCTGTCATCCTTCATCCGCACTCTGATATGCTGAATCTGATGATGTTATTTACATTAAAATTCTCTGACTTTTATGGGTTGTTTCCCCATTTTTTAAATATAAGACAAATCTTCTCAGGCGTGTAACTTTTGATAGTTAAAATTAAACTTGATGAAACATATATTTGAAATCAGCATAAAAATTTGGTTCCTCAGATGCATCTATTGGTGTCAAAACTTGGTTTTTATTGAGTTGCTATTGTTACTTGGTTATTAGTTGGTTACTATTGAGCCAGGTTACTTCCTTCCGTTCACTGAAAAGCTTGCTTCTCTCAAAACCAGAATGCAATATTCAGCTGTTGATGAGCACAACACTTTTTTTACACCACATTTTACTGCAAAAACAGTAGAATTAGGACATCGCATAATTAGCCTAATAATAGATTCTGTATACAATGGTATTAGGCTAATTTTGTTGTCTTTTAAATTTGCATGCATTATTTTAGATTTGCCTCATAATAAATTTACTATGTTTAAATTAGTTTTATAGCATTAGTGTCTTGGCTAAAACAGAGTAAATTTGATTTTTCTCACTTATTAGAATATTACTCCTTATTTTCAGCTGAATTATTAAGGCTAGAATATCAGGCTAGGATGGTTTAAAATCTAGATGTTAGCCTTTTTATTATTTTGGAAAGTAGTTGAGAAAGCTGAATAGAATAAGATCTAGAATCAAACAGTGGTGCCAATTGATGGGAAACTTCCCCATAGACTCTGAAAGAATACTTTTGGGGGGAGATTTTAATTAGAAAAATACCCTTTTTTGGTATTACCCTTGAAAAAAACATCATTTCTCCTACTTGATTTTGAAAAATACATTTGTCCCTCCCCCCTCCCTATTTTGTGAATTAGTCTCATTGGAGACTAAATTATTAGCCTACCCTGGGGAAGTTTTGTGTAATATTTGTCTAAACTTCTATTGGTTCCAAATTGACCTTGGAACTTTGGACACTTGGGATTTTGTACACTTTTCCAAAAAACCCTGATTAAATTTTGAGAGTTGGGGGAGAGATGAAGCTCAATACTTGCGATGTGAATTAATGTATAATGTATTTTCCCCCTTCAATATGCATGGCTCAATATGATCTGCTAATTTTTTACAAGCTTCCATGTACATAGATAAAACATTTTGGCTGTGAAGTGGTGTATTTACCACAAATGCAACAAGTTTTCCTCCCACTCTCTACAACTTGGGCTACTCTAAGGACCAGTCTTCATTCTAACCCTTCTCGTCCCCCATGCGAGATTAAATTACCACTACAAGAAATTACCCAATTAATATTCTCCCTAGATACCCCAGCTTTAAAATATACCTCCTCTTCTCTTGCCTCTTTTACCCTAGAATACAAACCAAGAGTCAGACGTTCTCATCCTACACCCTGTTTTCTGATCGAGAAAAACAAAATATACCTGAATGTATACGTCTCCCACTTGCTTACCCCTGCCATGCCCTCTGTTTCATTAACTTGACATTCTACATGAATCCAAAATTGTCTTAATCTGCCCAATCCGCGAACATCTTATGTGTGACAGAAACCCTACTGATGTTTCCCTCAGTAAACTATGCTTTTCAATGCTCACCCCTCTTTCAGAGTCTTTCCTGCCCATTAAATTTGTCTGTTTACCACCAAAACCAGTCATCAACGTCAAATTACAATTGAAAATCCTATAATCTACAATCCTATAATCTACTCGTTATTTTAATTGTCAGTGCAAGTGCATTACATAGGCTAATTTGCTTACAGTGTACAAACATGTGTCCCTGTGTATATACAAATATTTGAGTTAGATTTATTTGGAGTTTTTCTACCATTAAAAGCTTTAGCCAGGATTTTGTTGGGGGTGGGGGTGCAAAAAGAAACCAGAATTTTAGTGTGTCCAAGTAAACTTCAACCATTAATCTCAAGATGCTTATCAGGAAAATTAGCTAATTCCGCAAAAGTGTCTGCAGTCTTCTGCCTCTCTGAGATCAAGAGTTAGCCAATTTCTATGTTTTTTTATATGTGCAACATGATTTTCATTTGGATACTGCATTTTCACCTTATACAATCAATTATTTTCTTTTATACTCTTTAACAGGCTTTGAGTAACTCATGGTTTACAAGGCAATTCATTACAAAATTCTAATTCTTAAAATGTTTGTTACCGCGTTTTCCATTTAAACAAGTCTATTGTCATAATATAACAATCTATGATAACAAACAAAATAAAAAAAATAATAAGCATAATAAACAAATCTTTGACCATAGAGCAATTAACATACAGAAACAATACAACCACCTTTGCCTATAATGTCTATATTGATGACCACAGTTTCATCCTGGCCCACCTTCGTAGATTTTTAACAGGGCGGTGGGGGCTATTTTTAAAATCTAGATGGTGTAAACTAGTATTTTTTAATTTATTAATGAAAATGCACAAATATGCAAATATATAGCCCAAATTTGCTTATAAAGTATTATATTTTCTTCTAATTCTGTCAGATTTCATTAGGATTGAGCGTCAAAGAAACAGGTTTTAATTAAATTAATTTTAAAAAAAAATACCATTTCTAGTAGCACTTGTTTTATTATTTCAAGAATGTTATGTGTAGACTGTTGCATGACAGTTTAAATTAAACATGCCTAAGTTTGGTTATTTTTCATTTAAAAAAGAAAAATTTAACTTCTGACAAAAACATTAAAAGCTCATCTCTCTCTCTTTCTCTCTGTTTTTTTCCCTCTTTTTTTATGTGTCGTTCTTATGCATTAACCCTATCCATGGATAAGACTACTTGCTTTCATTATACTGTTCAGTTTTTTTATGCTTCTTTTATTAGCACGGGATGCTCGTGCGCCATTGTCTATAGAAAGTAATCCAAGTTTTACTAATCTTTTGTATGTTCTGAAGATCAAAGAACCCTTCATGAATGTGGTGAGGGTGAGATACAGAACATTTGAAGAAGAAATCAATCGTATAACATGTTCCACCCAGGAACTCGAGGGACAAGCGAAGAGGTCCCAAAGATGATAGGCAGCGTGCTAGCGCTGCCTAAGTAAAGAACGATGTGGGCACAATGTGTTTTTTTTTCTTCTTCAGCCGGGCACTTTGTATCAAAGAAGTTGTCGTAGAAACTTCGAAAATGGCTCATTCGATTGGAAATTGGAATGGCTAGTGCAATTTTTAATAGTCGAAAGTGATTTTAGGGCAACTAGCCCCCCCCCCCGCCTTGCCCATCATTCCCCCAAACACATCCAATCAAAATTTTGAGATAACCATTTTGAACAGCATAGTTGATTTCCAGCTAGAAAATATGTTTTTGAGGAGGACACTCCCCCACAACCCTCAGGGCAAGGGTTTTAAGTTATGCCCTGAGGGCATATAAGAACAATGTTGGCACAATGTCAATCAATCAATCAATCATTTTATTAATACTGAACTCTATTACAAACGTAAAGAAAAATTTTTTGGCCCAAGAAGCTTGGCTTGTTGTGGGCCTTATGTACTATGTATTATTTTTTTCCTTTAGAGCAGGGTACTTCATATGGAAGGGGTCGTCGTAGAAGCTTCAAAAGGGGCTCATTCGATTGGAAATTGAGAGTTCTAGTGCCCTTTTTAATAGTCGAAAGTTATTGGAGGGCTACTAGCCCCCCCCCCCACTCTCATTATTCCCCCAAACACATCCAATCAAAATTTTGAGATAGCCATTTTGTTCAGCGTAGTTGATTTCCAGATAGAAAATATGTTTTTGAGGAGGGCACTCCCCCACAACCCTCAGGGCAAGGGTATTAAGTTATGCCCTGGGGGCATATAAGGTTTTTATAGAAGGCGTTGTCGTAGAAACTTCAACAGGCTCATTTGATTGAGAATTTGAAGGGTTAGTAG
This sequence comes from Artemia sinica, assembly GCA_027921565.1. Classification (NCBI taxonomy): domain Eukaryota; kingdom Metazoa; phylum Arthropoda; class Branchiopoda; order Anostraca; family Artemiidae; genus Artemia; species Artemia sinica. The sequence continues at coordinate 7,213,522 of CM051275.1, forward strand.
CCTTTTTAATAGTCGAAAGTGATTGGAGAGCAACTAGCCCTCTCCCCCCCCCACGCCCATCATTCCCCCAAACACATCCAAATCAAAATTTTGAGATAGCCATTTTGTTCAGCCTAGTTGATTTCCAGATAGAAAATATGTTTTTGAGGAGCAAACTCCCCCAAAACCCCAGGACAAGGGTTTTAAGTTATGCCCTGAGGGCATATAAGGTTTTTATAGAAGGTGTTGTCATTGAAACTTAAAAAAAGGCTCATTTGATTGAAAATTCAAAGGGCTAGTACCCTTTTTAATAGTCAAAAGTGATTGGAGGGCAACTAGCCCCCCCCCACGCCCATCATTTCCCCAAACACATCCAATAAAATTATTTCAGTTTATTGTTGCCCACCCACAACTAAAAATTTGAGAAAATTTGGCTAGTTTTTGAAATGTAAAAATGTAAGAAATGTAATTTGGCTAGTTTTTGAAATGTAAGGGTAAACTTGTCGTTTACCCTTACAAGCAATGATTTGAGTGGTTCTTAGGGTTCACTGAAACACTGTTTCATCACAATTAAATATATGTGACACTAAGTTTGTGCATATGTACAAATTGAGTGAGTAGCGAAAAAAAACTATCCAGAGAAATCCCAAAATGCTCTTTTGGATATGATTCGTTTTTTTTTATTTTGGGGATTCATGCCAAAGTATAAATTGATAAATATCTAATATATTGGTTGACCCAACAAGCAACTTGTTGGGTCAACCAATTTTGAATGAATTTTGTGTTAGTGTAGCTGTCTGAGCTTATAAACTGGGTTGACTGTCTAAGACTTCAGGCAGGTAGACCCTATGCCATTTGTTTGCACACAAGGCCAGGCAACTTTTCAGTCAACCAATTTTCAATTAATTTTGTTTTAGTGTAGCTGTCTTGGCTTATAGATTGGGTTTTCTGACTGAGGACTGCAAGTCCAGGTGGCTTAGTGGTCATGTTAATCCTAAAACTTGGTCAAAATGCCTTAGACTCTAGGTGGATAGGCCTACTTGGAAAGTCTACTTGAATTACAATAGAGATGACTAAGATTTTTGGGCTGACTTACAAGAGACAATGTCTATGGAACTTGCTGATGAAGAAGCCTCCTAAGCCTAATTTTCCTAGCCACATAAATTCTCAGGTAGGTTGACTAAGTTTTAGGATTGATATGTGACCACCAAGTTGCCTGAACTGCAATTGGAACTATGAAAAGCCATCTGTATGACTTTGTGGTTTTCTCTATGCATCAGTGGGGTAATGTAATTTCTTTTGTATGACATTTTAGTGGATCATATATTAAATAAGAAAACCAAAAAGCATTCTGTATAACTTTATTCATGTTTCTCCTATAATAATTTGATGTTTAAAAAGTCATAGCCCACAGAAGACTTTATATCATTCTCCATGTTTACAGGAAACACAATATTGCCTATTGTTTTGATTTTATAGTGCTTTGTATATAAGAGTAAATGACAATAGGCTATTTGTTGCTTAGAGTAGGCCTATAAAGAACCAATGACTTTAACAGTCAAACAGTGCTCACCCAAGTAATTTGTATTTCTAATATAAAAAAAGCATAAAAGGTATATGCTACTATTATATAGTAACTATGAGGTAGATTTATATCAAAATATTCAAGCAAATCACACAGCCTACTACGTGTCTTACCTTAGCCTTTATAAGGTAGGCTATCAGTGGAAGTCATTAGGTCTGCAAAACTACCAATAGGGTAGCTTATATATTGATACTTTCTTTTAGAATCATTAATGTTTACCTTTACACTTCTTCATGGTTAAAAGATCCTGGAATGCCAAAAATCCTAGTAACATCAAGACTAGGCCTAGTCTAGCCAAGCTCTTTTCAAGAAGCATTCTTTAAAAGTATTTTTCAAAGAAAAGAGCTTTGCTGAACTAGGTTCCGATTTCTGTTTTACCAGAACATACAAGAAAACAACACTTTCTAAGGCTATATGCTGATTTATTCATTTTTTGGTCATTTTCTGATGTTTAACAGCACACGTTCTTTATTTTTGAAATTGGCCACGAACTTTCGTATTGGAATACATTATAGGGTTTTTTCCGCCGTCCAACAGAAAACTGTTAGCTAACATTTTTCCCAACAATCGTTTTTCCGCCGTCCAACTAAAAATTGTTAGCTAACATTGTTAGAAGATTTCTCTAACAAATCGAATGCTTGTTGAAGGAAATTGTTGGGGAATTTAAAGCAAAATATTCAAAAATAAGCAAGATGGGTACTTTTAATGCTCACAATATTGATAGAGAATTGAGGACTGCTGCTATTTTTTTTCCTTTCCCCTTTTAGTTTATTAGAAATATCTTTTCTGGTAATCTCATTGAAAAAAAAATCAATTCTGCCGTTGAAAAAATAGGAAAACAACGAGATTGTCACGTAGTCATAGCAATTTGATACGATCAAAAATCTAACGATTTCACTTAAGCAATCAAATTATATTTTTTACTAGGTTGATCCACTTCCTCCATTCATGGGATAATTTATGTAAATGCACTAAACAGTTACTTTAGGAAAGCTTAAGCACTGGTATTTTAATTTTCGCCTAAATTCAATGTACTTTGCCAAATAATAAAATGTTTTGTGTCTTTGTTTCACTTGCTGGCATTAATAGTTATATTTTTTTTTCTATAAGATATGAACGCTTTGAAATATTCTATTAATTGAATTTCAAAGCTTTGGTATCAATTGGGCATTATCAAGCTGAGATTAACTCACAGCAACACTATCTTGGTCAGAATTTTTCTTTGAATTTCCTGCCCAATATCATGTTTCTGCGAATTGTGAGCTAACTATTTCTGTTAGCTAACAATTCTGTTTCCGCCGTCCAAACAAATTTTTGTTAGCTAACATTGTTAGCTAACAACTGGACGGCGGAAAAACCCCTTATGTAAACAGGCGATCTCTCTCCTTAAAAAATGAATTATCGGTTTTTCACACTAATTTAAGACGTATATGGCTGTGTAAGTTTGCACTTGGTTTTTATTTCCTTATTAGAAAAATTAACTGGGTTTTCTTGCACACAAGACATTCATTGAAGTCTTAAAGTACCAAGGACACCTAAAATGAAATTATTCCGTATATGAAAGGGGCTGTCCCCTCCTCAACGCCTCGCTCTTTACGCTAAAGTTTGACTCTGTCTCACAACTTTATTTTTTAAAACAATAAAAAACTTTAGCGTAAAGAGCGAGGCGTTGAGGGGGGGACAGCCCCTTTCATATACGGAATAATTTCTGTTCGTTTTAAGGTTTAATGTCGCTCCTTACTTTCAGTTTAAAAAACTTGTTTTTTTTATTTAATTAAACTTAAGATCAGTAGAAACAGAAGCCTACAATAATTCAAACTCAAAACGACCAGAAATTATTATTAAAGAATGAAAAAGGAAATGAGAATAATTGGTATGGCGGTAACACTGCATATAAATTTATATGAATGTATATATAGTGGGCTGTAATAATGCAAAAGGTAAATATATCATTGGTTTAAGAATGGAAAGAAAGACAAGGAATAAATTTACGACGATAATCAAGTAAAAAATAAGTTTTATTTGAACAATGCCATAAAGCAATGACAATTGATTATGATGTTTGGTGCTTCGCTTTGATATTTCAGTTTTAAAAGTTTTAGTTTTAAAAGGTCTAAAAAGTTTTAGTTTTAAAAAGTTTTAAAAGTTTCAGTTTTAAAAGGTCTGCCCATTTCATACGAAAACATTGATTGAAAACAAAACTAGTTTTACCTTCAGAAATAGATCTATAATCCGAATTTGGACCTGCAAAGGCTTCAACATTTGATTCCTTCCTTCCCTATTTTTAAGGTATAAACAATTATATTGGTAGTAGCCTACTTCTTCTGGTCTCAGCCAGTCAGACATGATGAAAAGCACAGACTCCCCCGTACCATCTGTAACACAGTTGGCAACCAACCAATATCTTGAGCATCTGTTTGCTTTAATTTGTACCTCAGCCGTAATAAAGGAGTCAAATAGCCACATGTGCCTCAGTAGCAGTACAATATGCCAACCCCTGGTCTAGTCCATCATGTTTCCAAGAGCAAAAAAATACCCTGGGGCTAGAATAGTTAAAATATACAAAAAAGATCCATTTTATTTTTCAGAAACGGAATCGTTTCCATCCTTATATATCTGAACTGTGTCCAGACTATTTCCTGGACAGTTTCCTGGACACCAATCTATTTCGACAACAATCAACAATCCCTTTTAAATAACGAGGCTGAAAAGAAGCATAGTGGACAGATCACTCTTTACTAAGTCAACACTATTAATTTTGATATGACAATCCGATGTGTTTTAATATTTCCAATGTGACTTTAATATTTTTCCATCCTAACTTCTGAAGAAAGAGTTTGGCTTTGCCAAACAGGTAGGTTTTTATCATTGAAATATTAATCGAATTTTTTTTTTTTTTTAAGCAAAATTTTTTACTCCTACATAACATACCTTACCGTCAATTCTAAGGATATGAGTAGGCTAGACAGGGAAGGGGACTACCAGCCATAAAGAATGTAAAGACGTCGGTGCCTCGAACTCTGCAGCCTCCGCGCCTAATGATGTACACAAGTATCCCTAAAACTTCTGAGCGGGATACCAGGGTCATACACTTGTGGTCCGTGGAAGGTTAAAAATATGCACCTACTCAGAAGTCACAAGTCGCAAGCAGTAGCCTAGTGGTAGTTACAGTTAGTAGTAGTTGCAAGTAGTAGTGGTAGTCGCAGTTAGTAGTAGTCGAAAGTAGTCAGTAGAACTTCTAACTAGCAGTAGCAGTTGCAAGTAGTTGCACTCACAATTAGCTGTAGTATTTGCAGCTAGTAGTAGTAGCCAATACGAAGATAGCAGTAGTATGAATGTGTAGCAACAGTAGCAGCACCATTCTTTAGTAGTACTCTGCATAGTGTTATTTGGTTAGTTCAACATCCCACTCAACATGCCCTGAAATTTTCATCTTAATACCCTTAACCGTTCCTGAAATATTGCTGAAACGACACTTTGGCTACCCCAGGGGCTCATGTTATCTCCAAAGGCAAAATTATTTGATATTTCGACTATTATAAAAAAAATAGGTACCTCGAAAGTTATGATTAGATGTCTTTAGGTGGGGGTGGGGGCAACTAAAAATGGAATGGAAAGTAGTTGATTACCTTCTTATCCCTTTCGAATCTTAAATCGGACACTAGAATTTTTAATTTCTGTTCGAAAGAGCCTCTCGGAAGTTTCTACGACCACCCTTTCCATATAAAGTAACTGGAAAAATCAAGGATAAATAAATAATTAATATATTGAAGGCTAATGGTTCTTTTGTCATATAGCCACAACACTCCGAGAACTTGCATCGTGAACATGAGCAATAACCGGTTTTCACAGTGTTTATGCCAGACAATTAGCGGTACTTTTCCATTATATGGAACTTTATAGGGAAACCAGTCACGAAAAACCCCCTTTTTGACGGGTAAATTCAAGACATCGCTATACAGTAATGCAATGCTTAGCGTGGTTTTCAATGTGTTTACGATATTTAGACTGTTGTTTTTTGAGGTTTATGGGGGAGAAAAGGTACCTAGGTTAGGTTACGTATTTAATATATGCTATGCTTTACCCCCCCCCCCCCCTAATTTGCAAATATATAGCCCAAATTTGCTTATAAACTATTATATATTCACCCTATTTTATTTTATTTCATTAGCAATAACAAAACTTGACTTTTTAGAAAGGCCCATATAATTGGAAAGTACCCAATTAGCTTCGGCTCGGTGGGACTACATTGTAGCTATATTTCAAATAAATATTTAATTGGTATTTTGGTTAGGTTAGTTTAGGTTACGTATTTAATATAATGCGCTCTGGGCGGCCCCCTTCCATAATTCTTTGTTGTAGTTTCCATAATTTGGTTACTAAACTATTATATTTTCACCATATTTTGTTTTATTTCATTAGCATTAACCAAACTTCACTTCTCGACAGAACTTAAGTGTGGTGGCTAAAGGACATATGTACCAAAATCCCTAAAATTCAAGGTATTTCAAAATATTAAATTTTTGTAGTTTATTGTTTATTTTCCTTAGTTGAACAGTCCCTCTAGACCCCCTCAAATGACGTCTGCGCTAACCTACGTCCCTCCAAGCCGCTATCTCGTATGCTTCATATGTACTTTTACCTAGTGCAATGCCCTTTGCAAATCATCGAAATATAGCTGGAAGCGTAATATATCAGTTTACCCTCTTTCAATATTCAAACCTTGCTTCAATATAGATAAGATATATTTCATTCGGTTGCAATTCTGAACATCTTTCAGATAGCGTATTTTTCCAGTTGAATCTTAGTCGATAGACTGTCAGGTTTGAACGATAAGGAACAAAGCAAGTGATTTCTGTTTTAATGGTATATGACCTTGTATTTCGGTTGAAAAACAGCTTTATTAAACATTTCTAGGTAAAAGTCTACTTTTGGGTTTCTTGGAAAGGGATTCGGTTAGGAAAATGAAACTTGTACCACGGGATTGTACCACACGTGGCAGGAAACTGCGAGGCATGCAACGCTTTGAGATGTGCACCCAGTGGCAGAAAGTGTGAAACCCCGAGGTGGCTTATAATTTGACTTGCATTCCTGATAACTACAAATCTGGACAAGAATGAAAAATATTACTGAATCACTTGGATATCAATTTAGATATCATAAAGATAAAATGCTTTCTGCTTGCAGTAGACTTCTGAGAGTAAGAAATAAAAACCTACCAGATCAGCTAGTATTGAAGATTTTAGAATGTAGGGTATTCTTCTAACAAGAAATTGCAATAGCCCGTCTGTAAAAGAACTAATTGTTGTGCCAAAATTCGTATTATCCGCTTTATTCCTTAGTGGAGGGGTGTTAATATCCCCTTCTTTTCTCTTTTGATTCAATAAGTTTACAGATTGTTTAAAATAGAAATTTCTTTTTTTTCTAATTATATCAATGTAATATATTTCTTTTTCTTTTATGGCGAACTTTTCTCTCCATACGCATAAAATGTTGTAACAATGTTAAAATGTTATATGCCATGCTAATTTTTTCCCTAACTTCGGAATATACCAACTAGCCACAACAAATATTGTCTTTCCCTGTTTACCCCAATTCTCACCGAAAAATTACATTGGCTTTTACATGTACCCCTGAATAATACAATCTTCCTTTGCTATCTATTATACAAGCACTTGTAATGATCAACCAAAAATAAGTTGAAGCAAGTTTTCTTCATAAAACTTCAATTGACTGTGATAATAAAAGGAATCCCATGACAACCTTGTCATTTATATATAGTTTTGATAAGTAACCTAAGAATATCGGGAAAGTCAATTAAAGTCAAATACTCACTAGTTTAGGTAAAATGAGGGTATGAAAAATCAAGCAATACGTTATGAAATTGTAAATAAACAAAGCCGAAGGATTCTAAGCAGGGCTGCCTTCTTTTGGTTTGCTAATAATAGGAGCTGACGTTTGAATAATTCCAAATCTGCTAGCCAATAATCTATATTGTATATAATCTTTGTCAAAAAATGTATTTTATTTAAATATTGTTTTTTGCTTCTTACAAAGACACTAGACACAGAATTTAATTTCGAATGAACCCTTAAACATCTCTATTTTGCTTTAGTGCCCGATTAGTGACAGAAAAAAAAAAGAATAAAAAAGAAGACACATCGCTGGTTCCCATGGGAAAAATTTCAAAGTAGGGGACGGTAATGCTCCTAAATGGTGGGTCTCGACTCGGGTGACTCCAGTGTTGTAGCTTTCATTTCAATTCGACACCATTTTTATTGGGTTTCAGGCTATTTTCTGAAATTCCCGTAAATTCGTTTTTGCAATAAACTCTTACCACTAAGATTAATTAAAATCATGGAAACCGTTCCTGAATTTTGCTTCAGGGAGGCTATAATTTTGTCATGGAGAGGGAGCCGAATATAAAAAAAACTAAAATCAACTCATTTTTGAGAATGCTAGTTTCTGACAAATCCTTGCGTGGAATGAAATTCACCCCCCCCCCTCTTTGATCAGCGAGCAGAAATGCTCTGTAGCAAAAACGGCATTGGGAATTCGTAGAAAAAAAGAAAAAAGTTGCACTACATTTCATTAGTGTCATAGTTTAATGTGCTAAACATTGATCTTTAATTGGCATTGAGTATTGAATTGGCATTCCTTGTCTCATACCCATGTTGAACTTCAGTAAATCTAATTGAGAAACATAAAGGTAGCAGGTTATTCAAACTTTTAAACATGAATAATGCCGTGTAAAACTTAACTAGGCCGAACAGTGGCAGAATCTTAATACCGTCGTAATGCGTTCGAACCGAGCCAGAGCCTTGCATTCCAGATAAAACACGAATAGCTTTATTTTATAGAACTCTCAGTGGCATTAGATAAGTATTAAAAGTCGTTGACCATAGACTTACACAATATAACAAATACGGATGAACTAGCGAGAAATTCAGTATTCTTAAAATTTTAGGAGGGAAAATAAGCTTCAGTTTGCCGCATCATTCCAACATTCCTGGCGAATTTAGTACACAATGATTCAATATGAGGTTTAAACGCAAGACACTCATCGACTTGGACACCAAGATATTGGACTTATCTATGTCTCTGTTGATATCCACTTTCTAGTTGAATACCATGGATGCAACGATAATAATTAGCACTTCTTCCACATAGAATAAATTTACTTTTACTATGATTCAAACCTAATTTATTTACGCGCACCATCTTTCAATACAACTCATCCCTGTATTTAACAGCAGAAATAAATCTACCTCATTCACAGCTGCCACTGAATACTGTGTGTCATCAGCGAAGTTCGGCAATATAATCTTTGACTATCTTTTAAGGCAGGCATTCAGATTATTCATGTAGATTAAAAACAACAAGGCGCCAAATACAGAACCCTGTGGTACTCCACATCTCGCATTCATATAATCAGAATGAACACTTCCATTTGTGGATGATAGTGCTACGTTTCAAAAAGTATAGCTAATGCAGTAAAACTTAATTTCATATTTGGATTCAGCATCCCAACAATAACATGAATTAGCTTAAAAAACCTTGTCCAATTAACCTGTCTATTTATATTTGTTTTTAGATTAATAGTTAATTAAATTTGGTTCATCAGATGCATTCGTGAATCTGTAGTTGCAAAAGCTAAGTTTAAAATCTTCAGGGACTGAACAGTTCCAGTAACAGAGCAGATAGCTAAAAGCAAGCTAGCTCAAAGAATTGACATTACAGTTCTTCCCAGATAAGTTGTAATTCGCTCAATTGAATTTCTTGATGCAATTTAGCTATCATGGCTGACACAAATAAGTAAAACAAAAGGCAACTTGGGTTTGATCCAAATCATTCTGATGAGTTTTTGCCCCCACAATCGTATTGGAGTCATCCGTGGATTTCTGGTAAGGGCTACATTGTACTCACCTACAAATCTAAGTTATGTCTCTTCTTGTTGACTATGAACGATATTACCTCTAGTTTTTAAGGGTTATTTTTTTATTTTAGACCGCCAGAACATGGGACGAAGAACTCTGTTTGTAATGTTGATAGCATTGCAAACAGGCTTGATGGAAATTGTACCGGAATTGTACCTACCGAAATATCAATTGCAATCAGAATATTCCATCCTATTGGTAGTAAACAAAAACACTCAAACACCTAAAATCTTGTGTATAATTGAAGCTGATGAAAGTTCCAACGCAAATTTACGCGAAAACTTTGGTCATTTTGCCTTGAAAACTACGGAAAATGGAGAACTGGCGTTGGTATTGACAAAATCATTGGAGTCAGAACTTACAGTCACATACCAACTTCTGGTTACCGCCATCAGTGAACAGGTAGTATCTTCATATAAAAGAAATCATAAGATAAATAGTGTATAAAACTACATATCTTGGTACTGTATGGATCTTTATCCGCATATTCTATGTATTAACCCCTTTTAACCAATTGAATCGTTTTCTTTTAATAGCTTTAATAGCTTAATAGCTTTTAATAGCTTAATAGTTTTATAAGATAAATAGTGTATAAAACTACATATGTTGGTACTGTATGGACCTTTATCCGCATATTCTATGTATTAACCCCTTTTAACAAATTGAATAGTTTTCTTTTAATAGCTTTAATAGGTTTCTTAATAGTTTTTTTACCTTGTGTAAAAATTGTGTTTTTTGTCAGTGCTATTTTACGTAAGCTCTCCTATAAAATATTACGATTATGACGTCATTTGTCATCTTTTTTACGAAAAGTTTTTTGTCAAAAAAGTTTTGATTTTAAATTTTGTGTTTTGTTAATTGAAAAAAGTGAGTATATTTAGCAAAGTGCTTTAAAACGAGCCCTTAAATAGTTTTCTGTGACGCCCCAGTGCCTTGGTATCTGTAGAGAAGAAAAAAAAGATGCTATCCATGCAAAAGAAAATTGATGAAATGGTATTAGCTTTTTTTATTATCTGTCGCCATTGGCTCGAATTAAAAGAACAACATCATCTTCTTGGAAGGGGTTTTAATTCACCCTTACTCACCCTTAGAGGTACCAGTCAGGCTCATTATATAAATCTCCAATTTTCTTTCAATGCCCCATCAGCCTCTTTGCTGCTCATTTGTACTACTCCAGCAAATCTTCGCCACCTTGGAGTGCTAATTTCCTGGATTACCCTTCAGGGTTGATTTCGGGAAATGTTTGCCCTGTCTCTCTTTTTAAGCTTTGGTTGAGGTTGGTTGTCAGTCGGGAACATATGTTTCTTTCTACGCTGCAGCTTCTCCTGGCACTAATCATTTTTGTTGTAAACAGGTTTCCCCATGATTTATATATTGGAAGACAAGCGACAGGGAGACCTACAACAAATAGCAAATAAAAAGGATGTTAAACAAAATATACATTAAGAAGATATATATGAACGAGTATGATCAATCAAATAGGAAGCAGACACAAGCGAAAGTGTTGAAAATGCTTAATGACCCCAAGGAGCTAAAACAAAGAGCATGGAACAAGCGACAGCAAGAAGTACATTGAATTGTAATGAAAATGATGCTAAACAAATGCTACGGTTAAAAAGCAAATCAAAATTAAATTTTGCAAAATAATATAAGAATATAAGTAAATCTTAATAGCTAAAGCAAAAGGATGAGAATCACAACAAATCCCCTATGAAAATAATTTACAACAAAATATGTGCTTAGGAAACTTGCAGCTGGGAGAATCACAATGAACCAGAAGCAGAAATGGTGCAGAGCCAAATCTACGGTTAGAAGACATTTAACAACGAGCATGATGAATCGAATATGAACCAGACACATGTAACATTTTACAAACTGACAAGTGGCTCCGAAAACCTGAAGCAAAGGGCATGGAACATGTGACATCTATATTAACATCAAATCATAAACGAAAATTTTGTTAACAAAATTTATGGGTAGACGACAAATCAAAAGTACTAGGCAATCCAGATTAATGAATCTGAACAGCCGAAAAAAAAGGCATAAAGAAATATTTCTAAGGTAATGATGAACAAAAATGAAGGACAATGAAATTTGCAGTCAGAAGACATAAAACAACAAGAATAAAAATGAATAACAATTGATTATAACGGGCAATAAAACTTGGGTTCGCAAGACAGAGTTCGGTAATGACGAGTAAAAGATATTAGAGCTTTTTAGCATCCATTTTGTACAAACTCCTTAGAGACATTCCGACTGCCTGAAAAGACACTTGAAAAAATCAGCCAATTGTATTATTTTTCTTGTAATACGTCTATTGAAAGACTTATTATGCTACTTAAAACACAAAAATACATTTTGACTATCAATTATAGTCAGTAAAGGAAAGAAACTATCCAATTTCTGGATTTGGAAAATCCAGAAAGTGGAAAATCTTATGACAACCTAAAGATTTTTTCTAGTCATTTCAAATACAATACAATGTCTTCTGAAAAAAGACTGATATTGCGTTTTTTTTTACTTTTTGGTAAAATATAGCTCATTTCTTCATATTGGAAAGCTCCTTATATGGAAGAATATTAAGTTGATTTTTCTTTATTTTTAATTTGCAGTTGTTTTTTATTGAGCATGGATGGAAAGCTTCAGCATTTTTAAGTTTTTCTGTACGATAATCCAGATTTTGGTTTACTATTCATATATGACAAAAAATTTTCACCACTTTTAATAAAAGTTTTATTATGAAGCTTTGAATGGATTTCTATGAGGGGAAAATGTTCATATATTTGGTTTGAAAATTAATCTAATCTTCGTATTTTATATGGTTAACATGATAGGGTTAACAGGATCCCATCACTTCAAAACTCTTAGTATGCACAAATATTAAGCAACCATTCCTCTCACCATGCCTAGAAAGTCTCAACTTCAGCCCTTTAAACATTCCTGATGTATCAAAGATGCACCCTTTTAACAACTTTTGCTCTATACATTGTCTTTTGCTTTATTTAAACTTCCAAAATCAATATACCCTGATAGTCTTAGCTGAATAGCCTTAATTTAACTGTGATATCACAGTTGTTTCTTCTGGATAAAATTCAAAACACATTGCGTATTTTCGTCTAGTTTGACATACCTGAAAACATATCCTGAAGTTCTTGTGTAGTAGCTTTATCTTTCACTGAAATGTTCTAGAGACAAACTTTAGTTATCTGGATAGGCATAGTTTCTCTTTATCTAGTTTTGCATCCCTTTCAACGTCCTCTGTGAGTCTCATATTATTGCACAATACTCTTTCTGAACTAATGTATATCTACTATTTCGACAGCCAGGATGTGCTGAAACTCTTTTGATTTAGTCAAATTTCAGCAATAGTAGTTGTCGAAGTAGAAGTATTAGTAAACGCAATAGCGGTAGTAGCAGCAAAAGTAGTAGAAGTAGTAGTGATAATAGCAACAATAGTTGTGGTAGTAATAATAGCAATAATGACAGCAGTAGTAAGGCTAGTAGCAGTAGCAGTAGCAGCAGCAGTGGTAGTAGTGGTAATAGTAGTGGTTAAAACAATTTTTACAAAACACTCGATTGTGAGCATTATTCAAAACATTATCTAAAACTTGTTCGCGTAAAGACAGGTAATGAACTATATTAAGCCTAAGAAAGACATAAATATATCTTCATCTCGTATTAAAATATTTGAAATTATCTCTACAGGTAATACTGTGTGAATCCTTTCACTTCTCACCCTCTGTGTGTTGATCCCTTTTAAGCAATTTCGTTTCTTTTAATAATTTGGATTGATCAATCACAAACAAAATGTTTTAAGGTTGCCCTTACTATCAGGGCTAAAATTTTGTAGCGTGTTATAAACTGAGGCTTTGGGTAAGAATCGGTACTCAGAATTCAGTGACAACTGATATTTATTATAAAAGAAGATAAAAAGGATAATATTCTAATTTTAATTATTTTGAATACTTCTAAGCCTCTTCTAGGTCTGTTGTCTATAGTCTATTTGTTCAATCCACAAATGTTTACCAAAAAGAAAAGGATTAAGTTAATTCTAAGCTATTTACGGGCGTATTTTTCCGTTTTTTAATCAATTTTAATTAGATTATGCATCCTTTAATTTATAACAAAAGTCCGCAGGGTTACATGACTATCAGCAAGATTCAAAACACTTTATAAATCTATCGAAAAGCCTCAAAGGGGTATTTTCACCCTGACTCCAATTTCAGTTTAAATGGCTAAAATGTAAGTATTAAATTATTTCAAAGTAGGATCTTGATTTAGCCTAAGCGACAGAAATCTCTCTGAAGTTTGTTACTTTATTTTAGTGTTATTCTCAAAGGAAATTTATGCAGGCTAGTAGTAGTTTTTTTTTATTCTAATTCATAAAGAAAACACTTACTCATATTCCTTGGTTCCGAGGCAAAACTACCTCGATTTGTCTCTCATCCGTAAGTTATATTCATTTTGCTACTTGATCCGTTTAGCGACCTTCCCTGCTCTCTTAGCCAATCAACCACTTTTTGTTAAAAAGTAGTTTTTTCCAGTATTTCAAGGCCTTACATTCCTTTTTGTTTTATACCCAAAACTGGTATAAATTAGGTCTTCAAATATTTATCACGGGTTCAAAATCCGTTCGATTCTTGGACAAAGGAGTGTCACTACTAGATTTATGACTAATTACGTAAAGTGAAGTTATGTTCAAAATTCAAGCTAATTTGAAATTGTCACTATATTTTTGATCTATTGAACCGAAAGGGAATTCCAAATTTTACTGAAATTGAGTTACCAAATTACACAAAATTAAGGCCTCCTTACAATATTTAGCTTTTGTTTGATTTATAGGGTATTAGCTCATTTTATTGTCTGTCACCGCATCTAGTCAGTGTACTTCTTATGTGGATGAACAGTTACGTAAGTTAATTTGTAAAGACATCCATTTAGCAAAAGAAAAGTAAAATTTTTATGCAAATAAAAGCTGCATTAACTTAAAAAACGATCAGAAATTAAATAAAAAAAACAAGTTTTTTAAACTGAAAGTAAGGAGCGACATTAAAACTTAAAACGAACAGAAATTATTCCGTATATGAAAGGGGCTGTCCCCTACTCAACGCCTCGCTCTTTACGCTAAAGTTTGACTCTGTCTCACAACTTTATTTTTTAAAACGATAAAAAACTTTAGCGTAAAGAGCGAGGTGTTGAGGAAGGGACAGCCCCTTTCATATACGGAATAATTTCTGTTCGTTTTAAGTTTTAATGTCGCTCCTTACTTTCAGTTTAAAAAACTTGTTTTTTTTATTTAATATTTAAAAAGGGCGAGGTATTTATATTTAAATATTTAAAAAGGGCGAGGTATTGACTAGGGAGCGAACACCCTCATATGCGTGATAATTTCTGTTCGTTTTAAGTTTTAGTGTTGCTCCTTACTTTCAGTTGAAAAAACTTGTTTTTTTAAATTTAGTATATACAAAGAGAAAGAAAAAAAAAACACCTGTCTGTAACGCTTACAGAATTTGGCGCAAAGCTCAGACATGTGTGCAGTAGTGTTTTTCAATGGGAGGGGAGGGGGGGGTGAATAGGAAAAACTGGATAGATCAGTGCTACCCATGAAAAAAAAGTCATTTCCTATATTGTTCAAGGTGGGGGACTGAAATTTCCCTTTAATAGGTTTTTGACAGCTGATTCCCATGGTATACTTTTCATTTTCATCTGCCATTTTCGAGGGATGACATGCTTGTCATTCAACAGGCTCTGTGGCCAAATTGAAAAAAATATGACAATATTTATTTTTTAAAAGACCTTTTCAACCTTACTTGATGCTTGAGAATGCTTAAACAAGCAACAATTCTTACCCCTCCCCTCGATTAAGAAAGATCATGGAAAATAGAATATAAATCTAAAAAAAATCTGATTATGTATTTTTAGTAACCTCTTCCACAAGGAACGTTTTAGAGAACTTAAAATTTTAGGTTTTCGTTTTGAAGCTGTTAAACCAATTTAAAATATAGGATACCCTCCCTCACCTGAAAATGAGAAATATCCATGAACATAGAATGAAAATTTGAATAATTTGTTTCTGTGTATTTTCGTGCATTTTTCGACGACGAGAATTTTAGAGAGGTTATAATTTTAGGTATTTTAGGTATATTCAATGTTTTATTTTCTTTGTTTCTTTTTCAGGTTTTTGCCGATCAGTCTATTTGCCTCCTATTTCCTATGATTTGAGTTATAGAAGGCTTCAATTAAACACAATCACAGGAAACAATGGCATAGACTACTTGGAACTACTAAATTTCACTGAACATAATCACTACTACTGGACATAATTCACTGCAAAATCTTCAAAATTCGCTTCACAAGAACAAGAATCAGCTCCACCTACTTTTTGTAGACCTTTTTTAAGTAAATCTTTGGAAAATTACATAAGTATGAACTTATTGGCTCCACAGGCAAAGCGCTTTTACTGCTAAAAAGGGCCGTGCTTCTTACGTCATCTTTCAATCTATGATGCAAGTGGCCGGGCATAAGTTTCTTATTTGGGTGTTCTTTTCTAGAAGTGAAAATGGCCTGAAAATGGACAGACACTTTTTTCTTATCAATTTTAAACTTATATTCCTAAGTCCCTGGAGCTAGGAACCCCGACACACAATAGCTAATTAAAAAAAAAAAATTGTTCCCCCAACGAAGGCCAAATTTTTCTTCTAAGCAGCTTGGAGCAATTTACCCAATTAAGTTCCTGGACCAAGGGGGAAATATTGTATAAAAGACGATTTAGGGCCAAGGGTCATCTAAAAATGCGCCAGAAATCTTAGTTTTGACTGGTTTGAAACTTATTATTAAAATTCCTTGCTACGAAGATTATTTTGAAAGTTTGAAAATTAATAGCTTAATCAGTAAGGTTATTACGCCTTCAGGCTCCTCTATTTCATCATCCTTATTTAAGGAAAGGGAATTACAAGCTTTTGGATAAAAATAAAACACCGACGAAACTAGTAATCCAAGAAAAAAAAAACTGAATCGGTGGATTACCACTTAGTAAAACACTGGGACAGGACACTTCGGTTGAGCAAGATAGTTCAACTATGACAACTCAGAAGGTATTAATCCAACTCAGACAACTCTGAAAGCCACCTAGATAATATACTCCCTTCTTTTAATGGATACTTTCAACTATAGGGTAGAAAGTTTACCATTGACAAGCATATTCAACCTTGCTTAGACCAGAATCATGCACGGATTCTCAATTTTAATCTTCTGCTTTACAAAACTTGGATTTAAGTTCCTCCTCCTAAAATAAATCTGATTTACCGATTGACCTTTTCTTTCTGTCCAATTTGTTTCTTAAGCTCACAAGTTTCTCGACTTTTGTAAGACGCTCTTTACTCTCTTCACTTAAACAAACAGTTGAAATCCAAGCTTTTTCTTATATGAAAGTTATTTTGCCGTATCTGACTTTAAAAAATCTTCCTTTTATAAAAAAAAGATTACTTATTTATAAAATTAAAAAAACTTTAAAAACCTTATTTCAGTTTTGCCCTTAACCTGCAAAATGAAAGTCTTGCAACATGCCGCCTTTTGAATTAACCATAGCTGACTTTTGAATTCTAAAATCGACCTACATTGAAGTTCCTTTTCATTGCCACTGTTTTCTAGGTTAATACATTGCTGCTGTTATTATTCGGACCTCTTCTTCAGAAAGTCAGACAAATTTTTCAAGGTATCTATAAGTCACCATAAATTATTTTGGTTAATATTTGGGCCAGTCTTCTTACAAATAACAACATAACCATTTTGATTTTTCAGTTTGATGATGCTATTGGGAAATGCCATAAGATGTTTTGTGTAAGACCAAACATGTACGCAAAAGTTTATTACAAAACGGTCCTACATTTCTAAAGGGATGAGGGAAGGGGGGAGACAAGGCACTGATCCAAAGAAACAATAATTGATAAACTATGCCTTAGAACCTCCTGTGCCTCCAGAGGTGCTTAGGGCATCCAAGAACAGTCGCTAGGCATCTCTCATTACTGCGGCCGCCCAGACATCTTCTCATTCAGGTTGGATTGAGGTTTCCGACGTCAGCCCAGTAGCTGCGTCGTAGGGTATTTTTGGGGCGTCCTCTTCTTCTGGTACCAAGTGGCTGCCACTGAAGGACGAGTTACGGTAGTCGAGTTTCGGATATGCGGATCACATGACCAAGGTATCTCCACTTCCTATATTTGATCACCTTGGTTACCAGTGGCTGAGAAGTCTTCTGTCGTATAGTAGCGTTTGTTACTTTTTGGAGCCAGTGGATATTTAGAATGCTCCTTAAGGGGTGACCGGTGTCGACGCACAAAAAGCATACAATTCAACTTGGATAATAGATGGCTTCGAAAATTAACGGGTTTTAAAAGTAATGACGTACATTTATTAAGGCAGTGTTTTTATGTCTCTCTGTAAAGGGTCGTTACTTCGCTGAATAATTTCCGCTTTACCGATTCTGATTTTTTTTTTCTCCAGAAAATTAAAAAGCATAGAGATTACTTAATCTAGTGGCAAGAATCTGTAACATTTTAGCAAGAATCTAAAATTTAGCAAACTCTTACAGATGACTAGTTGTCATCAAGAATGTGTGGTTTGACTAGTAAGAAGGGAGTAAAAATTGGTTGAAGTTTTCAAATGAATAGATTGGAGCAAATGTTTCTATGCAAAAGGCCTTGTACCTTGAAGGAGGAAAATAAAAAGAATGAGTCAGAGGTGATTTTAAATAAACTGGTAATTTTAAGAAATGGGGTTCATTTTGATTGAGGAAAATTTTATACGCGGGGAGAATTTTTCTGAAGGTGAACCGTCTGAGAAGGGAATTAGCTGACACAATAAATACTTGAGTAGCTAAAATAAACTTTTGTTAAAAACCTAATTCGAAACTTGATTTTTCATTGGGTTTGCCCAACTCGTTAAAAACTGAAGCATTTTCTCAGAAGCGAGGCCGTATTGAGAGTTGGTTTAACTCCTCTGGAATTTTTGTCAGACTCGTAAAAACTCAACCAAAATATATATATAAACAAATTTTGATGTTTTTTTGTCCCCCCCCAAAAAAAGAAAACCAAACAGATACTGTCTTGCTTAGAAGTCATGCAATCAATTTTATTTGCCCCTCGATCAGTGGCGTAATTTTGTCAAAATCCTGGGGGGGGGGTGGCAAAGTTGGAGCCAATTTTCCCAAATCAAATGAAAATGACAGTGAAAACTGAGAAATGATCCATATATTACTTTAAAGACAAAAATATACTAAAGGAAACTGCCTGTTTCTCTGGATACTTGTATTTTGCAGGCTTATCTTAGTGACAAGATTTTTTGCAGAAACTAAATTTCAGCTGGGCGGGCAAACTGAGGTCTAGGGGGGGGGGGGAAATAGGGTGTAGAGGGACCAGTTGCCGCTCCTGTCCCATAGCAAATTACGCCCCTGCCTTCGATCCGTTAAGAAATGGCTTACAGATTTTGGTAATTGGCGGTACTTCTAAGCACCTTAATTACCTTTTTGAGCCTTGACTAAATCCTGGTCTGTATTTTCTTCTTTCGTGACAGAAGCAATTGTACTCCTTACGAAATCGCGCATCGTTCTGTACATGAAGGGGTTAGAAAATTCATAAAGATGGGGCTTTCCTTTTATCTTTTGGCCCAGACTGACCTTCAAAATAGATGAATTTTTTTTTATTTTGAAGAAACTCCTACCACGGTTTTAGCATTATCTAGACAGGATAATTTCAATGACAAGGACAGCTAAGAAGTATAAATTTATTTCCAGTATATAGTAATAACATACATATGTATAAATGCATTCGTTTTCAGCATTTGAGACTTTTTTTAGTGTACGCAGTAAATAAACGTTAATTCCGAATTACATTATCTTTGAAGCCATGTATGCAGTTTTATTTACCCGTCAACTCGTTTAGAAATGGCTCTCGGATTGCCATATTATGAGATCTTCTTCCGTCCAGAATTGAGGGTAATAAAGCTTCCATATATAATTTTGATCTAGCCCTTATGCTACCATTGCTGAAACATAAAACAAAAAACTCAAATACAAGAAGTCCTCAAACCGCAAACAAATTCCTTTTTTTTCATTTGCCTGCCTCTATGGTAGGCCTACCCTATTTCTGTAGCTAAATTCGGTACTTGTGCACTGTCTGGTACCCACCGCTATAACTGTATCAAATAAACCAGACACGAAACCCGACAAACGGGTATTTGCAATAGAGAAATGGAATGCAAAGTGTGGTTTCCATTGCGTTTACAATATTTAAACTGTTGTTTTTTGGGGTTTAGGGGGGGGGGAGGTACCTTGGTTAGGTTACGTATTTAATATATGCTATGCTGAAACAACCCCCCCCCCCCCACCCCCCAACGTGCAAATATATAGCCCAAATTTGTTTCTAAACTACTATATATTCATCCCATTTTTTTTATTAGCATTAACCA
Source organism: Artemia sinica (assembly GCA_027921565.1). Classification (NCBI taxonomy): domain Eukaryota; kingdom Metazoa; phylum Arthropoda; class Branchiopoda; order Anostraca; family Artemiidae; genus Artemia; species Artemia sinica. The sequence goes on from CM051275.1 coordinate 7,233,484, forward strand.
AACTTGACTTCTTTTGTGGGTACCATATTATGCACAAGTATCCTAAATTCTTAGACCTTGTAATAACCAATATTTAGATTTTCCCGATATGACACTAAACAGAATTTTAATCTATGAAAAAGGAGGGGAGGGGGCTTGGTCAAGATACAAAAATCACACTTCTTGTGTGATCGCACACAAGAAGTGTGCCCTTATCATCAACAATTCTGTTTAAACTTGAGAGCAAATGTATTGCAGTTTGGGAGTCAGTTAAAGAGAGAATACTTTCAGACTCTAAACAATAACCTATAAAAGATCTAGGGCAATGTGGATGGTACACAGTTCAGCAGACAAAATAAGGGATCCCAATGGAAGGAGAATATAAAGATTAAGGTCCAGGGATGGAATGCATGAAGCTGCTCCACCTCTCTTACTATGGACAGATTCATTTGCATAAATTTGTCTCTGATTAGGGTAATTTTTTGAAATTTGTTTTGAAAAAATAGTTTTCACCACATGAAGATATGGAATCAGGTTTTTATTTATAGGAATAAGATCATATTGACATTATGGTCTGCCTATCTCCTCTGGAGGGTGTACCAGCACATAAGGCTGATTAAGAAAAACTTTACTACAGCTTTTTGTGAAGCATCCCATTATGAAGCACAAATCATTTAAAAAACCAGTCTTATAGTTTGACTCCGTGAACTTAAACAAGTCACTTAAAATATATGGTTTCTAAAAGAATGAAAACAAATCTGATATGAACTAAGAAAAAGGGCTTATATTTATTAAAAATATAGATAATACCTAGAACAGAATCTTGAAAAATGGATCTGCAACAAAAAAAATGCGTGCACAAAAAAAAAGAAAAAATGCACAAGAAAGTTGGGTTATCGAAACTAAGAGCACAATTTTGCATTCAACCTACAAAAAATTCAATTTTAACCCTTTGGACCGCATTTATTTCTTGATGACAAATATTTTTTTTTTCAGTTCGAAACTTGTTGACACTATTTTTTTTATTATTTTTAGATATTTTTCCAAACACCCATTTCTTACCATTCATTCCACAGCGAAATGGGATCTCCAGATCCCATCAGTCTATTAACTACCAAAAACACATTTGCTGAAAATTATTATTGTATTAAAAGAATGATGCTTTACAACAGCTTATCATCCAAAATTAATATTTATTCAAACATTTTAACTTTACTTTGTGTGATACTCAAGAAAGCAGATTTTTTCCTTGTTGCAGCATAGAAAAACCCCACAAGATCGACAATAACTGTTTGGACGAGATTCCTTCTTTTTACTTGCGCAGATTTCACAACGAGACCTGGAGCGTTCAGCTGACCAGACTGGTAAATGTGATCCAACATTCCCTAGACGAACATCATCCGGTAAACTGAAAGCTCCCTTCCTTCTTTTCATGTTCTGATTTCTATCAGTCACTACAGGAGATCCGGAAAGAGGGCGTCCCCTTGTCGTTTCAATAGGTGGCTTCAAGGATAACTGTATTAGGCCTCTGGCTAATCTTCTTCTAAAGTCTATCAGTGGGATTTTTTCCCCTTCTGGCTTCATTACTTGATAAGAAGCATATGCGTTTGTGATGGTCATGTCCAAGAGACCAAAGAACAACCTATGCCACCACTTATAGCACTTTCGATTGGATCCGTAAATTCCACGCAACATGTCAGCCTGATCGATCCCTCCCATGTATTTGTTATAATCGCTGACCATTTTTGGACAAGATAGGGTCAATTTGGTTCCATCCTTTTTCTTCCTAGTAATTGTCGTCATTTCAGTTGAGTGCCAATTGGACGCCAAAAAGACGCTTTTATTGTCTCTCCACTTCAGTGCAACAATTTCTTGCTGAGAAACTCGCCAATCTGAATCACCTCTCCATCTTCTTGTCCTCTATAAGCTCAGGGAAGTGCTTTCTTGTGTTCCTTATTGTCCCACACACACGAATACCTTTTTTTCAAGTAGTACAATAATTCAATCGAAGTGAAATAATTGTCAAAATACACCATGTGGTGTTTGGACGCGAGGGGAGCAGTTAATTGGACAACTACTCTCCCTCCCAATCCCAATTGCGCCTGTACGGATGCTTCTTCTTTCTTTCCTTGATAGATTTCAAATCTGTAAATGTAGCCAGACATACATGCAATGCACCAGATTTTATATCCTCGCTTTATGGGTTTCATAGGGTTATATTGCTTCATACTGGATCTACCTTTAAATAATATCATACTCTCATCAACTGAGAGAGCCTCTGCCTCATTCCAAGCACCTGAGAACTATGTGTTCAGTTTTTCAATCAACGGTCGAATCTTGAATAGCTTGTCCTTACTCCCTTCGGGTATTGCATGGTTTTTATTGAGATGGATAAATCGTCGAATTTGGCAAAATCTGTTTCTAGTCATGCTCTTACATATAGCTGGGACCTGTACATCGTCAGAGCTCTCCCAGTACATTTTCATGTCTGGGACTGTATGGTATGACATGATTATGTTGATGCCTAGGAAACCCATGAGTTCAGTCACAGTTAAGGTCTTGAAGATCTTGGCAGAAGCTAATTTATCTATCTTTTGCTGGGAGTACAGGTTAGTTTGCTCAACAATCTGATCTAGTAACTTCCTGTTCCACAACCAAAGGAAGAAGTCTGTTGGTGTGCTACAATCGTCAAAAAAGTCACATTTTGGTCCACTTTCTTCCGAAAGCGTTCCCATAGTTGGGGCTGCCAAAATTCGTTTCTTCCATTTGGGTAAAAGCATATCGAAAGAAGAATTTTCGTTTGCAGTTTTCATGGCAATAGAAGAGGTAGATGTGACAGCTGAAGATCTAACAGCTCTTATGGTAAGCTTTGCAGGGCTCCTATCAAACTTAGTACCAACTGGAATGGCCAGTGGTATGGTTTGAGCTCGGCTGTTTTGGAGCAATTTGGAGTTAGGTGCTGCTGTATTACTTTTTGGTTCTTCAGAACCAATCTCTGGTATTAAAACTGCATCCAGCACTTCAATGCTGAGGCCAGACTCAGGAAAGACGCCTTGATCATCGGAGAGGTCGCAATCTGAATCTAATTCTGTGTCCGAGTCATAGTCAGAAGGCAATTCGTCTAGTAAAGTTGAAAGATTTTCTGCGGCTATTTTCTTCTTCATGTTCTGAAAAAAGACATTCTGTAACTAAACACAAGGGATGCATACAGGTTCCACTAGTCTATCTTGTACAAGGTAAGAAACCCTTGTAATAATGTACACAACAATTAAGGTAAGGTAATGCATGATATTGTAAATTGATTTTAAGAAATAAGATTAATAAATGACATTAATAAGATAGAGAAATATATAGGGAAATATTAATATAAAAAAATAAGCTTAATAAATAATAATATGTAAATATATCTAAACATTAAAAATAAAGAAATAATGAATAAATATAAAAAGTGCAGCAGTAAACAACAAAATAATATAGGGAAATAATAATAAAGACGAAAAAGTTATTAAAAACAACATTAATGAATTATAAAACAAAAAACAAGATTTTCTAAGCAAAGGATTCTCCTGCAAAATGGCAGACTCATGAAAATTGAGGAGGGAAAAGGGGCTCAATATATTTCTAAGAAATGAAATGCCAAAAAAGGTAATTTTTCCAAGAAGATACAAAAAAGGTAACAATAAAAATCTAAAGCGGTGACAGATCCAGGAGAGGGGGGCACGCGCCCCCCTAAAATGGTCTAAAGTAGTGTAATTTACTTAATTAACGCAGGTTTGCGTTAATTAAACTTGCTCCTAATGCTAATGCAAGTTTGTCGTATCAACCTATTTTGCACCCCCCCCCCTAAAAAACCCTGGATCCACCACTGATCTAAGGGGACAGACAAATGCATGGTGCGTTCCCCTCTGCCCCATCTACTATTGCTCTAGTATCTTGCTATATATTAGCTAGTTTTAAAAGATCTTATGTCACTAATTGTGCAAAAACAGATCAAAAACACACTTCACTCAATAAGTACTGTTACTGACTGACGGGACCTTGGGGTCCCAGAGCAAAATAGTTCTGTTATCCCAAACCTAGGAAAAATGAACCCGATTTCATGTAACGCACACTATAAATCAATTTTTATTAAATGGGGGAAAAAATCGCATTTACCTACCTATATCACAACAACCAAAATGCTTAGTTGCAAAATAAGATATTTTCCTGTCTGACTTTGGTACGTATGACAAATTTACTGATCATGTCGCGCAATTTGTATCCAATTTTTACAGGTGAATGACGTATTAATCTAATCGTCTCTGAAAGGAGTATTGGACAGCATCTATAATATCTCATTATTTTCAATCCGAGATGCCAAATCCAGCTTTTATTCAGCTGGGACCTGTAAATCCCGTCGGTCCCGAAAGGGTTAATAGATTACCTATCCATTAGAAATCTTCTAACACAATTAAAAAAAAGTAGCACCATGGAAAAAAAAATTATAAAAAAAAACGGAGAAAACTAAAAATTTTTGCCATAAAACGATTTTACCTAATTATGGCCTACGATACATTACACATGCACATCAGATTTACCAAAACAAATTACAACAGTTTTTCATGAAGCATACCTTTATTAAGCTTTTATTCAACTAACACAAATGATGAAAATAGGCTAACTGTTCAACACTCGTAAACCGAAATAAATCATTTTAAAATGTTATTCCATAATATCAAAAATTCTTACGATCGCAAAAAAGTAGCTTGCACTGGTCGTAAAAGCACAAATAAAAATAAGTGTACAAACTTGAACAATTTGTCTGTATTACAAAAAAAGACAATGACCCCAAAAAATAAATGCAGAACAAAGATGCAACTAAGTTAATACTCAGTCTAGCATCCATCCAACAAAATTTATTTTAATAAATCGACGATCAAATCGGAATCCGAAGAAATATGGAAATTTTCCTTGAAATGTCATGGAAAAAAGGTTAAAACATCATGAATTCCATCACAAGTTAACTACAGAGACTTATTTTGTAAGCTTCTAATGCTAAGTACAAATTGCAAGGCTTATTCTTTGATTTTTGTCTTATTCAAACTTGAATCAAATAGTTTGTGGTAATGAACTGCAAGTATTGAGCAACGCTGCTTAATTTTTACCGAAACCAAAACATCAGAATTCTTGTGTCAATATATATATCAAAAGAATCGGCTTATTATGCTGATAGTTAGTGTTACCCATCAAAAGCTACAAGCCTCAGAAAATTTGCCTGGTTTCTAAGACAGGGGGAGAAACACCACCGAAAAGTCAAGAGATCTTAATGAAAATCATATTATCACGTTCTGCGCATCCGAGAACCCTGTTGTAGTAGTTCCAAGCTCCCTTCTGCAAAAATGTGAAATTTTGTATTTTTTTTTGCAAGAAGAAAGATCACGGATACGTGTTTATTTGTTGTTATTTTTTTTTGTTTTCCCAAGGGGTTATTGTATCGAACCAATAGACCTATATTATTGGAAAAGGACTTATTCCGATTGAAATTAAAAGTTCTAGTGCCCATTTAAAGTGACCAAAAAGATTGGAGCGCAATTAGCCCTCCCCCTGACATTCATCACCCCTTTTCCCCTAAATCGTTCGATCAAAATTGTGAGATATAATGCCCTAACCATGGAGAGAATATGGCCCCCATAGCCCCTGGGGATGCATCTTTAAGTTATAAAATTTGCCCATTGTTTACGAATAGTATTTTTTATTGCGAAGTTGGCATAAATTTTTCGGGTGAGGGAGGGGTGGTGAATTTTCTGCTCGGGGGATTTTCCACAGGGAAAATTTTTCATCAGGAGAGAATTTTCCGAGGGGGGAGGGGGGTGAAATTTTCTGAGGAAATTTTATACTGGGGAAATTTGCCAAAATTCCTATGCGAAATTCTTTTTATTGTCTTACTTTCCCTTTGTCGAGTAAATTTTAAGGATGGCGATGTTAAGGGCAATTGTCCGGGGTAAATTTTTCATCCGGATTGAATTGTCTAGAGGATCTATCTGTGAGAAGGGGGAATTTTTCCGTGGAGGTGGAGCCGGATTTCTTGGCACTATTTCAAAAACCATCAGAAATTAAACTATAAAAAAATTATTTTTTTTTACTGAAATTAAGCAGCAACAATAAAGCTTAAAAGGAACATAAATTATTACGTATATACAGGGGGTTTCCCTCTCGTCAACATCTCGCTCTTTACGCTAAAGTTAATAACGACTCATGAAACACAAGGGTCATTTAATTAAAAATTTTAATTATAAAGTTAATAGCGACTCATGAAACACAAGGGTCATTTAATTAGAACAATAGAAATATTTTTTTAAAGTGCTAAAAAACTTTAGGGGGAAGAACGAGGTATTGAGGAGGGGGCGACCCCCTTCGTTTACGTTGAATTTCTGTCCGTTGTAATTTTTAACGTTGCTCCTTAATTTCCCTTGAAAAAACTTCAGTTAAAAACGATAGTAAATGTTCAAATAGGGATAAATCCTTTTAATAGATGTGAGAGTTTCTACTGATGACTGTCACTGTAAATGTGACAGAAGTATCCAGTATTTTTTGTTAATTATTACTGTCTATTAAAACGATTTATCCCTTTTTGAACTTTTATTTATCGTCAAGGAAAGTCAGTGTGGTATCCGCAATTATCTACTTGGTTTTATTGTTATTTTGTTTTTTATTTTTTAATTTAATTCGTATAGTAGCAATTATTTGTCTGTCGTGAGTGTTAATACTGTTCAAATTCTTTTTATAAAAACGGCTCTCGTATTTCCATATTTCTCGGTAATCTTGCGTCAACTATTTCTGGCAATATTGCTTCAAGATATTAGCATTATTTTCTGCCAGAATTCTTTGTCACGATTGATTTTCTCAATAAACGGATCGCCTTTGCAGAACAAAATAACAAAATAACCAGAATCTATGTTACAACACTCTAATTGCATTTGTATTTGGTAGAAATAATTATGTGACCTTTTAAGCTGTAATGTGCAATTATTTTTGTTTTCAAGACAAATATTTTTTTGGGATAGCCTCCATTCTTCTATATTTAAACTTTTGGCACTGAAAGGACATTTCACTTCCAAAACCGCCGTATCACCAGACAAAAAAGTGGCTATTTCATCAGGACTGGCGGCAAAATATCGGTATTTAATATGAACAAAAAGTCCTGTAGGATTCACTTTGCAGTCCATCTTTTTCTCAAAAGCCGATATAGCTATTTGTTCGTACATTTGCCCATGTTCCATTGCTTTAGTCTGGCGGTTTTTGGGATAAAGCAGTTGGCGCACTAACGGTGCAACAGTCTTTGTCCATCTTTTACAAATTATTCCAGCTACTGACGCAGTTATCCTATTTTTTCTGTATTCTAGCCATCTGTTGTCAATAAAATTTATCTGAAGTCGTATTGCTTCTTCTATTTCATAAATTTCTAAGTCAGCACACTGAACACGGTTTAGAAAATCACTTTTTGCATCTTCAAGAGAATCAAGATCTAAATCTGGAACACATGCATTCGGGCCGTAGTTTTTGTCGGGTTTCGAAACTTTCTTCGTAAATGGTTTTCCAAACAGACGTCTTTTAGCTTTCCATGTCTGCTTGTTTATGGCCCTTCTGGCCCGCTGCTCAGCAAGTCGCTTCAACAAACGACTTGGTGTAGATCCTAACCTTGTGCGAAAAATATGCAAACGGCCAGAATGTCCCTTAGAATATTTTATGCCCGCAGCGGTAACACGCGTTGTGTATCGGGCTCTTTTTGTCACCATTATATTTTTTCCCCCGATAAGCTTAGCAAACGACTTGGTGTAGATCCTAACCTTGTGCGAAAAATATGCAAACGGCCAGAATGTCCCTTAGAATATTTTATGCCCGCAGCGGTAACCCGCGTTGTGTATCGGGCTCTTTATGTCACCATTATATTTTTTCCCCCGATAAGCTTAGCAACTATGCTCATAAAATACTCTGCAAGGTTGCTAGTACTGTTTCCGATGATAAATCGATGATATCTAGTTAAAATGCCAAAGGCTGAATGCATATGACTAAGAAAAATATTGCTTGGGGCACCTTCTTCGCTGAATTCAACAATTTTTCCTGCCATTTTGCAGCATTCTGGGCACTGTCTATGATCACTGCGAAAGAAATGCAATGGTATCGCTTTCAGCTCATTTACAAGGTCTTTGACCCCTTTCCCTTCTTTGGTTGTGCGTGCAATTGCGTTTCTTGCAAAGTCGCACATTTTCTTTATTTTTAAACCACTAAGAAGCCTCCTGCATTCGGGGTTTCTTTTTGCTTCATGTACAGCCTCTTTTTTAGGCACTTACATGCATGGTTGGCACACTCAATTTTTCGACATATCTACTGTACGGTACTTTGGCTGTAAGCTCTGCATGGGTGCTAGAGTCACCATCAGCGATAAATCTAACATATTTTAAAGAGTGCATAGTTGGAGCGATTCGAAATGACTAAAATATCAGATTCCATACCTGTGCTTGGTCTCTGCCAGTTCATAAAACACGTATGGTCGGGAAGCAAAGTGTTTTCATTCCTTCGATGCTTCATACAAATGCAACCGTATTTATTTCTAATCCCAACATGTAGAAGCTTTTTTGAATAAAATCCAATGACGACTCCTTAACCAGACAAAGCAGAAAACCTATTGCCATAGCTTCTAGTGCACCAGCCACCATCAACTATAACACAAGTCTCCACTGAACCATGCATGTTGGTTTTTTCGCCTGCTTTAATAGCCATTCTGCGCTCAATCTTGCCATTGTTCAGTAAATATTGATGAAGTGTTTTTTCCAAGTTCTCACCAATGTCCGTTTCATATTTTTTAAAACCTTTTTGTGAAATACAGTTTAAACCAAAAGTAGAAAAAAGCTCCTGAATTTGGGCAAGACTCATACCAGTGTTTATTGCACCAACTACTGCTTCTTTGTTAACGTTTATTGTCCCTGTGCTGATCTTTCGTCCTTTGGCTACTCTTTCTGTAGTAAAATTGGTTCTTTTTTGCCTTTTTTCATTCTGTTTTTCTTCTCGCTGTAAATCTGATTCCAAACTATGTGATTGGCGAGATGGTTTCGATGTCTTTTTCGGTGCTGGTGGCATTTCAGTGTGTAAAGTAACCTTTTTACTGCACGATTCACATTTGAAAATGAAACGTGAACGTAATTCAGCCCTGAACTCTCTGTCGAACATCATATTTGCGATAAGTTGTATGTCTTGGCACCTGAAAGTAGTAATCTATCTAGTACTTTCAAGCGTACATTCAAGCGTACATTCATTCCTACAAGAATATACAGTGTGGTTTCACGTGGACATTGCACAAAAGCCGGCAAACCTTTGCTTATAAAGTGGTCAAACACGTTTTGAGAGTATAGTCAAGGTTGTATAAGACAACCAGACTGGTTTTTGTGGCAACACCCATTTTTTAGGGCTAATCAGAGACAGCAGAGGTTATTCTATATACGATAACTTGATTGGTGATTGGATTCAAATAAAAGGAGTGATTTTCATTGCAATTCATATTAGTAAGAGAATTGAATTCAGAGAGAATAGTTTATTTGAGAGGATATTAGTAGAGAAAATGAGTGGTGCATTTATATTATTGGAGATTGATGGTGAAGCCGCCAGCAGCAAATATATACGAGTACCAAATGTGGCTGTGGAAATAACCGGAGGCTGTAGACTATGCCTTGAATGAGACGATATGTATGCTAGATACGTGATATCATTAAGCAAATTTAAGCTGGAGGAGCAATTATGTTTTGCTGCGAAACTGAATATTGTGCATATAAATAGACTTCAGGCAGCATTAGATGCGCTACTGAAATACATTGATGAGAACAAAATGCATCAGTGAATATTATTGTTGTAATTATGCTCAATAAAATTGTTTCTAAATCAAAGGTATTTTTCTTTCTATAGTAGACTAGCGTATATTTTTTAGAGTAGAAAAAATTCTGGTTAGTCTGAAGTTGGTTGTGAGAGTGTTAGGACTCTAAAAAATGGATAGATTTGAGAAAGAGCGAATCATGGGGAATCTAGTGCTTATGGAAAAACGTTTGATTCTAGATGATGATTTTCTAGAGCTGTCTATTCAAAGGAAGATATTTTCTCAGGGAATGCTTGTCGATATAATGAAAACTGATTCTCCATCATTAGACTATTGCATGAAGCTTTTACGTCGTGGTCCAAATGCATTTACACAATTTATTGATATATTAACCACGAAACGGCAAAATGATATTGTAGATATGCTTTTGAACACTAGTTTAGAAATTTAGGACTTTTTTTTCATGAGAAAGATGGTGTTCAAGGATGATTTACTCCTCTCTCTCTCTCTATCCTAGTCAATTTCTTGTTGTTGCTAGCTCAGTTTCATTGTGGCAGTGAGAGTGTCAACACATGAAAAAATGTTCCATCCATGCCCACTATGTATGTACACACTGGGCAGCTGGTCATCATGTGAGAATTGCACAATGATTGATGAGTATGATGAAAAGTGTAGATTATGCAACCCGTGTAAATTGCATAGAGGATATGCTGTACAAATTAAAGGTTGTAATTCTTGTCTTGAAGAGGTGTGTGACTCTCATCCTAGAGGGCACCTATGCTCCAATTGCCACTATGATAAATGTAATCAATGGGAGAATACATATCCCGGTATGATTGGAAAGAATCCTAAGCGAGATTTTAGTTTATTGCTACGAGATTGGTATCGTCGTGGTTTTAGATTGTTCTGGCAGGAGGAGCCAGGTCAGTGATTCAACTGTTGGAACAACAAAAGAATATGGTTTCTACGTCATCGTTGTGAAGACAATGGGTGTTATGATTATAAGCCCACTGATTTTTATTTGGCTGTGACGGAATGTGATTCGCAACTTGAGGACACTGTTTGTGACATTGCTTCAAATAAACAAATTGAAACATGTGAATTCTATAGAATGAATGAGAATAGTATCATTGACTATACAAAGAGATATGACAAGAGTGAAGTTACACTCTACTGTAGAAAATGTGACCCTGACATTGCAGTACATCAGGATGAGTATACTGTGAATTCAGATAATCTACCTGCATTAGTTGTTGTCGACAAATACCTATACCTAGTAGAAGATGAAATCTAAAGCGTAGAAAAGTCGTTTTTATCATGTATATACATTTTTTTCATTTATTAAGAAACAATTTCACATACATTTTTAGAACATTTTATTCGTGTGGCACTAAAATCTATATTAAATACGCTTGTAAGTATATTTTCCACTAGAAAGTCGTTCAATCGAGGTAAGTCAATGTAGATGTCGAGAAACTGCTTGTAGGTATAGCCACGACATCTGAACATGAAAAAGTGTAGTGCATGAAAGCCACATGTTTTAGTCGTTAAATCCTGTACTTTTCGTTGATTTTGAATAATAGTTTTCCCACTTCTTTCAATAAAGTTGCTGATGTAAGGAGTATAGAATTTATACGAGAGGCCAAGAGGATCAAAAAATTCAATATTCTTCGCTGTTTGAAAGATGCATAGCCAATGGCCGGTCTTCAAAGTCGATGGACTGCTATTAACAATGATTAGGGTATTGTTAACACTTGGAATTTTTTCAATGAAGTCCAACGGTATGCAATAGGACTTGTACTGGGACATGTATGGATCCATACTAAATACGTTGATTATTTGGTTTGTGTTCATGGTGCTAGGTCTTGTAGAAAATGTAACCGTAGGGTTTATTAGTCGCCTGAGTGTACGCTGACAACAGAAATTTTGGGGCGCCGGGGTATATCTGTTTATTGAGAGTTGTTAGTGAGCTAGAATCACGAACAGCTCGATAGATAATATAGATGGTGCAATTCAAAGCAATGGTTCGCATACATTTGTTCTGATGAAACAGATTGTGTAGAACTAGGGTTATGGAAATGTGTTCTTGATGGGAGCGAACGGTGAACAGTTGTAGCATTTCCTGTGAGAACTGTTCAATGGATTCGGCCAAATCATCAATAATCAGCCACGAGTTCGATTCAATACTATTGAAAACATCAAGTCCCCGTATGAATTGTATTGGTATGGTTGTGGCAATAACTTTTTTTTGATCATAGGACTCCTGCCAAATACTATAGCAATAGTAGATTTTTTTCGGTTTTTCCAAAAACATTTTATCGCAATTTTGAGTTATTTTAGTTAAAAGTGTTGTTTTCCCTGACATTGAGGGCCCACACAGAAATGATTTGAAGGGTGTTTTAAATTGATACATGCTGCTGCTGCTGTTGACAACAGTTGGACTACAACTAACTGTAAATCATACGTGTCCAATGAATAAGTAGTAGTAGTAGCAATAATTTTCCAATAGATCTATCTAGTATGTTAACAAGAACAGTTGACAAAATTTCATGGCAGCATTTATTTCGGCAACATGAAAACGTCTATTTGTTCAACAATTGACAACGATAAAAATGACACTTTATGTACAACAAAAAATAAAAACACTTTTTGTCCATCAACAGCAATCACCAACTATCTGTACAACACTTATTGTCTTAAAAACACTTTAATGTACAACAACAACAACACTTTATGCAGCAAACACACACTTTTCTGTACAACAACAACAACAAGAGCACTTGAAAACAACACTTGAAAACAGCACTTGAAAAAAACAATTGGAACATGAACTAGCACAGTTGAAAATTATGAATTTAAAAGTGAGGCCCCCCCCAGGGCCGCGGGGCCGAAGGCCGGCCGGCCATGGGCAGGACCCCCCCCCCCCCCCCCCCAGGGCCACCGGCTGCGGGCGGGACCCCTCCCCCAGGGCCGGCCGCGGGAAGGCCCCCCCACCCCCCGGGGCCAGCCGTGGGAAGATCCGACAACATGAGCTTTTTGGAAATTTCCAGTACTGAACTGCCGCCCGCTATATTCTTGTTCAGTACCACATTTCGCTTTCGCCTGTGTAGAAGAACCATGCCAGTCTCTATGCTCGTGAACGATGTAAAATTGGGATCGGCAATAATTCGTGCACACTCTAGAGGGTCAGTCACAACTTCGCAGCGAGATCTGTTACGTACGATTTCACACATTTTGCCAAACGCTGAATTTAGAATCAGTTTGTACATTTCCTTCTCCACCTTTGAGTTTGCTCTAGAGCGTTTATCGACAAAAGTGTCGATAAACGTCTTTAAATATGGTCGCTGATTGAACTGCAGGACCCTATGTATTTTGGTGATCTTGAAACCATTGTTCACCATCCAGTGCAAAAGCACATGGTGAACAACCATATTCCCCTTAGGGTCCAAATCAGCAATCAGTTTTTGCTTAGAGGGAGTCCAGTGCATCCCCATATCCTCAACCAATGATCGATTGTAGGGGCTCAATGAGTCCCTGCTCACGGGTCGATTGATACAGGGAAAAACAAAATCTTGGACGGAGTCGTGAAGCGCCAGAGGAATGTGACCGTCAATTTCAAAGAACCATCCTTGTGGCCCATTGTCCTCGACGGTGGTAATGTCGGGGAACTCACAAGGATTCTCAAGCCATTGATAGTTCCCACACGGCAAAGAGTAGTGAGACATTGCCGAAGGGTACAATGAGTTCATGTCCAAGAACACTGCATTTGACTTTGCACCGGTGCTGTTTCGTCCACTCGGATTGGTTGACAAGACAAGGTCCCCATGAAAAACATACCCTCCCCTCATTGAACGCTCTACAAAAAGGTGCTGATCTACATCTGTGATTAGGCCTATTTCCTGCCTACTAATTTTTAAAATCAAATCCATCACCAAATGGGGTGTGGAAAAATAGTAGCCTATATTTAACCCGAACTCTGAATAGATTTGATCTGTGTTCTTGCAGACTATATCCAACAGAGTTAAAACGTCACTGGCCAAGTACAGTCTACAATAATCCCACCCATTTTTACAATCCCCCTTAGACCACACCTTCTTGGCAAACTCATAGTCCTCGGCTGTGCATTCACTGCTGGTCAGTGAACTGTAGAAAGCTTCAATTGGAGGTAGTTTCACCTCGCTTAAGCGAGCGCCAGAACAGTAATAGTCGTATGCGTATACACCTTTGCAGGTCAACAGGTCATACATTTCACTGTCTGGAAAGTGTTGTTTAAGCAAGGGAAAGCTATCAAAATTGTCGCTTTTCTGCACTTGAATCAATTGACTCAATGCCTTGGGAAAAAACTAAAGGAATCTAAAAACCTGATTTTATTCCAACACGTATGCCCATTATCCACTGCCTGCCATTTCAGCCCGAGAAGCAACAACTTCTCGGCCGATTTGGGGATAATGTTATAGGTAAATGAATTGTTCACCCATGGACTGTCTACCCCCCTCCCTCCCTGTGCATACGTGCCAGTGCCGGTAAAATAAGATTTAAGTCGTAATTTGAGTTGTGGATAAAAACAGGGATAAAAAACTGCTGGCTAACATTTAAGTTACCCGATTGATGCGCAACCCCTCTAAAATTACTACCCCCAGATGAAATTTCCTGCCACAAGTGATTATGATCCCTGACTTTCCCCCTCCCACCACCTCTTTTCCCTTTAGTCCCCTTATCCCCCTCTACAAACTCCCCCTTACAAACCCAACATATTTTTTGATTTTTAATCGCGAGACGATCCTCTGCAGACAAAACCATTGGGTAATGGGCATTTCTCAAACGAGAAATAGCACCATTAGCTGTGCCAATTAGTTTAGACAGTGCCTTGACCATGCACTCCTCCTCATCCAATGTTTCTACTATTTCTAACAACCGCATGGTGTTAGAACTGTTTCTTTGCGCATGAACATAGGACACTGCAATAGCTTGATGTTCTTTGACTCGGTTTGGAAATTGGGAATCATTCATCTCCACCAGCTTAGCTTCACAGTCTAATGACATTTTGTTGCACTGGAGGAGGGTGTTTTGAAAATTTTTAAAACGTAAGATCGCCCTTTCCTCTGAAACCGTTTCCACTGTCTGGTAGCCATGTCGGCTACAATGCCTCATGTGATTTTGCAACTTTAATTCAGTCCAAAATCGAGAGAGGCATGTCGGACAGGAGAAACGTGAACTCTGTTTCTTACCCTCCCCCAGAACTCTACTGATGTCTGTGATCGGGTTAAAATGGCCAATTGAATTGGTAAGGTCACTAGATGGTGGTGTATACAACAACCAAACCCAGTGTCTGACTAATTCGATTGACGGGCCCCTTACAGGGAAGACCACCCCCTTCTTTTTTAAACGAACCCCATCTTCAAATTCAGTTTCATACTGAACCACAGTAACGCTGATATTTAAATGGGCATTAGCCCTTTCAAAAATATCAATAGATCGTAGCGTCACTGGGTATTTTCCCTCTAAACAAGAGAAATCTACAATGAGGAAATTGGACCCTTCCTTCCCATGTACAGCCCAATCGTCCAAATTCGTCTTGGTAGCGTCACGTGCTAGAGGCTCGAATGCTGATATGAGGAAGGCATACTTGAACATTTTTGACCTGTTTCAAATTAAATCCGCTGGACACCTTGACAACCTTCTAGATCTGGATTATGTTTTAAAACTATTGCCCTTTCCCTACCCCCTCTTAAAATAAAATCTTTCTTAAATTTACAGATATTAACGCTTAAATTTTCAATAAATAAAACTACAGACCCGCTACCGTTTTCATTAAAGTTCTCAAGATAGGCTATAATATGACCTACCCACTCCAAAAAAACACCCTCAAAATTTTCTAAATTCGGATAAATCACGCGCATCTCGGAATGTATATAGTGGTGGTAAACTTCGCTTTTCCCCTCATTTAAATAAAACACCTTTAAAACAATCGAAACCTTAATTGAATCCCTCCCCCACAATTGAATTTGGTTCTCCAGCAGTGCACGAATTTTATCTACATAGACATGCACAATTTCTACGGGATCAAACACATAATTTCCCCCCATAAGTGAATTAAATGGATCCCCAAAAGTCGCAGTGTAGACAACTATTGTATTTAAAATTGTGTTGGACAGCTGAAATTCGGGAAATGGTGTAAATTGGACATTACCCCCCTCCCCCTCTTGTATATTATCAACACTCCCTCCCCCACGTTGTTCAACAATATTTGGGGTATGCGAATGCTCCACTTCAGTTGTTTGAAGTGGATTCGTTAGGGTATTGGGGGCTGGAGGAAGAGGAGGGTTCCCCGTTAATTAGTTTGTAAAATCCTCCAAAAGCTGTAGTGTATTTTGACTCAAGTCCCCCTGCCCAACTGCGCTATAATCTACATTTAAAAAATCATCTAAAAACTCATCAATATTAAACGGTATTTGACTGTCAGGTAAAATGTTATCGTCCCATGTTGAATTGCTGTTGGAGAGCTCCTTTCCTTTACCAGCTGATGATGACGGTGACAAGGAATAAGGGACCAATGGCTCATTTTCCTATAAATGAAAAATAGCTTATTTTCAAAGTGTTCAAATCACCCCTACTGTTTTAAAAATTTGGATTATTATTTAGATATTATTTAAATCGTGCTTAGTAGTAGTAGCAGTATGCACATGGTAGCATTTGGTTAATTCACTGTTCCCCACAACTATCGATATTCTGAAAGTTCCAATTTCCAACTTAATATAAGATATTTACAATCTAAAACGTCGCTTTACATAGAAGGTCAAAATTTGATTCTGTTCAAACAACTCCCCTCAATTTCCAATATTTAATGCTCCCTCTCCGAGCCAGCCATCGCGGTGCTTTCCCGCGGCGCTTCCCGGGCGCCATAGCGCTTCCCGGGCTCGACGGCTCCCAGCCGTTTACATAATATCCAAAAAAAAATATTGTTAGACCATAAGTCGTTTCTCTCTCTCTCTCTAATTCCCTACACTGGGATGTCTAGGACTCATTAGCTTAATTATTGTAAGCCGCGTATGTTCTGTTCCATGCGTATTCTCAGGGAAACACTACAAATAAATGGGAAAACGTTAACTCTTATTGCCAATGCTAAGCCCTAAATTCTTGGCAAGTTGTAAGCTGTCAAAAATATTATGCAAATTAGAATCCATATGTGCAATGAGATAAATGGGGTTATCTCTGTCCTTCTCCATAAAACTATAATATTCAATTGTGAAAAATAGCATTTTGAGTTTCATAGTGAAGAGATAGCAATAAAAACTAGAAATTACCTAAAAATATTATTATGAGATATTGAAGAGATTATCTTCATTGGATAGTCTTCATTGTAAAATATTTGAAAGTGTATATTTTCCGAGAGGGGATTTTGGGGGTGAAATTGTTCATAGTAGCCATACTTGACACTGACATCAACATTTTCAGAATTGAATAGATTCAATGAGGAACTAATTGATGGATATGATTCCTTGTGGGGGAGATAAGTCATCTTAAGAGAAGAAATCCTTCTTTGATCTAACAGTCTTTTTCTTTTTCTTTTTCTGCTTATTGGTCTTCCTTGTTTTATTTCTCAAAGTCATCGTTGATGTCCTTCGCTTCCCGCCTGGGTGGAGACTGATGAGTGAATGACGCGCACGCATCCTTTTCAATCTCTCCCCATTTTGCCGAAATTTTAGTTGCTCACCAACGGCTCTTGCTGAAGATCTAATATTTTCCTTAACACTCTCCTTGAAATTCTTGCCCGACCCCCCGTCCTGTAGTGTTGAGGCAGCAAAATTTGATGCAGCAAGTACAAGATATTATCTGGCAAGGGGTAGTGCAGAACGAAATAGCCTAGCAAACCAGCTACCAAGACCATAGCCAGACATTGTAGTACGCCCCTTGTAGTAGTCCAATCCATTGCCTATTTGACGTGGACTCAGAGCACCAACATAGCGATCGATATCGGGAGAGACAAATGGAATTCTTCTATTGTTCATTTTAGGTGATTATGTCGCGGACAATGGGTCGAAAATGACATGTAATTACTGCTAAGCCTTTTTTTATTGCTTGAGGATCACCCAATTCACTTCTTAGTGTTAACTGACAGAGTTCCAAATACGAAGTGTTTACAGGAACATACTGAAGATGCTTTATATTATAGTGATGTACAAGTTCATGAGTTGTTTTTCGTTCAAGAATACGTAGGAGGGGGACATTCGAATTACCAACTCTCGATGTTTCCACAAAGGATACATAGAGAAATATACAAGAGTCCGAGGTGAAACCAGGTGGATAATCAGCAAAAATAACTTGATCCATCCCTAAAACGGTGCCAGCATTTTTCCCATTGATCATATTCTGTTTAAAGCCAAGAACGTCTCTCAGATTATTATTGAGAATAATTATTTCAGTGTCAACAGGTGTGGTAATGTAAATCCTATCGTGTTCCAATGAATAATTAAAATGGAATGTACCCTTCCTACGATATGAGATTTTTCTATTGGTTTTACGACACCAATCTATCATATTATCATATTCAATATATTTCAATTTAACATGTGGATATTCGCTAGATTTAAGTGCTTCAACCCATTCATAGTCGACAAAGAGTAACCAATCGAATGGTATAACTTTTATATCATACACACGATCCTTTCTCAGGATATCATAGGTATTTTTGAGAATACAGTCGACAAGAGCCACTTCATACGCACCGTCAAATTTAATGGCGGGGGAGAGTTTTGTCCAAATATTACTTGTCTTATTCAAGTCGTTGTAGAGAGGATCGGAAACGTTTGACATAAATGTTACATAGAAATCATTGGGCATTGTAAATATCTTCAACACCGATCCAAGAATCAAAATCAGAGTTGTATCCTAGCCACCGAACAAGTAACTGTTTCCTACCCCTTTGAGTACGAGTCTTTAATATCTTTTCAATCTGATAGATTTCACTATTATTTTTAACCTTTTGTAGTTCATAGTCATAAAAGCCGCCGAGAATCTCTTCATCTTTGGTATCGTGCAAACGATAAGTTACGGGTTTAGTGTCTAGGATTTTTGCCACTTTAAAAAGTTCTGTGAACCACAAGTAATTCTCCTTTTCAAAAACATTATTTGTTCTATTAATTTGAACAGTATCACCAACATTGAATTTATTTTTCTTCTTGACAATCGTTTCATTGGAATATTGTTTAAGAAAGGTGTCAATTGTATCATGATCAGAATGATGAACTTCCGTTGGGGTTGAGTTGGACAATGATCGTTGAGGTCGTTGATTATAAATCAACATGATTTTACCTAATCTTGAACAAAAGCCGGTGTATTTTTCAATGTACAATATCTTGAAATTAAAAGTCGAATAGTTCTTATCAATCGTTCGGCTAATGCAGCCTTTATGGGGCTATGACTATGATAGAGCAGTGTACTATATTTCACTAGTACTTTTGCAACATGGGGATTAACAAATTCACAACCACGATCCGTTTGAATTTTTTTATACGAATCCTGTTCGAGAATACTTTCTATAGCCTGAGCAACTTCAACGCCTCTCTTCGAGCGCAATAGAATTGCATATGCATAACGACTATAAACACTGATTGCAAGTAGAATGTACTTGTAAGGTGTATTGTGACGTTGTTGAATCTCATCTAGGGTCAGGAGATCTGCTTGCATTATATGCAATGGGAAAAAGGCTTTAGTTTTTCGATATTGATTAGCACGAAGTCTATGATTTCTATGCAGAGTGTAACTTGATTCATTTTGTAGATAGTCTTGTACACTTTTAGTGTGAACACCAGTGACTTTGGAAAGAGTGGTGGGGGAACTTAAACTCCCCGCTTCACCAATATTTTCATAAACACCTTTCAGAACTTCAACCATTTTGAACGTAAACAGGTAGTGTAACGTCCGCTACCCTTTTGTATACTTGTTGTGGTTGGTGATGGGGGTGATGATGACTTGATACGTTTTCACTTTTGTCTAGCTATTAATAGTGTGCTCCTCTTAGCCACCATTGTCAAGTTTCCACTGGGTGTGCTAGTATTTTCCAAGATCGATTTAAAATCTTCTTCTTCTTCTTCTTCCTCTTCATATTTTAATGGTGTTGTTGATGATGATGATGATGGTGCATGTTCATTTAATTTTTTTAGAATTTGTCTATTGCTAATAAGACTTTTGGGGAAATTTAATGTATTTAGAAAGTTGTTTAGATGAGCGTCAAATGATAATAGTCCTTTACGATTTGTAACCATATCATAGATTGAATCAAGTAGATTATAGCTCTTGCCCTGAATTATAATCCCTTTCCCATTGCTATCAACTTGAATATGATCTTGACCACTTTCCATGAGATAAGTTAGGAGTCGTTTACTTTGTTCACGATATGAGTGGGGCATTAGATTTCCAATTTTCAATACAATTGAATGCAATTATTCCTTGTTTAATTGTGTTCAGCAGCTGCGGAATCCTGAGGAGATGATTCTTTTTTGTGAAAAATACCACTGGCCTTCGTACGATAGGGCTTATGTTTTTCCACTCGGCGAAGTGCATCTTGAAGTAAAATCACTTTTTTATCATCTTCAGTATTCTCGTTGTCAATGAATTTACTCAGATTGTTCTCAAAGTGTTCCACAGGTGAGAGAGCGAGTTCTATTGGAGTCAACTTATAGGGTTTTGCCATTCTCTCTCTAGAGAAATCTTTTTAAAAATCCTGCAATTACTGGCAGTGAAAGTGTGAAAAAGCTACCACCCGCCTGAAGAAGACGTTTCTTTTTAAAATTCTTCCCTTTCTTTTTAGAGGCCAATGTACGTACAATGGAAATATGTTGCTTTGCTTGTTGCTTAACTACTTCTGGCAGTTGAACATTACCCTCGGTCAAATTTAAACAAAGTTCAGATATTAGATTAATGAAATCATTGTCAATACCATGTTTGAGTATGGCTTTCCTAAGCGAGGGTTTTGAAGTGCTTAGAACTGAAAATAAATGTCTATTTTCATGTAGTTTCTTCAGTGTCATGATAGCAACTAATAGGTCTTTTTACTGTTCTCGGTGAAATTTACTGTAATTTCATTGTCAAAAATATCTGTGACTACACGCAGACCCTCGGGTGTATCTTGGTTGCAGCGGTAGCTAGCAATCCGGGTTGCAGCGGTAGCTAGCAACCTAGTAAGAGACGATCACGTCCAATGTTAAGAAATATAAAAACCCAAAGTTCCTAAAAAAGGAGTCAGATCAAAACAAAAAGTACACCATTAGAACCGCCTTGCCCGAAACCCCTGTATAGGAAACTTTCTGTCCCTTGGCTTGAACAGCAGGGGAAATATATTGGCTTGAAAATCAAGAAAATTAACTTTAACCACGTTATTCTCCCCAAACGGGATATTTTTTCTCTTTTCTTTTTTTGTATCCAGAGATAGCTTGGCACTGGAACATCGTAGATAGTTGTTCAATAGCTCATTTTAAAGGAAATTAATTGGGTTAAAAACCTTTTCTAACTAAAATAAATTATTTCTAAAAGAGAATAAATTTTTCCACCAAAAACTGCATTTTCGATGTCTTTTCACACTGCAGTCTTTCAAACATAATCGTATACGAGCGGTAAGATTTGAACCCATGCCTCCGAAGAGACTGGTGGCTAACACCAGTGCCTTGGACCACTTGGCCAGGCTGCCTCTCACAAATAAATATATATGTGAATTTGGGTTGCAGCAGTAGCTAGCAACCTAGTAAGAGACGATCAGTCCAATGCTAAGAAATATAACAAAACTCCTAAAAATAGAGTCAGATCAAAACAAAAGTACATCATTAGAATTACCTTGTCTGAAACCCTACTAGATAAATAATGAATGTCATCATAGTTTTATATTAGAGCTATGACGTGAATAGAAAAACACGAAATTATATTGTTGTTTCTGAAGACGTCATGAAATAATATCATTGCGCTATGACGTCAATAAAATCATTACGCCGTGACGTCGTAATTACTATATGAGAAGCGTCAGAATTGTAAATGTTCTCATTCATAATTACATAATGGTTTCAATCAAGCAAGCTGCAAGCAAGTTGAAAAAACAGTACTACACAAACAACAGAGATAGTATCTTGAAAAGAAAAAAGCAAAGGTATTCAACCGACCAGGCGTATCGAGAAGTAATAATTGAGAGAGCAAAACAAAGGTATTCAACCGACCAGGCGTATCGAGAAGTAATAATTGAGAGAGTAAAACAAAACAGCAAGATGTGTTATCACAATGATGAACATTATAGACATGCAAAAATTGAGACAGCCAAACAAAAGTTCAAGGAGAGTTATCACAATGATGGCATTCAGAAATACAAGAAGATGGCAAAAATGCAGGCTGATCTTTGTAAATTGAGAAACATTTTACGCATGTTTTATCGGGATCACGAAAAGTATTCAAAATTACAGATTAAAATTCTCTTTGAAAGAGCGGATGCTGTTGAAAAGTCGGCTAGAAATTCTTTGGCAAAGCTTCATAGTAATATCCAAAAGAAATGTTGTCAGTTTAACGAAAAGCTTCCAAGGTATGGATTGGCAACTGCGGAACAGTTTATAGATGCAATGGAAAATGTTCGACAACACAGTGAATATACGGAGGCGTACTTCTTAGAAAATTCGTATATTAATTTTGGAAGGAGCAATTGCAGTTTATGTAGCAGCAATAAAAATATATATACAAGCATACCTATCAACAGCGAAGGAAATGCAATGTTTTTCAATTATGGCGAAAACGAGCCTGTTAGGGTTATTAGTAAATGTGTTTGTAAGACTAATGATTTAGAACAAATTCCTGGAACACCGACTCAAGAAAAAAGCATTTCTAACTGTGTTTTAAACAGTTCGTTTAGTTCTACTGAATATTTGGCAAAAAATTCTCTGTGTAGTAGAACAAACTGTCCTGAAAAGTACGAGACAACTATTGAAAAATTCTCTAAAACTAGATCTGACAAGGAAATTATGATGGCTGAAGTCACCTATAACAATCTGAGTAAACATTCAAAACCAAAAATTGGGCAGCAGGTTACTTGGCAATGTCACCCTGATATCTGCTTTTGATTAAGATCCAATATGATATAGCCATAAGGTTCATTAGTTGCCTGATTGTATGCTGAGAGCAGAAATTTAGGGGCTCCGGGGTATATCTGTTTATTGAGAGTTATTAGTGAGCTAGAATCACAAACAACTCTGTAGATGATATAGTAGGTGCAGTTCAATGCAAGTGTTCGCATACGTTTGCTCTGATGAAAGAGATTGTGTAGAACCAGAGTAACGGAAATCTGTTCATGATGAGAGCAAATAGTGAACAGTTGTAGCATTTTCTGAGACCATTGTTCAATAGATTCAGCCAGCTCGTCAATAATCAGCCAAAAGTTTGGTTCAATAATGCTGAAAACATCAAGTCCCTGTATGAATTGTATCTGCACCAATCCCTTCGTGCCAATTGCTTTTATTTTATTGTATGACTCCTGCCAAATACTGTAACAATAGTAGATTTTTTTCGGCTTTTCCAAAAACATTTTGTCGCAATTTTTAATTATTTTAGTTAAGAGTGTTGTTTTGCCTGACATTGACGGCCCACACAGAAACGATCTGAATGGTGTATCAAATTGATACATGTTCCCTTCAAGAGTTCACCTAGACAACTAACTGCAGGCTATAGCTGTCTAATGACTAAATAATTTCCCTACTACTACTAGTCCGTTCAAGAATAATAAGAAGACAAATAAAGAATCATATTTTCTTTTAATATACACACATAAAAAAGTAACAACACTTAAAAAATACTACAATGAACACATGAAAGCACATTAAACATGAAAAAAATACACTTTTTTAATTTATTTATAATAAAAAATACAACAATTACATAAGCACTAGAAAAAAAACACTTTAATAAATACACTTTTTTTTATTTATAAAAAATACAACATTTATTAGAATATGCACACACACTTAAAATAATATCACACTTTTATTTACAACATTTTAAATTTGGAATGGGGTCTCCCGGGGGCGGCCGCTGCGGTGGCCGGCAACTTGGGCCCGCTGCGGCGGGCCGGGAAGCGACGCGGGCCAGGAAGCTGGGCCCACTGCGGCGGGCCGGGGTGGGGGGCATTAAATAGTGGAAATTGCTCTGCCTTGCACACACACACACACACACACATAGAAAATTGTTTGTGATAAAGAAAAAAAAGAATTTAAAAACACCCATTACCCAAAAACCCTCCCACCCAATTTGTACTTTTTTTAAATGAACTTAAGTTAATTTTTCTAGACCGAGTTGTTTTCTCTACTCTAAACATTCAACTCGGTCTGATATTAAATAATGACCGTGTGGTAGTACCTTCACACCATCCTCAAGTACATAGACTTTATCTGATATGGCCGGCATGGCATTTTTCTCAACTCTAACTCTTAGGTTTTTAAATTGTAAAGAGCAAATCGCCATGACTTTTGCTCTTGGGACTAAACTACGTTCCACACAGTCTCTATACACACTCATGTCGAAATTATTTTTTACAAAGTGTGTAGGTACCCCCTTGCAAATTTGTTTGATATCCTTGTTGTGCGTTTCCACACAGTATACCTTCGGCCCAGGAAACACACCACTGGATATCAGATCGCTACCCGTTTCAGATTTTAACATTAACAATTGATTTGGGGCCTGGCGTTTCACTAGCGGGATTCATCTAAATTAGTGTAGTCCATTCGTGAGCTAATGTACTCGCCATTTTCCAAATCATTCAATAGGTTTTCAGTTTTGACTTTTAACAGGAGTGAATCAGTGTTCCCGTAATACACTTGAAGTTGTCCCTCAATCGGCCACTGTACCTTGCATACATTATAATAAAATGGCAACATGAGTTTCTTAGATATTTCAGTTATTGCACTCCCGCCTGCAATATTTTTATTTAAAACAATGTTTCTTTTCTTGCGGTGTAGGAGCACCATATCAGAGTCTCTGATTGTGAACGATGTGAAGTTTGGATCCGCAATGATTCGAGCACAACCTTTTGGATTGGTTACAATGTCACATCGACTTCTGTTTCGTACGCTTTCGCATATTTTACCAAAAGCTTGAGTTCATAATGAGTTTATAGACTTCTTTTTCAACTTTCGTTTTCGCTTGTGAACGCTTACTGACAAAGGTTTCAATAAACGTTTTCATGTAAGGCTTTTGATCAAATTGGAGGGAAAAACAAAGTCTTTTACCGAGTCATGGATTTCCACGGGTATTTCACCGTCAATTTCAAAAAACCATCCCTGTGTTCCATTCTCCTCAACACTTTCAATGTCGGGGAAATTAGAAGCACACGGATTGTCAAGCCATTTATAATTGCCACACGGCAAACAGTAGTGAGACATTGCCGATGGGTAAAGAGAATTCATATCCAAAAAAACTGCGTCCGACTTTTCATCGGTGTGCTGTCCGGTCGGATCAGTTTTCATGATACGGTCCCCGTGAAAAACATACCCACCCCTCATTGATCTCTCTACAAACAGATGCTGATCCACATCGGCAATCAGACCTATTTCTTCTTTGCTGATTTTCAGTATCAAGTCCATCACCAGATGAGGAGTGGAAAAATAATAACCTAAATCCAACCCAAATTCCCCATAGATTTTATCCGTATTTTTGCACACAATGTCCAGAAGAGTGAGTACGTCACTGGCCAAGTATATTTTACAATAGTCCCACCCTTTTTTACATCCGCCCTTTCCCCAAACCCTCTTAGCAAATTCGTAGTCGCTAGTGGCACACTCACTCTCAGTAAGAGAATTGTAATAAGCTTCAATGGGCGGTAATGACACCTCACCTAGCCTCGAGCCAGAGTTGTAATAATCATATGGATATATACCCTTACACGTTAATAAATCATACATTTCATCATCGGGGAAGCGCTGTTTGAGGAGGGGGAAGCTATCAAAATTGTCTCTTTTCTGTACCTGATTCAATTGACTTAAAAATTTGGGGAAGAAGCTGAAAGAGTCTAAAAAACAGATATTATTCAGGCACGTGTTACCCTTGTCAACTGTTTTCCACGTGAATTCTAGCAGCAGTAGCTTCTCCGATGATTTGGGTATGATATTATATGAAAAAGAACCATCTATCCATGCGTCATCTACAACTCCACGCTTGGCAATGCGGGCCAACGCTTGTAGAACAAACTTTAAGTCGTAATTGAAATTGTGTATAAAAACAGGTACGAAATATTGCTGTCTAACGTTTAAATTGCACGACTGATGTGCTACCCTCCTAAAGTTACTCCCCCCCCCCGATGTAAATTCCTGCCACAAATGATCATGGTCGATCACCTTCCTCCTCCCCCATTCCCAACACCATCATCAAATTCACCCTTGCAAACCCAACACATTTTACGATTTTTAATGGCCAATCCGTCATCTGGTGATAGGAGCATAGGATGGTTTGTGTAACGAAGGCGCGAAATTGTACCATTTGCTGTTTTGATTAGACTGACCAATGCCGAGCCCATGCAGTCTTCACCGTCACCCAACATCTCAACTACATCCAGCACTTGCATGGTATTATTGGAATCTCGTTGCGCGTGAGCGTAAGAGACCCCTATGGCTTCATGTATTTTAACACAATTTGGATTTGACGAATCATACACGTCTGTGAGTTTCGCTTCGCAGTCTACAACGATCTTATTGCTCTGCAGGAGCGTGTTTAGGAAATTTTTAAAACGTAAGATCACTCTATCTCTGCTTACCGTCTCCACAGCCTGGTATCCATGACGTTTACAGTGTTTCATGTGATGCTTTAGCTTTAAATCATTCCAAAATCTTGAGAGGCATGTTGGACAGTAATAACAAACACCATTCCGCTTTGTACCCTCACATAGAACCCTACTAATATCGGTAATTGGATTAAAATGGTCAATTGAATCGGGGTCCGTGGGTAGCGTGTATAGAAGCCACACCCAATGTTCCACTGATTCAATTGAAGGAGCCTTCACCGGAAATAATACGCCCTTTTTATCGGAGCGGTGACCATCCTCAAATTCGGTTTCATACTGTAACAGCATGACACCAATCTTTAAATGTGCATTAGCCCGCTCGAAAATATCTATTCCTTTTAGTGTCACGGGAAATTGACCATTTAAACAATTAAAATCTACTATTGGGAACTTTAAACCCTCCCTACCATTAACTGCCATTTTATTTAACTTTTTCTTAGATGCATCTATTTTAAGAGGTCTGTATGTGGCAATTAAAAATGCATACTTGAAACACTGTAGCCTCGTATAGAAACAGATTTGTTGTGTCTCCCTACATTCCTCTAAATCTGAATGATTTTTAATTCAATACCCCTTGGCCCAGCCCCACCACCTCTTAAAATAAAATCCTTTTTTAAATCTACAAATATTAACATTTAAACTTTCAATAAATAAAACCACTGACCCACTACCCCCCTCGTTATAATTTTCTCACTTACTTTGAATACTATTAACCCAATTTAGAAAAACCTCCCCATAATTTGATAAATGCGGGCGAATCGCCAACATCTCTGTGTGCAAGTATTTCGAATACAGCTTGCTCTCATTTTCATTTAAAAAAGTATTTTTAGTGCTATTGATGCTTTTAAACTAACCCCACCCCCACACCCCCATCTGTTGTTCAAGAATGGCTCGAATCTTATTAGTATATAAATGTGTAATGGCCTGGGGATGTGTTATTATATCCCCTGACACTAGAGAGTTAAATGGATCACCGAATTTGGCACTGTAGACCTTTGTGTGGTGCAAGTCAGAGTTGGAAAGAAAAAAAATCTGGAAGAGGGGATACTTGTGTCATTGCTATATCGTTACTACTACTACTATTACTACTGGCTGTATCATTAACCAGAATGGTGGGGGGTGAGATAGAATTGTCAATAGCACCACCCCCAGTCAGTTCAATTGCAATGGATGGAGATGGCATGAAGTCCTCTAAGCCTGTTAGTATGCATTCCAGGATGTTTGGGGATAGCTGAACAAGCCAGCCTGTATTGTCCTGTGACGTAATTTCCTTATGAGGACCCAGTTCAGATGCACTACTAACATCGCCTAAATGCTCTTGCATAAATCTATCTGTCCATTCCGGGTCCTTCACCATGTCAATGTTACAAGGTAAATCGTCTAGGCTAGCCATGTCCCCAAAACAATCATTTAGAAAACCCCTTTCCCATTCCAAATTGTCTAGAACTAATGTAGATTTATCTCTAAACTCCATTGGTGGTGCTAGAATTGGTTCAGGTCCACTAAATGTTGATGTTTCATGACCCAATGAAGATGGCACTGCTATTTAATTAATCTATAGAAAAAAGGTTTATTTTCTATGTCAAATAACCATTATTTTATAAAGTTAAAATGAAATGTTCATTTTTCCACCCTACCCACAAAACTCAATTCCTCCTAGCATTATTTAAACTAAATTCTTGCCTCCACCCCACCCCCTCCCCAGAAAGTTCAGAAAGACGCAATACCCATATTTGTGCTGAAGCATTTCTAGTTGTATGTTTACCAGGATATTGAATAAGTACCATTTTTCGCCCCACCCACAAAACTCAATTCCTCCTAGCATTATTTAAACTAAATACTTGCCTCCATCCCACCCCCTCCCCAGAAAGTTCAGAAAGACGCAATACCCTATTTATCCTGAAGCATTTCTAGTCGTATGTTTACCAGGATATTGAATAAGTACCATTTTTCACCCCACCCACAAAACTCAATTCCTCCTAGCATTATTTAAACTAAATACTTGCCTCCATCCCACCCCTCCTCCCCAGAAAGTTCAGAAGGACGCAATACCCTATTTATGCTGAAGCATTTCTAGTCGTATGTTTACCAGGATATTAAATAAGTACCATTTTTCACCCCACCCACAAAACTCAATTCCTCCTAGCAATATTTTAACTAAATACTTGCCTCCACCCCACCCCCTCCCCAGAAAGTTCAGAAAGATGCAATACCCTATTTATGCTGAAGCATTTCTAGTCGTATGTTTACCAGGATATTGAATAAGTACCATTTTTCACACGACCCACAAAACTCAATTCCTCCTAGCATTATTTTAACTAAATACTTGTCTCCACCCCCTCCCCCAGAAAGTTCAAAAAGAAGCAAAAGAGTGCTTTATTTAACAATAAAAAAAATACATTATATTCAGTTATATCTGATTTGGAGCAGAGAAATTTAAAACAATGGTTGGGGGCGAGGGATTAATATTTTAATATCTCTGACATACACTCTTAGAGTGTTGAAAAAAAATGGCGAAAAGAAAAGACTAAAAAGAAGTTGGAAAGAAATAGGTAGATATTTCTATAATCAGATAGAAGGTAGAGGTAAAATACCTACATTTCCAAATTCAGACTGCACTTGTATGCCTGAAGTCCCTGGCAAAGCATGAAGGGGGGTAGTCTCACGATCTTGAGCATACGGGGCTGATTCATTATGAGAAGCCATCCATTCCCTCTTGAATTTTCTGCCAGGTTGCATAGAGGTTTGCTCAGAGCTGATACTGGCATGAGAGACTCCTGGCATTAAAAGTTGTGTGGTCATTGGCTGGTCCAGAGCAAATGTAATGGAACTAGCATATCTGATGATGGAAGGCCTTGCAGCTTGCATCGATGTGGTATCGTTCTATCTTGCTGTCTTTTCAGGGGGAGAGTAATTGTATGAATCCTCCTCCTTAAAAAAGAAGAAAATTTAGTGTGAAAAAACGATTTCCCTCTTTACAGAAGAAAAAATGAAGATATTTATGCACACTTTCAACTAACTACGGCTAAGTTTGTTAAAGGCGAGCTATTTTCTTGCGGAAGCACAAAAAAACAGAAAAAATGCTCATTTTTCCTTTAGTAGCCACTCAATTAGACTAAAAATTAAGATATTTATGCTCAGTTTCAACTAAGTACGACTAAGTTTGTTAAATGCGAGCTAAAATCCAAATTAATAGAAAACTTAAATTTCTTCCCAAGAAAATATATTTGAATACGATTTGGCTGTATATCAATTATGAGTTTAATCTACTATTCTTTAATTAGCAACTTCCTTAATGATATAACTCAATGAATATTCATAGATATGCGAAATTATTATAAAACTTAAAATTTTCTTTCCGAGAAAATATTTTGAATATGATTTGACTGTATATCAATTCTGAGTTTCTGGCTAGAATTACTTAAAGCCCGTCTTAATCACCAACCTTTTGTTTTCATAATTCAGATAAGAAACGTTTGAAGTCTGGTTCCAAAAATGACCCTTTTTGTAATTATAAACACAGGTGGTTTTAGACCGGAAAAAGATTTTTGATAATGGGAGAAAGAAAATTTCGAAAGAAAAGAACTATTTCTAATGAATTAAACTCGTAAACAGAGGAGGGGAGGGGGGATTAGGTTTACATAATAGAAAAAAGTGGGTATTTTACGTTTTCTAGCGACTATAATCATCATATTGTAGGGTTTTTATTGTTGGGGGGAGGGCTATGCCCCTGAATTTGAATTTACTGGAGAGATGGTAAAATGATTTTATTCGGAAATAAATTAAGAAATTTACTAAGCTGTACTCACATTATAAATCGAAGTAGGCATAGCTTCAACATCAATAATATTTAGTGTATTATCCATGGTATGTTAAAACATTATGGAAATTTAATCGTAATGCATGGCCATCATATACAAAATCTCAAGGACGAATGTAAATCACTCTTTTTTATTTGAACCCAATCACCAATCAACTTACCGTATATTGAGCAACCTCCGCTGTCTCTGATTGGCCCATCAAACGGATGTTGCCTCAAAAACCACTCTGGTTGTGTTATATAATCTCGACCATACTCTCAAAACATGTTGGACAACTTTATAGGTTGCTAGCTTGTTTTTAAAAATGTGCACGTGAAGCTACGCTGCATATTCTTGTACAGTTGATATCAATAACAAAAAAGCCAGTCTGGTTGTGTTATACAACCTTGACTATGATCTCAAAACGTGTTTGACCACTTTATAGGTAAAGGTTTGCCAGCTTTTTTGCAATGTCCACGTGAAACCACACTGTATATATTTGTAGGCGTGAATGTACGCTTGAATGTACGCTTGAAAGTATTAGATAGATTACTACTCCTGAAATAAGACATTGGCTAAGAATTTGACATTGGGGGGGGGGGGATAATTCATGGTATGAGATTTAATTTGTCACAGCAGTAAAAACGGAAATTAGTATAGGCGTCCCCTCTCCGAAAAAGACCCCTCCCCCCGTGAGACACCCCCCGAAAATTAATACCCCCATCCCTTGTTGGTTGGTTTGCAATACATTTTGACTTGTGAAAAACGACTAGAAATTTCCTTGAAACTCTAGAATGGGGTTCTCTATTTATTTTGTAGTTACGGAGGGAAGGATGATCTTAATTCCAAAACATCCTAAGTCTCAATAAACCTTAGCGTAAAGAGTGGTACTTCAAAAGGTTGGTAGTTCCCCACATATTCAGGATAATTTTGTTCCATCTGCGATTAGAAAAGGTTCAGACTTGGATTAAAGGGAGACTTGGATTGTTGGAGGTTCAGACTTGGATTGGCTTCAAGTTATTAGGCAAGTAAAAGGAACAATGGATAAGATTATGGGTAACGACCACATCAAGAACCTCTTGGGTAGCAGAAAGTCTTGTTCCTAAATTTTAAGGTCGATAGCTTGAGCTCTTGGTTTCAAATTTGGCACTGCATTTTTTCATGTGATTTTTGGGTCCTTGCAATCATCCCTGGCTTCAAATGGTAGGAACTGCAGTACATAGTCGATATTGTGTTTTATTTACGGGAACCAAGAAGTATTACATGGATCCTTTGGTTTCGTACGGATAACTATCCCTTTGTCAACCTGCATCTTGGTCACCCTTAGTTAAAACATGAGAATATCTCAAATGGTAGCCTCTAAAGCATGTCACATACTGGGATTCTACCTAAAAATCAAACAAATTTATTGCAGCAAATCAAGGCATCCGTGAGTCCAAGTCTTTATTTATGCATTTTACTCTGACACACATCAAACTTAAATCCAACAATCAATAAATAAATGAAAGTAAATTGCACACAAATGCAGGGGCACCAATTTTCGACAACATCGGAAAGGGTGAGAACTCCTTGTTTAATAAGAAAATAAGATACCCACATACATTTTTATCAAGATTTAAGAGAATTTTAGGTAGGCTACTTGTATGGTATAGCCGTGAGCCGTGAGCACTCAAGTGGTTCATCCATTGACACATTGTAGAACCGGTTTTTTTTCGCTCGTTTCTTTCAGCTTAGCATGAGACAAGACAAAGAGAAGTGACAGAATAGATGGGAAATATATAATTTGGGCAATATATTTGCACCTAAGGGGGAGGGGTGTTGGTAAAGTATTTGGACAGTGTTAAACTAGAAAACAATTCTTAATTCATAATATGGAAAATAATTGTGCCTAACACATTATGCTTGCAGATCCGTTATGCT
Source organism: Artemia sinica (assembly GCA_027921565.1). Classification (NCBI taxonomy): domain Eukaryota; kingdom Metazoa; phylum Arthropoda; class Branchiopoda; order Anostraca; family Artemiidae; genus Artemia; species Artemia sinica. Next base: position 7,265,822 of record CM051275.1, read on the forward strand.
TTACCCCCCCCCTCCTAATAAGCAAATATATAGCCTAAATTTGTTTCTAAAGTATTATATTTTTATCATACTTAGGAATATTTCATTTGGATTGAGCGTCAGAGAAACAGGTTCTATTTAGATGAGGAATATTAGGTCAAGGTTCAGGGACGGATCCAGGATTTTTAGGGGGGGGCGCAAAATAGGTTGATCCGAAAAAATATTTTAGGGGGGGGTGCAAAATAGGTTGATCCGATAAACTTGCGATATGAGCAAGTTTAATTAACGCAAACTTGAGTTAATTAAGTAAATTACACTACTTTAGACTATGCTAGGGGGGGGGCACCCACCCCCTCCCCATGGATCTGCCACTGTCAGGGTTATATCGTACAAGTACTGATTTTTTTTTCTTTTTTTCTCAGTAAAAATACTAAAAAACAGTAGTTTCAAATCTAGTACGGAAAATACCCATAAAATGGCACTCCAGCATAAGCGTTAAATTGGTACTTGTTAAGAAAGTGGTAAGTACAAGAGAAGTGAAATTTCGTTAATGCTAATGAAATAAAACAAAATAGGATGAAAATATAATAGTTCAGAAACAAATTTGAGCTATATATTTGCACATTAGGGGATAGGGGTGGTAAAGCATAGAATATATTAAATACGTAACCTATGTTTATACAGCATCCAGGCATTACCCGATAAAATGTCTATCTGTTCTCGCAATACAATTCTCTTGTACTTACCGCTTTCTAAATAAGTACCGTTAAATTATTCTGAACCTCTACAGTTCTTTGTTTTGTTCAATTTTTGTTTTTGGAGAGGGAGGGGTGGTTAATGTAACCATCTTTGGGGTCAGGCTGGGAAACCATATTATTTTTCTATAAAATTAAAAGTTCGTACTTACAAGTTTGATTACAAGATCTTCGTAGCTTTTCACAAAATAAGGCACATTGACTATCCAACGAGCAGTCTTCAAGATTTCAGAAGTTAGATTGCGGCCACCTGTTATTGTTTTTAGTCTCGGTGGTTCTATAATGGTTTCCTAGTCATAAATACTTCCTCCAAGTCAAGCAAATACTTTGGAAGTCTTGGTCTTCCACGTTTCACGTATATTTGTTTTAACTGTTCCCTGCTCTTTTGCACGTTAATTAAATTAAGTCCTCTTTTATTGCGCTTTTTTCCTAGAACTCAAAAAGTTTTTCAATCTCTTGAATAGAACTTGCTCAATCCTTGATATATTTTGATTAGTTTTGAAAAACGGCATACAGCGGATACGACATGTTTATTCAAGTTTAGTGGTATCATGCACAGGACACGGCGCCTATTAATTGCAACACTGACCCGAAAATTAAACAACCCTTGTTCAACTTGAGGGTTCCGTAACTCCAAATCGATTGCAGTGAAAAAAAAAACGATCAAAAAAAGCCTTTAATTGAGTAAAATCAACATAAACTGTCTGAACAAATAGTTTGGGTCAAAAATATTTACAAGGTAGTATGAATTTTATTAAAGTTGTTAATATCGTTTTCTTGAACAAAGCCAAAAGAGTTTTTATATAAAAATGCAATTAAAAAATAGAAGGAGCATAAGAAAAAAAAGTGAACCTGACCAAATGATAGCCATTAGTCTCCCAAATCAGATGAACCACAATTTAAGTTCTCTAATATATATCTGTCTAAGTTAAGAATATATATGTGTATATATCTATATATCTAATATATCTGTTTCTTTAAACAAACAAAATTTCTTTAACATTAAAGAGATAGCCAAGCGACTTGGACTGCTTTCGCCCCTTAAGTAAATGTTTTCGAACGCGAGAAGTTTCTTTTCAAGTATTTGATCTGTGTGCCAAGTTTCAGAACCATAGTAAAGCGTTGAAAGGACGTTGCTGTTGAATAGCCTCAGCTGGAGTCGGAGAGAGTACTTCTGGCTGCGCCAAATTTGAGACAGTTTCCTAAAAGATGTATTAGCCTGGCCGATTCTTAACTTGACTTCTCGCTGACATGATCCTGAATTGTGGATGGTATTTCCTAAGCATTTGAACTCTACAATTTCCTCTATCGTCTGGTTATTGCATCGTAGGTCGAGTGGAGATCCAGTGTTCGCCATGCTTTTTGTTTTGTTGGTATTTATCTTAAGGCCAAAAGGTTCGGCAGTGTCCCTTACTTGGTTAAGGTAATGCTGGAGCTTTTATTTGCAGGACTCTAGGAGGCTGATATCGTAGCAAAATCAATACCTCCGAGTCTCTTATTATCCAACTATACGACAACAATCGATAAACTATACGACAATAAATAACCATCAGGCTGAATCGTAAGAATCTGGAGATTTTAGGGGTCCTGTGAGTTTCCTTAAAGTTTGCCTATGTGCCAGAGTTAAACTTATAAGTAAATCAAAAGGCTAAAATATGAAGAGTTGGCCGTAGCAGATAAATCAGCCACTAGGAGTGGCAGTGATAGATTGACATTTAGTCAGAAAGACTAAGCGTCAGTCTATAAGTTTATTTAGTTACTATAAGCTTATATAGTATATATACTATAAATTTATGTAGTATAAATTTATTTTACTACTATAGATTTATTTAGAAAAAAAGTTTAAAATGCAAGCACAATAATTCTAATTATATTTTTTATAGAACATGGGAATTCACAATTTCAATAAAATAACGCTATAAAAATGATATTTTCCCCCACATATTATTCAGAATGGACAATCAACTAATTGGCAGCAGTTTTCCGAAAGTAAGATGTCACTGTAAATATTTTGCTAGCAACCTAACGCGTCTTTACTTCCATACGCATTTGAAGTTATGTCTACACATATTAAAATATTTACGATTTACTTTTGTTGATAATATTTACCAAAAGACTGAATAATAAAGGCACATGATAGTGCTATATTAAACCATCTCTATTCGTCCTTAGTTACAGCAAGAGTCCATTTATACAAGAATGAGAAATAGATGGAACTCATACATCCACGCGATTCTGAGGTTTTAGGCTGAATTTGTTTAAAAAAGCACATTTTTGTTTCCATCCTCCCTTCATCAATCTCTTCTTGAACTTAACGATGAGCTCTAGCGCAACTCGGCCTCAGAGTGGGCAGATGGATCGTGTTTCCGCTTCTTTGGCATTTTTTTAGGTGATTGCGCATTGCATTTTTTGAATCGGCACATTTTCTTAGGGAGAAAGTTGTTCATTTGACGCATTTTCCCTAGAAAAATGAAATTTTTGGTCCATTTTCACTTTTAGGCGAGACCTTTAGACCAGAGCAGATTTGTATGGATATATCGACCTATTTGTAGCTACCCAATAAAGCCCCCTTGAGAACCCTATCCCTTCGAGCCCCGGTGCCTGCACCTTTTTTTTAAGCAACTGGATATTTGGAAGAGTTTCATCAAGACGCAGGTATTATCGATTATTGATTTATTATGTACAGCTGGTAGTTACAAAATACCTTAAGGAGTATTTTTTCTTTGAGAGTTTTTGTTTTGTTCGTGACATTTTTTTCTTCCATACTACCACTGCTACTACTGACAACTCACCGCAGCACCAAGTCGCCCGAGGCCAACACAGCGACGCTCCTCCTCCATCCCAATCTATTCAAAGTCTCCCTTTTTACACCCACCCATGAAGTTGCCATTTCCTTTAAATCTTTCTTTATGACGTCTTCCCACCACAGACGAAGAAGACCTGCTTTCCCTTTAGACCCAGACGGTTGGCCGAAAAGAACAATCTTTGGCAATCTGTCATCCTTCATCCGCACAACGTGCCCTATCCACCTCAACCTTTCTTTCATTATAGACCTAGTGAGCGGTATTGAACCATATTTTTCGTATAGCCTATTGTTTGAAATACGGTCAGTCAGACGGGTACCCAGAACAATCCTTAAGCAATTTCTCTGAAAACATCTAGCAAATATTCATCCGCTTTTCGGAGCGCCCGTGCTTCAGAGCCATGTTTGACTACTGCCATCACTGTAGCTTCTAATATTCTAATCTTGGTTTGCAGACTTTTCTTTCTATTCTTCCAAACTTTTTTTAACTGTGAAAAACACACGTGCGCGCACGTAACCCCGTCTAATTTTTTTTTCATAATTTCCTGAATAAAATTTCTGTATTGTGTATCCAAGAGGTGAATAATCCCGAAATAAGAGGCTGTTAGCTCCCTCCCTCAATACACATCTTTTAAAAAACTACACCCGAGTGGTATTTTCTGCCATTTTTGCCACTAAGTAACAAAACCAAGAGAATGGAAATTCCAAGATAGCCAATCGAATGTCTATGGTCTAAGCCCGAAATGAGAGGCTTTTAGCTCCCTCCTCCATACACAATTTTTAAAAACTACATCAGAGTGGTATTTTCGGCCATTTTTCCCACTAAGTAACTCAAATAGTCAACTTTTTCCTATGTATGCGAGAAAAGCATGTTGATATAGAATTTAGTCACTCTTATGCTTAGATTTTGTGAAATTGCTGTATTGTCTGTCTAGGAAACAACTTCAATCGATAACGAATGCTAATAGAGAGTTTCTTCATTTTTTTTCATAATTTCCTGTAATAAAATTTCTGTATTGTGTATCCAAGAGATGAATTCAAGAAAGAGTTTGTTACTAACTTACTTACCTACTTCCTACTTACTTGCAATTTTTTCATAATGAAAATGATATATAAATAACGGATGTTGATAAAGAATTTATTCATTCTGATACCTTGATTTTGTCAATGTTACCCCATGTGTCTGACAATAGATGTATGCAAATTTTTTTGCTCACATCTCCGATGTTTTAATAGACATTCTAAACTTTTGATATGCTAGCTTACTCTAAAAAAAATGAACACATAACAATGTAATGCATAATATATTTTTAATGAAATAATGCTATGTAGAATATTAATACAAAATTATATTATGATACATAGTCATACACACGTTCACTCTTAAACATCCAGAAACGATGGTCCCATGATATAGAATAGTTTTTACCCTGTCTTATGCATTTATCACGATCTGGTATGTCCTTAAGTATCCAGTGTGCGAAAAACCTGACCTCTTCTTCAGGACGGTGATAAACCCCTTCAAATTTAGGACACTTAAATTCTTCTAGATTGAAAAGTGGAATCCTAGGGTCACACTTTTGAATTAAAACTTTATCTGTAGGTACATTGCCCTTTACATAGAGTGCTTCAACCCCGAAAAAGCTGCAAGTTTCACTGACTTCCTCCTGGACATTTCTCAGTTCCTGACCACTATTATTAAGTGGTGTAATCACTCTATCGTAGAATCCCAGTCTGTTTATACGATGTAATGTAGTACTCCACAAGCTTTTATCATACTCAAACATGTTATAGTTCACTAACCAATAATAACAGTCAATTTCTTCGAGTTCCATTGACAATAATAAAAATGCACATTCAAATATAACACCACAAGATGATTTTTTCAAACCGATAAATTCTGTGTCATACAGTTCTATCATCTTGGTAGCTATTAATGTAGTTGTTAAGAAGAGAAATACATCATCAAACTTTTATACCTTCGCTCAAGGTTGAATGGAGTTATGGCTAGGGGGATGACTCCTAAAACCATCTGAATTCATTGTGGGGAGGAGTCATAGAACTCTCGGTATCTATTGCATACAAATGAAGTCGGGAAATTATAATTTTTTTTTATAATTTCTGTATTGTGTATCCAAGAGGTGAATTCAAGAAAGATATTTTTCCATTTTAAGATACGTACAAAAAAAGATAAGAAATAAATAAAGTTGAATAATTTCAAAGTTTAAAAAAAAAATAGTTTGTTTTATGAGAAAAAAATATTGAATTAGAATCATTAGTCCTCATCATCATTATGAGTATCCAAAACTGGACTTAAGTTTCACATTTGAACTAGAGAATTGTATTTCCATAATTTTCTGACAAGAAACTAGAGTTTACGGTCAAAAACCCTTATTAGCTTAGATTTTACGGAAATGGTCTTATTTTTAGATCCAAAAATAGACTTAAGTTTCACATTTGAACCAGAGAATTGTATTTTCCATAATTTTCTTACAAAAAACTGAATTTTACCGTCAAAAACCCTTTAATAGCTCAGATTTTACGGAAATAGTGTGTCCGACAATAGATGTACGCAAATTCCCTTTCTTACATCTCAGATGTTTTAATAGACATTCTAAACGCTTAATATGCTAGCTTACTCTAAAAAATAATGAACACATAGTAATGTAATATTTTTAATGAAATAATGCTATGTAGAATATTAATACAAAAATATATTATGATATATTATTAATATCAATGATCAACTTTGGACATTTTGAATCTGTTCCATAAAATAGTTCACCATGTTCTCTCTTGATATTGTAGCTATTGTCTTCTCTTAACTCGTAATCGGTAGAATAATCATTATTCCATTTTGAGTCATACACAATATTTACTGGTGTGTCACCGACAGGTTCAACATACGTTTCATCTTTGTTATTATTTGATTCATCGACTGTTTGATTAATGGTAGTAACGTTTGCTGGCACTTTGTTTTTCATCAATTCATCTTGATATTCCATAGTGATTTTTTCTGACAATGCCCTTTTTATTTTTCTGGCAATTTCACTGTCTATTATCACATTATTTTTACACAGGTAACAGTTTCGGCACGTAGCCAAGATAGGGTTTACGATATTCGTAGAAGAGTAGGCCTTTCTTTTATTGACCTTCCGTTGAATGCTAATACCTAAAAGATGACGATTGGATGTATCAGTAGGTAATGTGTTACCTGCAACAGTAGCAAGGAGTTGTCCTCTATCATCAATGATTATCTTTATGTTGGCATTCTCTTTGAGTGCAATCATCTCCGGAGATCTCAATCTCGCATATCCACCATTTGTACAACGGAATCTTTTCGGTATTCCAAAGAAATTTAATTCCTTACTGTCATGACAATGCATGCATACATTTCCAATAGTGCTACCACTTGTACTTGTTTCATAGTTTAAATACTTCTCCTTGTTGGCATTCAATGCTACAATCACATTGTCATGTGAACACACTTTATTAAAATGCTCCATCTTCACTTTTTTTTTAAAGATATGACTTATATGCTTATCGTTCCACTGCGTAAAAAATACTGATTTAATACATACAATAAACTAGGTAGTGTCGATAACCGGCCATAGAGTACCAGTGGGAAAGCCGCATCGTGTCTCTGAGAAATCATAGAGTACAATTGTTAGAGCCGTAAGCATATTTTGTCATTTTAAGATACGTACAAAAAAATTATAAAAAAAATAAAAAAATAAAGTTGAATAATTTTGAAGTTTAAAAAAAATAGTATGTTTTTATGAAAAAAAATAATATTGAATCAGAATCATCAGTCCTCATTATTATGAGTATCCAAAACTGGACTTAAGTTTCACATTTGAACTAGAGAATTGTATTTTCCATAATTTTCTTACATGAAAGTTCAATGAAATTTCGGTATTGTGTATTCAAGAGGTGAAGAAACTTTTTTATAATTTAATTTCTGATCGCTGGGGACAACAGTGTCTCTCAAACCCCGTAAAGCTATTTTAAAAGGTACAAGAATTATTTATTTAACAGAAATCCTTGCTTTTTGAACGATCATCAAGTAAAGAATAAAAAACACACAGAATAAAACAACAGAGTCTCTCAAACCCCCTAAAGGAATTTTAAAAGGTACAAGAATTATTTATTTAACAAAAATCCTCGCTTTTTGAATGACCACCAAGTAAAGAAAAAATCTCACAGAATAAAACAATAGAGTCTCTCAAACCCCGTAAAGCTATTTTAAAAGGTACAAGAATTATTCATTTAACAAAAATCCTCGCTTTTTGAATGAGCACCAAGTAAAGAAAAAATCACACAGAATAAAACAACAGAGTCTCTCAAACCCCGTAAAGCTATTTTAAAAGGTATAAGAATTATTTATTTAACAAAAATCCTCACTTTTTGAATGAGCACCAAGTAAAGAAAAAATCACACAGAATAAAACAACAGAGTCTCTCAAACCCCGTAAAGCTATTTTAAAAGGTATAAGAATTATTTATTTGACAAAAATCCTCGCTTTTTGAATGACCACCAAGTAAAGAAAAAATCACACAGAATAAAGCAACAGAGTATCTCAAACCCCGTGAAGCTATTTTAAAAGGTATTAGAATTATTTATTTAACAAAAATCCTCGCTTTTTGAATGACCACCAAGTAAAGAAAAAATCACACAGAATAAAACAACAGAGTCTCTCAAACCCCGTAAAGCTATTTTAAAAGGTATAAGAATTATTTATTTAACAAAAATCCTCGCTTTTTGAATGTCTACCAAGTAAAGAAAAAACACACAGAATAAAACAACAGAGTCTCTCAAACCCCCGTAAAGTTATTTTAAAAGGTATAAGAATTATTTATTTAACAAAAATCCCCGCTTTTTGAATGACCACCAAGTAAAGAAATTTAGTTCAAGTTCCACCTCAAATACCTCATTGTGTCAAATTTTCAACTTGATATGCGTAGCCTACTGCCAGGAACCAGTGGGGGAATCCTTGCTCGTAATTGCTAATCACCTTAACCCTTTTATCCATCGTCAAGTACATGCTCCAAAAATATTTTATTCAGAGATTTCATGTTAAAAAATTATTCAATCACTAATTACCCCTTTTTTGCAAATGTCAATCAAACGCCAAGGAACGTATTCCCCCTGAACACGTCAAACTGTTTCCAAGGCAGATTAGCTTTTTAAAATGTTCACGCGTAAGTTTAATGTCTCAGGCATGCGTTTTCTTGTAGGTTTTCAATCTATTAAACTTTTGACCATATTCTTGTAGGTATGAATGTAGGTGTGAAAGTACTAGATAGGTTACTACTGATAATTACCACACTCGATTTTATCACCTTTCTTATAAAGTGGCTTAATTAAGGTTTTCCTAAAATTTTTAGGTACTTCCCCTTTTTCAAAAATCATATTTATAATCTTCAGTAACTTATATCTAACCTCAGAGCCACCATATTTAACAAACTCCTTTACCACCCTTTTAGCACCTGGAGCCTTATTATTTTTTAGTCCTTTTAGTACTGTCGCTAATTCCTCCTCACAAAACAAATGTTCCTTCACATCCAAGGTATCACAAACTTTTCATTTTTCTCTATATCTCTTCCTTCAACTCTATCTCGGTTAAGCAAATTCTCAAAATCTTCGGCCCATCTCCCTAAAGTTTTTTCCTTATCGCTAAGTGCGGCCCCGTTCCTATCTTTAACTGGGCCAAGTCCGCATTGACTACTCCCTCTCAATTTGTTAACATGCCAGTACAATATTTTACTATTATGCCGTCTAGCTACATCTTCCAGATCCTCTGCAATTTTATCTATGGCCTCCACTTCACACCTCCTTAGTTCATATTTTAATGCTTTCTCCACTTTCTTTACATTCCTTTTGTTTTCATATGATCTATCACTAAGGTAATTCTTGTACAAGTCCTTTCTATCAAACATAAAGCTTTTTCATTAATATTCTTAGCTGCAGTTCTAGCTTTTTTCCCTAAGATACCTTCAGCAACTTCACAAATTATTTTTCTAAAATTATTCCTACCATCTTCCTTATTATCAAATTTTAAACTTTCAAGTTTAGTATTCAACTGTTCCTGGAAAGTTTCTCTCAAATTCTTATCCTGGAGTCTACCAACATCATAACTTCCCGGGAGGTAGTTACTCCTCCGATATTTCAGCTTTAAATTAACCCTTGACACTACTAGAAGGTGATCTTTACTTTTAACATCAATAACGGCACTCCTATTTACCCTAGTATCATGTAGTGATCCTGCCAGTCTTTGGTTTACAATAAAATAATCAAGAAGGTTTGCTGTCTTACCATGTTACCATGTTACCTTATGTGCCATTTTATGACCAAATACCGTATTGGTTATAACTAGATTGTTATACTTACAAAATTACAAAAGTCTGTATCCATTACTGTTTTCTTTTCCTACACCAAATTTACCTAGGCTAGGATATTATCTATCCCTATTTCTACCAACCTGGGCGTTAAAATCTCCCAGTAAAAAACATCATATTTCTACCTGGGACCCTGTCTATTTGCTCCTGTAACTGTAAGTAAAATTCATCTGAGTCACTAGTATCTCCGTCAGTCGGTTCTACAGGGGCATATACTACGATAACTGATACCCTGAACTTTTTAGTCAGAGAATGAGCAATTAGTATTCTATTATTAAAACGTTCCCAGCCTAAACAAGACTTAGCAGCTTCCTTATTCATCATGAGCCCTACTCCCTGTCTGTGTACCTCATCCTTCCTGCTTGAGTAAACAAATTCTATATCACCTAATTTCATACTTCCTATCCCTGGGATATGAGTTTCTGAAACTCCAAATAAATCCAGTTTGAATCTTCTGAATTTGTCAGTCAAAATGCCGATACGATAGTCATTTTTTAACGTCGTAACCTTCCAAGTTCCAATTTTCATGTTCTTTAAATCACTGAAATTATTCTCGCCTCAGGAAAAGCACTGATCCCGGATACCAGTTCAGGACGGGGATCACATATCTTGTCAAGTCTACACCGAAGTGCTTAAGCCGGCTTTGAACCGGACAGCAAGAAGTCCCTGGGACCTCCATGAATGAGGGTTTTGTGCAATCCTGGGCCAATCTTGGTCACAACATGGTTTTCAGCACTTGGTGATGCTTTTCTATCAACAAGAGTCGAAATCCTGCACAGACAATCTCAAGCCTATTACCTCCGACTCATTATATATTCATGCCAACAAATGTTATGCTACTACGGGGAGGCAGCCCATAATAGATAAATTAGCTAGGAAGAGGTTTTTCAGCCCGAAGACGCCCGTCAAAACATACCAAGCCCAGAAGAATTATCCATTAGTCAGGATCCCGTGCGAGCGTGCGAGTGCTGTGTCGTTTACTACGCTATAATTTCCTCGACGGGTACCACTCCTCAAGTAGGACTAGAGTTGACCATAAGGTGCCTTGTCTTGCAGGTACACCGAAAGGGTTGAGGTTTAAATAGTAATGTTTCACATTTCAGTATTTACATGCAATGTTTAATGTCGTCTTGTTTCCTAAGGGAAATTGCTTTCCTACTGGTGTCCACTAGGAGTATCCTTGTAAAAAAATATTAGTTTCGAAGAATTCATCTTCAAAACCATGGAAAGATGACCCTATAATTAGTTTATGGTATCTCAGACCCCTTCCTCCTAACAAATATTTGGAGGGCCCATTTTTCATGTATGATTATCATTCTCGAAGTACTTTTTTTTTTGCAAATATTAAAATTGAATGTAGTTTTGAAAAAGAAGAAGTTATGCAAGGAAAATTAAGGAGCTACATTAAATGAAAGAAGGTAATAAATAAATTAAAATAATAATTAAAACTTTAAACGAGTATATTTCAATAGCAATGAATAAATGAGACCCAAAACCAACCGATTTCACAATGACTAATAAATTAGGTTAAACTTAAAACGAACAAAAAATACTCCAAACAAGAGTAGCGCAAAGGCCTCCTATGGCTTCAAAATGCCAGAGTGTCATTTGCGCTTTACTGAAAACAACTTTTATTTCAAGGAGTGTGTTTTTATTTGTAAAAACGTCAATAACAGTACAATAAAAATGACATCTCAATGCTGATCGAGTTTTAAAATTAGAGTGGTGCTATCTGTCCCCGTTCCTCCATCTCAAAACACTAAACAGATTGAATATCATTTCCATTCCATTAAAAAATATAAATAGTTTTTAATCAGTGTGGTTTTTGTTGGTCAAAACTTCAAAAAAAAAGAAAAAAAGAAAAGAAAATCACCATAATAGCTCAGATTAGTAAAATAAAAACTTATGAAAGTAGACTGACTGTTCGTTTTTTAATGACGTTCATTTATAAACGACTCAGCATATTTTTGATTGATTTGATTTGATAATGGGGTTTAATAAAAAATACACAGCAAAATACACAAAGAAAAGACTAAAAAAGCAAAAAACAAAATACAACAAAACAATTAACCCTCCGTAAGCTTTTTTTTGCTTGGAGTAACCCCTTAAACATAGGAATACAATTTAAAAAAGAGAAAAGACAGAAAAAAAGAAAGAAGGAGAAAAAAAATCTACATTTGCCCTACTCCTGGTCACAACAACCCTTCCAAACAAAACACATTCCACCTACCAACACAATCGAAAAACCCCTGTTTCCATCCAACAAAAATTAACTAAGACTACTTTTATATAAGTGATCCAAGGGTAATAATTAGAAGACCTACCATATATGGTCTATCAACAAGAGTCGAAATCCTGCACAGACAATCTCAAGCCTGTTACCTCCAACTCATTATCTATTCATGCCTACAAATATTATGCTACTACGGGGAGGCAGCCCATAATAGATAAATTAGCTAGGAGGAGGTTTTTCAGCCCGAAGACGCGCGTCAAAACATACCAAGCCCAGAAGAATTATCCATTAGTCAGGATCCCGTGCGAGTGCTGTGTTGTTTACTACGCTATAATTTCCTCGAGGGGCGCCACTCCTCAAGTAGGACTAGAGTTGACCACAAGGTCCCCTGTCTTACAGGCACACCGAAAGGGTCGAGGCAGCCCTTTGCAGAGGCCGTTGTCCATAGACCTGGATCTTACGCCCTGCCGCAGTTGTCCTCCTAAAGAGGATCCTCCTGCGATGGTGTTCTGCATCACTATGCAATTTAACCCATTACTGGGAAAAGGTTTGTAACTCCTGGGACTTATGGACAAACCAATGGGCCCCTTTTGAGTGTACACTTGAGGGGACTTCTTCCTCCTCCACCTGTATTTATGAACCTGAACAAGGGTGCCCCAGTTTCTATTATGGACCCCCAGGGACAAGGTCCCTCCTTGGTCCGTGCGAGACGTGTTTTGATTCAGAGAACCCTTATATCCGTCATTAAAAGTTTTTGTCCGGTGTAGGAATTGAGCGTAAGACCAGAGAGACCAGATATTAACCATAGTTGATTTGTTAAATCTGAAATAGATCTACAGTAAAGTTCTTTTCCATTGCCACTGTTTATTAGGTTGTTAAATTACTATTGTTATTATTCTGACTTCTTCTTCAGAAAGCCTAACAAATTTTTCAAAGTTTTTATAGTTGCGATAATTATTTTGGTAAATATTTGGGTCAGTTTTCTTTTTACAGGTAACAAGATCACCATTTTATATTTTTATCGCGGTGATCCTATTGGAAAATACAATAAGATACAACATGTAAGACCAAACGCGTGTGCAACAATTTATTACATAGGTCTTACATTTTCTAAAGGGAGGTGGGGGGAGGGAGACAAGGCATAGACCTACAGAAACATAAAAACCGATAAATTATACTGCAAGAAATAACTTGTAGGGTTAATTGCAAGAATCTGGAGATTTAAGAGCCCTCTAAGGTTTCTTAAACTTTGCCTATGTCCCAAAGTTCAACTTATTGATGCTTAGTCTGAAAGAGGGCTTAAGTTACTACAATTTTATCTGAAAGCAACACTTTGAAATGCAAGTACAATGATTTTATTAATGTATATAAAACATGCATTTTCACCATTCGACAAATATTACGACATAGATTGTATTTTTCCTCTCATAAATTATTCAGAATGGACAACTAATTGGAATCAATTTTCCGAAAACAAGATGTTCCTTTGAACATTCTAATAAAGATTGGTTTAAAAAAAAACCTTGACAGATTGGTAAACACAATGACTCAAAATGGTGACAAAATAACACTGAACGACCCTAAGTAGTTCAGCTTTTCCAGGGGCAGATTTATTTAGCTTTGTCTTACTGTGATTTATTCGGGATCAGATTACCTTCTTATTAGTCAGCTTTCAGCACATTCAGCACAAAATGAGCTTTCAGCACATTTCCACTTTTAGGCCACCAACTTTAAACGAAGCAGCTGGCAACACTGATCAACCTTTAGACCAGATCAGATATGTATGGAAATATCTACCTATTTGTTGAATAAATGGTTTTTGTCAAGAGAGTGGGAAGTGAGCATGAGTTGGTCTGCCGTCCCCAAGAAAATGGACCCTAAGATATAAACTAGTGTAAGTCACGGAACCAGCAGCTAACTCCAACCTTCAACGGGCTTGTCCCTATATTTATCCAATAATTGTTAAATATCAGCATATATTTTCATTGTGAAGAAAAGTGATATAAAAATGAACTATGCTATTCCTACAAATGATCTGTGGCATATTCAACTAAGTTTCTTTTCCATCAAATTTGAAATTTTTTCTAGGGCTACCGAGATCTTGGTTAACATTTACACATAGGCATATGCTCAGGACTTTGTTTGAAGGGGCGTTGGCACTTTTTGAAAGGGGAGGGGTAAACAATTTGAAAAAGGACACAGGAACGTCACACAAAAAGTAAGGAAATTACGTTTAAAAATACGAAAAAGCTGAAGATGTCAGGAAGACTGGTATAGGTCCAAAGCCCCACCTCCTGAACGGATAAAATTTTGCATTTACAAAAATTAGCTTTTTCACAGAAACGCATATTATACGCCAGTCACTCAGGTTTACGCTGTGTAAAAGTCGAAAACAAACCGGTTTCATCGTTATTTTCTTTCAGGTTAGCGCAAGACAAGACAAAGACAAGCGACAAAATAGATGGAAAATATATAATTTGGTCCTGAGAATTTCTACATAAGGGGGGGGAGCTAAAGTATTTGGACAGTTTTAAGTCAGAAAACAATTCTTACTTAATAATATGCAGAATAATTGTAACTAACACATTTTGCATGCAGACCAGCTATACTTTAACCCCCCCCCCCCCGCCGAACCTAATTTGCAAATATATAGCCTAAATTTGTGTCTCAATAATGAAAAAACTCACGAAGAAACTGGTTTGTTATTAGTAATCAAGGTTCCATTTCTGAGCCTTGTATACACTGGATTTTCTCGGAGGTATAGCAATTACCATGCTATTCTGGTCCTTTACGTTCCTTCCTATGTTATTCTGGTCCTTTATGTTCCTTCCTATGTTATTCTGGTCCTTTATGTTCCTTCCTATGCTATTCTGGTCCTTTACGTTCCTTTCTATGCTATTCTGGTCCTTTACGTTCCCTCCTATGCTATTCTGGTCCTTTATGTTCCTTCCTGTATTATTTGGGGCCTTTACGTTCCTTGACCTTTTCAAAGATATTCAGAGCCTTTCTCACATGGTCTTTTGGATTTGCCTCACATTGCGTTATACTATGTACCATCTTGTACTAGTTAGGACCTTGCATAATGTGTTATGAAGGACAAGTTTTTCTGACACAATTTACCAGATTTCTAGTTCATGATGTATATGTCTTTTAGGGATAAACCTGTATTATAAAACCAGCGCGTCTTGTTTCGCTGAAAATATATTCAATTATTTTTTGTATATATTCAGGTTTCAAATTAGGATTTTCAACAGTTTGAATAGTTCATTCAACCTATTAGTATCGATATTTTTGCGATCATTTACATAGATATGGAAAATTCTAAGCAACTTCTGGTGAGTAAAATTTTCTCATTATTATAATAAAAAGAAATTGTCTCGTCATTAAGTTAAGGAAGAAATTCCTTCCTCACACTTTTTTTTCACCATGTTGTTACCTCATTTAAAAAGCTTCCTTCTTTTAAATATTAAACGATACATGTATTTCAATTTTAGTAAATATTCAAAAAAGAGAGACATGCTCACTTTGATTTTGGTTCATTGTATATGAAAAATTCAGATAGAATTTGCATATTAGTTTCGGCAGATATGAAAGGTTGCCCCCCCTCCTCAATATCTTGCTCTTTACACTAAAGTTCGAATTTCGTTCAAATCACAAAGGTTGGTTAAGATATCTCTTTTGAAAATGCTAAAAAAAATCGTTTTACTCGTAAATTCAAATTTCAGGGGGGACTTAGCCCCCTCCCCTCCAACAATACAAAATCTTAAGAATATAATGAGTATATTCGATAGAAACGGCAAAGCACGTTTTTTTTCTATTATGTAAATAAAATCTCTCCTCCACAGCTATGTTTACAAGTTTTAATTGTTTTGAAGAACAACCTTTTTCCAAAAGTACTGTATTTTTCCGGTTTGAATGAAAAGCTTGCGTGTTACGAAGAGAGTGACAGTTTTAGGGCTCAAATTTCACAGACTCTTGCTATCACAGAGATTAAAACCATATGTGTTTATAATTACAGAAAAGGGTCCTTTTTGGAACCAAAACTACAACGTATCTGAAAACAAAAAGCTTGGTGATTAAAACGGGATTTGTCTAATTCTAGCCAAAACTCAGAATTGATAGGGGGGCAAGATGGAACAATGCCACATTCTTTTTGTTTTTATCTTTATTTGGTGGGTATTCAAAAGCGCGGATTTCTGTTAAATAAATGATTTTTGTATGTGCCATTCAAGAGTTTCCTTTTATGGTTAAATTAAACGAGACGTATTTGATGAAAGCAAAAAGGGGATTTAACAGATGATTAAGTAGCTTTTATAAAAAATTTAAGACAGGGAAGGGGTCAATGTATCAATTCTAGCACGTTCATTGTAAGGTAAAAAAAAAAGTATTTCTTCATTAAAGAATTTATGTATTAAGTTGGAACTTTCAGAGAGTGCTTAAAAGGGAAGGTTGAGTTGCACGAGGGTTCAGTAAAAGGGGATATAGTTACATGGGGGTCGAGGGCAATTTATCTGTAAAAGAGGGCTTATTACTAAATTTTTTCTTCTTTTTAAGGATGTTGAGATGGATTCTTGCCCTCCCTCCAAAAAGAGACCAAGATGGGGTGATAACACATCAATGCAAACTGCAAGACCATCCATTACAAGTTCTCTGGACCAACCAGGGCCCTCTCATGACAGTGTCAACTCTGCACAGAATTCGATGAGAGAAAGCGTTTTTCGCTATGCACCAAGGCCACTTTGTAACGAGCTAACTGCAACTTCTATGGTAAGCGCCATTTATCAGATATCTTTCAACTTTATAGCACACTCACAATTTGGTTTTACAAATTCCCTTTTTAAACAGGTTGCAGATAATTTAACTTTTACATTCGACTCAGAGATGACGTTCATGTACTAAAGTTAAGAAAAAAACCAGGTCAGCACGCGCCTCTTAGCCTAATCAAATGCAGATTCCTTCAAGGTGTAACAAAACTTAGCATATGAAAAAACCTGCCTTTGCTCCGTGTATTCTTCAATGAAACAAGGAATTTCTCGTGAAATTTTTTGTCCATATTTCATTTGAAGTCTTAATTTAAGCAAAATTTAACGATCATCGTTTGTTCGGCTAACAATTTATAATCAACTACTTGTATGCGTGTGCGTTTTTACTAAAGGGGGGTAATTATTGAAGAAAAAAAGGCTGTGTAGGGGTGGGGTGAAAAAAAGGGGGGAGGTTAGATTTGTAGGAAAAGGAATCTGCTTCTAGTCTGATCGTTATTTCTTACGGACGGCTAGATTTGTAGGAAAAAGAATCAAGTTCTTTTTTTTAAATGGGGTGGTAAGACAAATATTTGGTTGACTTTTTTTTTATTTTATTTTATTGCTAATTGTCAAACGTTGCGATGTTTTTGTATGTGTGTGTGTGTGTGTGTGTGTGTGTGTGTGTGTGTGTGTGTGTGTGTGTATGTGTGTGTGTGTGTGTGTGTGTGTGCCGTCTCTGTGCGTGTGTGAGCGTGTGCGTGTGTGCGTGTGTGTGTGTATGTGTGTGTGTGTGTGTTTGTGTGTGTGTGTGTGTGTGTGTGTGTGTGTGTGTGTGTGTGTGTGTGTGTGTGTGTGTGTGTGTGTGTGTGTGTGTGTGTGTGTGTGTGTGTGTGTGTGTGTGTGTGTGTGTGTGTGTGTGTGTGTGTGTGTGTGTGTGTGTGTGTGTGTGTGTGTGTGTGTGTGTGTGTGTGTGTGTGTGTGTGTGTGTGTGTGTGTTTGTGTGTGTGTGTGTGTGTGTGTTTGTGTGTGTGTGTGTGTGTGTGTGTGTGTGTGTGTGTGTGTGTGTGTGTGTGTGTGTGTGTGTGTGTGTGTGTGTGTGTGTGTGTGTGTGTGTGTGTGTGTGTGTGTGTGTGTGTGTGTGTGTGTGTGTGTGTGTGTGTGTGTGGTGTGTGTGTGTGTGTGTGTGTGTGTGTGTGTGTGTGTGTGTGTGTGTGTGTGTGTGTGTGTGTGTGTGTGTGTGTGTGTGTGTGTGTGTGTGTGTGTGTGTGTGTGTGTGTGTGTGTGTGTGTGTGTGTGTGTGTGTGTGTGTGTGTGTGTGTGTGTGTGTGGTGTGTGTGTGTGTGTGTGTGTGTGTGTGTGTGTGTGTGTGTGTGTGTGTGTGTGTGTGTGTGTGGTGTGTGTGTGTGTGTGTGTGTGTGTGTGTGTGTGTGTGTGTGTGTGTGTGTGTGTGTGTGTGTGTGTGTGTGTGTGTGTGTGTGTGTGTGTGTGTGTGTGTGTGTGTGGTGTGTGTGTGTGTGTGTGTGTGTGTGTGTGTGTGTGTGTGTGTGTGGTGTGTGTGTGTGTGTGTGTGTGTGTGTGTGTGTGTGTGTGTGTGTGGTGTGTGTGTGTGTGTGTGTGTGTGTGTGTGTGTGTGTGTGTGTGTGTGTGTGTGTGTGTGTGTGTGTGTGTGTGTGTGTGTGTGTGTGTGTGTGTGTGTGTGTGTGTGTGTGTGTGTGTGTGTGTGTGTGTGTGTGTGTGTGTGTGTGTGTGTGTGTGTGTGGTGTGTGTGTGTGTGTGTGTGTGTGGTGTGTGTGTGTGTGTGTGTGTGTGTGTGTGTGTGTGTGTGTGTGTGTGTGTGTGTGTGTGTGTGTGTGTGTGTGTGGTGTGTGTGTGTGTGTGTGTGTGTGTGTGTGTGTGTGTGTGTGTGTGTGTGTGTGTGTGGTGTGTGTGTGTGTGTGTGTGTGTGTGTGTGTGTGTGTGTGTGTGTGTGTGTGTGTGGTTGTGTGTGTGTGTGTGTGTGTGTGTGTGTGTGTGTGTGTGTGTGTGTGTGGTGTGTGTGTGTGTGTGTGTGTGTGTGTGTGTGTGTGTGTGTGTGTGTGTGTGTGTGTGTGTGTGTGTGTGTGTGTGTGTGTGTGTGTGTGTGTGTGTGTGTGTGTGTGTGTGTGTGTGTGTGTGTGTGTGTGTGTGTGTGTGTGTGCATGCATTTGCGCATGTGTAAGTGTGCTATTAACAAAATTTGCCCCCCCCCCCAAAAAAAATAAATAAAAGGATCATCCAAACATTTTAATCGCGCTTTAATTATTGATATGGAAGGGGAAAAAAGTTCTTTGCTTACAAATATTTATTTAGTCCAGGTTAACTACATCCAACACTTCAATCAAAACCGTTGCTAAACGACATAGGAAAATTCGGATTATCGAGAAAGTTACACCAACAGCAGCAGCAACCAATGTATGGGATTCATGGCCATTAACCGAAGCTGAAGAACAATGCTTCATAGAACATACTGCATCGGTTGAACGATGGTCGAATTTTATCGAGAATTATAATCAAGAGGGACAAGCACTAGAGCTTGATCCCTATTTTGCATTTTTATTCTGAAAAATTTTTTTTGAATAAAACTATTAGTTTTATATATCATTCTCTTGTTCTAACTTATCCTCTAAGAATAAAACTTCATTTTCCTGACTAAAACGATATATATTTTCAACATGTTCAATTGTCATTATGAAAGACATAGACCAATGTAACTTTTTTTTTCTTCTTTTAATTGTTCAGATGGTGGGACAATGACAATGAAAAAATTAAAAGAGTTTATTAACTTTATAAGAAAATAATGGTTATTTCACATGGAAAATAAAATCTTTTTTTCTACAGATTAATGAAATAGAACTGCCGTTTGATAATGAAACATCGGAATTTACAGGGCCAATTCTGTCACCTCCAATGGAGTTCAGAGACGAACCTACATTAGTTGTAGATAATATGGAATGGCAAGGTAGTTTTCTTAACGATTTTTTTGGGGACATAGCTAGCCTAGATGACCTAAATTGTGATACTGATATGATAGAGGATCCCGACTTGGTAGATGGATTTATGCATGAACATTTAGGCGGTGTTACTAGTGTAACTGAACCGGGTCCTCGTAAAGAAATTACGTCGCAGGAAAATACAGGATGGCTAGATCAATTGTCCCCAAACACCTTGGAATATGTACTAGGAGACCTCATGCCACCTCCAACCATTGCAGTTGAACAGACCGGGGGTATTGACAATTCTGAGTCACCCTCCACCATTCCGCTTAATGATACAACAATGCAAATTGTTGGGCCTAATTCTTCCGGGGACATTTTTAACGATAACTTTACTATTAGTGAACAAACAGGGACAGGACATGAAAATAGTGCTATGTCCCCGGAATTGCGTGAATTTTATTTGTTAGAATCTGCTCTAAGTCATTTGCAAACATACAGGGTAGATTTTAGCCCTCCCGGGGAAAACGAGGGCATTATTTTAAATGACCCCGTGAAAGTTCTCCATAGCTATATCGACAGAATTCGAGCAAAAATTGAGATTCAGATTCAGAAATTGGAGGGTCAAGAAGGGGTTAAAGCATCAGTGAATCAAAAAGTTTATTTACAAAAGGGGACATCTGGGGATATTTTTTATTTTCATTTTTCAACTGGCAACCAGACTTTTTACCCAGGTCTAATCAATTCGAAGACAACTTTTTCAACTGGGTGAATAAACTAATTTCGACTTTGGACACATTTAATGAGAGGGGTAGTGGGTCCACAATGTTATACATTGAACGCATGGATCTGAATCTCAGTAGATTTAAAAAAAAACTTTATTTTAAGAGGGGGGCGGGGTAAAAGAATAAAATACCACCCAGATTTGTCCGCTACCAAAGGAGTTCAGAGTTTCTATTTTGAAACGGGGCTGCAATGTTTTAAGTATGCATTTTTAGTGGCAGCCCATAAAACATTAAAAAAAGAATCGTCAATGAAAAATCTCGACAGACTTGCTCGCAACGGTGGAAAAAATTTCCCTAAAGTAAATTTTTATTGTTTAGAGGGAAAGTATCCGGTGTCCTTGAAAGAAATAAGCATATTCGAGAAAGCAAATGAAAATCTTGGGGTGGGGGTGGTTGTTCTCCAGTATGACACTGAATTTGTAGATGGGGGAAAAAACCAAATATAAAAGGAGTTTTGTATTCAGTGAGGACACCGTCAGTAGATAATGTTAAAAATTGGGTATGGATTATTTACGAACCTCCAAAAGATGTAAATTCCTATGGTCATTTTTTTCCCGTTACAGCAATAAGTCGACTCCTATCTCAAGGCACGAAGAAAGGAGAACGTTTCTATTGCCCCATGTGCCTTTCCTCATTTAGATCTGAGCGAACATTCTCAGACCACATGGGGCATTGCAAAATTCATGGGAATCAAAGAATTGAAATGCCGGCAGAAGGCAAAAACACTTTACAATTTAAAAATTTCCAAAATTCCCTTCTACAAGTTGATAAAGTGTGTTTGGATTGTGAAACAAGACTGGTTGAGGTATCGGACCCATCAAGGCCAAATATAGTCAAGGAACACAAACTAGTTGCGTGTTCCTTTGCACATGCTCGTCTCGATTCCAACAATAAAATGCAATTGGTAGAGTTTTTTTTACTATGGATGAGGAGGGCAGCATGAAAAAGTTATTGGTATCTTTAATTAAAAACAGCAAACAGGGCAATTTCACGATTACGTCATACCAATTACCCGATGACATTGTCAGATAAAGAGCAACTGGCACTGGAAAAGGGGACAATTTGCTGGGTATGTAGGAGTGCCCTTGCCCCAAAAGACGCGGTCCAGGACCACAATCACCTTATTGACCCCAATTCAACGGGAAAAAGTAACTTTCGTGGATGGGCTTACAGTTCATGTAATTTAAAAATTAAACAGCAACTTTTTCTTCCTGTTTTTATACATAATGCTAACTACGATCTAAAGTATGTGCTACCTGCATTGGCGCATCTTCAAAGAAATGGAACAATAGATGATGCATGGGTGATAGACAGCTTTACGTACAAAATCATGCCTAAATCATCGGAAAAGTTGCTTGTTTTGGAATTTATGTGGAAATTTGTTGAAGCCGGCGTTGAGTATACGAATAAAATTCGCTTTTTAGATTCATACAGTTTTTTCCCCAAATCATTGAGGGAATTAATTCAAGTGCAGAAAAACGATGACGGTTGCAATGCTTTCCCCCTTCTCAAGCAACAATTTCCAAATGATTTATATGATT
Organism: Artemia sinica; assembly: GCA_027921565.1. Lineage (NCBI taxonomy): Eukaryota > Metazoa > Arthropoda > Branchiopoda > Anostraca > Artemiidae > Artemia > Artemia sinica. The sequence continues at coordinate 7,288,009 of CM051275.1, forward strand.
TGTTAACGGTCAAGGGCATATATCCTTATGACTATTATTGTTCCATGTCGAGATTCGCCGAGGAAACTATTCCTCCAATTGAATCGTTTTACGATAGTCGTCACGATCGTAGTTGCACCCCCGAGGAATACAGTTTTGCTAAAAAAGTTTGGGCAGAGGGAGGGTGTAAAAATGGGTTTGACTACTGCAAGCTGTATTTGTCGAGTGACGTCTTAACCCTGTTAGACATTATATGTAAAAATACGGATAAAATCTATGAGGAATTTAATCTTGATTTGGGCTATTATTTTTCTTCGCCTCATCTAGTGATGGACCTTATCCTAAAAACTAGTGGGGAAAAAATTGGGCTAATCACAGACATTGATCAGCACCTGTTCATAGAAAGATCAATGAGGGGGTTTTTGTTTTTCACGGGGATCGTATCTTGGAAACTGATCCAACAGGAGAGAAGACGGGGACAAAATCGAATGCAGTTTTCCTCGATATGAATTCTCTCTACCCCTCGGCCATGTCCCATTATGCACTACCTTGCGGTGACTATAAATGGCTCAATGACCCTCAAGCTCCACATTTCCCCAACATTGACAGTGTTGAGGAGAATGGCCCGGTTGGATGGTTTTTTGAAATTGATGGAGAGATACCAGTCGAGCTTCACGATTCAGTAAAGGATTTTGTTTTCCCATGCATCAATAGACCTGTGACTATGGACTCTTTGAGTCCTCGCAATAGGCGTTTAGTCGAGGTGGAAGGATTGCATTGGACACCTTCAAAACAAAAACTTATTGCTGACCTTCTGCCGAAAAAAAACATAGTTGTACATCCTTTAGCTTTAAAATGGATGTGCAACAACGGTTTCAACGTCAAAAAGGTTCACCGAGCACTCGAGTTTAGTCAAAAACCCTATTTGAAAATGTTTGTTGACAATTTTGTCAGCAAACGTTCTGAAGCACAGACGAAGGCCGAAAAAGAAATTTATAAACTCATTTTGAATTCGGCTTTCGGCAAAATGTGTGAGAATGTTCGCAATAGGAATCGTTGTGACGTCTTGACCGATCCTGAACAATGTGCTCGAATTATTGCCGATCCAAATTACACTTCCTTTACAATCATTGGCCCGGACATGGTACTTTTGAATAGGATAAAAAGACGCATTGTCTTGAATAAAAATATTGCTGCAGGCAGTGCTATCTTGGAGATCTCAAAAAAGCTCATGTTGGAATTCTACTACAATGTGGCTAGGGTACAGTGGCCTGAAAAGGGGCAAGTAGAGGTCTGCTACGGGGACACGGATTCTCTACTGTTAAAAGTAAAAACCCCAAATCTAATTGATCATTTGGCGCACGGTGAAATTATCAGTTAACGGATGGACTACACCAATTGGAGTGGTCTTTACCCTGAGCTAGTAAAACGTCGGGCACCCAATCAGCTTTTATTTTTAAATCAGAAACGGGAAGCGACTTGATTTCCCGTGGTATTTTTGTAGGTCCGAAGGTGTACTTTATAGAGACACATGACGAGGAAATCAAGAAACGTTGCAAAGGAGTACCCACGCGCTATGTGGATAAGAATTTCGACATGGACATTTATAGGAATTGTATTGTTGAAAATACAATTCCACGAGCCAAATTGCTGGCAATTCGTTCTCTCAAATACAGGAACTTTACTGTAAATGTAGAAAAAATTGCCATGAGTACCATTTCCGACAAGGTCTCTGTTTGTCAAGATGGTGTGACTACCCTCCCCCTTGGACACTATTTAACTTCAGACCGGGCCGAATGTATTGCCCATAGGGAAAGTCTAAGTTTAAATAAAGTCCTGTAAATTATTTCCTAAGAACCTTTGGGGGGCCTCGTGGCGGGGGGGGGGAGCGTCGCGTCCCCGGGGGGGGGGGGGGTGGCCGCCGCCAGCGGGGGGTGCACCGCCACAATATGAAAGTTATCTTTTTTTGACTTAAAGCAGATTTTTTTTTGTAAATGTTTCATTCAAAAAAAAAGTGATATTTTTTCAAGTGTTCTCTAATTTAATGTTGTATTTTTTTTCTCTATAAATAAACAAAAAAAGTGTTTTTCTCTGTGCCCATGTAAATGTTGTATTTTTTTTAAATAAATTTAAAAAATTGTATTTTTTTAAGTATGGTTACTTTTTATGTATATAATAAAAGAAAAATATGATTCTTTATTCGTCTTCTTCTTGAAGAACAGAGTAGTAGGGAAATTATTTAGTCATTAGACAATTAGGGTCTACAGTTAGTTGTCCAGGTGAACTGTTGAAGGGAACATGTATCAATTTAAAACACCATTCAGATCGTTTCTGTGTGGGCCCTTAATGTCGGGCAAAACAACACTCTTAACTAAAATAATTAAAAATTGTGATAAAATGTTTGTGGAAAAGACGAAAAAAATATACTATTGCTATAGTATTTGGCAGGAGTCATACGATAAAATAAAAGCAATTACTGCCACCATGGAATCGGTGCAGATACAGTTCATACAGGGACTTGATGTTTTCAGCATTATTGAACCAAACTCTTGGCTGATCATTGACGATCTGGCTGAATCTATTGAACAATGGTCCCAGCAAATGCTGCAATTGTTCACTGTTCGCTCTCATCATGAACAGATTTCCGTTACTCTGGTTCTACACAATCTCTTTCATCAGAGCAAATGTATGCGAACACTTGCTTTGAACTGCACCTACTATATCATCTACAGAGTTGTTCGTGATTCTAGCTCGCTAATAACCCTCAAAAACAAATCTATCCAGGTGCCCCTAAATTTCTGCTCTCAGCATACAATCAGGCAACTAATAAACCTCACGGTTATATCCTATTGGATCTTAATCAAAATACACCCGAGGATCTGCGTGTAGTCACAGATATTTTCGACAATGAAATTACAGTATATCTCCCCGCGAACGCTAAAAAGACCTATTAGTCGCTATCATGACACTGAAGAAACTACATGAAAATAGGCACTTGTTTTCAGTTCTAAGCACTTCAAAACCTCAGCTTAGAAAAGCAATACTCAAACATGGTATTGACAATGATTTCATTAATCTAATATCTGAACTTTGTTTAAATTTGACCGAGGGTAATGTTCAATTGCCAGAAGTAGTTAAGCAACAGGCAAAGCAACATCGTTCCATTGTACGTACATTGGCCTCTAAAAAGAAAGGAAAGAATTTTAAAAGGAAACGACTTCTTCAGGCAGGCGGTAGCTTTTTCACACTTTTACTGCCAATAATTGCAGGACTTGTAAACAGTTTTCTCTAGTGAGAATGGCAAAACCCTATAAATTGAATCCAATAGAACTCGCTCTCTCACCCGTGGAACACTTTGAGGACAATCTGAGTAAATTCCTTGACAAGGAAACTATTTAGTATGATAAAAAACTGATTTTACTTCAAGATGCACTTCGCCGAGTGGACAAACACAGGTCCTATCGATCGAAGCCCACTGCTGATCCCAAAAAAGAATCATCTCCTCAAGAGTCTGCTGCTGCTGCTGCTGCTGCTGGAACCCAATTAAAGAAGGAGGAATTGGATTCGATTGTATTGAAAATTGGAAATCTAATGCCCCTCTCATATCGTTAACAAAGTAAACGACTCCTAACCTATCTCTTGGAAAGTGGTCAAATTCAAGTTGAGAGCAATGGGGAAAGGATTATAATTCAGGGCAAGAGCTATAATCTACTTGATTTAATATATGACATGGTTACAAATCGTAAAGGACTATTATCATTTGACACTCATCTATACAACTTTCTAAATACATTAAACTTCCCCAAAAGTCTTATTGGCAATAGACAAATTCTAAAAAAATTAAATGAACGTGCATCATCATCAACATTAAAATATAAACTTGAAGAAGAAGAAGATTTTAAATCAATTTTAGAAAATACTAGCACACCACTGATAGCTAGACAAAAGCGAAGACGTATCAAGTCAACGTCACCACCACCAACAGCCAGTATACAAAAGGGTAGCGGACATTACACAACGTGTTTAAGTTCAAAATGGCTGAAGTTCTGAAAGGTGCTTATGAAAATATTGGCGAGGCGGGGAGTTTAAGTTCTCCCACCACTCTTTCCAAAGTCACGGGTGTTCGCACTAAATGTGTACGAGACTATCTACAAAATGAACCAAGTTACACTCTGCATAGAAATCATAGACTTCGTGCCGATCAATATCGAAAAACTAAAGCCTTTTACCCATTGCATATAATGCAAGCAGATCTCCTGAGTCTAGATGAGCTTCAAAGAGGTCACAACACACCGTACAAGTACATTCTACTTGCAATCAGTGTTTTTAGTCGCTATGCATATGCAATTCCATTGCGATCAAAGAGAGGTGTTGAAGTTGCTCAGGCCATTGAAATTATTCTCGAAAAGGATTCATATAAAAAAATTCAAACGGATCGCGGTAGTGAATTTGTTAATCCTCATGTTGCAAAAAGTACTAGAGAAATATAGTGCGCTGCTCTATCATAGTCACAGTCCTATAAAGGCTGCATTGGCCGAACGATTGATAAGAACTATTCGACTTTTAATTTCAAGATATTGTACATTGAAAAATACATCGACTTTTATTCATGATCTAGATAAAATCATGTTGATTTATAATCAACGGCCTCATCGATCATTGTCCAACTCTACACCAACGGAAGTTCATCATTCTGATCGTGATACAATTGACACCTTTCTTAAACAATATTCCAATGAATCAAAAGTCAAGAAGAAGAAAAATAAATTCAATGTTGGTGATACTGTTCGAATTAATAGAACAACTAATGTTTTTGAAAAGGGGAATTACTTGTGGTCCACCTAAGCTTTTAAAGTGGCTAAAATCCTAGACACTAAACCCATAAATTATCGCCTGCGTGATACCAAAGATGAAGAGATTCTCGGCGGCTTTTATGACTATGAATTGCAAAAAGTTAAAAATGCTAGTGAAATCTACCAAATTGAAAAGATATTAAAGACACGTACTCGCAGGGGTAAGAAACAGTTACTTGTTCAGTGGCTAGGATACAACTCTGATTTTGATTCTTGGATCGGTGTTGAAGATATTGACAATGCCCAATGATTTCTATGTAACTTTCATGTCCAACGTTTCCGATCCTCTCTACAATGACTTGAATACGACAAGTCCTTTTTGGACAAAACTCTCCCCCGCCATCAAATTTGACGGTGCATATGAAGTGGCTCTTGTTGACTGTATTCTCAAAAATACCTATGACATCCTGAGAAAGGATCGTGTGTATGATATAAAAGTTATACCATTCGATTGGACTATGAATGGGTTGGGCTATGTCGACTATGAATGGGTTGAAGCACTTAAATCTAGTGACTATCCACATGTCAGATTGAAATATATTGAATATAATAATATGAGAGATTTGTGTCGTACAGTCAATAGAAAAATCTCATATCGTCGGAATGGTACATTCCATTTTAATTATTCATTGGAACATGATAGGATTTACATTAGCTCACCTGTTGACACTGAAACAATTATTCTCAATGATAATTTGAGAGATGTTCTTGGCTTTAAACAGAATATGATCCATGGGGAAAATTCTGGCACCGTTTACGGGATGAATCAAGTTATTTTTGCTGATTATCCACCTGGTTTTGCCTCGGACTCTTGCATATTTCTCTATCCATCCTTTGTGGAAACGTCGAGAGTCGGTAATTCAAATGTCCCCCTCCTACGTGTTCTTGAACGAAAAACAACTCATGAACTTGTTCATCACTATAATATAAAGCATCTTCAGTATGTTCCTGTAAACACTTCATATTTAGAACTCTGTCAGTTAACACTAAGAAGTGAATTGGGTGATCCTCTAGCAATAACAAAAGGCTTAGCAGTGATTACATGTCATTTTCGACCCATTGTCAACGACGACGGTAAAATCACCTTCAAATGAACAATAGAAGAATTTCATTTGTGTGTCCCGATATTGACTGTTATGTTGGTGCTTTGAGTCCACGTCAAATAGGCAATGGATTGGACTACTACAAGGGGCGTACTACAATGTCTGGCTATGGTCTTGGTAGCTGGTTTGCTAGGCTATTTCGTTCTGAACTACCCCTTGCCAGAAAATATCTTGTACCTGCTGCATCAAATTTTGCTGCCTCCACACTACAGGACTGGGGGTCGGGCAAGAATTTCAAGGAGAGTGTTAAGGAAAATATTAGATCTTCAGCAAGAACCGTTGGTGAACAATTAAAATCTCGACAAAATTGGGAGGGATTGAAAAGGATGCGTTCGCGTCATTCACTCACCAGTCTCCACCCAGGCAGGAAGCAAAGGACATCAACAAGGAGTTTGAGAAATAAAACAACGAAGGCCAATAAGAAGAAGAAAAAGAAAAAGATTGTTAGATCAAAGAAGGATTTCTTCTCTTAAGATGACTTATCTCCCCCATAAGGAATCATTTCCATCAATCAGCTCCTCATTGAATCTATTCAATGCTGAAAATGTTAATGTCAGTGTCAAGTATGGCTACTATGAACAATTTCATCCCCAACAACCCCTCTCGGAAAATATGCACTTTCAAATATTTTCCAATGAAGACTATTTCATTGATTTGTCGTCAACATTTATTGCTTTAAATGTTGTGGTGAAGAAAAAGTCAGATAATACAACTCCAAATGCCGGCGATGGTCTCTCCTATGAAAACTGTATTCTGCACAACCTATTCAAATAATTTATTGTATTTATTAATGGAACATTGGTGAGCACTAGCAATAATTTATCAAACTATGCAAGCTACATACAATTTATGATGATGACGCTAAAGGCATACAAGGAGATGAGAGGACAATCATTGGGCTATGAATATCGAACAGGCGTTGATAGTGATGGTGAGTTGACTACTGCAGTGACCCAGGAGTATCATCTAGTTGGAAAATTAAATCATGAGATATTCAATATATCCCAATGGCTGCCCCCCAATGTCAAGATTGACATAAAGTTACAGATGGCACCATCGAATTTCATTTTGAGAAAAACAATTCCTGCAGCACCCGATGCAAATGTCATTATCACATCGGCAATTCTCCATGTCCGAAAACAACAAGTTATGAGCTCTGTTGCATTGGCAGTGGAAAAGCTAAGAGCCAATGGCAACAACATTAAACTTCTTGTCCCCCATACAATCACCAATCAACGTCACATTGCCGCCGGTTCTCGTAGCTATAGCGATTCATCATTTATCAATGGAGAAATCCCATCAAAATTGGCTTTGGCCTTTGTGAAGAGTGGCAGTGCCGTTGGATCCTAGACTGAATCCCCCCATGATTTTAATTTTTTTGGTCTATCTAGCCTTGTGTGCAAAGTGAATGGTATTCCACTGTACACTCTATCATTTGACAAAAAATCCTATAGAACTCTGTACGAGTTGACCATGCAATCCCTAGATCATGGGGTTATTGTTTTGGACTTGTCAGGCACACAGGATGTGAGTATAGTACGAACTGGGAATGTACGTTTAGAGTGTACATTTGCCAATGCTCTGACTGAGAGTATCACGCTAATATCACTGAGTCAATTTGAAACCTATTGGGAAATCACACCCGACGGCAGTGTTCTACTAGACCTTGCACCATGAACACAAATCAAATAATCAATGTATTTAGTATGGATCCATACATGTCCCAGTACAAGTCCTATTGCATACCTTCGGACTTCATTGAAAAAATTCCAAGTGTTAACAATACCCTAATCATTGTTAATAGCAGTCCATCGACTTTGGAGACCGGTCATTGGCTATGCATCTTTCAAACAGCCAAGAATATTGAATTTTTTGATCCTCTTGGCCTATTGTATAAATTCTACAAGCCATACATCAGCAACTTTATTGAAAGCAGTGGGAAAACCATTATTCAAAATCAACGAAGAGTACAGGATTTAACGACTAAGACATGTGGCTTTCATGCACTACTCTTTTTCATGTTCAGATGTCGTGGCTATGCCTACAAGCAGTTTCTCAACATCTACGTTGACTTACCTCGATTGAACGACTTTCTAGTGGAGAATATACTTACAAGTGTATTTAATATTGATTTTTGTGCCCTAAGAATAAAATGTTCTAAAGATGTATGTGAAATTGTTTATTAATAAAAAAAAAATTATATACATGATAAAACGACTTTTCTACTCTTTAGATTTCATCCACTACTAGGTATTCGTCGACAACAGCTAGTGCAGATAGATTATCTGAATTCACAGTGTACTGATCCTGATGTACTGCATTGTCAGGGTCACATTTTCTACAGTAGAGTGTGACTTCACTCTTGTCATATCTCTTTGTATAGTCAATGATACTATTCTCATTCATTCTATAGAATTCACATGTTTCAATTTGCGTATTTGAAGCAATTTCATAAACAGTTTCCTCAAGTGTCGAATCACATTCCGTCACAGCCAAATAAAAATCAGTGGGCTTATAATCAAAACACCCATTGTTTTCACAACAATGACGTAGAAAACATATTCTTTTGTTGTTCCAACAGTTGAATCGCTGACCTGGTTCCTCCTCCCAGAACAATCTAAAACCACGACGATACCAATCTCGTAGCAGTAAACTAAAATCACGGTTAGGATTCTTCCCAATCATACCGGGATATGTACTCTCCCACTGCTTACATTTATCATAATGACAATTGGAGCATAGGTAACCTCTAGGATGAGAGTCACACACCTCTTCAAGACAGGAATTACAACCTTTAATTTGTACAGCATATCCTCTATGCAAGTTACATGGGTTGCATAATCTACTTTTTTCATCATACGCATCAATCATTGTGCAATTCTCACATGATGACCAGCTGCCCAGTGAGTATATACATAGTGGACATGTATGGAACATTTTGTCATGTGTTGACACTCTCACTGCCACAATGAAACTGAGCTAGCAACATAAAAAAATTGTCTGAGATAGAGAGAGAGAGAGAGGAGTAAATCATCCTTGAGCACCATCTTTCTCAGGAAAAAAAGCCCTAATTTTCTAAACTAATGTTTAAAAGCATATCCACAATATCATTTTTCCGTGTCGTGATCAATATATCAATAAATTGTGTAAATGCATTTGGACCACAATGTAGAAGTTTCATACAATAGTCTAATGATGGAGAATCAGTTTTCATTATATCGAGAAGCATTCCCCGAGAAAATATCTTCCTTTGAATAGACAACTCTAGAAAATCATCGTCTAGAACCAAATGTTTTTCCATAAGAACTAGATTCCTCATGATTCGATCTTTCTCGAATCTATCCATTTTTTAGAGTCCTAACTCTCTCACAACCAACTTCAGACTAACCAGAATTTTTTCTACTCTAAAAAATATACGCTAGTCTACTATAGAAAGAAAATACCATTGATTTAGAAACAGTTTTATTGAACATAATTACAATAATAACATTCACTGATGCATTTTGTTCTCATCAATATATTTCGATAGGACATCTAATGCTGACCGAAGTTTATTTATATAGAGAATATTCACTTTTCCAGCAAAACATAGCTGCTCCTCCTGCTTAAATTTGCTTAATGATATCACATATCTAGCATACATAGTGTCCCATTCAAGACATAGTCTACAACCAGCGGTTATTTCCACAGCTACATTAGGTACTCGTGCATCACTGCTGCTGTTGTCAGCTCCATCATTAATCTCCAATAATGTAAATGCACTACTCATTTTTCTCTACTAATATCCTTGCAAATAAACTATTCTCTTTGAATTCAATTCTCTTACTAATATGAACTGTAAAGAAAACTATTCCTTTTATTCAAATCCCAATCACCAATCCAGTTATACTCACTCTGTTTGAAAATAGCATAGAAAAGCCCCAAATGACATAGGAAGGAACGTAAAGGACCAGAATAGCATAGGAGGGAACGTAAAGGCCCAGAATAGCATAGGAAGGAACGTAAAGGACAAGAATAGCATAGGAAGGAACATAAAGGACCAGAATAACATAGGAAGGAACATAAAGGACCAGAATAACATAGGAAGGAACGTAAAGGACCAGAATAGCATGGTAATTGCTATACCTCCGAGCAAATCCAGTGTATACAAGGCTCAGAAACGGAACCTTGATTACTATTTTTGTTCTTGTGTTTACACATCGTAAACTTAAGTGGGTGGCGTATAATAAACAAGTGCCAGAATTTTTTACAGAGAGAGCCGGATTTCCCGGTATTATTTAAAAACAATCAGAAATTAAATTAAAAAAATAATAATTTTTCAACTGAAAGTAAGTTGCAACATTAAACCTTAAAACGAACAGAAATTACTACGTACATGAAAGGGGTTGCCTCCTCCGCAAGACCTCGCTCTTAACACTAACGTTTTTCTTATAGAATTTGTAGAAGGTCTGCATGCAAAATGTGTTAGGTACAATTATTTTGCATATTATGAAGTAAGAATTGTTTTCTCACTTCAAACTGTCCAAATGCTGTCCCCCCCCCCTTATGTACAAATTTATAGACCAAATTATATATTTTCTGAGTTTTACGCAGCATAAACTTGAAGGAATGGCATATAATACACAAGTAACAAATTCCCTTTCCTCTTACGACAAAAACAAAACTCAAATGAAATTCTTTAATTTGGAAAGCCTTATTTTCTACGGGGTGGGGTATTTTCCAGTAGGGGGATATTTTCCGCAGGGGAGGGGGAATCTCTTCGGTCAGTGTTAAATACTACCATAAATTGCTATTTGTATAGGGGAACATAGCTCCAATCCCCAGGGGGACGGGACACAAAAGCGCATTTTGGGCCACAATATATCAATTTCATAGGAGGTGTAGAGGCAGTCACAGGGGGATTCCTCTACATTTAATCTAACAAAAATTTTAAAATAGTATTAACAAAAGGGGTGAAACAGTCCACCTACAAAGATTTTAGGAACATTTTTAATGTTGGGATGGAAAACACAGTAGTTAAGTTTCACTCTATAATCTTGAATATCCTAGAAACATAATCACTAATATCCAGTATAGTACCCAGAAACATATTATAAATCCATGTAATAAAAGTCGTTCTTAGACCTGTTCTGGACTAAACACGAATTTAAGCCTAATCCAGTCCGAGTGTTAAACATATTGAGTAAGCCCTGCCGCGATTACAGAAAGAACTGCACCAATAAGGGAAACGACATAAACAAACTTATAAGTTTATAAACAAATTGAGAGGCTAAAAGTCGAAGAGTGGGCCGTAGCAGATACATTAGCCAATAGGAGTGGCATTGATAAATTGACGCTTAGTCTAAAAGACTAAGCGTCAATCTATAAATTTATTTAGTTACTATAAATTTATGTAGTATAAATACTATAAATTTCTATAGCATAAATTTATTTTACTACTATAAATTTATTTAGAAAAAACTGTTTAAAATGCAAGTAGAATATTTTATTAATATTTTGTATAAAACTTGGATTTTCACAATTCCACTAAAATGACGATATAACAAAGAATTTTTTTCCCAAATATTATTCAGAATGGACTATCAACTAATTGGCAGCAATTTTTCGAAAATAAGATGTCCCTGTTAACATTTTGCTTGCAACCTAACGCGTCTTCAATTCCATGTTCATCTGAAGATACCTCTACACATATTCAAAATTTTCCGATTTAGTTTTGTTGATAATATTTACGCAAAGACCGAAGAATAATAAATGTATATGATAGTGCTATATTAAGCCTTCTCTATTCGTCCTTACTTACAGTAAGAGCCCATTTACACAAGGATCAGAGCTGGATGGAACTCATACATAAACGAGAACCTGAGGTTTCAGGCTGGATTTGTTTAAAGAAAGCACATTTTTCCTTCCATCCTCCCTTCATCAATCTCTTGTTGAACTTAATGTAGAGCTCTAGTACAAGTCGGCCTTAGAGTGGGAACATGGGGCGCGTTTCCACCATTTTGGCGCTTTTTTAAGGCGATTCGAATCTTCTCATTTTCTGGGAGAGAAAATCGTTCATTCGGCGCATTTTCGCTAAAAAAATGAAGTTTTCGTTCCATTTTCACTTTTCGATGACAACCTTTAGACCAAGCAGCTGGCAACACTTCTCAACCTTTAGACCAGAGCAGATCTGTATGGAAATATTGATCTATTATTAGTTACCCCATAAGACCCCTCATGGGAGCCCTATCCCTTCGAACCCAGATGGCTGCACCTTTTTTTAAGCAACTGGATATTTCATAGAGTTTCTTCAAGACGCATGTATTATTGACTATTGATTTATTATGTACACCCGGTTGTTACGTAATAATTTAGGGGGTGATTTTATTTGAGAGATATTTTTTTTCCTTCATGATTTTTTTTTCTTCCAGATGTTTTTTTCTTCAAGACATTTTATTCATACTTTAGAGGGGATTTTTTCTTTGTGACTTTTTTTTCAATTTTTCTACTTCAAGATATTTTCTTCGAGATTGTTTCCCTCGAGATGTTATTGTTTTCTCTTCAAAGCATTTTTTTTTCTTCGAGATGTTTCCTCAATATATTCTCCAAGCCGTTTACGCGAGAAGTGTTTAGATTCAGGGAACCCTTATAATCCATCATCAAATTTTTCCGTTCGGTGTAGGAATTGAACGTAAGACCAGTGACTCCCAGAGACCAGATAAACCAGGTTTTAACCATAGCTGATTTGTAAATTCTGAAATAGATGCATTGTGAAGTTCCTTTTCAATGTCACTGTTTGTTTGGTTTTTAAATTACTATTATTATTATTCGGGCTTCTTCTTCAGAAAGCCTCACATACTTTTCACAGTTTTTTATAGACACCATAACTATTTTGGTTAATATTTGGGTCAGTTTTCTTACAGGTAGCAAGATCACAATTTTAATTTTTCAGTGCGGTGATCCTATTGGGAAATGCCATAAAATTCTATTTGTAAGACCAGACACCGTGCGCGCAATTTAATTACAAAGAGGTCTTACATTTCTATAAGGAAGTGGGGGAGGGGGAGACAAGGAAAAGACCTACAGAAACGTAAGAATCAATAAATCATACGGCAAGAAATAACTTGTAGGATGGATTCTGAGAATCTTGAGATTTCAGGGGCCCTGTGAGGTTCCTTAAACTTTACCTATGTCCCAGAGCTCAGCTTATTGATGCTTAGTCTAAAAGAGGGCTTTAATTCCAAAATTTTTTCTAAAAGCAACGTTTTGAAATGCAAGTACAATTATATTATTAATATTATATATAAAACATGGATTTTCACAATTCAACTAAACTTACGATATAGATTGCATTTTTCCCATACATTATTCAGAAAGGACAATCAAAATAATTGGCATCCATTTTCCAAAAATAAGATGTCCCTTCGAACATTCTAACTAAGATTGGTAAAAAAAGACCTTGACAGACTGATAAACACAAAGAATCAATATGGTGACAAGATAAAACCGAACAACTCTAAATAATTCAGATTTTCCGGGAGGTAGAATTATTTAGCTTCATCTTACTGTTATTTATTCGGGATCAGTGACCTTTTTTTAGTCAGGAATAATTTAAATCAATCTCTTTTAGAATTTTGTAATAGAGGTAGTATAGGTATTTCAGGTCTGATGACACCCATAAGGACTACATCTTTCTTCCACTGGTTCGACGGTGCAAGAAGAAGATTTAACGGCGCATCCCTCTTTCGGTGACCAGGTGCCGCAATTCTATGCAAGTTCCTGTCCTTCTAAGATTCCCATCCTTGGCAAGAGTACTGGCTGTTTCAATTACTTTGAGTGTGATTGGCATAATTGGTAAATCCACAAGGGGAGCTCCTAGCTCCTCGCAAGTGTTTTCAGTTAGCAAAATTCCCATCCAGGGAAGATTTGACATATCCAGGCAAGATTTGGCATGTCCAGGCAAGGTTTAACATGTCCAGGCAAGATTTGGCCCCTTCAGGCAAGATTTGGCATGTCCAGGCAAGAGTCCTGGGTGTTTCAATTACTTGGAATGTGGTCGAGATAATAGGGAAATTAACCAGTGAGGCTACTAGCCCTTCACACCCGTTTCGAGACAAAATTCCCCATGTCTAGACGCGTTCCCAGGTGGTACAAACCATATCGTTTTCCCCCCATTTACATGTCCAAACATATCTCCCCAGGTGGAAGAGTCCCCCCCTCAATGATTTTCTATTAAAATCCATAGAAGACTTTTCCTTCAAAGATCACTATGTGTTCTGGGTAAGCTACAAATAGGCAGGATAAGGACATCTCATCAGTCTCACAACCCGTTGAAGACGCAGCAAATATCCAAAAAATGGATAATTCCTACAATGAAACAAGTCATTTTCTGTATTGAAACTTTTCCCTGTCACCGGTTTTCTGCTAGCTGAGACCTATTCCCCCTCACCCCTCCCCCCCCCAAAAAAAAAAATAAAAATCCCTCCACTACGCTTTTTTATACTCATTTTAATGCATAAACTATCTTCTTTTCACTGTCTAAAAAATCATCCCCCCTCCAATCGTTATCATACAATCCATTCAATAGAGCTAATTCGCTATTGAGTGATAGATAGTATGAAAACAAAAGAAATGTAAAGAAAGTGGAGAAAGCATTAAAATATGAACTAAGGAGGTGTGAAGTGGAGGCCATGGATAAAATTGCCGAGGATCTGGAAGATGCTGCTAGACGGCATAATAGTAAAATATTGTACTGGTACGTTAACAAATTGAGAGGGAGTAGTCAATCCGGACTTAGTCCAGTTGAAGATAGGAATGGGGTCACAATTAGCGATAAGGAAAAAACTAAAGAGAGATAGGCCAAACATTTTGAAATTTTGCTTAACCCAGTTAGAGTTGCAGGAAAAAATATAGAGGAAAAAGAAAAAGTTTGTGATACCTTGGATGTGAAGGAAGATTTTTTTGTGAGGAGGAATTAGCAACAGTACTAAAAGGATAAAAGAATAATAAGGCTCCAGGTGCTGATAGGGTAGTAAATGAGTTTCTTAAATATGGTGGCTCTGAGGTTAGAAATAATTTACTGAAGATTATGAATATGGTTTTAGAAAAAGGGGAAGTACCTAACGATTTTAGGAAAACCTTAAAAACTTAATTAAGCCACATTATAAGCAAGGTGATAAAAGTGAGTGCAGTAGTTATCCAGGCATTAGTCTGGTCTCTGTAGGTAGTAAATTACTTAGTAATATGATACTTTTTAGACTGAGAGATGCCGTAGACAAAGTTTTAAGAGAAGAGCAGTGCGGTTTTAGAAAAGGAAGAGGATATGTCGACCAAATTTTCACTCTTAGGCTAATAATTGAGAAGTGCCTGAGTTTTCAAACACCTTTGGTCTTCAGTTTTATTGATTATGAGCATGCGTTCAATTCTGTTGATAGAAGAGCTTTAGTAAAGGTTTTATCCTTGTATGGTATAAGAGACAAATACATTGAAGTGATTAATGCTATGTACGTGAATAACACAGCTGCGGTTAAGGTAAGAAATGAGGTTAGCAGCTGGTTTTGTATTAAAACAGGAGTTAAGCAGGGTTGTGTTCTATCTTCCTTTGTATGGATTATTTTGATGGACTTTGTTTTAAGGAGCACAGGAAAGGCAATGGGAGACCACGGAATCAAATGGAGAGGGAAAATTCTACTGGACTTGGATTATGCTGATGATTTAAGTATCCTAGATAAAAGTGTGAGCAAAATGAATGAAGTTTTAGAGGTTTTGTGAGTTCAGGGTGCTAGAGTTGGTTTGAAAATTAATGTTAGGAAGACTAAGTCACTAAGGCTAGGAATAAGTGAAGATGAAAAGGTGACGTTGGATAATGGAAAGATTGATCAGGTGGGCAGCTTCACTTACCTTGGTAGTATTATTATTAAAGATAGTTGGAGCACTGAAGATGTTAAATATAGAATAGCCAAGGCTCACGATGTTCAAAGTTAAAAAAAAGTCTGGAAGAATAAGAAGATAAGTCTGCAAACCAAGATTAGAATATTAGAAGCTAAAGTGATGTTAGTGGCCAAATATGGCTCTGAAGCATGGACGCTCGGAAAAGGTTGTGAAGATTTGCTAGATGTTTTCCAGAGAAATTGCTGAAGGATTGTTCTTGGTACCCGGCTGACTGACCGTATTTCAAACAATAGGCTATACGAAAAATGTGGTTCAATACCGCTCTCTAGGTCTATAATGAAAGAAAGGTTGAGGTGGCTAGGGAACATAGTGCAGATGAAGGATGACAGATAGCCGAAAATTGTTCTTTTTGGCCAACCATCTAGGGCTAAACGGAAAGCAGGTCGTCCCCGTCTGGGGTGAGAGGACGTCATAAAGAGAGATTTAAAGGAAATGGGAACTTCGTGGGCGAGTGTAAAAAGGGAGGCTTTGAGTAGATTTGGGTGGAGGAGGAGCGTGCATAGCTGTGTTGGCCTCAGTTGGCTTGGTGCTGCGGTGAGTTGTTATTAGTAGTAGTAGTAATTCGCTATTACTCAAAATAGGTCTTTTTCCCATTATGCGTTAAAATCTTGGCATTCATCAAAATCTTTTGCACACACTTTGTAGTCTAAGCAAAAACATATGTGAATATGCAAAGGGAAGCTTTGTAAACAACCTCGTAAAGAAGCGTTTTTCGTCAAATATAGTAAATAAAGCATTACATAAGACCAAGTTGTCTGAACGATGTTCTGTTTTCTGAAAAATTAATGCATAATAGAACCACTTTAGACTTGGAAATTGCCTAAAAGGCAGGGGCTCTAACAGGGACATACGGTGCGCAAAAAACCGTTATTTCCATTTTAAGTAATGAAAACAAGTTTTCTATCAGAAGTAGCGAATTTTTCTAAACACTTTCAAATTTACTCTTCAAGGTAACAAGTTTTTCCTTAATAATAACAAAGTTTTACTTAACACTATCAAATACCTCTTTGAAGTAACAGGTTTTTTCCTAATAGTAACAAATTTTTCTAATAGCACCAAGTTTTCAGTCAAAGATAACAAATTTCTCTTATAAGTAACAATTTTTCGTCAGTCATAACAAGTTATCGGTTTGAAGTAGCAACTTCTCTGTCAAAGATACAAATTTTCTAAGAAGTAATAATTTTTATCGTTTACGATAACAAGTTTTCTGTCAGAAGTAGAAAGTTTTTCTTAACACTAACGAATTTTCTCTTCGAAGTAACAAGGTTTTCCTCAATGCTAACAAACTTTTCTTAACACTGTCACATTTCTCTTAGAAGTAACAATTTTTCGGCATTGATAACAAGTTTTCTGTTAGAACTAGCAAGTTTTCCATCGAAGATACAAAGTTTTCTTAGAATTAACAATTTTCTCGTTTATGATAACAAG
This sequence comes from Artemia sinica, assembly GCA_027921565.1. Classification (NCBI taxonomy): domain Eukaryota; kingdom Metazoa; phylum Arthropoda; class Branchiopoda; order Anostraca; family Artemiidae; genus Artemia; species Artemia sinica. The sequence continues at coordinate 7,305,302 of CM051275.1, forward strand.
TTTTCTGTCAGATGTAGCAAGTTTTCCCTTAACAATAACAATTTTTTTCATCGAAGTACCAACTTTACTTAGTACTAACAAACTTTTACTGAACGCCCTTAAATTTCTCCAAGAAGTAACATGTTTTTTCTTAACTGTAACAAATTTTTTCTAGTAGCACCAAGTTTTCCAACAAAGATAAAAAAATTTCTTAGAAGTAACAATTTATCGTCAGTGATAACAAGCTATCGTCTAGAAGTAGCAGGTTTTCCGTCAAAAATACCATATTTTTCCTAGAAGTAACAATTTTTTAGTATATAATAACACGTTTTCTGTCCGAAGTAACAAGTTTCCCTTAACACTAAAAAAGTTTTCTCTTCGAAGTAACAAATTTTTCCTTAATACTAACAAAATTTTACTTAAAAGTTTCAAATTTCTTTTAGAAGTAAAAGGTTTTTCTTAACAGTAACATTTTTTTTTAATAACACCAAGTTTTCCGTTAATGATAACGATTTCTTGTTAAAACTTTATTTCAACTAATTCATCCGGGTTTTCGAAAGCAATTCGTACCACAGTACAGCACTATCACTAGTCTAAGACATCCACTCTGTCATCGTCCCATCACCCAAAAAAATACTTTTCAGACATTTCTTGTTAAAACTTTATTTTCAAGTAATTCATCCGGGTTTTTCACAAGCAATTCGTACTACAGTACAGCACTATAACTAGTCTAAGACATCCACTCTGTCATCGCCCTCATCCCCCCCAAAAAATACTTTTCAGACATTTCTTGTTAAAACTTTATTTTCAACTAATTCATCCGGGTTTTCGAAAGCAATTCATGCCAGAGTACAGCACTATAACTAGTCTAAGACATCCCCTCTTTCATCGTCCCATCCCCCAAAAAAATACTTTTCAGACATTTCTTGTTAAAACTTTATTTCAACTAATTCATCCGAGTTTTTGAAAGCAATTCATGCCAGAGTACAGCACTATAATTAGTCTAAGACATCCACTCTGTCATCGACCCCACCCCCCCAAAAAATACTTTTCAGACATTTCTTGTTAAAACTTTATTTTCAACTAATTCATTTGGGTTTTTCACAAGCAATTCATACCACGGTACAGCACTAACTTTGAAATTATTTTCTATAATAGCGTAGCTATCATGTGGGTTGGTTCTTTGAAATTATTTTCTACAAAAGCGTAAATATCATGTGACTTGGTACTTTGAAATTATTTTCTAAAATAGTGTAACTATCATGTGACATGGTACTTTGAAATTATTTTCTATAATAACGCAACTATAATGTGACTTGGTACTTTGAAATTATTTTCTACAAAAGTGTAACTATCATGTGACTTTTACTTTGAAATTATTTTCAACAATAACGTAACTATAATGTGACTTGGTACTTTGAAATTATTTTCTATAGTAGCGTAACTATCATGTGACTTGGTACTTTGAAATTATTTTCTACAATAGTGTAACTATCATGTGACTTGGTACTTTGAAATTATTTTCTACAATAACGTAACTATAATGTGACTTGGTACTTTGAAATTATTTTCTATAATAGCGTAACTATCATGTGACTTGGTACTTTGAAAATATTTTCTACAATAGCGTAACTATCATGTGACTTGGTACTTTGAAATTATTTTCTACAAAAGCGTAACTGTCATTTGATATGGTACTTTGAAATTATTTTCTTCAAAAGCGTAACTATCATGTGAAATGGTACTTTGAAATTATTTTCTACAAAAGCGTAACTATCATGTGACTTGGTACTTTGAAATTATTTTCTACAATAGCGTAACTATAATGTGACTTGGTACTTTGAAATTATTTTCTACAATAGCGTAACTATCATGTGACTTTGTACTTTGAAATTATTTTCTACAAAAGCCTAACTATCATGTGACATGGTACTTTGAAATTATTTTCTACAATAGCGTAACTATCATGTGACTTGGTACTTCGAAATTATTTTCTACAATAGCGTAACTATCATGTGACTTGGTACTTTGAAATTATTTTATACAATAGCGTAACTATCATGTGATTTGGTACTTTGAAACTATTTTCTACAAAAGCGTAACTATCATGTGACTTGGTACTTTGAAATTATTTTCTACAATAGCGTAATTATAATGTGACTTGGTACTTTGAACTTATTTTCTACAATAGCGTAACTATAATGTGACTTGATAGTTTGAAATTATTTTCTACAAAAGCGTAACTATCAAGTGACTTGGTACTTTGAAATTATTTTCTACAAAAGCGTAACTATCATGTGACATGGTACTTTGAAATTATTTTCTACAATAACGTAACTATAATGTGACTTGGTACTTTGAAATTATTTTCTATAATAGCGTAACTATCATGTGACTTGGTACTTTGAAATTATTTTCTACAATAGCGTAACTATCATGTGACTTGGTACTTTGAAATTATTTTCTACAATAACGTAACTATAATGTGACTTGGTGCTTTGAAATTATTTTCTATAATAGCGTAACTATCATGTGACTTGGTAATTTGAAATTATTTTCTACAATAGCATAACTATCATGTGACTTGGCACTTTGAAATACTTTGAAATTATTTTCTACAAAAGCGTAACTATAATGTGACTTGGTACTTTGAAATTATTTTCTACAATAGCGTAACTATAATGTGACCTGATAGTTTGAAATTATTTTCTACAAAAGTGTAACTATCATGTGACTTGGTAGTTTGAAATTATTTTCTACAATAGCGTAACTATCATGTGACTTGGTACTTGGAAATTATTTTCTACAATAGCTCGTGTTTAACAACAAAAAAAACAACAAAGGAATTATTTACTGATCTTTAGTTGTTGTGATTTTAAAAGTTCCGCTTTTATTTCAGCCAATCGTGTGTAACAAAAAAAAAAGAAAGAAAAAAAAAAGAATTATTTACTGACCTTGAGTTGTGATTTTAAGAGTTCCGCTTTTATTTCAGCCAATTGTGTTTAACAAAAAAAAACTTTTCAGACATTTCTTGTTAAAACTTTATTTTCAACTAATTCATCCGGATTTTCGAAAGCAATTCGTACCACAGTACAGCACTATCACTAGTCTAAGACATCCACTCTGTCATCGTCCCATCCCCCCAAAAAATACTTTTCAGACATTTCTTGTTAAAACTTTATTTTCAAGTAATTCATCCGGGTTTTTCACAAGCAATTCGTACTACAGTACAGCACTATAACTAGTCTAAGACATCCACTCTGTCATCGCCCTCATCCCCCCAAAAAATACTTTTCAGACATTTCTTGTTAAAACTTTATTTTCAACTAATTCATCCGGGTTTTCGAAAGCAATTCATGCCAGAGTAGAGCACTATAACTAGTCTAAGGCATCCCCTCTGTCATCGCCCCCACCCCCAAAAAAAATACTTTTCAGACATTTCTTGTTAAAACTTTATTTCAACTAATTCATCCGGGTTTTCGAAAGCATTTCTTGCTAAAACTTTATTTCAACTAATTCATCCGGGTTTTCGAAAGCAATTCATGTCAGAGTACAGCACTATAACTAGTCTAAGACATCCACTCTGTCATCGCCCTCATCCCCCCCAAAAAATACTTTTCAGACATTTCTTGTTAAAACTTTATTTTCAACTAATTCATCCGGGTTTTCGAAAGCAATTCATGCCAGAGTAGAGCACTATAACTAGTCTAAGGCATCCCCTCTGTCATCGCCCCCACCCCCAAAAAAAATACTTTTCAGACATTTCTTGTTAAAACTTTATTTCAACTAATTCATCCGAGTTTTTGAAAGCAATTCATGCCAGAGTACAGCACTATAATTAGTCTAAGACGTCCACTCTGTCATCGCCCCCACCCCCCCAAAAAATACTTTTCAGACATTTCTTGTTAAAACTTTATTTTCAACTAATTCATTTGGGTTTTTCACAAGCAATTCATACCACGGTACAGCACTAACTTTGAAATTATTTTCTATAATAGCGTAGCTATCATGTGGGTTGGTTCTTTGAAATTATTTTCTACAAAAGCGTAAATATCATGTGACTTGGTACTTTGAAATTATTTTCTAAAATAGTGTAACTATCATGTGACATGGTACTTTGAAATTATTTTCTATAATAACGCAACTATAATGTGACTTGGTACTTTGAAATTATTTTCTACAAAAGTGTAACTATCATGTGACTTTTACTTTGAAATTATTTTCAACAATAACGTAACTATAATGTGACTTTGTACTTTGAAATTATTTTCTATAGTAGCGTAACTATCATGTGACTTGGTACTTTGAAATTATTTTCTACAATAGTGTAACTATCATGTGACTTGGTACTTTGAAATTATTTTCTACAATAACGTAACTATAATGTGACTTGGTACTTTGAAATTATTTTCTATAATAGCGTAACTATCATGTGACTTGGTACTTTGAAATTATTTTCTACAATAGCGTAACTATCATGTGACTTGGTACTTTGAAATTATTTTCTACAAAAGCGTAACTATCATTTGATATGGTACTTTGAAATTATTTTCTTCAAAAGCGTAACTATCATGTGAAATGGTACTTTGAAATTATTTTCTACAAAAGCGTAACTATCATGTGACTTGGTACTTTGAAATTATTTTCTACAATAGCGTAACTATAATGTGACTTGGTACTTTGAAATTATTTTCCACAATAGCGTAACTATCATGTGACTTTGTACTTTGAAATTATTTTCTACAAAAGCCTAACTATCATGTGACATGGTACTTTGAAATTATTTTCTACAATAGCGTAACTATCATGTGACTTGGTACTTCGAAATTATTTTCTACAATAGCGTAACTATCATGTGACTTGGTACTTTGAAATTATTTTATACAATAGCGTAACTATCATGTGATTTGGTACTTTGAAACTATTTTCTACAAAAGCGTAACTATCATGTGACTTGGTACTTTGAAATTATTTTCTACAATAGCGTAATTATAATGTGACTTGGTACTTTGAACTTATTTTCTACAATAGCGTAACTATAACGTGACTTGATAGTTTGAAATTATTTTCTACAAAAGCGTAACTATCATGTGACTTGGTACTTTGAAATTATTTTCTACAAAAGCGTAACTATCATGTGACATGGTACTTTGAAATTATTTTCTACAATAACGTAACTATAATGTGACTTGGTACTTTGAAATTATTTTCTATAATAGCGTAACTATCATGTGACTTGGTACTTTGAAATTATTTTCTACAATAGCGTAACTATCATGTGACTTGGTACTTTGAAATTATTTTCTACAATAACGTAACTATAATGTGACTTGGTGCTTTGAAATTATTTTCTATAATAGCGTAACTATCATGTGACTTGGTAATTTGAAATTATTTTCTACAATAGCATAACTATCATGTGACTTGGCACTTTGAAATACTTTGAAATTATTTTCTACAAAAGCGTAACTATAATGTGACTTGGTACTTTGAAATTATTTTCTACAATAGCGTAACTATAATGTGACCTGATAGTTTGAAATTATTTTCTACAAAAGTGTAACTATCATGTGACTTGGTAGTTTGAAATTATTTTCTACAATAGCGTAACTATCATGTGACTTGGTACTTGGAAATTATTTTCTACAATAGCTCGTGTTTAACAACAAAAAAAACAACAAAGGAATTATTTACTGATCTTTAGTTGTTGTGATTTTAAAAGTTCCGCTTTTATTTCAGCCAATCGTGTGTAACAAAAAAAAAGAAAGAAAAAAAAAAGAATTATTTACTGACCTTGAGTTGTGATTTTAAGAGTTCCGCTTTTATTTCAGCCAATTGTGTTTAACAAAAAAAAAAACTTTTCAGACATTTCTTGTTAAAACTTTATTTTCAACTAATTCATCCGGATTTTCGAAAGCAATTCGTACCACAGTACAGCACTATCACTAGTCTAAGACATCCACTCTGTCATCGTCCCATCCCCCCAAAAAATACTTTTCAGACATTTCTTGTTAAAACTTTATTTTCAAGTAATTCATCCGGGTTTTTCACAAGCAATTCGTACTACAGTACAGCACTATAACTAGTCTAAGACATCCACTCTGTCATCGCCCTCATCCCCCCCAAAAAATACTTTTCAGACATTTCTTGTTAAAACTTTATTTTCAACTAATTCAACCGGGTTTTCGAAAGCAATTCATGCCAGAGTAGAGCACTATAACTAGTCTAAGGCATCCCCTCTGTCATCGCCCCCACCCCCAAAAATAATACTTTTCAGACATTTCTTGTTAAAACTTTATTTCAACTAATTCATCCGAGTTTTCGAAAGCAATTCATGCCAGAGTACAGCACTATAACTGGTCTAAGACATCCACTCTGTCATCGCCCCCATCCCTCAAATAATACTTTTCAGACATTTCTTGTTAAAACTTTATTTCAACTAATTCATCCGGGTTTTCGAAAGCATTTCTTGCTAAAACTTTATTTCAACTAATTCATCCGGGTTTTCGAAAGCAATTCATGCCAGAGTACAGCACTATAATTAGTCTAAGACATCCACTCTGTCATCGCCCCCACCCCCCCAAAAAATACTTTTCAGACATTTCTTGTTAAAACTTTATTTTCAACTAATTCATCCGGGTTTTCGAAAGCAATTCATGCCAGAGTAGAGCACTATAACTAGTCTAAGGCATCCCCTCTGTCATCGCCCCCACCCCCAAAAAAATACTTTTCAGACATTTCTTGTTAAAACTTTATTTCAACTAATTCATCCGAGTTTTCGAAAGCAATTCATGCCAGAGTACAGCACTATAACTAGTCTAAGACATCCACTCTGTCATCGCCCCCATCCCTCAAATAATACTTTTCAGACATTTCTTGTTAAAACTTTATTTCAACTAATTCATCCGGGTTTTCGAAAGCATTTCTTGCTAAAACTTTATTTCAACTAATTCATCCGGGTTTTCGAAAGCAATTCATGTCAGAGTACAGCACTATAACTAGTCTAAGACATCCACTCTGTCATCGCCCCCACCCCAAAAAAAAATACTTTTCAGACATTTCTTGTTAAAACTTTATTTCAACTAATTCATCCGGGTTTTCGAAAGCAATTCGTACCACAGTACAGCACTATCACTAGTCTAAGACATCCACTCTGTCATCGTCCCATCCCCCCAAAAAATACTTTTCAGACATTTCTTGTTAAAACTTTATTTTCAACTAATTCATCCGGGTTTTTCACAAGCAATTCGTACCACAGTACAGCACTATAACTAGTCTAAGACATCCACTCTCGATTCTGAGTATTTTTTGGTTTTCCCTCTGAAATTGACACCCTCCCTCTCCTGCCCCTCAGAAATGGAGGAACGAAGGGCCTCTGAGCCTTCCCCTTGAGACAGATCACGCTTTATTTTCGATTCTGAGTATTTTTGATTTTCCCTCTAAAATTGACCCCCCCCCCTCCCCTGCCCTCAGAAATGGGGGAACGAAGGGAACGTTAAACAATTTTAAACTGACAACACTGTCCAATTATCACATGCGTATTATACAGTACACAATCACCCCATCTCCCCCAAAACCCTTTTCAGCCATTTCTAGTTTAAAAATTTTTATTCCAATTCGCAAATCTCATTACCCCTTTTTAAATGTCGATCAAACAATTCCGATTGTAGTGTCCAAGTTTTTAATAACAAAGCCTACAGTAGAAGTGACCCTAAAGCCCCCACGAGAACACCCTGCTGCCATCTACAATTTAGTCTAACTCTGTCAGCACACCATATATGGGCATAGCCTCCCTGGGGAGAACACGTTGTTAATGGGGTCAATGACCTCTTTTTCCAAGGTCGATGTTGTTGTTGTTGTAAGTGCACGCTCTCAGCGAATGTCAAGGTCGATGTTGTTGTTGTTGTTGTAAGTGCACGCTCTCAGCGAATGTCAAGGTCGATTTATTTGTTGTTGTTGTTGTTTTTGGCACGCTCGAGGTGAATGTCATGGTGTCCAGAAATAGTATTTGTTGTTGTTGCTCGAGCCAAATGTTAAGAGTTTCTCGGAAACAGTTAGATCACGTGTTTCCTTCTCAGCCAATCAGTGAGTCGGTTACATCCCCCTTCTCAGCCAATCAGAGGCCTGCTTACATATTAGCGGCGGAGGGAATATAAGGAAAGGATTTTTGCTATAGTTTTATTAGTCTGTGAATAGAATTCAAAGGAGTGAGAAGAAGAACAGTTTGACTTTACTCATTTGGATATATATTTGTGATGGCGATGAGTGGAATGTTTACACTATTAGAAGTTGATAGTGGAGTTGATGATAATAATACAAGAGCACCAAACATTGCGGTGGAAATCACGAAAGGATCGCGGCTTTGTCTGGAATGGGATGCAGTATATGCAAGATATGTGATATCCTTGAGCAAATTTAAAATGGAAGATCAATTATGTTTCGCCGCAAAAGTTGATATAGCACATGTGAATAGACTTCAATGTGCTTTAAGTGCATTGGTGAAACATATCGAAGACAATAAACAGTATCGCTAATTGTACATGCTCTGTATTATTGTTGTTGTTGTAATTATTCAATAAAAGTGTTTCGAAATCGAAAATGTTCTCTTTCTTTTCTGGTTAGGGCTAACGAATCAGGGTCAGTCTAGAGTCAGCAGTCGGAGTGAAAGGATTGAAAAATGAATAAATTTGAGAAAGAGAGAATTAGATCAAATCTAGTGTTTATGGAAAAACATTTGATTTTGGATGATGATTTTCTCGAGTTATCTCTTAAAGGCAGGATATTCTCTTGTCAGGGAACACTTGACAATATAATGAGGAGTGATTCTCCCCCATTGGACTATTGTATGAAACTTTTAAAATGTGACTCAAGTGCTTATAGTCAATTTATTGATATATTAATTGGAACAAAGCAGAATCATATTGTGGATATACTTTTGAAAACATTGCCAATGGATTCAATGTAGATGGCTCCTCCTTCGAAAGAGGTGATGTTACAGAGCTACTCCTCTCCCCCATTTCCCCTCATTGAATTTATGGAACGAGGACGATCAGTTTCGTTTTAGCTGTGAGTGAGTTGACATCGGAAACCAAAAATGTTCTATATATGTCCATTGTGCATGTACACTCTTGGCAGTTGGACTCAGTGTGAGAATTGTACAATTATAGATGACTATAGTGAAAAGTGTAATTTATGTAATCCTTGTAAATTACATAGAGGCTATGCAGTACAAATTAAAGGATGTAATTCATGTCTTGAAGAGGTGTGTGATTCTCACCCTAGAGGGCACCTGTGCTCCAATTGTCACAATGATAAATGTGATCAGTGGGAGAATACTTACCCCGCTATGATTGGAAAGAATCCTAAACGTGATTTTAGTTTATTTCTACGAGATTGGTATCGTCGTGGATTTAAATTATTCTGGGAAGAGGAATCTGGTCTACGATTCAACTGTTGGGCTAACAAGACAATCTGGTTTCTACGTCATCGCTGTGACGACACTGCCTATTATGACTATAAACCAAGTGTTTTTTATTTGGTAGTTACCGAATGTGATTCACCACTTGAAAACACTGTATGTGATATTGCTTCAAATAGACAGATTGAAACTCGTGAATTTCATAATATGATGCAAATAGTATCATTGACTATACAAAGAGATATGACAAGAGTGAAGTTACATTGTACTGTAGAAAATGTGACCCTGACTTTGCAGTCAATCAAGATCAATATACAGTGAATCCAAATGATTTACCAGCATTAGTGGTTCACGACAGTTGCCTATACATCGAAGATGAAGAAATCTAAAAGTGAAGATTTAAAGACATTGTTGTATATATGCATTTTATTAATAAACAAATTCACAAACATTTTTTAAGCACTTTACTCTTAGGGCACTGAAATCAATACTGTATAGGTCTGAGAGGATATTTTCCACTAGAAAGTCGTTCAGACGGGGATTGTCACTATAAATGTGGAGAAACTGCTTGTAAGTATAGCCACGACATCGGAACACAAAATATAGTAGTGCATGGAAGCCGCAGCTTTTAGTCGTTAGATCCTGCACCCTCTTTCGATTTTGAATAATAGTTTTCCCACTGCTCTCAATATAGTTGCTGATGTGAGGTGTGTAGAATGTATAGGGTAGACCAAGAGGATCAAAAAATTCGATATTCTTCATTGTTTGATAGATGCACAGCCAATGACCCATCAGCACAGTCGACGGACTGCTATTAACAATAATCAAGGTATTGTTCGCGCTTTGAATTTTTCCAAGATAGTCTGAGGGTAGACAATAGGATTTGTACTGGGACATGTAGGGGTCCATATTAAATACATTGATTATTTGACTGGTGTTCATGGCGCCAAGTCTAGTAGAACACTACCTTCGGGAGTGATTTCCCAATAGGTTTCATATTGATTTAGTGAGATTAGGGCAATACTCTCAGCCAATGGGTCGGCAAATGTACACTCTAAACGCACACTCCCCGTACGTACTATACTCATATCCTGTGTGCCAGACAAATCCAGTACAATGATACCATGTGTTTTAGCAAACATATCTTCGGTTATACCATTTTCAAATAGTTGCGAATCATGATCTAGAGTTTGCATGGTCAACTCATACAATGTTCTATAGGATTTATCAAAAGATAGATTGTAGAGTGGGATACCGTTTACTTTGCACACAAGAGATGAAAGTCCAAACATCTCGAATTTATGTGGGCATTCAGTCCATGATCCTATTGCACTGGCGCTTTTTACAAATGCCAAAGCCAATTTCGAGGGGATTTCGCCATTGATAAAGGATGAATCGGTGAAGGTGCGTGACCCCACGGCAATATGACGTTGATTGGTGATTGTATGAGGAACAAGTAGTTTAATATTGTTGCCATTGGCTCTCAGTTTTTCCACGGCCAAAGCAACAGAACTCATAACCTGCTGTTTGCGTACATGTAGTATTGCCGAGGTGAGGGAGAGACTTACATCGGGATTGGCAGCAAGTTCTTTTCTCAATATGAAATTGGAGGGTGCAAGCGTCAATTTTATATCCACTTTAACATTGGGCGGCAGCCATTGGGGTATATTAAATATTTCATGATATATTTTTCCAACTAGATGTAATTCACTAGTTGTAGCATTTTTAAGTGCATCTGTACTATCAGTATTAGTAATATATTCATATCCATTGGAGGTGCCTCTCAATTCCTTGTATGACTTGGGTGTCATCAGCATGAATTGTATATAGCTTGCATAATTTGAGAGATTGTTGCTTGTGCTCACCAGCGTGCCATTGATGTAGACACTAATTTGACGAAATAAATTATGTAGTATACAATTTTCATAGGATATCCCATCGCCCCGAATCGGCATTGTATTATCAGATTTCCGGACTTTCATTTGTAAATCTATAAATGTGGACGATAAATCTATGAAGTAGTCTTCATTGGAATAAATTTGAAAGTGGATATTATCGGAGAGGGGTTGTAGTGGATAAAATTGTTCATAGTAGCCATGCTTGACACTCACATCAACATTTTCGGCATTGAATAGATTCAATGAGGCGGTGATTGAAGGTTGAGAATCCTTATGTGGTAGGTAGGACATTTTAGGAGAAGAAATCTAGTTTCGATCTAGCAATTTTCTTCCTGGGGCTTCTGGTTACAAAACGTGTCGGCTTTTTCCTTCTTTTCTTTGACAAAAGGGATGTCTTACGCTTCCGTCCTGAGTAGAGACTGATGAGTGATGCACTGTTTCTTGACCTTTTTAAACCTTTACCATTCTGTTTTAATTTCTCGCCAAGGGTTCGCGCACTGGACCTAAGATTTTCCGAAGCACTTTTTTTAAAATCCTTGCCAGAGCCCCAATCGTATAGTGTAGAGGATGCAAAATCTGTCGCAGCCGGTACAAGATATTTTCTAGCCAGTGGTAGTGAAGAGCGAAACAGCTTAGCAAACCAGCTGCCAAGACCGTAGCCAGACATTGACGAGCGACCCTTGTAATAGTCCATTCCATTGCCCTGTTGTCTTGGGCCAAGAGTATTAACATAGCAGTCAATATCAGGACAAGTGAATACCACTTTTTTATTAGACATCTTGCTGTTGAACGATGGGTCGAAAATGGCATGTAATCACAGCCAAACCTTTTGAAATTGCTATGGGATCACCCAATTCGGTTCTTAGTGTTAACTGACAGAGTTCCAAATAGGAAGTGTTTACGGGAATATACTGAAGATGCTTTATATTGTAGTGGTGAATATGTTCTTGATTGGTTTTTCGTTCAAGAACTCGTAGGAGGGGAACATTTGAATTACCAACCCGAGATGTTTCCACAAATGAAGCGTAGAGAAATATACAAGTGTCTGTGGAGAAGGCAGGCGGGTAGTCAGCAAAAATGAAATTAGTGTTTCCGGCACTTTTACCATTGATTATATTGAGCTTAAAGCCAAGAACATCCTTTAGATTATCGTTGAGAATAACCTTTTCACTGGCAATAGGTGAACTAATGTAGATCTTGCCCTCCTCCTTTGAATAGTTGAAATGAAAAGCTCCTTTTTTACGAGCGGAAATTCTTTTATTAATAGAACGACATAAATCATTCATACAGGTGAGTTCCTCGTAGGGTAATTCAATATATGGATAATTCAACCAATTGATTTTTTGAATTTGTTCTTGATCACCTGGTGGAGGCGGCCAATCATAGGGTCTAATTTTTATTTCATATTTACGATCCTTTCTCAGGATGTCATAGGTAGTTTTGAGAATACAGTCGACAAGAGCCACTTCATACTTTCCGTCGAATTTGATGGTGGGGGAGAGTTTCGTCCAAAAATCACTTGTTCTATTCAAGTCATTGTAGAGAGGATCAGAAACATTGGACATGAAAGTCACATAGAAATCATTGGGCATTGTCAATGTCTTCAGCACTGACCCAAGAATCAAAATCTGAGTTGTATCCTAGCCAGCGAACAAGCAACTGTTTCTTGCCCCTATTAGTACGTCTCTTTAATATCTTTTCAATTTGATAAATTTCACTAGTGTTTCTAACTTTTTGCAGTTCATATTCATAAAAACCGCCGAGAATCTCGTCATCTTTGGTGTCTCGCAGTCGATAAGTTATGGGTATGGTGTCCAGGATTTTGGACACTTTAAAAAGTTCAGTGCTCCATAAATAATTCCCCTTTTCAAAAATATTGGTGGTTCTATTAATTCGAACAGTATCACCAACATTGAATTTCTTCTTCTTTTTCTTCTCATTGCCATTGGAGTATTGCTTTAGAAAAGCATCAAATGTATTTTCATTGTAGTGAACATCCCGAGGGGTAGAGTTGGACAGAGATCGATGGGGTCGTTGATTATAAATCAACATGATTTTATCTAAATCATGAATAAAAGCCGGTGTATTTTTCAATGTGCAATATCTTGAAATTATTAGACGAATCGTTCTTATTAATCGTTCAGCCAATGCAGCCTTTATTGGGCTGTGACTATGATAAAGTGTTGTATTATATTTCAAAAGAACCTTTTGCACATGGGGATTAACAAATTCACTGCCACGATCCGATTGAATTTTTCTATACGAATCCTGTTCTAGAATACTTTCAATGGCCCGAGCAACTTCAACACCTCTCTTTGATCGTAGTGGAATGGCATAGACATAGCGACTAAAGATACTGATTGCCACTAGAATATATTTGTAGGGTGCATTGTGACGCCGTTGAATTGCGTCTAAAGTTAAAAGATCCGTTTGCATTATATGCAGAGGGAAAAAGGCTTTAGTTTGTCGATATTGTTTACTGCAAAGCCTGTGATTCCGATGTAGTGTGTAACTCGGTTCATTCTCTAGATACTCTTTTGCTTTTTTCAATGTGGTGCCGGAGACTTTGGAAAGCGTTTTGGGAGAACTTAAACTTCCCGCCTCACAAATATTTTCATAGACACCTTTCAAAACTTCATCCATTTTGAGCGTAAACATGTAGTGTAATGTCCACTCCCCTTTTGCACACTGGAGGGTGAATCAATTCGTCTTCGCTTTTGACTAGCAGCCACAGGTGTTGTAAAATCAGTGGTGCTAATAGTATCTTCAAATACTGAATCTTCTTCTTCTTTTTTAAATGGTGTTGGAGGAGGAGGAGGAGGACTATATTCTCTTAGTTTCTTTAGAATTTGCTTATTGCCAATAAGACTTTTGGGAAAGTTTGATACACACAGAAAGGTGTAAAGATTATTGTCAAAGGATAAAAGTCCTTTACGATTCGTCACCATATCACAAATTAAATCAACTAGATTATAACTTTTTCCCTGAATTATAATTCGTTTCCCTGTGCTATCGACTTGAACTTGATCGTCAGTTTCCAACATGAGATAAGATAATACTCTTTTACTCTGTTCTCAATAGGACAGTGGCAATAGGTTTCCAATTTTTGATACAATTGAATTCAATTCCTTCTCCTTTGATTGCGCAGAATCTTGAGGAGATGTTTCCTGTTTAGAGGGATCGGTGACGGTGGGTCTCTCACGATAAGGTTTATGTTTGTCCACACGTCGCAATGCATCTTGAAGTAAAAGCAGTTTTTTGTCATCGGCAATATTCTCATCGTTAATGAATTTGCTTAGATTGTCTTCAAAATGTTCGACGGGCGAGAGGACAAGTTCAAATGGTGTCAATTTATAGGGTTTTGCCATTCTCTAGAGAAAACTGTTTACAAGTCCTGCAATTATCGGTAGTAAAAGTGTGAAAAAGCTACCGCCTGCTTGAAGGAGCCGTTTTCTTTTAAATTTTTTCCCTTATTTTTACAAGCCAAGGCACGTACAGTGGAACGATGTTGCTTTGTCTGTTGTCTAACACCTTCTGGCAGTTGAACATTGCCCTCAGTTAAATTTAAACAAAGTTCAGATATTAGATTAATGAAATCATTGTCAACACCATGTTTGAGTATAGCCTTCCTAAGCAGAGGTTTTGAAGTGCTTAAAACGGAAAATAAATGCCGTTGTTCGTGTAGTTTCTTCAGTGTCATAATGGTAACTAATAGCCTTTTCTACTGTTCACCGGAAGATATACTGTTATTTCATCGTTGAAAATGTCGGTGACTACACGTAGATCCTCGGGCGTGCTCTGATTAAGATCCAATAAAATATAACCGTAGGGCTTGCTAGTCGCCTGAGTGTACGCTGACAACAGAAATTTAGGGGCGCCGGGGTATATCTGCTTATTGAGAGTTATGAGTGAGCTAGAATCACGAACAACTCGATAGATAATATAGACGGTGCAATTCAAAGCAAGGGTTCGCATGCATTTGCTCTGATGAAACAGATTGTGTAGAACCAGAGTAACGGAAATGTGTTCATGGTGGGAGCGAACAGTGAACAGTTGTAGCATTTCCTGTGAGAACTGTTCAATGGATTCAGCCAAATCGTCAATGATCAACCACGAGTTCGCTTCAATACTATTGAAAACATCAAGTCCCCGTATGAATTGTATTGGTATGGTTGTGGCAATAGCTTTTATTTTATCATAGGACTCCTGCCAAATACTATAGCAATAGTAGATTTTTTTCGGCTTTTCCAAAAACATTTTATCGCAATTTTGAATTATTTTAGCTAAAAGTGTTGTTTTCCCCGACATTGAGGGCCCACACAGAAACGATCTGAAGGGTGTTTTAAATTGATACATGCTGCTGCTGTTGACAACAGTCGGACTACAACTAACTGTAAATCATATGTGTTCAATGAATAAGTAGTAAAAATTTTCCCATAGATCTATCTATTCAAGAACAACAAAAACAATATTTCATGGCAACATTTATTACAGCAATATGATAACACTTGTTCAACATGACACTTGGTCAAAATGAAAACTCTATTTGTTCAACATGAACTCGGCAATGATAACACTCTATGTACAATATAAACACTTTTGTCCATCATCAACACTTAATGTCTTTAAAAACACTTTTCTGTCCATCAACAACAACACTTTTCTATACAACACTTTTCTGTACAACATCTTTGTACAACACTTTTCTATACAACACTTTTTGTACAACAGAAAATACACTTGGAACTAGCACAGTTGAACATTACAGTGAATTTAAAGGTGGGTCCCCCCCCCTGGGGACCGCGGGGCCGAAGGCCGGCCGGCCGCGGGCGGGACCCCCCCCCCCTGGGCAGCCGCGGGAAGGGTTCCCCCCCGGGGGCCACGATGAAAAAACAATAGTTGTCGTCACTGCGACTGCTGCTACAGGTTAGTGGATGGGTTAGTGGTGGTTAGTGCTTGGGTTAGATTGGGATTAGTTAATTTATGAAAGGTTGAGTGGTTAGTTGGTTAGGTTAATTTATCCAGACCAAGTTGATTGCGATAGTCAATGCATTCAACTCGGTCTGAAATATGGTAGTGGCCATGAGGTAGGACAGTCACACCATTCTCGAGCACATAGACCTTGTCAGATATACATGACATTGCATTCTTTTCCACTCTCACAGTATAATTTCTATACTGTAGAGAGCGAATTGCAAGCACTTGTGCTCTTGGCACTAGGCTACTTTCTACACAGTCTCTGTACACGCTCATGTTGAAATTGCTCTTTACAAAATGTGTAGGCACCCCTTTACACGCCTTCTTTTCATCCCCACTATGAGTTTCCACGCAATAGACTTTGGGACCCAGGAACACCCCCCTGGGTATCAAATCACTCCCCGTCTCTGATTTTAATTTTAATAGTTGGTTGGGGGCTTGACGTTTCACCAGCTCGGGGTAGAGAGATGGATTCCAGTTGGTGAAATCCATCCGCGAGCTGATGTGCATCCCATTTTGCAAATCACCCAATAAATCTTCAGTCCCATTTACCTTTAACAGCAGAGAATCTGTATCACCATAGTAAACTTGAACCTCCCCCTCCCGTGGCCATTGCACCTTGCACACATTGTAAAAAAACGACAATATGAGCTTTTTTGAAATTTCCAGTACTGAACTGCCGCCTGCAATATTCTTGTTCAGTACTACATTTCGCTTTCGCCTGTGTAGAAGAACCATGCCAGTCTCTAAGCTCGTGAATGATGTAAAATTGGGGTCGGCAATAATTCGTGCACACTCTAGAGGGTCAGTCACGACGTCACAGCGAGATCTATTACGAACGCTTTCACACATTTTGCCAAACGCTGAATTTAGGATGAGCTTGTAAAATTCCTTCTCCACCTTTGAATTTGCCCTAGAACGTTTATCGACAAAAGTATCGATAAACGTTTTCAAACAAGGTCGCTGATTGAACTGCAGGACCCTATGTATTTTGGTGATCTTGAAACCATTGCTCACCATCCAGTGCAAAAGCACATGGTGAACAACGATATTCTCCTTAGGGTCCAAATCAGCAATCAGTTTCTGTTTGGAGGGAGTCCAATGCATCCCCATATCCTCAACCAATGAACGATTGTAGGGGCTCAGAGAGTCCCTGTTCACGGGCCGATTGATACAGGGAAAGACAAAATCTTTGACTGAGTCGTGAAGCGCCAGCGGAATGTGACCGTCAACTTCAAAGAACCATCCTTGTGGCCCATTGTCCTCGACGGTGGTAATGTCGGGGAACTCACAAGGATTCTCAAGCCATTGATAGTTCCCACACGGCAAAGAGTAGTGGGACATTGCCGAGGGGTACAATGAGTTCATGTCCAAGAACACTGCATTTGACTTTGCACCGGTGCTTTGTCCGCTCGGATCGGTTGATAAGACGCGGTCCCCATGAAAAACATACTCACCCCTCATTGAACGCTCTACAAAAAGGTGCTGATCTACGTCGATGATTAGGCCTCTTTCCTCCCTGCTAATTTTTAAAATTAAATCCATCACTAAATGGGGTGTGGAAAAATAATAGCCTATATCTAACCCGAACTCTGAATAGATTTGGTCTGTGTTCTTACAGACTATATCCAACAGAGTTAGAACGTCACTGGCCAAGTACAGTCTACAATAATCCCACCCATTTTTACAATCCCCCTTGGACCACACCTTCTTGGCAAACTCATACTCCTCGGCTGTGCATTCACTGTTGGTCAGTGAATTGTGAAAAGCTTCAATTGGAGGTAGTTTCTCCTCACTTAAGCGTGCGCCAGAACAGTAATAGTCGTATGCGTATATACCTTTGCAGGTCAACAGGTCATACATTTCACTGTCTGGAAAGTGCTGTTTAAGCAAGGGAAAGCTATCAAAATTGTCGCTTTTTTGCACTTGAATCAATTGACTCAATGCCTTGGGAAAAAAACTAAAAGAATCTAAAAACCTGATTTTATTCTAGCACGTACGCCCATTATCCACTGCCTGCCATTTCAGTTCGAGAAGCAATAACTTCTCGGCCGATTTGGGAATGATGTTGTAGATAAATGAACTATTTACCCATGGACAATCTACTCCCCCTCCCTCCCTATGCATACGTGCCAGTGCCGGTAAAATAAATTTTAAATCATAATTAGAGTTGTGAATAAAAACTGGGATAAAAAACTGCTGGCTAACATTTAAATTACACGATTGATGCGCAAACCCCCTAAAATTACTACCCCCGAGGATATTTCCTGCCACAAGTGGTCATGATCTCTGACTTTCCCCCTCCCCCCTCTTTTCCCTTTAGTCCCCTTATCCACCTCTACAAACTCTCCCTTACATACCCAACATATTTTTTGATTTTTAATCGCGAGACGATCCTCTGCAGACAGCACCATTGGATAATGCGTATTTCTCAAACGAGAAATGCCACCATTAGCCGTGCCAATCAGTTTAGTCAATGCCTTGACCATGTACTCATCTCCCTCATCCAATGTTTCTACTATTTCTAACAACTGCATGGTGTTAGAACTATTTCTTTGCGCGTGGGCGTAGGACACTGCAATGGCCTGGTGTTCTTTGATACGGTTTGGATATTGGGGGTCATTCACCTCCACCAGCTTAGCTTCACAGTCTAAAGATATTTTGTTGCACTGGAGAAGGGTGTTTTGGAAATTTTTGAAACGTAGAATGGCCCTATCCCCTGAAACCGTTTCCACTGTCTGGTAGCCATGGCGTCTACAATGCTTCATGTGATTTTGTAACTTTAATTGAGTCCAAAATCTAGAGAGGCATGTTGGACAGTAGAAACGCTCCCCCCTTTTCTTACCCTCCCTCAGAACTCTACTAATCTCAGTGATAGGGTTAAAATGACCGATTGTGTTCGGTTGACTAGGTGGCGTGTATAGCAACCAAACCCAGTGTTTAACCAAATCAACTGACGGGCTCCTTACGGGGAAGACCACCCCCTTCTTTTTAGAACGAGTTCAATCTTCAAATTCAGTTTCATATTGTACCACAGTAACGCCGATATTTAAGTGGGCATTAGCCCTTTCAAAAATGTCAATGGATCTTAGCGTTACTGGGTATTTTCCCTCTAAACAAGAAAAATCTACAATGGGGAAATGGGACCCGTCCTTCCCATGTACAGCCCAGTGATCTAAATTCTTCTTGGTAGTGTCATCTGCTAGAGGCTGAAAGGCTGATATGAGGAAAGCATATGTGAAACACTTTTGATCTGTTTCAAAACAGATCTTCTGGACACCACGACAACCTACTAGATCTTGATTATATTTTAAAACTACTGACCCCTCAGACCCTGCCCCCCCCTCTTAAAATAAAATCTTTCTTAAATTTACAAATATTTACACTTAAATTTTCAACAAAAAGAACTAGAGAGCCACTCCCATTTTCATTAAAGTTCTCGAGATGCGTTATAATTTGATCGACCCAATCGATGAAAGCACCCTCAAAATTTTCCAAATTCGAATAAACCAAACGCATCTCGGAATGTACATAATGATAGTAAACCTCGCTTTTCCCCTCATTCAAATAAAAAACCTTTAAAACAATGGAAACCTTAATTGAATCCCTACCTCCCCACAACTGAATTTGATTCTCCAGAAGTGCACGAATTTTATCTACATATGCATGCACAATTTCTACAGGGTCAAAAACAAATTTTCCCCCCATTAGTGTATTAAAAGGATCTCCAAACGTTGCAGTGTAAACAACTATATTATTTAAAATTCTGTTGGTTAATTGAAAATCGGGGAGAGTTGTACCCCCCTCCCCGTCTTGTATATTACCCCCTCCCCCAAGTTGTTCAACAATATCTGGCGAATGCTCCACTTCAGTTGTTCGAAGTGGAGTCGTTAGGGTATCGGAGGCTGGAGGGTTCCCTGTTAATTCCCGGGTAAAATCCTCTAAAAGCTGCAAAGTATTCGGACTTAGCAAAGGTAAGCCCCCCTGCTCAACTGTGCTATTATCTAAATTAAAAAGAAAATCATCTAAAAACTCGTCAATATTAAAAGGTACTTCAATGCTATCGTCCCATATTAAATTGTCCTGAAACTCCACTGGCGGTGTTAGAATTGGTTCTTCCTCTTCTTCACTGGACGGAGAGTAGGGGACCAATGCAACCTATAAATGAAAAAATAGCTTATTTTCAAAGTATTCAAATCATCCCTTTTGCTTTTAAAATTTGGATTATTATTGCATAATAACATTTGGTTAATTCAACTGAAGATAATCTAAGATATGACATAGAAGGCGACAATTTGTTCGTTTATTTTCAAAGTGTTCAATTTTTTTTTTTTCGGCGCTTCCCCCAGCGCTTCCCTAACCTTGCCCCACAGCGCCTCCCAGACCACTCGTGGCACTTCTCGCAGCGCATCCCTGTGGCGCTTCCCTGACCCGTGGCGCTTCTTGGACCCGTAGCGCTTCCCCCAGTGCTTCCTGGACCCGCCGGCGCATTCCGGGCTCCGTGGCTCCCGGCCATTTACACAATGCCCCAAAAAAGTTGAAATATTTCGAATTCCATACAGGTTCGGTAAACACATGAGTTTAATTATGGAGGTTAGATGAACGAGTTTGAACTTCAAAATGTTGAGAACCGTTAAGTCACTTTCCCCTCACTTCTTAGGCATTATACCACTATGTTTTGACATAAAGCTCTCCGCGCGAGGTTATAAATAATTTTGGCATCTCCTTTTTCCTCTTTTGTTTTACATTAGCGGTTTTAGTCAATCAAGGTTTCAATGGCTTTTGCGTAATTCTGTGTTTTCTGAAATAGCGGAGAACAAATTGTCTGTAAAATTAATATTTTAGGACATTGGAGTTCTTTTATTCTATGTAAGAGCGAAACATGGCACGATAGAAATATTCAGTGTAAATTAGAACGATAATATGTGATAGATGGGATAATCTCTCTCAAAATTAGGTGAAAAAGAGCAGTCGGTGTTTCAAAGGTACCTAAAAATATATGTGATAGCAATAGAGAAAATAGTAAAGATTAGAAAAAATAGCATTTTGAGTTTCAAAGGCGGTGATTATTAATAGAAATTACCTAAAAATATTCGCTTATGAGATATCGAAGCGATAGCAAAGATTAGAAAAGAGTGGTTTCTTTGCAAAAAAATTACATTTAGATATCTCCGAGGGAGATAAATTTAAAACAATGGTTGGGGGTGAGGGGTTAATATCCCGCTGAGATAAGTTTATATTGGGATTGAAAAAGAAAAAAACATTGGAAGAAATAGATAGGTAGGAAAAAATGCTTACATTTGCATAATCCGTCTGGGCACCCGAAGGACCAGGTAACGTGTGTTGGAGGGCGGGCGGGGCGGCAGCGCTATGTTCTTGCTCGGCTGGGCCGGCTATTTCACGATCTTGCGTAGCTTCGGCATTGAAGCTATCCGCCCACTCTCTCTTTAACTTTCTGCCAGGCCGCATTGGGGCTGGCTCACCCTCTCTTGCTTTCTTGGAAGGAGGGGGCACGCATTCTTCATAATTTGCCTTAAAAAGAAGAGAAAAAATTAGTATTGAAATAATTTGCCCCTTTTTTACAGAAAGAAAGTTATTAACTACAATTTTGTTTAGAAAGGTATTTATCGCAAAGAAGTAAAAATTTCGCGAGAAATATAGTTGGCTCAGAAATCAAACGTTTTTATTGCACAACATGTGAAAAAATAAATCTTGACAAACAGTAGTCTGTAGTCTTAGGATAGAAATCAATGTTTATATTTTTACCATTTAAATATTCCAGTCTATAGGCTTTAAATAAGATAAAAAGATTGTTAACATAAAGCTTATATGCCTAAAATTTGCGATCATAGGTAAAAATGCTATTCAATTTACGCATAATAAAGCAATGTATCTTTTTCTTAAACCCACTCCCCTTACTTTTCACGCGAAGAAACAGTTTGTTTTCACCTTACAATGGAGGTGTTAGACTTGAGGCATTGTCAAACCCCCCCCCCCCCCACCTTTCACCAATGTCCTAAAAATATTGTTAGGCATTAATTTTGGAAATAACTCATTTCCATGCTTCCATACCACATAGAATTACACAAAGCCTGTAACCACACAAGGTTAATTAACAATAATCTCTCTTTTCACGCGAAACTGTTTTTAAATTCGAAGTGAAAAACTATCCTTCTCAGAGAAACCTTTTGGCTAAGCCGCTATCCAAATTCTTGTATATTTACCAAAGCCGGATGTACTTTAAAGGGTGTCAGTAATTATCAGCTATTTAAATCGTTGCGAGAAATCTGTAAGTCAAGCCATAGCGGTGAAAACAGTATATTAAGGGAATGACAGAAAGTTGACAGTTGCTTTTAGATAAGATACGGAATTTATCAAAAACAGAATTAGAGTCGTAAACAGAGGGGGAAGGAAGTATGGGGTTTACGTAACGAAAAAAGAGCGTATTTTACGCTTTTTATCGAGTATAAACATCATATAGTGGCGTTTGTATAGGGGGGGGGGGTTACCCGAATATAGTAGAGGGTAACCACGGAAAACAATTTTATTTTGAAAATAAAAGATGAAAACGTACTCACATTGCTAATTGCGGCTGCCAAGGCTTCAAGTTCATCAATAATTTCAAGTGTTCTATCCATTGTCAGGTTACTTTACTTTCTGATAATTGAATTACATTGCATGTCCGTTATATACGAAATCTCAAGGGCGAATTGTTATGTAACGGGGAAAACTATATGTAACCAGCCCTCTGATTGGCTGAGACGGGGGATGTAGCCGACTCGCTGATTGGCTGAGAAGAAAACACGTGATCTAACTGTTTCCGGGAAACTCTTAACATTTGGCTCGAGCAACAACAACAAATACTATTTCTGGACACCATGACATTCACCTCGAGCGTGCCAAAAACAACAACAACAACAAATAAATCGACCTTGACATTCGCTGAGAGCGTGCACTTACAACAACAACAACAACATCGACCTTGACATTCGCTGAGAGCGTGCACTTACAACAACAACAACATCGACCTTGGAAAAAGAGGTCATTGACCCCATTAACAACGTGTTCTCCCGAGGGAGGCTATGCCCATATATGGTGTGCTGACAGAGTTAGACTAAATTGTAGATGGCAGCAGGGTGTTCTCGTGGGGGCTTTAGGGTCACTTCTACTGCCTACACACATGTACACACTATGCTTTCAAAAAACCAGTCTGGTTGAAAAACTTGGAGTTGAAACAAATTTGTGCGGGGAATCCCCCGTTCATACTGTTATCTTTTTTGCAATGTTTAGGAACAGGCGGGGAATCCCCACTCGTTTGGAATGGTACCAACAGGACATAAGCAAATAGCATGTAGTTTTATGACGTGTTTAATCACGTGTAGTTTTAAGAATGTGTATGTGAACTCATGACCTACATTCATTGTGTAATTGACAACAAAAACAGAAAAAAAAACCTGTTTGAGGACATTATACACTGCCAAATAACCGCTGGCTGTAGACTATGCCTTGGAAAGCTACCATGGAACGTAAAGGCTGCAAATAAAACAGGCATTGCTATACAGGGTACAGAATTCCATAGATACTATCTACTGGTAGAAGCTACAAAAGTGGTAAACAAAACAATTGATGAAGATAGGCAAGAGATTTATGTTATAAATATTAAGATAGTGCTTTTTCTTAGGGCCAATACCCACCGCTCACCCCCCAAGGCACAATTTTATGACTTTACCATACTGTTCTGACTAATCTTCGGGATATTCATCGGGTCAAGGGGACTAATTTTTAATTTTCCGTTTCGCTTCCAGTTTAACTAAATGGTATCCCTATACCGTTGGGACAGGGGTGCATTTTAAAAAAGGCCAATATGCTTTCGAAAAGAGCATAAAGCAAAGAATCTATTGGTTTTGCTTTTATTAATAAATTTCCTTCTGCGAAGCCTTCAAACAAGAATGTAACCTAAACCTTTACTGTTTAACCAAAACAATTGATGCCATTCCTGGATCAGGGTCAAATTACTTTCTTTTGGAAAACTTTTTTTCATAAACTCTTAGTTTGTACGGGCTGCAGTTCACCCTTTGCTGGGTACAAGTATTCGGCAAGAATAATTTATGCAATGGATGACACATGAATTCCTTACTATTGAGAAAGATTTTTCCATTATATTCTTCCTATTCTTCCATCCTATTTTTCCATCCTATTCTTCCTCAAATTAATTTCTTTTGGAAAACTTTTTGTCATAAACTCTTAGTTTGTGCGGGCTGCAGTTCACCCTTTGCTGGGTACAAGTATGCAGTTAGAATAATTTATGCAATGGATGACATATGAATTCCTTACTATTGAGAAATATTTTTTCATCATATTCTTTCTATTATAAAGCGTTGAGACTCGCCTTTTCTGACAAAAAAAAGTTGAGGAATCAACTAGAAAAATATTTATGAAACTAGATTATTATACTCGTACATTGATGAATTCTTTCCTTTTAAGAATACATTTTTTCCATTGTATCTGTCTTATTAGAAAGTGTTAGGTAATACATCAGACTAAGATCTATTTCGCGAGATTCGTAAGTTCCTTCCTATAAAGAAAAAATTTTCCCCTTCCTTTTGGAAAGCGTTACAACTCATCTTGTCTGACCAAAAAATTTCAAAAATTGACTAGACTTTGATTATTATATATTGATGAATTCCTTCTCTGTTGTTTCCTTCGTATCCCTTCCTGTTTAAAAGCGTTTGGACTCGTCTTTTCTGAAATGAATATAAAATGGAATGAAAATATTGAAGATTATGACAACAGGTTAAACTTTTAGTTAAAAAACTGAAATAATGAAGAAAAGCTCGAATGTTTTCGCTTCACGTTTAAAACCATTACCTTTAAAAAAAATCAGAGCAGAGAAAAAGAAGCTAAAATCCTTATATACAAAGAAAGAAAAAAACACGTGTCCGTAACACTTACAGAATTTGGCGCAGAGCTCAGAAAAGTGTGCAGTAGTGTTTTTCAATGGGAAGAGGACTGAAATTATCAAAATTTCAGTTTGATAATTTGAACCAGAAGTGCCCGGAAGTTTGGTAAAATGTAGGATTTCAGGGTTCCAGGCCTCGAAATTTTTCCAGTTGTCATATAATTCTATTTTATTTACAAATTTAAAAGTTGTTTGGTCTAATAAATTATTTAACAAAAACTTCTGTATTTTTAGAACAAACATACTTTTTAAAACACATTCTTAAAAACACAACTATGAGTTGCCCCCCCCCCTTCTGGCCTCAAGACTGTATTCTATTATATTTTATTGTTATTATATATTATATTTATTATGTTATTATATCATATATTTTATCTTTGATAGAGGCACTAAATGAGAGTTCTAGTCAGGGTCATGGATAAAGATGCAAATTACCCCTCTCTAGGTTTTATGGTGACTCTTATGTTTTGACAAAAGTACTTCTAGTGTGGGTGAATAATTTCACCCACACGAGACGCAAAAGCTCGAATGTTTTCGCTTCTCGTTTAAAACCATTACCTATAAAATAAATTAGAGAAGAGAAAAAGAAGCTAAAATCTTTATATACAAAGAGAATGAAAAAAAACACCTGTCTGTAACACTTACAGAATTTGGCGCAAAGCTCAGACACGTGTACAGTAGTGTTTTTCAATTGGAGGGGAGGGGGGGGGGGTAATATGAAAAACTGGATATATCGGTGCTACTCATGAAAAAAAGTCATTTCCTATGTTGTTAAAGGCGGGGGACTCTAATTTCCCTTTAGTAGGTTTTTGACTGTTGATTCCCATGGTATATTTTTCATTTTCATCTGCCATTTTCGAGGGATGACATGCTTGTCATTCAACAGGCTCTGTGGCCAAAAGGAAAAAAATATGGCATATTTTTTTTTTGAAAGACCTTTTCGACCTTACTTGATGCTTGAGAACGCATAAACAAGCTACAATTCTTACCCCTCCACCTCGATTAAGAATGATATCATGGAAAATAGAATATAAATCTAAAAAAAATCTGATTATGTATTTTTAGTAACCTCTTTGACGAGGAACGTTTTAGAGAACTAAAATTTTAGGCTTTCGTTTTGAAGCTGTTAAACCATTTAAAATATAGGATACCCTCCCTCACCTGAAAATGAAAAATATCCATGAACATAGAATGAAAATTTGAATAATTTGTTTCTGTGTATTTTCGTACCTTTTTCGACGACGAGAATTTTAGAGAGCTTATAATTTTAGGTATTATATATTCAATGTTTTATTTTCTTTGTTTCTTTTTCAGGTGCTGCCGATCAGTCTATTTGCCGCTTATTTCCTGTGATTTAAGTTATAGAAGGCTTCAATTAAACACAATTACAGGAAATAATGGCATAGACTACTTGGAACTACTAAATTTCATTGAACATAATCACTACTAATGGACATAATTCACTGCAAAATCTTCAAAATTTGCTTCACAAGAACAAGAATCAGCTCCACCTACTTTTTGTAGACCTTTTTTTTAGTAAATTTCACTACTATAAATTTATTTAGAAAAAACAGTTTAAAATGCAAGTACAACAATTTATTAATATTTTGTGTAAGACATGGATTTTCACAATTCCATTAAAATAACGATATAAAAAAGATATATTTTTCCCCACAAATTATTCATAATGGACAATCAACTAATTGGCAGCAATTTTCTGAAAATAAAATGTCCCTGTAAGTATTTTGCTAGCAACCTAACGCGTCTTCAATTCCATGTGCATTTGAAGATACTTCTATACTTATTCAAAATTTTCCCATTTAGTTTTGTTGATAATATTTACGCAAAGAACGAACAATAATAAAGGTACATGATCGTGCTATATTAAGCCTTCACTATTCGTCCTTAGTTACAGTAAGAGCCCATTTACACAAGGATAGTAGGAACCTATCAGGAGGTCCGAGACGAACACATGTGCTGCCATCTATAATTGAGTCTAAAGCTGACAGGATATAATTTAATCATGGATTATTGATCCACGAAGGGGAGAGAATTTCTGAGAAATTAATTTGCGTAATTGAGGGGAACTAGATTTCTGAGAAATTGATTTGCATAATCGGCGGGGAATTCTATCATGAGGGGATTTCATTTTTAAATATGGCTTCTCTGGTCTTTAGGCTTAGCGATAAATTCAGGAATAAATATTCTTTCGAAGTCTTAATAATGCAACTTGATTCTTGAGTTCATCTCTCGGATAACATAGATTTAAGATGTTTCTAAGTGCAACAGATACAAAGGGGAATGCACATGGCTTCACTTAGGGGAAGAGATGAGGCATTTAGTTTGCAGTGTATATGCGATATGTAATCTAAAATTCTTTAGGTCTGAGAGATAAATTAATATTCAATCGAAACCTTAATAGTGTAGCTAGGAACACCTTCGAGATCAAGAAAGATTGAACATATTTTACGCGGGAAATGGTTTTCTGTGAATTTCAAATGTGACAGCGCAGGGATGCCGAAACAAAGGAAAACACAGAAATTACTTTTAGGGGTTTATTGGGGCGAAACAGTTTGAGACATTTTAGATGATTATTTGGGGTGAAACTCTGTGGTCGTTATAATAAACAAGTTCCATTTGAACAGTGTTGTAAGGTTCTCTACCCCCCCCCCCCCCAAAGGGCCTCCTCCCCCCGGGCCCCTTAAAGAGCACCCCCTAGTTTAGAGTTTAGAGTTTTAGCTTAGAGTTTTAGTTAGAGTTTTAGTTAGAGTTTTAGCTTAGAGTCTTAGCTTAGAGTTTTAGTTAGAGTTATAGTTTAGTTTAATTTTAGTTAAGAGTTTTAGTTTAGACTTTAGAGTTTTAGTTTAGAGTTTAAAGTATTAGATAGAGTTATAGTTTGATTTAATTTTTTAAAGAATTTTAGTTTAGAGCTATAGTTTAGTTTTAGTTAAGATTTTTACTATAGAGTTTCAGTTTGGTATTAGCTTACAGTTTTAGTTAGAGTTATAGTAGTTAAGAGTTTTAGTTTATAGTTTTACTTTAGAGTCTTAGCTTAGAGTTTTAGTTAGAGTTATAGTTTAGTTTAGTTTTAGTTAAGAGTTTTTTTTAGAGTTTAGAGTCTTAGCTTAGAGTTTTAGTTCTAATAATAGTTTAGTTTAGTTTTAGTTGAGAAATTAGAGTTTTAGTTTAGAGTCTTAGCTTAGAGTTTTTGTTAGAGTTATAGCTTAGTTTAGTTCTAGTTAAGAGTTTTAGTTTACATCTCTAGTTTAGTTTTAGCAAAGAATTTTAGTTTAGAGTTGTAGTTTAGTTTTAGTTAAGAGTTTTAGTTTAGAGTTTAGAGTTTTAGCTTAGAGTCTTAGCTTAGAGTTTTAGTTAGAGTTATAGTTTAGTTTAATTTTAGTTAAGAGTTTTAGTTTAGACTTTAGAGTTTTAGTTTAGAGTTTAGAGTTTTAGTAAGAGTTATAGTTTGATTTAATTTTTGTTAAGAATTTTAGTTTAAAGTTATAGTTTAGTTTTAGTTAAGAGTTTTAGTTTAGAGTTTAGAGTTTTAGTTTAGAGTCTTAGCTTAGAGTTTTAGTTAAGAGTTTTTAGTTTTAGCTTAGAGTCTTAGCTTAGAGTTTTAGTTAGAGCTATGGTTTAGTTTAATTTTAGTTAAGAGTTTTAGTTTAGACTTTAGAGTTTTAGTTTAGAGTTTAGAGTTTTAGTTTAGAGTTAAGAGTATTAGTTATAGTTACAGTTTGATTTATTTTTTTTAAGAGTTTTAGTTTAGAGTTATAGTTTAGTTTTAGTTAAGAGTTTTAGTTTAGAGCCTCAGTTTGGTATTAGCTTACAGTTTTAGTTAGAGTTATAGTAGTTAAGAGTTTTAGTTTAGAGTTTTACTTTTAAGTCTTAGCTTAGAGTTTTTTAGTTAGAGTTATTGTTTAGTTTAGTTTTAGTTAAGAGTTTTGTTTAGAGTTTAGAGTCATATCTTAGAGTTTTAGTTCAATTTATAGTTTAGTTTGGTTTTAGTTGAGAATTAAGAGTTTTAGTTTAGAGTCTTAGCTTAGAGTTTTTGTTAGAGTTATAGTTTAGTTTAGTTTTAGTTAAGTGTTTTAGTTTAGATCTCTATGCTAGTTTTAGTAAAGAATTTTAGTTTAGAATTGTAGTTTAGTTTTAGTTAAGAGTTTTAGTTTAGAGTTTTAGCTTAGAGTCTTAGCTTAGAGTTTTAGTTAGAGTTATAGTTTAGTTTAATTTTAGTTAAGAGTTTTAGTTTAGACTTTAGAGTTTTAGTTTAGAGTTTAGAGTATTAGTTAGATTTATAGTTTAGTTTAATTTTCGTTAAGAGTTTTAGTTTAGAGTTAGAGTTTAGTTTCATTTAAGATTTTTAGTTTAGAGTTTCAGTTTGGTATTAGCTTACAGTTTTAGTTATAGTTATAGTAGTTAAGAGTTTAAGCTTAGAGTTTAAAGTTTTAATTTAGAGCCTTAGCTTAGTGTTTTAGTTAGAGTTATAGTTTAGTTTAGTTTTAGTTAAGAGTTTTTGTTTAGAGTTTAGAGTCTTAGCTTAGATTTTTAGTTAGACTTTAGAGTTTTAGTTTAGAGTCTTAGCTTAGAGTTTTAGTTCTATTTATAGTTTAGTTTGGTTTTAGTTGAGAATTTAGAGTTTTAGTTTAGAATCTTAGCTTAGAGTTTTAGTTCTATTTATAGTTTAGTTTATTTTTAGTTGAGAATTTAGAGTTTTTGTTTAGAGTCTTAGCTTAGAGTTTTAATTAGAGTTATAGTTTAGTTTAGCTCTATTTTAGAGTCTAGAATTTTAACTTAGAGTGTTAGCTTAGAGTTTTAGTTAGAGTTATAGTTTACTTTAGTTTTAGTTAAGAGTTTTAGTTTAGACTTATAGTTTAGTTTTAGTTAAGAGTTTTAGTTTGAGTTGTAGTTTAGTTTTAGTAAAGAATTTTAGTTCAGAGTTGTAGTTAAGTTTTAGTTAAGAGTTTTAGTTTAAAGTTTAGAGTTTTAGCTTAGAGTCTTAGCTTAGAGTTTTAGTTAGAGTTTTAGTTTAGCTGAATTTTTGATTTTGAGTTTTAGTTATAGGTATAGTCTAGTATAGTTCTAGTTAAGAGTTCTAGCTTAGGGTTTTAGCTTAGAGTTTAGAGTTTTAGTTTAGTCTTAGCTTAGAGTTTTAGTTAGAGTTATAGTTTTAGTTTTAGTTAAGAGTTTTAGTTTAGAGTTATAGTTTAGTTAAGAGTTTTAGTTTAGAGTTTAGAGTTTTAGTTTAGAGTCTTAACTTAGAGTTTTAGTTAGAAATATAGTTTAGTTTAATTTTAGTTAAAAGTTTTAGTTTAGAGTCTTAGCTTAGAGTTTTAGTCAGAGTTATAGTTTTAGTTTAGTTTTAGTTAAGAGTTTTAGTTTAGAGATTGGAGCTTGAGTTTCGAGTCCTAACTTAGAGTTTTAGTTAGAGTTATAGTTTAGTTTAGTTTTAATTAAGTTATAGTTTATCTAAGTTTTCGTTAAGAGTTTTAATTTAGACTTGTAGTTTAGTTTTAGTTAAGAGTTTTAGTTTAGACTTGTAGTTTAGTTTTAGTTATGATTTTTAGTTTAGAATTTTACCTTAGAGTGTTAGTTAGAGTTATAGTATCAGTTTAGTTTTACTTAGGAGTTTTAGTTTAGAGTTATAGTTTAGTTAAGAGTTTTAGTTTTGCTTAAAGAGCTAGGTATTGAATACATTTTTTCTTTGAAATGCTAGACTTGGAATATTTTTATTGCGATTTACATACAATAAAGTTAGGTTCCCCCACGTTTAAGTTAGGTTGGGTTAGGTTATCATGAGCGCTCATGATAACCTAACCTAAGCTAAAAACCCTAAACTAGAACTCTAAACTCTAAGCTAAAACCCTAAACTAGAACTCTTAACTAGAACTATACTAAACTATACCTATAACTAAAACTCTAAGCTAAGACTCTAAACTAAAACTATTAACTACTATAACTCTAACTAAAACTGAAAGCTAATACCAAACTGAAACTCGAAACTAAAACTCTTATGTAAAACTAAACTAAACTATAAGTGCAAGGAAAAACTCTAAGCTATGACTCTAGGTTAAAACTCTAAACTAAAACGTTTAGCTAAAACTTAACTACAAGTCCAAAAACACTTAACTAAAACTAAAATAAAATATAACTCTTACTAAAACTCTAAGTGCTGAGAGTCTAACTTGAAACTCTAGACTCTGAACTAAAACTAAACTAAACTATAACTCTAAACTAAAACTCTTAACAAAAATTAAACTAAACTATAACTCTAACTAAAACTCTAAAGTCTAAAGTAAAACTCTTAACTAAAATTAAACTAAACTATAACTCTAACTAAAACGCTAAGCTAAGACTCTAAGCTAAAACTCTAAACTCTAAACTAAAACTCTTAACTAAAACTAAACTACAACTCTTAACTAAAACTAAACTATAAGTCTAAACTAGAACTCTTAACTAAAACTAAACTACAACTCTTAACTAAAAATAAACTATAAGTCTAAACTAAAACTCTTAACTAAAACTAAAGTAAACTACAACTCTAACTAAAACTCTCAGCTAACACTCTAAATTAAAACTCTAGACTCTAAACTAGAACTAAACTAAACTATAACTCTAACTAAAACTCTAAACTCTAAACTAAAACTCTTATCTAAAACTAAACAACACCTCTCAACTAAAATTCTTAACTAAAACTAAACTAAACTATAGCTCTAACTAAAACTCTATGCTAAGACTCTAAACTAAAACTCTGAATTAAAACTAAACTATAACTCTAACTAAAACTCTAAGCTAAGACTCAAAACTAAAACTCCAATATCTAAACTAAAACTCTTAAGTAAATCTAAACCAAAACTATAACTCTAACTAAAACTCTAAAGTAAAACTCTAAACTAAAACTCTTAAGTAAAACTAAACTATAGATCTAAACTAATGCTCCTAACTAAAACTAAACTAAACTATAACTCTAAAATAAAACTAAACTAAACTATAACTCTAACTAAAACTCTAAAGTCTAAAGTAAAACTCTTAACTAAAATTAAACTAAACTATAACTCTAACTAAAACGCTAAGCTAAGACTCTAAGCTAAAACTCTAAACTCTAAACTAAAACTCTTAACTAAAACTAAACTACAACTCTTAACTAAAACTAAACTATAAGTCTAAACTAGAACTCTTAACTAAAACTAAACTACAACTCTTAACTAAAAATAAACTATAAGTCTAAACTAAAACTCTTAACTAAATTAAAGTAAACTACAACTCTAACTAAAACTCTCAGCTAACACTCTAAATTAAAACTCTAGACTCTAAACTAGAACTAAACTAAACTATAACTCTAACTAAAACTCTAAACTCTAAACTAAAACTCTTATCTAAAACTAAACAACACCTCTCAACTAAAATTCTTAACTAAAACTAAACTAAACTATAGATCTAACTAAAACTCTATGCTGAGACTCTAAACTAAAACTCTGAATTAAAACTAAACTATAACTCTAACTAAAACTCTAAGCTAAGACTCAAAACTAAAACTCCAATATCTAAACTAAAACTCTTAAGTAAATCTAAACCAAAACTATAACTCTAACTAAAACTCTAAAGTAAAACTCTAAACTAAAACTCTTAAGTAAAACTAAACTATAGATCTAAACTAATGCTCCTAACTAAAACTCAACTAAACTATAACTCTAAAATAAAACTAAACTAAACTATAACTCTAACTTAAACTCTAAACTCTAAACTAAAACTCTTATCTAAAACTAAACAACACATCTAAACTAAAATTCTTAACTAAAACTAAACCAAACTATAACTCTAACTAAAACTCTATGCTAAGACTCTAAACTAACACTCTGAATTAAAACTAAACTAAGCTGTAACTCTAACTAAAACTCTAAGCTAAGACTCTAAACTAAAACTCTAAACTAAAACTCTTAACTATTACAACTCCAACTAAAACTGTAATCTAATACCAAACTGAAACTCTTAACTAAAACTCTTATCTAAAACTAAACACCACATCTAAACTAAAATTCTTACCTAAAACTAAACCAAACTATAACTCTAACTAAAATTCTAAGCTAAGACTCTAAACTAAAACTTTGAATTAAAACTAAACTAAACTATAACTCTAACTAAAACTCTAAGTTAAGACTCTAAATTAAAACTCTAAACTCTAAACTAAAATTCTTAACTACTACAACTCCAACTAAAACTGTAATCTAATACCAAACTGAAACTCTTAACTAAAACTCTTATCTAAAACTAAACTAAACTAAAATTGCAAGGAAAAACTCTATGCTATGACTCTAGGCTAGAACTCTAAACTAAAACGTTTAACTAAAACTAAACTGCAAGTTCAAAAACACTTAACTAAAACTAAAATAAAATATAACTCTAACTAAAACTCTAAGTGCTGAGCGTCGAACTTGAAACTCTAGACTCTGAACTACAACTAAACTAAACTATAACTCTAACTAAAACTAAACTACAAATCTAAACTAATACTCTTAACAAATTTAAACTAAACTATAACTCTAACTAAAACTCTAAGCTAAAACTCTGAAGTCTAAACTAACTCTTAACTAAAATTAAACTAAACTATAACTCTAACTAAAACTCTAAGCTAAGACTCTAAGTTAAAACTCTAAACTCTAAACTAAAACTCTTAACTAAAACTGAACTACAACTCTAAACTAAAACTCTTTACTAAAACTAAACTACAACTCTAAACTAAAACTCTTAACGAAAACTATACTATAAGTTTAACTAAAAGTCTTAACTAGACTAAAGTAAACTATAACTCTAACTAAAACTCTAAGCTAACACTAAATTAAAACTGTAGACTCTAAACTAAAACTAAACTAAACTTTAACTCTACCTAAAACTCTAAAATCTAAACTATATACTAAATTTCTTATCTAAAACTAAACAACATCTCTAAACTAAAATTCTTAACTAAAACTAAACTAAACTAAACTATAGCACTACTAAAACTCTAAACTCTAAACTAAAACTCTTATCTAAAACTAATCTAAACTAAAAATGCAAGGAAGACTCTAAGCTATGACGCTAGTCTAAAACTCTAAGCTAAAACGTTTAGCTAAAACTAAACTACAAGTCCAAAAACACTTAACTAAAACTAAAATGAAATATAACTCTAACTAAAACTCTAAGTGTTGAGAGTCTAACTTGAGACTCTAGACTCTGAACTACAATTAAACTAAAATATAACTCTAACTAAAACTGTAAGTTAATATCAAACTAAAACTCTAAACTAAAACTCATATCTAAAACTAAACACCAACCCTAAGCTAAAACTCTTAACTAAAACTAAAACTAAACTACAACTCTAAACTAAAACTCTTAACTAAAACTAAACAACAACTCTAAACTAAAACTCTTAACTAAAACTAAAACTAAACTACAACTCTAAACTAAAACTCTTAAATAAAACTAAACTATAAGTCTAAACTAGAACTCTTAACTAAAACTAAAGTAAACTATAACTCTAATTAAAACTCTAAGCTGACACTCTGAATTAAAACTCTAGACTCTAAACTAAAACTAATCTAAACTATAATTCTAACTAAAACTCTAAACTCTAAACTAAAACTCTTATCTAAAACTAAACAACACCTCTAAACTAAAACTCTTAACTAAAACTAAACTAAACTATAACTCTAATTAAAACTCTAAGCTTAGACTCTAAACTAAAACTCTGAATTTAAGCTAAACTAAACTATAACTCTAACTAAAACTCCAATATCTAAACTAAAACTCTTAACTAAAACTAAACTAAAACTATAACTCTAACTAAAACATTAAGCTAAGACTCTAAACTAAAACTCTAAACTAAAACTCTTAACTACTATAACTCTAACTAAAACTCTATGCTAATACTAAACTGAAACTCTAAACTAAAAATCTTATCTAAAACTAAAAGTGCAACGAAAAACTCTAAGCTACGACTCTAGGCTAAAACTAAAACTCTAAGCTAAGACTCAAAACTAAAACTCCAATATATTAACAAAAACTCTTAACTAAAACTAAACTAAAACTATAACTCTATCTAAAACTCTAAAGCAAAACTGTAAACCAAAACTCTAAATTCTCAACTAAATTCTTAAGTAAAACTAAACTAGAGATCTAAACTAAATCTCCTAACTAAAACTAAACTGAACTATAACTCTAACAAAAACTCTAAGCTAAGACTCTAAACAAAAATTCCAAATTCTCAACTAGAACTAAACTAAACCATAAATAGAACTAAAACTCTAAGCTCAGACTCTAAACTAAAACTCTAAAGTCTAACTAAAACTCTAAGCTAAAACTCTAAACTCTAAACAAAAAACTCTTAACTAAAACTCTAAGCTAAGACTCTAAACTAAAACTCAAAACCAAAACTCTTAACTACTATAACTCTAACTAAAACTGCAAGCTAATACCAAACTTAAGACTCTAGACTAAAACTCCTAACTAAAACTAAACTATAACTCTAAACTAAAACTCTTAACAAAAATTAAACTAAACTATAACTCTAACTAAAACTCTAAGCTAAGACTCTAAGGTAAAACTCTAAACTCTAAACTAAAACTTTTAACTAAAACTAAACTACAGCTCTAAACTAAAACTCTTTACTAAAACTAAACTAGAGCCCTAAACTAAAACTCTCAACTAAAACTAAACTAAACAATAACTCTAACAAAAACTCTAAGCTAAGACTCTAATCTAAAACTCTATATTCTCAACTAAAACTAAACTAAACTATAAATAGAACTAAAACTCTAAGCTAAGACTCTAAACTAAAACTCTTAAATCTAACTAAAACACTAAGCTAAGACTCTAAACTCTAAACAAAACCCTTAACTAAAACTAAACTATAACT
The DNA here is from genome assembly GCA_027921565.1 of Artemia sinica. Taxonomy (NCBI): domain Eukaryota; kingdom Metazoa; phylum Arthropoda; class Branchiopoda; order Anostraca; family Artemiidae; genus Artemia; species Artemia sinica. The sequence continues at coordinate 7,341,424 of CM051275.1, forward strand.
CTAACTAAAACTCTAAGCTAAGACTCTAAAGTAAAACTCTTAACTCTAAACTAAAACTCTTAACTACTATAACTCTAACTAAAACTCTAAGCTAATACCAAACTGAAACTCTAAACTAAAACTCTTAACTAAAACTAAACTATAACTCTAAACTATAACTCTTAACAAAAATTAAACTAAACTATAACTCTAACTAAAACTCTAAACTCTAAACAAAACTCTAAAGTCTAAATTAAAACTCTTAACTGAAATTAAACTAAACTATAACTCTAACTAAAACTCTAAGCTAAGACTCTAAACAAAAAACTCTTAACTAAAACTCTAAGCTAAGACTCTAAACTAAAACTCAAAACCAAAACTCTTAACTACTATAACTCTAACTAAAACTTTAAGCTAATACCAAACTGAAGACTCTAAACCAAAACTCTAAACTAAAACTAAACTATAACTCTAAACTAAAACTCTTAACAAAAATTAAACTAAACTATAACTCTAACTAAAACTCTAAACTAAAACTCTAAAGTCTAAACTAAAACTCTTAACTAAATTTAAACTAAACTATAACTCTAACTGAAACTTTAAGCTAAAACTCTAAACTTTTAACTAAAACTAAACTACAACTCTAAGCCAAACTCTAACTTATGGGAATGATAACCATCCTGACTTATGGGAATGGTATTATACCACAAGCTACTATAGTGAAGTTTCTTGGTGTATATCTTGACTGGTTTCTTTCTTTTAAACCCCATATAACTCATACCCGTTCCCTTGTCCACCGTCAATCTTCAATGTTATACAGGGTTAACTCATTTCTTCCCCCAGATGTTATGCTTTCTCTTTAATATGCTTTTATTTTTCCTTTCCTTTCTTATTGCTGTTCTGTCTGGGGTAGTACTAATAAATCTCTTCTCTGCCCACTTCAAAGAGCCCAAAATAGGGCAGTGAGTGCTACTTTTCTTCTACCTCGTTTTTACCCTTCCTCTGATCTTTATAATGATACTTGAATAGCTCCGCTGGATCGTATTGTTGGTAAAATTTACCTTTATTTAGCACATTCTGCTTTTCAGGTACACTTCCACCATCTCTGCAGCAGTTTTTCTTTCTGTCAGACTCAGGTAGGTACTCTTCTTTTTTACGTAGCTCTTATCGCAGGTTCATTCTACCTAAGCGATCATCGACAGCAGGTCAGAGGTCTCCCGTTTATCATTGTATTTTACAATGGAACTTCATCCCTCCTGATGTCTCTCTATCTCTTTCTGCAAAGGCAGTTTCTCACTGGGTATTTCCAGTATAGTATTATCCCCCTTTTTTCTCCTTTTTTTGCATTCCATCCAAATTTATATGTTTTTTTTTCATTCAATATATTATTCTGATTTTTTTTTATATTAAATCCTAATTTTCAATCTCCTTTTCGTTTATATATTTTTTTCAGTTATTTGTGAAGTTTCCTGTTAATTCTCCTATTTTCGTAAATGTCTCTTGATCCATTTTTTTTATTTTTTTTATGTGCTTTATAATCGTGTCTTATTTGTTTTGTTGGCCCTTTACAAGCTGAGCTTCTTGGGCGTGTATAAACTTTAAGTTTGTAATTGTATTGTTTTTAGTATCAATAAATTGATTGATTGATTGATTGATTGAAACTAAAATTCTTTACTAAAACTAAACTAGAGATCTAAACTAGAACTGTTAACTGAAACTAAACTAAACTATAACTCTAACAAAAACTCTAAGCTAAGACTCTAAACTAAAACTCTAAATTCTCAACTAAAACTAAACTAAACTATAAATAGAACTAAAACTCTAAGATAAGACTCTAAACTAAAACTCTAAACTGTAACTAAAACTCTAATCTAAGACTCTAAACTAAAACTCTAAACTAAAACTCATATCTAAAACTAAACACCAACCCTAAGCTAAAACTCATAACTAAAACTAAACTAAACTACAACTATAAACTAAAACTCTTAACTAAAACTAAACAACAACTCTAAACTAAAACTCTTAACTAAAGCTAAAACTAAACTACAACTCTAAACTAAAACTCTTAACTAAAACTAAACTATAAGTCTAAACTAGAACTCTTAACTAAAACTAAAGTAAACTATAACTCTAACTAAAACTCTAAGCTGACACTCTGAATTAAAACTCTAGACTCTAAACTAAAACTAATCTAAACTATAACTCTAACTAAAACGCTAAACTCTAAACTAAAACTCTTATCTAAAAATAACAACACCTCTAAACTAAAATTCTTAACTAAAACTAAACTAAACTATAACTCTAATTAAAACTCTAAGCTAAGACTCTAAACTAAAACTCTGAATTTAAACTAAACTAAACTATAACTCTAACTAAAACTCCAATATCTAAACTAAAACTCTTAACTAAAACTAAACTAAAACTATAACTCTAACTAAAACATTAAGCTAAGACTCTAAACTAAAACTCTGAATTAAAACTAAACTATAACTCTAACTAAAACTCTAAGCTAAGACTCAAAACTAAAACTCTAATATCTAAACTAAAACTCTTAACTAAAACTATAACTTTAACTAAAACTCTAAAGTAAAACTGTAAACTAAAACTATAAACTCTAAACAAAACTCTTATGTGAAACTAAACTAGAGATCTAAACTAAATCTCCTAACTATAACTAAACTAAACTATAACTCTAACAAAGAATCTAAGCTAAGACTCTAAACTAAAACTCTAAACTAAAACTCTTAACTACTATAACTCTAACTAAAACTGTAAGCTAATACTAAACTGAAACTCTAAACTAAAAATCTTATCTAAAACTAAAAGTGCAACGAAAAACTCTAAGCTACGACTCTAGGCTAAAACTAAAACTCTAAGCTAAGACTCAAAACTAAAACTCCAATATCTTAAAAAAAAACTCTTAACTAAAACTAAAACTATAACTCTATCTAAAACTCTAAAGTAAAACTGTAAACTAAAACTCTAAATTCTCAAATAAATTCTTAAGTAAAACTAAACTAGAGATCTAAACTAAATCTCCTAACTAAAACTAAACTAAACTATAACTCTAACAAAAACTCTAAGCTAAGAGTCTAAACAAAAATTCTAAATTCTCAACTAAAACTAAACTAAACTATAAATATAACTAAAAATCTAAGCTCAGACTCTAAACTAAAACTCTAAAGTCTAACTAAAACTCTAAGCTAAGATTCTAAACTCTAAACAAAAAACTCTTAACTAAAACTCTAAGCTAAGACTCTAAACTAAAACTCTAAACTCTAAACTAAAACTCTTAACTACTATAACTCTAACTAAAACTGTAATCTAATACCAAACTTAAGACTCTAAACCAAAATTCCTAACTAAAACTAAACTATACATCTAAACTAAAACTCTTAACAAAAATTAAACTAAACTATAACTCTAACTAAAACTCTAAGCTGAGACTCTAAGGTAAAACTCTAAACTCTAAACTAAAACTTTTAACTAAAACTAAACTACAACTGTAAATTAAAACTTTAATAAAACTAAACTAGAGCTCTAAACTAAAACTCTTAACTAAAACTAAACTAAACAATAACTCTAACATAAACTCTAAGCTAAGACTCTAAACTAAAACTCTAAATACTCAACTAAAACTAAACTAAACCATAAATAGAACTAAAACTCTAAGCTAAGACTCTAAACTAAAACTCTTAACTCTAACTAAAACTCTAAGCTAAGAATCTAAACTCTAAACAAAACCCTTAACTAAAACTAAACTATAACTCTAACTAAAACTCTAAGCTAAGACTCTAAAGTAAAACTCTTAACTCTAAACTAAAACTCTTAACTACTATAACTCTAACTAAAACTGTAAGCTAATACCAAACTGAAACTCTAAACTAAAACTCTTAACAAAAATTAAACTAAACTATAACTCTAACTAAAACTCTAAACTAAGACTCTAAAGCCTAAACTAAAACTCTAAACTAAAATTAAACTAGACTATAACTCTAACTGAAACTCTAAGCTAAAACTCTAAACTTTTAACTAAAACTAAACTACAACTCTAAACCAAACTCTAACTTATGGGAATGATAACTATCCTAACTTATGGGAATGGTATTATACCACAAGCTACTATAGTGAAGTTTCTTGGTGTATATCTTGACTGTTTTCTTTCTTTTAAACCCCATATAACACATACCCGTTCCCTTGTCCTCCGCCAATCTTCAATGTTATACAGGGTTAACTCATTTCTTCCCCCAGATGTTATGCTTTCTCTTTATTGTGCTTTTATTTTTCCTTTCCTTTCTTATTGCTGTTCTGTCTGGGGTAGTACTAATAAATATCTTCTCTGCCCACTTCAAAGAGCCCAAAATAGGGCAGTGAAGGCTACTTTTCTTCTACCTCGTTTTTACCCTTCCTCTGATATTTATAATGATACTGGAATAGCTCCGCTGGATCGTATTGTGGGTAAAATTTACCTTCATTTAGCACATTCTGCTTTTCTAGGTACACTTCCACAATCTCTGCAGCAGTTTTTCTTTCTGTCAGGCTCAGGTAGGTACTCTTCTTTTTTACGTAGCTCTTATCGCAGGTTCATACTACCTAAGCGATCATCGACAGCAGGTCAGAGGTCTCCCGTTTATCAATCTATTTTACTATGGAACTCCATTCCTTCTGATGTCCCTCTATCTCTTTCTGCAAAGGTAGTTTCTCACTGGGTATTTCCAGTATAGTATTTCCCCCTTTTGTCTCCTTTTTTTACATTCCATCCAAATTTATATGTCTTTTTTTCATTCAATATATTATTCTGATTTTTTTTTATATTCAATCCTAATTTTCAATCTCCTTTTCGTTTATATATTTTTTTCAGTTATTTGTGAAGTTTCCTGTTAATTTTCCTATTTTCGTAAATGTCTCTTGATCCATTTTTTTTTATGTGCTTTATAATCGTGTCTTATTTATTTTGTTGGCCCTTTACAAGCTGAGCTTCTTGGGCGTGTATAAACTTTAAGTTTGTAATTGTATTGTTTTTAGTATCAATAAATCGATTGATTGATTGACTGAAACTAAAATTCTTTACTAAAACTAAACTAGAGATCTTAACTAGAACTGTTAACTGAAACTAAACTAAACTATAGCTCTAACAAAAACTCTAAGCTAAGACTCTAAACTAAAAATCTAAATTCTCAATTAAAACTAAACTAAACTATAAATAGAACTAAAACTCTAAGCTAAGACTCTAAACTAAAACTCTAAACTGTAACTAAAACTCTAATCTAAGACTCTAAAGTAAAACTCTAAACTCTAAACTAAAACTCTTAACTACTATAACTCTAACTAAAACTGTAAGCTAATACCAAACTCTACACTAAAACTCTAAAGTCTAAACTAAAACTCTTAACTAAAATTAAACTAAACTATAACTCTAACTAAAACTCTAAGTTAAGAATTTAAGCTAAAACTCTAACTAAAACTCTAAGCTAAGACTCTAAGCTAAAACTCTAAACTCCAAACTAGGGGGGCTCTTCGGAGACCCGGGGGCCCTTTGGAGGACCCGGGGGGAGGGGTCCTTTGGAGGCCCGGGGGAAGGGGCCCTTTGGGCCCCCGGGGGAGGGGGCCCGGGGAGTGGGCCCGGGGAGGAGGGACGCTTTGGGGCCTGGGGGTAGGGGACCCCGGGAGGAGGGGGCCCTTTGGGGTTGGGGTAGAGAACCTTACAACACTGTTCAAATGGAACTTCTGTATTATAATGACCACAGAGTTTCACCCCAAATCATCTTCTAAAATGTATCAAAGTGTTTCGCCCAAATCATCTTCTAAAATGTCTCAAACTGTTTCGCCAAAATATTCCCCTAAAAGTAATTTCTGCCTGTTCCTTTGTTTCGGCATCCCTGCGCTGTCACATTTGAAATTCCCAGGAAACCATTTCTCGCGTAAAATATATTCAATCTGTCTTGATCTCGAAGGTGTTCCTAGCTACACTATTAAGGTTTCGATAGAATATTAATTTATCTCTCAGACCTAAAGAATTTTAAATTACATATTGCATATACACTGCAAAATAAATGCTTCATCTTTTCCCCTAAGTGAAGCCATATGCATTCCCCTCCTTATCTGTTGCACTTAGAAACATCTTAAATCTATGTTATCCGAGAGATGAATCAAGAATCAAGTTGCATTATTAAGACTTCGAAAGAATATTAATTCCTGATTTTATCGCTAAGCCTAAAGACCAGAGAAGCCATATTTAAAAATGAAATCCCCTCATGATAGAATTCCCCGCCGATTATGCAAATCAATTTCTCATAAATCTAGTTCCCCTCGATTATGCAAATCAATTTCTCAGAAATTCTCTCCCCTTCGTGGATCAATAATCCATGAATAAATTATATCCTGTCAGCGTTAGACTCAATTATATATGGCAGCACATGTGTTTGTCTCGAACCTCCTGATAGGTTCCTACTAAGGATCAGAGCTGGATGGAACTCATACTTAAACGCGAGCGTGAGGTTTCAGGCTGAGGTTTCGTTGAACTTAATGTAGAGCTCTAGTACAACTTGGCCTCAGAATGGGAAGATGGGGCGTGTTTCCACCATTTTGGCGTTTTTTAAGGCGATTCGAATCTGCTCATTTTTCGGGAGAGAAAATCGTTCATTCGGTGCATTTTCGCTACAAAAATTGAGTTGACCACCTTTAGACCAAGTAGTTACCCCATAGTGCCCCTCATGGGAGCCCTATCCATCGCACCCTGATGCATGAAGCTTTAAAAAAAAAGTTTCTTAAAGACGCACGTATCGTTGATTATTGATTTATTATGTACACCTGGTTGTTACGCAATACTTTAGGGGGGGGGGATTTTATTTGAGACATTTTTCTTCTTCATGATGTTTTTTTTCTTCCAGATGTTTTTTTCTTCAAGACATTTTTTTCATACTTTAGGGGGGATTTGTTCTTTGTGAAATTTTTTTTTTGTTATTTTTTTTTCTTCAAGACAGTTTCTTCGAGATTGTTTCCCTCCAGATGTTATTGTATTTTCTTCAAGACGTTTTTTTTCTTCGAGATGTTTCCTCAACATACTCTCTAAGCCTTTTACGCGAGACATGTTTAGATTCAGGAAACCCTTATAATCCGTCATCAAAGTTTTTCGTTCGGTGTAGGAATAACACAAACACTAACAAATTTTCTCTTCGAAGTAACAACTTTTTCCTTGATACTAACAAGATTTTACTTAACACCATGAAATTTCTCTTAGAAGTAACAGGTTTTTTATTAACAGTAATAAATTTTTTCTAATACCAACAAGTTTTCCATCAGAGATAACACATTTCTCTCAGAATTAACAATTTTTTTTAGTGATCACAAGTTAGCAGTTAGATGTAGCAAGTTTTTTTGTCAAAGGTACTAAATTTTTTTTAAAGTAACAATTTTTTCGTTTATTATAACAAGTTTTCTGGCAGAAGTAGCAAGTTTTCCTTAACACTAACAAATTTTCTTTTCTAAGTAACAACTTTTATCTTAATACTAGCAAAGTTTTGCTTAACGCTGTCAAATTTTTGAACAAAATTTGCACTAATGTGCGCTAATGTTAACCTAAGTTAAATGATACTAACTTAAACGTAAAGAAATTTCATAGTGCAAAGTAAAAACTTTGTTAGTATTAATGAAAAAGTTGTTACATCGAAGAGAAAATTTTTTAGTGTTAAGGAAAACTTACTACGTCTAAGAGAAATTTGATAGTGTTAAGTAAAACTTTGCTAGTATTAAGAAAAAAGCTATTACTTAGAAAAGAAAATTTGTTAATGTTAAGGAAAACTTGCTACTTCTGCCAGAAAACTTATTATCATAAACGAAAAAATTGTTACTTCTAAGAAAAACTTGCTCTCAACCAGTATTAATTCACTTGCTTTGAACTTAACCTAGTTTCTTGATGTTCATTAATTCACTGCTTGAACATGAATTTAATTCAGTGACTTAGTTTAAATAAATAACAGTGGAATTTTGGTGAATTGACCTAAACTTAACCTAGATTCTTGATATTCATTAATTCACTGCTTGAGCTTGAATTTAATTCAGTGACTTAGTTTGGAATAAGGATTAAGTTTGAAATAAATTACAGTAAATTAAATAGCGCGAAGGAGGATGCTATGTGAAACGAAATGAACTTAGGCACGATCCGCAGTGATAGATTGGGAGCGTTTATGAATGGTTTTTTTTTAATATAAGACCACCGAGGAGAATACCTTTCGTAAGCAGAGATTTTATCTCGTAATAGTTTTACTCAGGCGAAGGTGAGGTACTGGTTTAGGGTAGCCCCCTTCCATTTCCTTAGCGCATAGTGCCAAGTTAATATTTATATTTTTTATTATTAATTGATAAATGGCTGCCGTGACTTCTGAAAAGTTGTACAAGACAGCATGCAAAGTTTGCAAAGAGAGCCTCAGTCTCGCAACCATAGGAACAGTTATTTGCATCACATCTGCTGGGGGTTGTGGTCGCCTCTGCCATAACCACTGTGAAATTCTTCAGAGCATTGAGAAAGACAGTATTATAATACATCAGTGCTCTGACTGCTGCGAGAAATTTGCTGATAAACCTGATTCCCCGCAGATCCCGCCTCCTTCAGAGACTCTTGTTTATTCACCAGTTTTAAGCTTTTCCCGACACTGTCTACAGTCAGGAATTTTGTTCGCCTCCTGCATATCTGCGAGTGCAAACTTCTATTCTACTGATCATCTTGATCAAGCTAGAAGCATCCTAACACCTCTAGTGAATCCCAAGCATAAACTCCTTGCACTTTGAAGCCCGAATGCTAAGCAAAGCCTGTCAAAGGATATTATAGACATCCTTATTTCTGAGGATGCAACCCCTCGCTTGCCAAATCTGAAATTCGTTATGACCTCAAGTGATGCGATACCTACGATAGATACGGATCAAAATACTCACTTTAGCCGTGCCATTCAAACCTGGGACCGGCATCTTTTTAGCATAATTGATAAACATGATTATGTCAGTGGAGTCAGTAAGTAATTAAGGTAGCGGAGACTCCTGCTTTGGTGAAAGAGTTTTGTGACGGAGTAGAGAGCAAGGTTTTGAGCTGTATAAATAAAGAAAAACTTAAGGTTAAATTTTGACCTCCGCTGAATAGCGTGTCCTAACCAGTGGGTCTTGTAGTAGATTTACCACCACAAGATTGTGATGATCCCTTAAACCGTGAAGCTTTTCTGAAATCGTTGGATGGAGCTGATGGTATAGTGCGGATTTCACTTTCTAAGGAATCAGGACCCCAGCAATCGAAATGGGTCATTCATACCAAAGAACAAAATGCCGAAAACTTTAAAGCCCGTTTGAATGAAAAGGTCAGTAAAACTGAGGTTCGCAAAATCGAGAACTGTCGGTTTATTATCTCGAGTGTACTTCCCGATCAATCCAGAGAGTGTGCGTACTTCTAACCAAGGTATCGAAGAGATACAGCGTATCGGTGTTTTGAAATCATATCGTGTATACTTCCGTTTGGTGACGACTAAGTCTCATTATTTGTGTCATTGGATTCACATTGGCTACGAACATTTCCGGCTTACTGATGATAAGTTTTTTCCGCAAATGTGCTACAAATGCGGGTCGCTAGAGCATATATCGTCGGGCTGCTCTAGCGTGAAACGTTGTCTCAAGTGTCTTGGAAGTGGACACTCTCATTCTAGGAACAACCCTTGCCAGAATGAACCTTGTTGCTTCCATTGTGGATCTCATGAGCATACTGGATTGATCTTTCGCTGCAAACGGTTAACAGAAAAAGTTGCAAGGAATAAAAAATGATTACTGCAAAGATTATATCTCTGAATCTGAATGGATTCTGTTATAAACAACATGTATTGCTGTGTATGCTGCGCGATCTGGATATTTTGTGTCTGCAAGAGCATCACCTTCTGGACCCCTCTACTAGTCTTCTTTCGAGCCTGTCGCAGCTGCAGTTTAAGTGTTTTATATCTTCAGCTACACCTACAGGTGGACGCCCATCTGGAGGTGTTTGCGTTTTTGTTCGAGAGAATATTCCAGTTTCAGTGTATGCCGTTAATCGTTATTTTGTTGCTGTTCGAATCCCAGGGATTATTGTTTTCTCGTGCTATTTACCAACAAATTATCATACTATTGATTCGGCTTTTTATTTCAATTTTGCATGTTTAGAATTCGCGAGTTGTGGCGAAACTTCCATCAGATTTCCAGTGGCTTATTTGCTGGGATTTTAACTGCAAAATTGCTATCTCTGATGTCCGTTCCTCCGCCCTTTTATCTTTGTTTTCGGTTTTTACTATAGTTTCAAAAGATGCGGATTTTACGTATGTCCATAATTGTGGTTCCTTCTGTAATCTAGACCACGTGCTTGTTTCAAATGCAGCGTTATTGCCAAGGCCTGTTCATGTTGGATTGGATATGCCTATTAGTGACCATTTTTACCTTTCTTTTCATTTAAATATTCATATTCCATCTTTTAAAATTATCCATCGTTCTAGTCAAATTGTAAATAAAATGATCTGGGATCGGGAAAAAAAGAGCAAATATCATGAAGAATCAGATGCTCTTTTTGCTAAAATAATTGTAAATTATTCTAAGGATGTTGATCAAATTGATATTGATCTGTTTTACCTTGACATTGATCATAGTTTAAAAGTCGGGGCTAATAAAGCATTTACGACTGGTTTTTTCCGTCGTGGATCTCATGTTTTTGGTTGGAACCTTAACCTGATTTTAAAGCAAAGCCAAAAGAATGCATCTCAAGCTTTTTACCTTTGGAATTGCGCGGGATAACCGCGATCTGGACCATTTTATGATGGTATGAAATTAACTAAACGCGTTTTTTGGGCTGAGTTGCGTTTGCATAATGAATTTATAAAAGATTAAATTGGTTCAAGGATTACTAGTGATAAGAATGAGCTTTGGAGTTTGGTTAATTCTAGACGTCGTAATAATAATTGTTCACCAGATTCTAATAGTTCTCTAAACTAGATGATTGGATAACTCATTATAATCTGTTTTTTCATCTGGTGATGCGGCAGTTGAATCACGGCTTGACTCTTTATTATTGGAAGAAATTTCAAAGCCCCACCTAAATAGTAAAAAATCTGTTTCTGTTGAAGATTTAACGGCAGCAAATAAAGCTATAAAAAGTAAGAGTTCCTTTGATTATTATTGTATACATTCAAATCATATAAAATGGGCATCCCCCAAAGCAGTCCTTCTCCTCGCTTCTCTTTTTACTACTATTCTTTCTTCTGGAGTTCTTCCAACTAGCTTTTCTCGTGCTACCATTTCAAACCTTTCAGAAAAGGGAGGGAATACGAATCGATGTTCTGATTACAGGCCGATTACTGTTTCGTGCCAGATTAGCAAAGTTTTTGAGGTAGTTTTATTAAAGTATCTGAAGTCTTGTAACCAAGGCCTGAATCAAATTGGGTTCCGCAAGGGTCTAAGCATGGATGTTGCTCATACCCTCCTTTCAAGAATAATATACTTTTGTAAGCAATGGGATAGAGTTTATACACTTGCGTTAGATTTTGCAGTGGCGTATGATTCAATTATACATTCTTGGGCTATGACTGCTCTTCTGAAGAATAATGTCCCACTACCAGTAATTTTGGTTTTAAAAAAGTGGTATGGCTCCTCTCGTATTCGTATTAAGTGGAAGATTCAGTTTAGTGATTATAATGTTAAGTTATGTAGGGGGCTGAGGCAAGGAAGCATTATTTCTCCTTCGATTTTCAATAGTACTGTTTAGGGGCTATTTGATCAAATTCAGTTGACTTTTATTTATGGTAAAGGTTATGTTCTGTCGTGGATTGCTTACGCAGATGACTTACTCCTTTTGAGTCGATCACTTCAGTCTCTTCAAAAAAATGTAGATTTCTTAGCAAAGGTTTTTAGTGAGCATGGACTTAGTTTTCGCCCTGAAAAGTGTCAGTTTTTAATTCTTGGTCCTAAAGCTACTGATCTCGGTAATTCAGAAATATCTGTTCGTATTTATGATAGTATTTTAAAACCTTTGGAATCTTTTTTATATCTTGGTGTGCCTTATGGACCAACTTTAGCTCTATGCCATGCTTCTATTTCTAAAGCAGTTAAAAGTAGATTAGCGTCTAGTTTCGGGGCTGTAATTTGTCTTCGAGATCTTCTTTCTCGGAAATCACTGGCTCGGGTATATAATACAGTCGCTTTGCCTCAGATTTTAATTTTTTTTATCGCTTCTCAAGTTTTTTAGAATTAGTAATATTGCACATGTAAAAATTATACTTTTTAATTTTGCTAAGTTCCTTTGCCGCTTTTCTAAATCTGAATCAAATGCTTTTATAATGAATACATATAAAATAAAAAATCCTGTTGATGTTTTGGAGAAAAAGCAAAAGAAATTTATCCAAATTAACTCTATTTTCTCATAATTTATATAAAGCTGCGCATGAAGCTTAATTAATTATTTTTAACTATTGAATGAAGTGTTAATTAGTGAAGTGTTAATTTTAAGTGTTAATTTATTATTTATGGAATGAAGTGTTAATTTGTGTGGTAAGTTTGACTGAAGGCCTTTGCGTACTTGTTGTTATATAGTTTAAAAGAATTTTATGGCCTGTTGATTAGCGGTTATTTTGTTTTTAATTTATACTCTTCGTATTCGGAGGAAATAAAAAGTTTGAATTGAATTGAATTGTTAAGAAAAAATCTGTTACTTCTACGAGAAATTCGGCAGTGTTAAGTAAAACTTTGTTAATATTAAGGAAAAAGTTGTTACATCGGAGAGAAAATTCTTTAGTGTTAAAGGTAACTTGATACTTCTGACAGAAAACTTGTTATCATCAACAAAATATGTTACTTCTAAGAAAAATTTGTTATATTTGATGGAAAACTTGTTAGTTCTAACAGAAAATTTGTTAGCATTAAGAAAAGAACCTGTTACTTCTAGAAAAAATTTTATATATTTAAGTAAAAATCGATTATTATTAAGGAAAAAAGTTGTTATCTCAAAGAGAAAATTTGTTAGTGTTGAGAAAAACATGCTACTTCTGATAGAGAAACTGTTATCACAAACATTAAAATTGTTACTACATAGAACAATTTCTTATCTTGGAAGGAAAACTTGGTACTATTAGAAAAATTTTTTTACTGTTAAGAAAAAACCTGTTACTTCTAATATAAATTTGATAGTTTTAATTAAATGTTTGTTTGTATTAAAGAAAAAGTTGTTACTTCGAAGAGAAAATTTGCTAGAGTTAAGAAAAACTTGGTGCTATTAGAAAAGACTTCGTTACTATTAAGAAAAAGTTGTTGTTACCAAGAAAAATTTAATAGAGTTAAGTGAAAGTTTGTTAGTATTAAGAAAAAAGATTTCACTTCAAAGAAAAATTTGTTAGAGTTAAGAAAAACTTAATACTTCTGACAGAAAACTTGTTATCATAACCATAAAATTGTTGCTTCTAAGAGAAAATTGTTATCATTAACGGAAAACTTGGTGTTATTAAAAAAAAATGTTACTGTTAAGAAAAACCTTTTACTTCTAAAAGAAATTTGAAACTCTTAAGTAAAATTTTGTTAGTCTTAAGGAAAAATTTTTTACTTCGAAGAGAAACATTTTTAGTGTTAAGGGAAACTTGTTACTTCGGACAGAAAACGTGCTATCATAAACTAAAAAATTGTTACTTCTAGGAAAAATAAGGTATTTTTGATGGAAATCCTGCTACTTCTAGACGATAGCTTGCTATCACTGACGAAAAATCGTTACTTCTAAGATATTTTTTTTATTTTTGTTGGAAAACTTGGTGCTACTAGAAAAATTTGTTACTGTTAAGAAAAAACATATTACTTCTTGGAGAAATTTAAGAGCGTTCAGTAAAAGTTTGTTAGTACTAAGTAAAGTTGTTACTTCGATGAAAAAAGTTGTTATTGTTAAGGGAAAACTTGATACATCTGACAGAAAACTTGTTATCATAAACGAGAAAATTGTTAATTCTAAGAAAAAGTTGTATCTTTGATGGAAAACTTGCTAGTTCTAACAGAAAACTTGTTATCAATGACAAAAAATTGTTACTGCTAAGAGAAATGTGATAGTGTTAAGAAAAGTTTTTTAGCATTGAGGAAAACCTTGTTACTTCAAAGAGAAAATTTGTTAGTGTTAAGGAAAACTTGCTACTTCTGACAGAAAACTTGTTAGCGTAAACGATAAAAATTATTACTTCTAAGAAAATTTTGTATCTTTGACAGAGAACTTGCTACTTCAAAAAGATAACTTGTTATGGCTGACGAAAAATTGTTACTTATAAGAGAAATTTGTTATCTTTGACTGAAAACTTGGTGCTATTAGAAAAATTTGTTACTATTAGGAAAAAGCCTGTTACTTCAAAGAGGTATTTGATAGTGTTAAGTAAAACTTTGTTGTTATTATTAAGGAAAAACTTGTTACCTCGAAGAGAAAATTTGAGTGTTGAGAAAAATTTGCTACTTCTGATAAAAAAACTTGTTTTCATTACTTAGAATGGAAATAATGGTTTTTTGCGCACCGTATGTCCCTGTTAGAGCCCCTGCCTTTTATGCAATTTCCAATCCTAAAGTGGTTCTATTACGCATAAATTTTTCAGAAAATAGAACATCGTTCAGACAACTTGGACTTATGTAATGCTTTATTTGCTATATTTGACGAAAAACGCTTCTTTATGAGGTTGTTTACAAAGCTCCCCTTTGCATATTCACATATGTTTTTGCTTAGACTACAAAGTGTGTGCAAAAGATTTTGATGAATGCCAAGATTTTAACGCATAATGGGAAAAAGACACTATTTTGAGGAATAGCGAATTACTACTACTACTACTAACAACTCACCGCGGCACCAAGCCAACTGAGGCCAACACAGCTACGCACGCTCCTCCTCCACCCAAATCTATTCAAAGCCTCCCTTTTTACACTCGACCACGAAGTTCCCATTTCCTTTAAATCTCTCTTTATGACGTCCTCTCACCCCTGACGGGGACGACCTGCTTTCCGTTTAGCCCTAGATGGTTGCCCAAAAAGAACAATTTTCGGCAATCTGTCATCTTTCATCCGCACAACGCTCCCTAACCACCTCAACCTTTCTTTCATTATAGCCCTAGAGAGCGGTATTGAACCACATTTTTCGTATAGCCTATTGTTTGAATTACGGTCAGTCAGCCGGGTACCAAGAACAATCCTTAAGCAATTTCTCTGGAAAACACCTAGCAAATCTTCACTTGCTTTTCCGAGCGTCCATGCTTCAGAGCCCTATTTGGCCATTGTAATCACTGTAGCTTCTAATATTTTAATCTTGGTTTGCAGACTTATCTTCCTATTCTTCCAGACTTTTTTTTAACTGTGAACACCATGAGCCTTGGCTATTCTATATTTAACATCTTCAGTGCTCTAACTATCTTTACTAATAATACTACCAAGGTAAGTGAAGCTGCCCACCTGATCAATCTTTCCATTATCCAACGTCACCTTTTCATCTTCACTTATTCCTGGCCTTAGTCTTCCTAACATTAATTTTCAAACCAACTCTAGCACCCTGAACTCGCAAAACCTCTTAAACTTCATTCATTTTGCTCAAACTTTTATCTAGGATACTTAAATCATCAGCATAATCCAAGTCCAGGAGACTTTTTCTTCTCCATTTGATTCCGTGGTCTCCCATTGCCTTTCCTGTGCTCCTTAAAACAAAGTCCATCAAAATAATCCATACAAAGGGCGATAGAACACAACCCTGCTTAACTCCTGGTTTAATACAAAACCAGCTGCTAACCTCATTACTTACCTTAACCGCAGCAGTGTTATTCTCGTACATAGCACTAATCACTTCAATGTATTTGTCTCTTATACAATACAAGGATAAAACCTTTACTAAAGCTCTTCTATCAACAGAATTGAACGCTTGCTCATAATCTATAAAACTGAAGACCAAAGGTGTTTGAAAACTCAGGCACTTCTCAATTATTAGCCTAAGAGTGAAAATTTGGTAGACATATCCTCTACCTTTTCTAAAACCGCACTGCTCTTCTATTAAAAATTTGTCTACGGCATCTCTCAGAATAAAAAGTATCATATTACTAAGTAATTTACTACCTACAGAGACCAGACTAATGCCTGGATAACTACTGCACTCACTTTTATCACCTTGCTTATAAAGTGGCTTAATTAAGGTTTTCCTAAAATCGTTAGGTACTTCCCCTTTTTCTAAAATCATATTCATAATCTTCAGTAACTTATTTCTAACCTCAGAGCCACCTTATTTAAGAAACTCATTTACTACCCTATCAGCACCAGGAGCCTTATTATTCTTTTATCCTTTTAGTACTGTTGCTAATTCCTCCTCACAAAACAAATCTTCCTTCACATCCAAGGTATCACAAACTTTTTCTGTTTCCTCTATATTTTTTCCTGCAACTCTATATCGGTTAAGCAAAATTTCAAAATGTTTGGCCTATCTCTCTTTAGTTTTTTTCTTATCGCTAATTGCGACCCCATTCCTATCTTCAACTGGGCTAAGTCCGGATTGACTACTCCCACTCAATTTGTTAACGTGCCAGTACAATATTTTACTAGTATGCCGTCTAGCAGCATCTTCCAGATCCTCGGCAATTTTATCCATGGCCTCCACTTCACACCTCCTTAGTTCATATTTTAATGCTTTCTCCACTTTCTTTACATTTCTTTTGTTTTCATACGATCTACCACTCAATAGCGAATTAGCTCTATTGAATGGATTGTATGATAACGAATGGAGGGGGGATGATTTTTTACACAGTGAAAAGAAGATAGTTTATGCATTAAAATGAGTATAAAAAAGCGTAGTGGAGGGATTTTTATTTTGTGGGGGGGAGGTGAGGGGAATAGGTCTCAGCTAGCAGAAAACCTGTGACAGGGAAAAGTTTCAATACAGAAAATGACTTGTTTCATTGTAGGAATTATCCATTTTTTGGATATTTGTTGCGTCTTCAACGTGTTGTGAGACTGATGAGATGTCCTTATCCTGCCTATTTGTAGCTTACCCAGAACACATAGTGATCTTTGAAGGAAATGTCTTCTATGGATTTTAGTAGAAAATCATAGAGGGGGGGACTCTTCCACCTGGGGAGATAAGTTTGGATATCTAATGGGGGAAAAACGATATGGTTTGTACCACATGGGAACGCGTCTAGACATGGGGAATTTTGTATCGAAACGGGTGGGAAGGGCTAGTAACCTCACTGGTTAATTTCCCTACTATCTCGACCACATTCCAAGTAATTGAAACACCCAGGACTCTTGCCTGGACATGCCAAATCTTGCCTGAAGGGGCCAAATCTTGCCTGGACATGTTAAACCTTGCCTAGACATGCCAAATATTTCTTGGATATGTCAAATCTTCCCTGGATGGGAACTTTGCTAACTGAAAACACTTGCGAGGGGCTAGAAGCTCCCCTTGTGGATTTACCAATTATGCCAATCACACTCAAAGTAATTGAAACACCCAGTACTCTTGCCAAGGATGGGAATCTTAGAAGGACAGGAACTTGCATAGAACTGCGGCACCTGGTCACCGAAAGAGGTATCTGCCATTAAATCTTCTTCTTGCACCGTCGAACCAGTGGAAGAAAGATGTAGTCCTTATGGGTGTCATCAGACCTGAAATACCTATACTACCTCTATTACAAAATTCTAAATGAGACTGATTTAAATTATTCCTGACTAAAAAAAAAGGTCACTGATCCCGAATAAATAACAGTAAGATGAAGCTAAATAATTCTACCTCCCGGAAAAATTGAATTATTTAGAGTTGTTCGGTGTTATTTTGTCACCATATTGATTCTTTGTGTTTATCAATCTGTCAAGGTCTTTTTTTTACCAATCTTAGTTAGAATGTTCGAAGGGACATCTTATTTTTGGAAAATGGATGCCAATTATTTTGATTTTCCATTCTGAATAATGTATGGGGAAAAAAAGCAATCTATATCGTAAGTTTAGTTGAATTGTGAAAATCCATGTTTTATATATAATATTAATAATATAATTGTACTTGCATTTCAAAACGTTGGTTTTAGAAAAATTTTTGGAATTAAAGCCCTCTTTTAGACTAAGCATCAAAAAGCTGAGCTCTGGGACATAGGTAAAATTTAAGAAACCTCACAGGGCCCCTGAAGTCTCCAGATTCTCAGTATCTATCCTACAAGTTATTTCTTGCCGTATGATTTATTGATTCTTACTTTTCTGTAGATCTTTTCCTTGTCTCCCCCCTCCCCCACTTCCTTTTAGAAATGTAAGACCTCTTTGTAATAAAATTGTGCGCACGGTGTCTGGTCTTACAAATAGAATTTTATAGCATTTACCAATAGGATCACCGCACTGAAAAATTAAAATTGTGATCTTACTACCTGTAAGAAAACTGACCCAAATATTAACCAAAATAGTTATGGTGTCTATAAAAAACTGTGAAAAGTATGTTAGGCTTTCTGAAGAAGAAGCCCGAATAATAATAATAGTAATTTAAAAACCAAACAAACAGTGACATTGAAAAGGAACTTCACAATGCATCTATTTCAGAATTAACAAATCAGCTATGGTTAAAACCTGGTTTATCTGGTCTTTGGGAGTCACTGGTCTTACGTTCAATTCCTACACCGAACGGAAAAATTTGATGATGGATTATAAGGGTTCCCTGAATCTAAACACTTCTCGCGTAAACGGCTTGGAGAATATATTGAGGAAACATCTCGAAGAAAAAAAAATGCTTTGAAGAGAAAACAATAATATCTCGAGGGAAACAATCTCGAAGAAAATATCTTGAAGTAGAAAAATTGAAAAAAAAGTCACAAAGAAAAAATCCCCTAGTTATGGCGACTATAGAAACTTTGAAAAGTATGTTAGGCTTTCTGAAGAAGAAGCCCGAATAATAATAATAGTAGTTTAAAAACCAAACAAACAGTGACATTGAAAAGGAACTTCACAATGCATCTATTTCAGAATTAACAAATCAGCTATGGTTAAAATCTGGTTTATCTGGTCTCTGGAAGTCACTGGCCTTACGTTCAATTCCTACACCGAACGGAAAACTTTGATGATGGATTATAAAGGTTCCCTGAATCTAAACACCTCTCGCGTAAACGGCTTGGAGAATATGTTGAGGAAAAATCTCGAAGAAAAAAAACGCCTTGAAGAGAAAACAATAACATCAAGAGAAAAACAATCTCGAAGAAAATATCTTGAAGAAGAAAAATTGAAAAAAAAGTCACAAAGAAAAAATCCCCTCTAAAGTATGAATAAAATGTCTTGAAGAAAAAACATCTGGAAAAAAAAACATCATGAAGGAAAAAAAAACATCTCTCAAATAAAATCACCCCCTAAATTATTACGTAACAACCAGGTGTACATAATAAATCAATAGTCAATAATACATGCGTCTTGAAGAAACTCTATGAAATATCCAGTTGCTTAAAAAAAGTTGCAGCCATCTGGGTTCGAAGGGATAGGGCTCCCATGAGGGGCCTTATGGGATAACTAATAATAGATAAATATTTCCATACAGATCTGCTCTGGTCTAAAGGTTGAGAAGTGTTGCCAGCTGCTTGGTCTAAAGGTTGTCATCGAAAAGTGAAAATGGAACGAAAACTTCATTTTTCTAGCGAAAATGCGCCGAATGAACGATTTTCACTCCCAAAAAATGAGAAGATTCGAATCGCCTAAAAAAAGCGCCAAAATGGTGGAAACGCGCCCCATCTTCCCACTCTGAGGCCGACTTGTACTAGAGCTCTACATTAAGTTCAACAAGAGATTGATGAAGGGAGGATGGAAGGAAAATGTGCTTTCTTTAAACAAATCCAGCCTGAAACCTCAGGTTCTCGTTTATATATGAATTCCATCCAGCTCTGATCCTTGTGTAAATGGGCTACTACTGTAACTAAGGACGAATAGAGAAGGCTTAATATAGCACTATCATATACATTTATTATTCTTCGGTCTTTGCGTAAATATTATCAACAAAACTAAATCGGAAAATTTTGAATATGTGTAGAGGTATCTTCAAATGCATGGAATTGAAGACGCGTTAGGTTGCTAGCAAAATGTTAACAGGGACATCTTATTTTCGAAAAATTGCTGCCAATTAGTTGATTGTCCATTCTGAATAATGTTTGGGGAAAAAAATTCTTTGTTATATCGTTATTTTAGTGGAATTGTGAAAATCCAAGTTTTATACAAAATATTAATAAATTATTGTACTTGCATTTTAAACTGTTTTTTTTTTTCAACAAATTTATAGTAGTAAAATAAATTTATGCTGTATAAATTTATAGTATTTATACTACATAAATTTATAGTAACTAAATAAATTTATAGATTTTTTTTTTAATTTAATTTCTGATTGTTTTTAAATAATACCGGGAAATCCGGCTCTCTCTATGAAAAATTCTGGTACTTGTTTATTATTCGCCACCCACTTAAGTTTACGATGTGTAAACACAAGAACAAACCAGTTTCTTCGTGAGTTTTTTCATTATTGAGACACAAATTTGGGCTATATATTTGCGCATTAGGGTTGGGGGGGGGGGGGTTAAAGTATAGCTGGTCTGCATTCAAAATGTGTTAGTTACAATTATTCTGCATATTATTAAGTAAGAATTGTTTTCTAACTTAAAACTGTCCAAATACTTTAGCTCCCCCCCCCCCTTATGTAGAAATTCACCGGACCAAATTATATATTTTCCATCTATTTTGTCGCTTGTCTTTGTCTTGTCTCGCGCTAACCTGAAAGAAAATAAGGATGAAACCGGTTTGTTTTCGACTTTTACACAGCGTAAACCTGAGTGACTGGCGTATAATATGCGTTTCTGTGAAAAAGCTAATTTTTGTAAATGTAAAATTTTATCCGTTCAGGAGGTGGGGCTTTGGACCTATACCAGTCTTTCTGACATCTTCAGTTTTTTCGTATTTTTAAACGTAATTTCCTTACTTTTTGTGTAACGTTCCTGTTTTCTTTTTGAAATTGTTTACCCCCCCCCCCCTTCCAAAAAGTGCCAACGCCCCTTCAAACAAAGTCCTGAGCATATGCCTATGTGTAAATGTTAACCAAGATCTCGGTAGCCCTAGAAAAAATTTCAAATTTGATGGAAAAGAAACTTAGTTGAATATGCCATAGATCATTTGTAGGAATAGCATAGTTCATTTTTATATCGCTTCTCTTCACAATGGAAATATATGCTGATATTTAACAATTATTGGCTAAATATAGGGACAAGCCCGTTGAAGGTTGGAGCTAGCTGCTGGTTCCGTGACTTACACTAGTTTATATCTTAGGGTCCATTTTCTTGGGGACGGCAGACCAACTCATGCTCACTTCCCACTCTCTTGACAAAAACCATTTATTCAACAAATAGGTAGATATTTCCATACATATCTGATCTGGTCTAAAGGTTGAGCAGTGTTGCCAGCTGCTTCGTTTAAAGTTGGTCGCCTAAAAGTGGAAATGTGCTGAAAGCTCATTTTGTGCTGAATGTGCTGAAAGCTGACTAATAAGAAGGTATCTGATCCCAAATAAATCACAGTAAGACAAAGCTAAATAAATCTGCCCTTGGAAAAGCTGAACTACTTAGGGTCGTTCAGTGTTACTTTGTCACCATTTTGAGTCATTGTGTTTACCAATCTGTCAAGGTTTTTTTTAAACCAATCTTTATTAGAATGTTCAAAGGAACATCTTGTTTTCGGAAAATTGATTCCAATTAGTTGATTGTCCATTCTGAATAATTTATGAGAGGAAAAATACAATATTTGTCGTAATATTTGTCGAATGGTGAAAATCCATGTTTTATATACATTAATAAAATCATTGTACTTGCATTTCAAAGTGTTGCTTTCAGATAAAATTTTAGTAACTTAAGCCCTCTTTCAGACTAAGCATCAATAAGTTGAACTTTGGGACATAGGCAAAGTTTAAGAAACCTTAGAGGGCTCTTAAATCTCCAGATTCTTACAATTAACCCTACAAGTTATTTCTTGCAGTATAATTTATCGGTTTTTATGTTTCTGTAGATCTATGCCTTGTCTCCCTCCCCCCACCTCCCTTTAGAAAATGTAAGACCTCTGTAATAAATTGTAGCGCACGTGTTTGGTCTTACATGTTGTATCTTATTTTATTTTCCAATAGGATCACCGCAATAAAAATATAAAATGGTGATCTTGTTACCTGTAAAAAAAAAACTGACCCAAATATTCACCAAAATAATTATCGTAACTATAAAAACTTTGAAAAATTTGTTAGGCTTTCTGAAGAAGAAGTCAGAATAATAACAATAGTAATTTAACAACCTAACAAACAGTGGCAATGGAAAGGAACTTTACTGTAGATCTATTTCAGATTTAACAAATCAACTATGGTTAATATCTGAGCTTTCTGGTCTCAGGGAATCTCTGGTCTTACGCACCTACACCGGACAAAAACTTTTAATGACGGATATAAGGGTTCTCCGAATCAAAACACGTATCGCACGGACAAAGAAGGACCCTTGTCCCTGGGGGTTCATAATAGAAACTGGGGCACCCTTGTCCGGGCTCATAAATACAGGTGGAAGAGGAAGAAGTCCCCTCAAGTGTACACTCAAAAGGGGCCCATTGGTTTGTCCATAAGCCCCAGGAGTTACAAACCTTCTCCCAGTAATGGGTTAAATTGCATGGTGATGCAGAACACCATCGCGGGAGGATCCTCTTTAGGAGGACAACTGCGGCAGGGCGTAAGATCCAGGTCTATGGACAACGGCCTCTGCAAAGGGCTGCCTCGACCCTTTCGGTGTACCTGCAAGACAGGGAACCTTGTGGTCAACTCTAGTCCTACTTGAGGAGTGGTGCCCCTCGAGAAAATTATAGCGTAGTAAACGACGCAGCACTCGCACGGGATCCTGACTAATGGATAATTCTTCTGGGCTTGGTATATTTTGACGCGCGTCATCGGGCTGAAAAACCTCTTCCTAGCTAATTTATCTATTATGGGCTGCCTCCCCGTAGTCGCATAATATTTGTAGGCATGAATATATAATGAGTCGGAGGTAATAGGCTTGAGATTGTCTGTGCAGGATTTCGACTCTTGTTGATAGACCATATATGATAGGTCTTCTAATTATTACCCTTGGATCACTTATATACAAAAAGTCTTAGTTAATTTTTGTTGGATGGAAACAGGGGTGTTTCGATTGTGTTGGTAGGTGGAATGTGTTTTGTTTGGAAGGGTTGCTGTGACTAGGAGTAGGGCAAATGTAGATTTTTTTTTCTCCTTCTTTCTTTTTTTCTGTCTTTTCTCTTTTTTAAATTTTATTCCTATGTTTAAGGGGTTACTCCAAGCAAGCGAAAGCTTACGGAGGGTTAATTGTTTTGTTGTATTTTTTTTTGCTTTTTTAGTCTTTTCTTTGTGTATTTTGCTGTGTATTTTTTTATTAAGCCCCATTATCAAATCAAATCAATCAAAAATATACTGAGTCGTTTATAAATGAACGTCATTATAAAACAAACAGTCAGTCTACTTTCATAAGTTTTTTTTACTAATCTTAGCTATTATGGTGATTTTCTTTTCTTTTTTTTCTTTTTTTTTGAAGTTTTGACCAAGAAAAACAACACTGATTAAAATCTATATATATTTTTTAATGGAATGGAAATAATATTCAATCTGTTTAGAGTTTTGAGATGGAGGGACGGGGACAGATAGCACCACTCTAATTTTAAAACTCGATCAGCATTGAGATGTCATTTTTATTGTACTGTTATTGACGTTTTTACAAATAAAAACACACTCCTTCAAAAAAAAGGAGTTTCAGTAAAGCGCAAATGACAATCTGGCATTTTGAAGCCATAGGAGGCCTTTGCGCTACTCCTCTTTGGAGCATTTTTTGTTCGTTTTAAGTTTAAGCTAATTTATTAGTCATTGTGAAATCGGTTGGTTTTGGGTCTCATTTATTCATTGCTATTGAAATCTACTCGTTTAAAGTTTTAATTATTATTTTAATTTATTTATTACCTTCTTTCGTTTAATGTAGCTCCTTAATTTTCCTTGCATATTTTCTTCTTTTCCAAAACTAGATTCAATTTTAACATTTGCAAAAAAAAAATACTTCGAGAATGATAATCATACATAAGAAACGGGCCCTCCAAATATTTATTAGGAGGAAGGGGTCTGAGATACCATAAACTAATTATAGGGTCATCTTTCCATGGTTTTGAAGATGAATTCTTCGAAACTAATATTTTTTACGAGGATACTCCTAGTGGACACCAGTAGGAAAGCACCTTCCCTTAGGAAACAAGACGACATTAAACACTGCATGTAAATACTGAAATGTGAAACATTACTATTTAAACCTCGATCCTTTCGGTGTACCTGCAAGACAGGGGACCTTGCGGTCAACTCTAGTCCTACCTGAGGAGTGGCACCCGTCGAGGAAATTATAGCGTAGTAAACGACACAGCACTCACACGGGATCCTGACTATTGGATAATCCTTCTGGGCTTGGTATGTTTTGAAGGGCGTCTTCGGGCTGAAAAACCTCTTCCTAGCTAATTTATCTATTATGGGCTGCCTCCCCGTAGTAGCATAATATTTGTAGGCTTGAATATATAATGAGTCGGAGGTAATAGGCTTGAGATTGTCTGTGCAGGATTTCGACTCTTGTTGATAGAAAAGCATCACCAAGTTTTGAAAACCATGTTGTGACCAAGTGGCGCCCCTCGAGGAAATTATAGCGCAGTAAACGACACAGCTTTCGGACGGGATCCAGACTAATTGATAATTCTTCTGGGCCTGGTATGTTTTGACGGGCGTCTTCGGGCTGAAAAACCTCTTCCTAGCTAATTTATCTATTATGGGCTGCCTCCACGTAGTAGTATAATATTTGTAGGCATGAATTGACAATGAGTTGGAGGTAATAGGCTTGAGATTGTCTTTGCAGGATTTCGACTCTTGTTGATAGAAGAGCATCGCCAAGTACTGAAAACCATGTTGTGACCAAGATTGGCCCAGGATTGCACAAAACCCCCATTCATGGAGGTCCCAGGGACTTCTTGCTCTCCGGTTCAAAGCCGGCTTAAGCACTTCGGTGTAGACTTGACAAGATATGTGATCCCCGTCCTGAACTGGTATCCGGGATCAGTGCTTTTCCTGAGGCGAGAATAATTTCAATGATTTAAAGAACATGAAAATTGGAACTTGGAAGGTTACGACGTTAAAAAATGACTATCGTATCGGCATTTTGACTGACGAATTCAGAAGATTCAATCTGGATTTATTAGGATTTTCAGAAACTCATATCCCAGGGATAGGAAGTATGAAATTAGGTGATGTAGAATTTGTTTACTCAAGCAGGAAAGATGGGGTACATAGACAGGGCGTAGGGCTCATGATGAATAAGGAAGCTGCTAAGTCTTGTTTAGGCTGGGAAAGTTTTAATAATAGAATACTAATTGCTCATTCTATGACTAAAAAGTTCAGGGTATCAGTTATCGTAGTATATGCCCCTGTAGAACCGACTGACGGAGATACTAGTGACTCAGATGAATTTTACTTACAGTTACAGGAGCAAATAGACAGGGTCCCAGGTAGAAAAATGATGTTTTTTACTGGGAGATTTTAACGCCCAGGTTGGTAGAAATAGGGATAGATGGTATCCTAGCCTAGGTAAATTTGGTGTAGGAAAAGAAAACAGTAATGGATACAGACTTTTGTAATTTTGTAAGTATAACAATCCAGTTATAACCAATACGGTATTTGGTCATAGAATGGCACATAAGGTAACATGGTATTCACGTGATGGTAAGACAGCAAATCTTATTGATTATTTTATTGTAAACCAAAGACTGGCAGGATCAATACAAGATACTAGGGTATATGGGAGTGCAGTTATTGATGTTAAAAGTAAAGATCACCTTCTAGTAGTGTCAAGGCTTATTTTAAAGGTGAAATATCGGAAGAGTAACTACCTCCCGGGAAGTTATGATGTTGGTAGACTCCATGATAAAAATTTGAGAGAAACTTTCCAGGAACAGTTGAATACTAAACTTGAAAGTTTAAAATTTGATAATGTGGAAGATGGTAGGAATAATTTTAGAAAAATAATTTTTGAAGTTGCTGAAGGTATCTTAGGGAAAAAAGCTAGAACTGCAGCTAAGAATATTAATGAAAAAGCTTTATGTTCGATAGAAAGGACTTGTACAAGAATTACCTTAGTGATAGATCGTATGAAAACAAAAGGAATGTAAAGAAAGTGGAGAAAGCATTAAAATATGAACTAAGAAGGTGTGAAGTGGAGGCCATAGATAAAACTGCAGAGGATCTGGAAGATGTAGCTAGACGGCATAATAGTAAAATATTGTACTGGCATGTTAACAAATTGAGAGAGAGTAGTCAATGCGGACTTGGCCCAGTTAAAGATAGGAACGGGGCCGCAATTAGCGATAAGGAAAAACTAAAGAGAGATGTGCCGAAGATTTTGAGAATTTGCTTAACCAAGATAGAGTTGAAGGAAGAGATATAGAGAAAAATGAAAAGTTTGTGATACCTTGGATTTGAAGGAAGCTTTGTTTTGTGAGGAGGAATTAGCGACAGTACTAAAAGGACTAAAAAATAATAAGGCTCCAGGTGCTGATAGGGTGATAAAGGAGTTTGTTAAATATGGTGGCTCTGAGGTTAGAAATAAGTTACTGAAGATTATAAATATGATTTTTGAAAAGGGGGAAGTACTTAACGATTTTAGGAAAACCTTAATTAAGCCACTTTATAAGAAAGGTGATAAAAGCGAGTGTGGTAATTATCGAGGGATTAGTCTGATCTCTGTAGGTAGTAAATTACTTAGTAATATGATACTTTTTAGACTGAGAGATGCCGTAGACAAAGTTTTAAGAGAAGAACAGTGCGGTTTTAGAAAAGGTGGAGGATGTGACGACCAAATTTTCACTCTTAGGTTAATAATTGAGAAGTGCCTGAATTTTCAAACACCTTTGGTCCTCAGTTTTATAGATTATGAGCAAGAATTCGATTCTGTTGATAGAAGAGCTTTAGTAAAAGTTTTATCCTTGTATGGTATACCAGAAAAATACATTAAAGTGATTAATGCTATGTACGAGAATAACACTACGGCGGTTAAGGCAGGAAATGAGGTTAGCAGCTGCTTTTGTATTAAATCAGGAGTTAAGCAGGGTTGTGTTCTATCCCCTTTCATATGGATTATTTTGATGGACTTTGTCTTAAGGAGCACAGGAAAGGCAATGGGAGACCACGGAATCAAATGGGAAGGAAAAAGTCTCCTGGACTTAGATTATGCTGACGATTTAAGCATCGTAGATAAAAGTGTGAGCAAAATGAATGGAGTCTTAGAGGTTTTGTGAGTTCAAGGTGCTAGAATAGGTTTCAAAATTAATGTTAAGAAGACTTAGTCACTAAGGCTAGGAATAAGTGAAGAAGAAAAGGTGAAGTTGGGTAATGAAAAGATTGATCAGTTGGACAGCTTCACTTACCTTGGTAGTAAAGATGGTGGGAGCAGTGAAGATGTCAAAAGTAGAATAGCCAAGGCTCAGGGTGTATTTTCACAGTTAAAAAAAGATTGGAAGAATAGGAAGATAAGTCTGCAAACAAGATTAGAATATTAGAAGCTACAGTGATGAAAGTGGTCAAACAAGGCTCTGAAGCACGGGCGCTCCGAAAAGCGGATGAAGATTTGCTAGATGTTTTCCAGAGAAATTGCTTAAGGATTGTTCTGGGTACCTGGCTGACTGACCGTGTTTCAAACAATAGGCTATACGAAAAATATGGTTCAATACCGCTCTCTAGGGCTATAATGAAAGAAAGGTTGAGGTGGTTAGGGCACGTTGTGCGGATGAAGGATGACAGATTGCCAAAGATTGTTCTTTTCGGACAAACGTCTAGGTCTAAAGGGAAAGCAGGTCGTCCTCGTCTGGGGTGGGAGGACGTCATAAAGAAAGATTTAAAGGAAATGGCAACTTCATGGGTGGGTGTAAAAAGGGAAGCTTTGAATAGATTGGGATGGAGGAGGAGCGTGCGTAGCTGTGTTGGCCTCGGGAGGCTTGGTGCTGCGGTGAGTTGTTAGTAGTAGTTGTAATAGTATGGAAGAAAAAAATGTCACGAACAAAACAAAAACTCTCAAAGAAAAAATACTCCCTAAGGTATTTTGTAACAACCAGCTGTACATAATAAATCAATAATCGATAATACCTGCGTCTTGATGAAACTCTGCCAAATATCCAGTTGCTTAAAAAAAAGGTGCAGGCACCGGGGTTCGCTGGGATAGGGCTCACGTGGGGGCCTTATTGGGTAATTACTAATAGGTCAATATATCCATACAGATCTGCTCTGGTCTAAAGGTTGAGCAGTGTTGCCAGCTGCTTGGTCTAAAGGTCTCGCCTAAAAGTGAAAATGGACCAAAAACTTCATTTTTCTAGGGAAAATGCGTCGAATGAACAATTTTCTCCCTAAGAAAATGTGCCGATTCAAAAAATGCAATGCGCAATCACCTCAAAAAAGTGCCAAAGAAGAGGAAACACGCTCCTTCTGCCCACTCTGAGGCCGAGTTGCGCTAGAGCTCTTCGCTAAGTTCAAGAAGAGATTGATGAAGGGAGGATGGAAGCAAAAATGTGCTTTTTTAAACAAATTCAGCCTGAAACCTCAGAATCGCGTGGATGTATGAGTTCCATCTATCTCTCATTCTTGTATAAATGGACTCTTGCTGTAACTAAGGACGAATAGAGATGGTTTAATATAGCACTATCATGTGCCTTTATTATTCAGTCTTAAAATCTTATTTTTAGAAAATTGCTGCCAATTAATTGATTGTCCATTCTGAATAATATGTGGGCGAAAATATCATTTTTATAGCGTTATTTTAGTGAAATTGTGAAAATCCATGTTCTATAAAAAATATAATTAGAATTATTGTGCTTGCATTTTAAACTTTTTTTCTAAATAAATCTATAGTAGTAAAATAAATTTATACTACATAAATTTAAAGTATATACGCTATATAAACTTATAATAACTAAATAAACTTATAGACTGACGCTTAGTCTTTCTGACTAAATGTCAATCTATCACTGCCACTCCTAGTGGCTGATTTATCTGCTACGGCCAACTCTTCAACTTTTGGCCTTTTGATTTGCTTATAAGTTTAACTCTGGCACATAGGCAAGCTTTAAGGAACCTCACAGGACCCCTAAAATCTCCAGATTCTTACGATTCAGCCTGAGAGTTATTTATTGTCGTATAGTTTATCGATTGTTGTCGTATAGTTGGATAATAAGAGACTCGGAGGTGTTGATTTTGCTGACGATATCAGCCTCCTAGAGTCCTACAAATAAAAGCTCCAGCATTACCTTAACCAAGTCAGGGACGCTGCCGAACCTTTTGGCCTTAAGGTAAATACCAACAAAACAAAAAGCATGGCAAACACTGGATCTCCACTCGACCTACGATGCAATAACCAGACGATAGAGGAAATTGTAGAGTTCAAATACTTAGGAAATACCATCCACAATTCAGGATCATGTCAGCGAGAAGTCAAGTTAAGAATCGGCCAGGCTAATACATCTTTTTAGGAAAATGTCTCAGATTTGGCGCAGCCAGAAGTACTCTTTCCGACTCAAGCTGAGGCTATTCAACAGCAAAGTCCTTTCAACGCTTTGCTATGGTTCTGCAACTTGGCACACAGATCAAATACTTGAAAAGAAACTTCTCTCGTTCGAAAACATTTGCTTAAGGTGCATTCTAAATATCCACTGGCATCAAAAAGTAACAAACGCTACTATACGACAGAAGACTTCTCAGCCACTGTTAACCAAAGTGATCAAATATAGGAAGTGGAGATACCTTGGTCATGTGATCCGCATATCCGAAACTCGACTACTGTAACTCGTCCTTCAGTGGCAGCCACTTGGTACCAGAAGAAGAGGACACCCCAAAATACCCTACGACGCAGCTACTGGGCTGACGTCGGAAACCTCAATCCAACCTGAATGGGAAGATGTCTGGGCGGCCGCAGTAATGAGAGATGCCTGGCGACTGTTCTTGGATGCCCTAAGAACCTCTGGAGGCACAGGAGGATCTAAGGTCTAAGGCATAGTTTATCAATTATTATGTTTCTTTGGATCTGTGCCTTGTCTCCCCCATTCCCTCATCCCTTTAGAAATGTAGGACCGTTTTGTAATAAATTTTTGCGTACATGTTTGGTCTTACACAAAGTATCTTATGGCATTTCCCAATAGCATCATCGAACTGAAAAATCAATATGTTTATGTTGTTATTTGTAAGAAGACTGACCCAAATATTATCCAAAATAATTTATGGTGACTTATAGATACCATGAAAAATTTTTCTGATTATCTTAAGAAGAGGTCCGAATAATAACAGCAGTAATGTATTAACCTAGAAAACAGTGGCAATGAAAAGGAACTTCAATGCAGGTCGATTTTAGAATCGACGATTTGAGAATGCAAGTCGTGCAACAGCACGACTTGCATTTTGCAGGTTAAGGGCAAAACTGAAATAAGGTTTTTAAAGTTTTTTTTAATTTTATAAATAAGTAATCTTTTTTTCATAAAAAGAAGATTTTTTAAAGTCAGATACGGCAAAATAACTTTCATATAAGAAAAAGCTTGGATTTCCACTGTTTGTTTAAGTGAAGAGAGTACAGAGCGTCTTACAAAAGTTGAGAAGCTTGTGAGTTTGAGAAACAAATTGGACAGAAATAAAAGGTCAATCGGTAAATCAGATTTATTTTAGGAGGAGGAACTTAAATCCAAGTTTTGTAAAGCAGAAGATTAAAATTGAGAATCCGTGCATGATTCTGGTCTAAGCAAGGTTGAATATGCTTGTCAATGGTAGACTTTCTACCCTATAGTTGAAAGTATCCATTAAAGGAAGGGAGTATATTATCTAGGTGGCTTTCAGTGTTGTCTGAGTTTGATTAAAACCTTCTGAGTTGTCACAGTTGAACTGTCTTGCTCAACCGAAGTGTCCTGTCCCAGTGTTTTACTAAGTGGTAATCCACCGATTCAGTTTTTTTTCTTGGATATAATTACTAGTTTCGTCGGTGTTTTATTTTTATCCAAAAGCTTGTAATTCCCTTTCCTTAAATAAGGATGATGAAATAGAGGAGCCTGAAGGTGTAATAACATTACTGATTAAGCTATCAGTTTTCAAACTTTCAAAATAATCTTCGTAACAAGGAATTTTAATAATAAGTTTCAAACCAGTCAAAACTAAGATTTCTGGCGCATTTTTAGATGACCCTTGGCCCTGAATCGTTTTTTATACAATATTGCCCCCTTGGTCCAGGAACTTGATTGGGTAAATTGCTCAAAGCTGCTTAGAAGAAAAATTTGGCCTTCGTTGGGGGAACAGAACTTTTTTTTTTAATTAGCTATTGTGTGTCGGGGTCCCTAGCTCCAGGGACTTAGGAATATAAGTTTAAAATGGATAAGAAAAAAGTATCTGTCCATTTTCAGGACATTTTCACTTCTAGAAAAGAACACCAAAATAAGAAACTTATGCCCGGCCACTTGCATCATAGATTGAAAGATGACGTAAAAAAACACGGCCCTTTTTAGCAGTAAAAGCGCTTTGCCTGTGGAGGCAATAAGTTCATACGCATGTAATTTTCCAAAGATTTACTTAAAAAAGGTCTACAAAAAGTAGGTGTAGCTGATTCTTGTTCTTGTGAAGCGAATTTTGAAGATTTTGCAGTGAATTATGTCCAGTAGTAGTGATTATGTTCAGTGAAATTTAGTAGTTCCGAGTAGTCTATGCTATTATTTCCTGTGATTGTGTTTAATTGAAGCCTTCTATAACTCAAATCATAAGAAATAATTGGCAAATAGACTAATCCCCAGCACCTGAAAAAGAAACAAAGAAAATAAAACATTGAATATATAATTCCTAAAATTATAAGCTCTCTAAAATCCTCGTCGTCGAAAAATGTACGAAAATACACAGAAACAAATTATTCAAATTTTCATTCTATGTTCATGGATATTTCTCATTTTCAGGTGAGGGAGGGTATCCTATATTTTAAATGGTTTAACAGCTTCAAAACGAAAGCCTAAAATTTTAGTTCTCTAAAACGTTCCTCGTCGAAGAGGTTACTAAAAATACATAATCAGATTTTTTTTAGATTTATATTCTATTTTCCATGATATCTTTCTTAATAGAGGTGGAGGGGTATGAATTGTAGCTTGTTTAAGTGTTCTCAAGCATCAAGTAAGTTTGAAAAGGTCTTTTAAAAAAAAATATTCCATATTTTTTTTCAATTTGGCCACAGAGCCTGTTGAATGACAAGCATGCCATCCCTCGAAAATGGCAGATGAAAATGAAAAGTATACCATGGGAATCAACAGTCAAAAACCTACTAAAGGGAAATTACTGTCCCCCACCTTGAACAATATAGGAAATGACTTTTTTTCATGGGTAGCACTGATCTATCCAGTTTTTCATATTCACCCCCCCCCTTCCCCTCCCATTGAAAAACACTACTGCACACGTGTCTGAGCTTTGCGCCAAAGTCTGGAAGTGTTACTGACAGGTGTTTGATCTTTCTCTTTGTATATAAAGAGTTGCTACTTTTTCTCTTCTCTAATTTATTTTAAAGGTAATGGTTTTAAACCTGAAGCAAAAACATTCGAGCTTTTGCGTCTCGTGTGGGTGAAATTATTCACCCACACGAGAAGTACTTTTGTCAAAACATGAGAGTCACCATAAAACCTAGAGAGGGGGTTTGCATCTTTATCCTTGACTCTGACTAAAACTGGCATTTAGTGCCTCTATCAAAAATAAAATATATGATACAATAACATAATAAATATAATATATAATAACAATAAACTATAATAGAATGCAGTCTTGAGGCAAGAGGGGGGGGACTCAGAGTTGTTTTTTTAATAATATGTTTTAAAAATTATGTTTGTTCTAAAAATACAGAACTTTTTGTTAAATAATTTATTAGACCAAACTATTTTTCAATTTGTAAATAAAATAGAATTATATGACAACTGGAAAAAGTTCGAGGCCTGGAACCCTGAAATCCTACACTTTACCAAATTTCCGGGCACTTCTGGTTCGAATTATCAAACTGAAATTCATTTATTTTTTCATATTACCCCCCTCCCCCTTCCATTGAAAAATACTACTGCACACTTATCTGAGCCTTGCGCCAAATTCTGTAAGTGTTACAGACAGGTGTTTTTTTTTTCTCTTTGTATATAAAGATTTAAGCTTCTTTTTCTCTGCTCTGATTTTTTTTAAAGGTAATGGTTTTAAACGTGAAGCGAAAACATTCGATCTTTTGCTTCATTATTTCAGTTTTTTAACTAAAAGTTAACCTGTTGTCATAATCTTCAATATTTTCATTCCATTTTATATTCATTTGCAGAAAAGACGAGTCCCAACGCTTTTAAACAGGAAGGGATACGAAGGAAACAATAGAGAAGGAATTAATCAATGTATAATAATCAAAGTCTAGTCAATGCTTGAAATGTTTTAGTCAGTCAAGATGAGTTCTAACGCTTTCCAAAAGGAAGGGGAAAATATCCTCTCTATAGGAAGGAATTTACGAATCTCGCAAAATAGATGTTAGGCTGATCTATTACCTAACACTTTCTAATAAGACAGAAAATTTGGAATAAAAAAGAAAATAAAATATAAAATAGAAACAAAGTTAAGAAAAGGTAGAACAGAAAAAAGGAAAGAAAATGTAGAATAGAAAAGGAAAGAAAATGTAGAATAGAAAAAGGAAAGAAAATGTAGAATAGAAAAAGGAAAGAAAATGTATACTAGAAGAAAGGTAAGAAAATGTATACTAGAAGAAAGGTAAGAAAATGTAGAATAGAAAACAGGAAAGAAAATTAAAGTACAGAAAAGGAAAGAAAATGTAGAATAGAAAAAAGGAAAGAAAATGTAGAATAGAAAAACAATTGAGAAACAGAAAAAAGGAAAGAAAATGTAAAGAAAAAGGAAAGAAAAGATAGAATCGAAAAAAGGAAAGAAAATGCAGAATAGAAAAACAGAAACAGAATGTAGAAAAGAAACAAAGAAAGAAAATAGAGAGAGCATAAAAGGTTACCTTGAAGGTGGCAGGTGGGAGTATTATTTTTCTTAGTTGCATTCTTAGTTTTCTTTACACAGCGACTCTCAACCTTTGATTTAGCTACTGAGCTACTTTAGCTGTCAACGCTTCCTTTTTCTTTGGTATTTTTTTCTTTTTAGCAATTTTCGACCAAATTCAAATAAAAAAGGTGAGAGAATAAAATGGGAAAAATGTCTTCTTAAACAGAAAGAATTCATCAATGTATAATAATCTAGTTTTATAAATATTTTTCTAGTTGATTCCTCAATTATTTTTTTCGTCAGAAAAGTCAAGTCTTAACGCTTTCTAATAGAAAGAATATAATGAAAAAATATTTCTCAATAGTAAGGAATTTATGTAATCCATTGCATAAATTATTCTTGCTGCATACTTGTACCCAGCAAAGGGCGAACTGCAGGCCGTACAAACTAAGATTTTATGATAAAAAGTTTTCCAAAAGAAAGTAATTTGAGGAAGAATAGGATGGAAAAATAGGATGGAAGAATAGGAATATAATGGAAAAATCTTTCTCAATAGTAAGGAATTCATATGTCATCCATTGCATAAATTATTCTTGCTACATACTTGTACCCAGCAAAGGGTGAATTGCAGCCCGTAAACTAAGATTTTATGATAAAAAGTTTTCCAAAAGAAAGTAATTTGACCCTGATCCAGGAATGGTATCAATTGTTTTGGCTAAACAGTAAAGGTGTAGGTTACATTCCTGTTTGAAGGCTTCGCAGAAGGAAACTTCTTAATAAAAGCAAAACAAATAGATTCTTTGTTTTATGCTCTTTTCAAAAGCATATTGGCCCTTCTTACTATGCACACCTGTCCCAACGGTATAGGGATACCATGTAGTTAAACTGGAAGCGAAACGGAAAATTAAAAATTAAATAAAGTTAAAACTGAAAATTACATAAAGATATGTCTTCTGAATGCCAGGCCAATATGCTGGCATTTGCATTTGCAATGAAGTACAAATTCCGTAATTGTTATTAGTCAAATTATTAATATCCTTCGTTATTTACTATTATTCAAATTCAGATCAAGAAGTAAAGTCCCCTTGACCCGATGAATTTCCCGAAGATTAGTCAGAACAGTATGGTCAAGTCATAAAATTGTGTGTTGGGGGGGGGGGGGCGGTGGGTATTGGCCCTAATAAAAAGTACTATCTTAATATTTATAAGATACATCTCTAGCCTATCTTCATCAATGGTTTTGTTTACTACTTTTGAATATTATTTCCTTTTCTTTTTTCTTCTTCTCTTATTACTGGTTTTCTGAGTTTTCCTGCTTCTTGGGATATCTTTCTTTTTTCATATTAATTTAAAAAAACTTTTTCCACAAAATAAGTTTTCAAAGAAAAGTAAAGAATTCCATTAAACAAAAAATGAGCAAAAATAAAATCAAATAATCTACCAAGCGTCAAACTACCGCAAATCAGCATCGATAAATAAATGAAACCCAAAACGAACAGAAATTACAATCATTAACTGAGTCAAACTCAGAATGAGCAGAAATTAACATAAGTTGGGTGCGAAACCCCTATGCCTTCCCAAGGCCAGAACAAAATTTGCACTTTACTGAAAAAATATAAATGTTTTTACTTTTATAACTTTAATAAATAGAATAATATTAACATTTTGATTACTAAATATCAGTGTATGTATATTAAACTGACAATGCATATTCATTTGTATTTTTGTTTCCATAACAGAACTCAGTAAGGGAAAGCAAGCAGGGAGGGGGGAGGGGATTGCTTCCAACTGATGATTGCTTAGAAGACCAGAATCTCTTTGCTGTAATTTAAGGTAAGTCACTGAGCTTTTTTAGGGTAAAAAAAAAAATGCATTTACATGTTATCACTTTTGCCTCTCAAAGAACATTAACCACAAATCTGATTTCAGGGTATAGGTAGGAGTCATGGGTGATGTAATAACAATTGATGATGAAGGGATTAATGATGAAAATTTAGAGATCACTGAAGTATCACTGAAGTTGTGATCACTAAAGTGGACACAGCTGATCCTCTCACTGAATCTTAAGAGACTAGAAAAACAAGAAAAAAAGGGCAAAGGTATTCAATATTTTTTATTTTATTTAAATGCTGGGAATACTATAGGCCTACCCCAAACATTTATATTAGGATGAAAGATATTAGAATGGGCCAGGTGAATTTTGAGATAGTCATTTTGTTCAAGGTATTTGAAAGGTCCGGATACTATGTCTTTTAGGATAACAAATCTCCTCAGCCCTCAGGGCAAGGGTTTTACGTTATGTCTTGGGGGCATATAAGGTATTTTATAAGAAATTCGGTCATATAAACCTCGGAGGGGCCTAATTCCATTGGTAGTCAGAGGCTCTAGTGCTCTTTTTAAGATTCAAAGTGATCGGAGGGCAGCTACGATCCAAAAAATGAGCAACCACATTACACATAAAATGGACAGAAATTGCCCCAAATAAGAGTTTCCCATCCTCTAAATACGCTCTAAAGGCACGAGCGTCGATTGCTCTTTCCTTAAAATAATACACATTTTGAATACGTGTCTTTTTTGTAATAACTAAAAAAAAAAATAAGAATAAAAAATCCTAGTACCAATCAAGTTTAAGGAAACAATAAAAAGTTTAAGATAAAAAGTTTAAGATAAATAATTTAAATAAAATAAAAAATATTGAATACCTTTGCCCTTTTTGTTCTTGTTTTTCTAGTTCACTGTAAGGAAAAGTGATCGGAGTGACAATTTAAAGATAAGAAGACAAACATTATTTGTACAGCTTTGTGCACGTTATTCAAGTAAAGAATAGCTAAAATAAATATGCATATAAGATAAATCCTCGTATAAATTACCTGCCAATCTTCCCTATCCATACTCATGACAAACTGATTAGGTTCGGCAGCAACTGCTTGGGTAGTTAATGCCTCTTTCTCTTCTTGCGGGACCAGGTCAATCATGGGGATGCCATTCTCATCTAAAGGTTAGGAAAAACACATTGAGTCCCAAAGGCAACTAATTTTGATATCTTTAGCAAGGTTTGACGTTTATAAAGGTTTTGAATGTGGATGCTTAGGGGTATTCCAGAGTTTAGATTACAAAACACACAAAGATTATTAAAACACAAAAGATGATCAGCCCGTTAGGCTTTGGATCAGCGAAAAGAGGTCTTAATAAACAACTAAGACTTCTCTCACTTACAACTGCAATTACGTATATATATATATATATATATATATATATATATATATATATATATATATATATATATATATATATTATATATATATATATATATATATATATATATATATATATATATATATATATATATATATATATATATATATATATATATATATATAAATATATATAAATATATATATATATATATATATATTATATATATATATATATATATATATATATATATATATATATATATATATATATATATATATATATATATATATATATATATATAAAATCAACTCTGCACAGCTTTCTCTCAGCTTGACGGACCAAGACAACGCAAGACAATGTACATGTTCACTCGCGGAACTCAGACCCAGCCCAACAAATGCCTAAAGAATGACTGATGCCTAAAGATATGAAGAAATAGCATCTTGAGATTAATGGTTGAAGTTTACTTGGACACACTAAAATTTTTGTTTCTTTTTGCACCCCTCCTCCCCAACAAAATCCTGGCTAAAGCTTTGAATAGTAGAAAAACTCTTAATAAATCTAACTCAAATATTTGTATATACACAGGGACACATGTTTGTACACTGTAAGCAAATTAGCCTACGTAAACCACTGACAATTAAAATAACGAGTAGATTATAGGATTGTAGATTATAGGATATAGATATAGGATTTTCAATTGTAATTTGACGTCGATGACAGGTTTTGGTGTTAAACAGACAAATTTAATGGGCAGGAAAGACTCTGAAAGAGGGGTGAGCATTGAAAAGCATAGTTTACTGAGGGAAACATCGGTAGGGTTTCTGTCAGACATAAGATGTTCGTGGATCGGGCAGAATAAAACAATTTTCAATTCATGTAGAATGTCAAGTTAATGAAACAGAGGGCATGGCAGGGGTAGGCAAGTGGGAGACGTATACAATCAGGTATATTTTGTTTTTGTCGATCAGAAAACGGGATGTTGGATGAGAACATCTGACTCTTGGTTTGTATTCTAGGGTAAAAGAGGCATGAGGAGAGGAGGCATATTTTAAAGCTGGGGTATCTAGGGAGAATATTAAGTGGGTAATTTCTTGTAGTGGTAATTTAATCTCGCATGGGGGACGAGAAGGGTTAGAATGAAGACCGGTCCTTAGAGTAGCCCAAGTTGTAGAGAGTGGGAGGAAAACTTGTTGTATTTGTGGTAAATACACCACTTCACAGTCAAAATGTTTTATCTATGTACATGGAAGCTTGTAAAAAATAGCAGATCATATTGAGCCATGCATATTGAAGGGGGAAAATACATTCTACATTAGTTCACATTCTAAGTATTGAGCTTCGCCTCTCCCCCAAATCTCAAAATTTAATCAGGGTTTTTTGGAAAAGTGTTCAAAATCCCAAGTGTCCAAAGTTCCAAGGTCAATTTGGAACCAATAGAAGTTTAGACAAATATTACACAAAACCTCCCCAGGGTAATAATTTAGTCTCCAATGGCACTAATTCACAAAATGTGGATGGGGGAGGGTCAAATGTATTTTTCAAAATCAAGTGGGAGTAATGATGTTTTTTCAAGGGTAATATCAAAAAGGGTATTTTTCTAATTAAAATCTCCCCCCCCCCCCGAAAAAAAGTATTTTTTCAGAGTCTATGGGGAAGTTTCCCATCAATTGGCACCACTGTTTGATTCTAGACCTTATTCTATTCAGCTTTCTCAACTACTTTCCAAAATAATAAAAAGGCTAATATCCAGATTTTAAACCATCCTAGCCTTAATAATTCAGCTGAAAATAAGGAGTAATATTCCAATAAGTGAGAAAATCAAATTTACTCTGTTTCAGCCGAGACACTAATGCTATAAAACTAATTTAAACATAGTAAATTTATTATGAGACAAATCTAAAATAATGCATGCAAATTTAAAAGACAACAAAATTAGCCTAATACCATTGTATACAGAATCTATTATTAGGCTAATTATGCGATGTTCTAATTCTACTGTTTTTGCAGTAAAATGTGCTGTAAAAAAAGTCAAACATAAATTAAAAGTTATATTCCTATGCTTGGCTATATTTCAACCTAATTACTCTCCCTATGGATATAATGTAAGCATGGAAATAATGGTAGAGAGGTTAAGGGGTTGGGAAAGAATGAAAAATATGCTATAAATATTTCACCGTGTGCTCATCAACAGCTGAATATTGTATTCTGGTTTTGAGAGAGGCAAGCTTTTAAGTGAACGGAATGCAGCGACCCGGCCCAATAGTAACCGAAATTCAAAAAACCGAGTTTTGACACCAATAGATGCATCTGAGGATTCAAATTTTTATGCTGATTTCAAATATATAAGTTTCATCAAGTTTAATTTTAACTATCAAAAGTTACGCACCTGAGAAAATTTGTCGTATATTCAAAAAATGGGGAAACAACCCATAAAAGTCAGAGAACTTTAATGTAAATAACATCATCAGATTCAGCGTATCAGAGAACCCTACTATAGAAGTTTCAAGCTCCTATCTTGTTTCAAGTTTGTATCTTTTTGAGACACAAAATGACAGTTAATCATTGAACTGAGCTCATTGCGCAGAAGTCATGCCAAATTAAAAGAAAAAAGAAACAATCCTTAAATACTTTATTCTTATGCTTTTAAAAGCGTCCTTAAATGGTATACTTTTACTGTACCAAAGCTCCTACATTATTTTGTGTTTTCGGTAAATTGCTTGTTTCTTATAATCCTACAAACAGAGAATTATCACTAGTTGGAATATTTACACTAGGTTTTTTCTTTACATAAATATATTAGATAGGCTGTGAGGTAATAATTTTGTTCGTTTTAAGTTTAAACTTCGCTCTTTACTTTCCCCAGAAAAAAAACTTTGTTTTAAAATAAATACAATTTAGTAGGCAATTTAAATGTTTTTTACCTTAATATACGCTTCACAAGCACACAAGAATCATTCTGATGAAATACAAATTGACACTTATCTTTATAGCTGCTAATACTTCAGAAGACTTGACATTCAAATCTAATTAATGACGAGTTTTCCAAGAAATAGGAACCGAGATAACAGGAAAAACAAACCGAGTTTTTAATAGGTTAAAAGGAAATGATTGATATTATCAAATTTTACAAATTGAATACTTTTCTGTGAAATATGGAAGAGTAAATTAATGACGAAAGTGGGATTTTCGGAATTCAGAGCGCCAAAAATATCAACAAGATTGCTAATACCCATCAAAAGCTACAAGCTTGGGAAAATTTGCCAGATTTAAAAAAAAAGAGGAAAGTAAATTCAAAAATATTTATAACAATGTTCAAAATTTGGAAGAATGATTTTTAGTACCTCAAAAAGTCGTTGAGCTACTTGATTGAAATTTTAAGGGAATACTTTATAGCATGGGTGCCGGCAAGAGGAGGGAAGGGAGGCATGCCCCCCTGGAAATTTAGGACTATAAAGTAATTATAAGGAAACCAAAGGAAAAAGATTAGAATCGGGATAAATATGGGGAAAATGTAGGTTGCCCCATTGTCGGCTGCCTGCCAATAGATTTTGACGCTTGATAACGAAAATATAAGTTCTAATTTGTGACTGAGTGACCCATTTCTAGTTTTCCACATACGTTTCTTCTATCTTCTATATGATTTGGTTGGAGCAACAACAGAAAAAAAATCAAATTTTTCATAGTAATGAATGGTAAGTAAATAACGATCCTTGTCAATAACAAAAGTGTAAGAGCCTAACTATCGATAACATTCAATTAAAGAATCAGCTTTAATGATGATCCTAAATATGTATTTGTTTATTAGTAATTAGTACAACTATTAGTACACAAGAAAGTTGGTTTAATTATAGAAAACGA
The DNA here is from genome assembly GCA_027921565.1 of Artemia sinica. Taxonomy (NCBI): domain Eukaryota; kingdom Metazoa; phylum Arthropoda; class Branchiopoda; order Anostraca; family Artemiidae; genus Artemia; species Artemia sinica. The sequence continues at coordinate 7,382,549 of CM051275.1, forward strand.
AAGAAAAACAACTTAATAAAGGGCAATTTCGGATGCCGTCCACTTTTGCTTGTATTTCGAGAGCTGACATATGAAGTTTTATATTTCCCCCCTGAACGGATAAATTTTTTGTATTTTATTATCATTTTTTTTCTAGGAGTAATTGTATTTATCTAGTTGCCACTTTGAAAAATATTTATTTTTTTATACTTCTGAAGCATAAAGGTGTCAAATATACTGGTGTTTGGTATTCTAAAAATACTGAATTAAAAAGTCTATTTGAATTTCTTAATGTTAGTTTTAATGCTTTACTTTGAACAAACTACTTTGATAGTGCGTCACTTTTTATAAGCATTTGAGTGTAAAGGCATTTAATATTTTTGTGTTTGATAACCAAGTTCAAACTGTCTATATTGTTAAGAAATATCCATCCAACACTTCGGCATTACTCAGCAGAACTGATTACTGGGAGTTTATATCTTAGTTTTTGTAAGTAGGCAATTGTTTTGTGTATTTTTTTGTAATTAATTCTTTTTTTATTTTAATATACTTTTACTTTAATTGACATATTTTTTCCATTATCTTTAGAAAGATTTGTGTCTCTAAGCCTCATTTAAAGAAAACAAGTTTTTTCAACTGAAAGTAAGGGGCAACATTGAAACTTAAAACGAACAGAAATTATTACGTATATTAAGGGTGTTGCCCCCTCCTTAACACCTCGCTCTTCACGCTACAGTTTTTTGGCCCTTTAGAAAAAGCTACTTATCGTTCTAATCAAACGACCCTTGTGTTTCAGGAGTTATTTTTAATGAATTAGGACAAAATTTAAACTTTGGCTTGAAGAGCAAGGTGCTGAGGAAGAGGCAAATCCCCTCATTTACGTAATAAATTCTGTTCGTTTTAAGTTTTAATGTTGCACCTTATTTTCAGTTGAAAAAACTTTTTTTTATTTAATTTCCGAATTTTTGTTTTTAATTTCGCCTGGATACCTGGCTCCTCCTCCACGAAACAATCCCCCTTTCCATAGAAATATTCTCTAGGCAATTCAATCTTGGTGAAAATTTAGCCCGGACAATTGCCCTTATTATCTCCATGACTAAAATTGAATCGGTAAAGAAAAAGCAAGACATATAAAGAAATTTCGTATAGGAATTGTAGAAAATTCACCCAGTTTAAGATTTCACCTGAAAATTTCACCCCCTGGAAACTTCTCTATGGAAAACTCTCCCTGCGCAAAATCCTTCCAGCAGAAAATTCGTCCTCCCCTCCCCACTCGAAAATTGTATGCATACTTCCCAATAACAAAAAATAGGTAAGATTTATAACTTAAAAACCTTTCCCCAGGGGCTGTAGGGGGTAATTTTATCTCTAAAAATATAGTTATTGGGCCTTTCAACAATGCTGAAGAAAAAATCTATCTTAAAGTTTTGATCGGACGATTTTGGTAAAAATGTGGCGTGGAAGGGGGCCTAGCTGCCCTCTAATTTTTTTGGTCACTGAAAAAGGATACTGAAACTTTTCATTTCCTTTAGAATCAACCCTCTCTCGGCGTTTTAGGCCAACTGGAGCGATACGATCACCCATGCAAAAATAATCAAACAACAGAAACACAAAGAAAACAAATAAACACGCATCCGTGAACTTTCTTATGGCAAAAATTACAAAATTTCATATTTTTGCTGATATGAGCTTGAAACCTCTAAAGTAAGTTTCTTTGATACTATGAATTCGATGGTGTGATTTTCATTAAAATTCTATGACCTTCTTCCTTTTTTCGAAAATCAAATAAATTTCTCAGGCTCGTAGCTTCGGATTGGTAAAACTAAACTTAATGAAACTTAAATATTAGGAGAGTAAGCCAATTCTTTTGATATATTTGTTGGTATAAAAATCCGGTTTTTAGAGTTTCGGTTACAATTGAGTCGGGTCGTTCCTTACTTAGGCCTACAGTTCGTTACCACGAACTATTTGATTAACACTCAAAATCCAAAGAGAGATCATTGAAATAATTATCATTTCTTATGCCCTCCCTTTGAAACTTTTGTTATTGTGCCCTTGATTTATAGTCTATAATACGAGCACTGCTATATTGACTTAACTTCTGTACATAAATTAAACAAAAAAGCAAGTTTTTTAAAGTAAAGGTATGGAGCAATATTCAAACTTAGAACAAACAGAAAATATTACGTATATGAGGGGGGTTGTCCATGGACGTAAGCAGCATATTGTCTAGGAGGGGGGGCAGATATTGTCTGGGGGGGCAGATATTGTCTTGGGGGGGGCAGTCGATAGTGTGATGGAGTTTTATCAACTGCTTTTTCCAAACCATCTGCTTTTTCAGCCGTATCTAATGTAAATTTGAAGGTCTAGGGGGGGGGGCAGCTGCCCCCCTCCCCCCTCCATATGCCCATGGTTGTCCCCTCCTCAGCACCTCATCCTTCGAGAAAACATTTCTCGGCATTTAAAAAAAAGTTATTGGCTTAACTTCTGTATATAAATTAAATAAAAAAAAACATGTTTTTTAACTGAAAGTAAGGATCGACATTAAAATTTTAAACGAAGAGAAATTATTCCGTATATAAAAGGGACTGTCCCCTCCTCAACGCTTCGCTCTTTACCATAATTTTTTATTGTTTTAAAAAATAAAGTTGTGTAACAGAGTCAAACTTTAGCGCAAAGAGCGAGACATTGAGGAGGGGACAACCCCTTTCATATACGAAATAATTTCTGTTCGATTTAAGTTTTAATGTCACTCCTTACTTTCAGTTTAACAAAACTGTTTTTTTTTATTTAATTTCTGAACGTTTTTGAATTAATGCAGCTTTGAATTTGGCTCACCATACATGAACAATTACACTGAAATTTACATATTAATTTTACTTGTTTTGGCTAAATGGCTTTCTTGAAGTTTTCTTCTGACGTAATTTACGAATTAACTTACGTAATGAACTTCTATATTTGTATGTTTCAATTACGTATATTAGGGAGTTTTACCCCTAGTCAATACCTCGCTCTTTACGCTAAAGTTCAAATTTTGTTCGAATCACAAACCCCTGATTCCCAAAGGTCGGCTAATTAGAATAGAAAGCTCTTTTGAAAGCACTAAAAAAATATAGCGTAAAAAGCGAGGCATTGACTAGTTGGCAAACCCCCTTATATACGTAATAATTTATGTTTGTTTTAAGTTTAATAATTTATGTTTTTTTTTATTTAATTTCTGATCGTTTTTTAAATAAGGCTGGGACATCTGGCGCTCCCTTCATAGAAATGTCCCTTCCCCCAAGGAAACATCCTCCATGAAAAGATCCTCTCCCGTAGCCCCCTCCCCTGATGCACCCCCACCATAAAAAAATACCTCCTGAAATGTCTATATACTTCCCATTAACCAATACTATATGTAAACAATGGGCAAAGTTCCTAACTTGCAGCCCTTCCCTTGGGAACTGTGGGGGATTAAGTCTTCCTCAAAGAAATATTTATTAGACTTTCGACTATGTTGAACAAAATGGCATTCTCAAAATTTTGATTGGGTGACTTTGGAAAAAAATGAGCTTGGGAGGGGGCCAAGTTGCCTTCCAATTATTTTGGTCACTTAAAAAGGACACAAGAACTTTTAATTTTCGTTCAGATGAGCCCTCTCACGATCCTTTAGGACTACAGGATCAATACGATCACCCCTCGGGAAAAAAAAAAAGTTCAATGAATTTTAGGGGTTGTTTCCTCCTTTTCTTAAATCAATCATTTTTTTCTAGGTAAGGCTAAACTTAATGAAACTTATATACTTGAAATCACCATAAAAATCTGATTTTATTGATTTATATATTGGTATAAAAATTCCTGTTTTTAGAGTTTTGGTTACTATTGAGACGGGTCACTCCTTACTTACAGTTCGCTACCACAAACTGTTTGATTAAACAAAAAAAACAAGTTTTTTCAACAAAAGGTCAGAAAAATATTAAAAATTAAAACAAACAGAAATTATTACGTAAATGAGGGGGGTTGTCCCCTCCTCAGCACCTCACCCTTCAAGAAAAAAGTTTTTCGGCATTAAAAAAAAGTTACTTATCATTACTTAATTATTAAAATCATTACTTAATTAATTAAATCATTACTTAATTAATTAAAGTTACTTAAATATTCTAATTAAGCGACCCTTCTTTTTCAGGAGTCGTTTTTAAACAATTGGGTATAATTTAAAATTTAGTATAAAGAACGAGGTGTTGAGGAAGAGATAACCCCCCTCGTAATAATTTCTGTTCGTTTCAAGTTGTAATATTGCTCCTTACTTTCAGTTGAAAAAAAGTTTTTTAGTTAAATTTAGGATCGCTTTTTAAATAACGCCAGCAAATCTGGCTCCACCTCCACAGATAAATCCCCCCCCCCCCGTGGATAAAGCCTCAGGAAAATTTAACCTTGATGACAATTTACCCCGGAAAATTACCCTTAGTACCTCCGTGCGTAGAATTCAGTCAGTGAAGAGAAAGCAAGATATATAAAGAAATTTCGTACAAGAATTCTGGCTAATTCCCCCAGTGTACAATTTCCCCAGAAAATTTAGCCCCTTGGAAAATTCCCTGTCCACGGAACATACTCCCCGAGTGAATTCCCCCCAGCAAAAATTCATCCTCCATTCCCCACCCGAAAAATATATGCATACTTCCCAAAATACTAATACTATACAAATACTATACGAAAGCAATGAGCAAATTTTATAACTTAAAGACCTTTCCCCAATGCTTTGGCGGGTATGTTTTCTCCAAAGACATAGTTATAAGGCATTTCAACTATGGTAAACAATATATTAATCTCAAAATTTTGATTAGACAACATTGGGGAAAAAAGTGGCCTGGGAGGGGACCTAGTTGCCTTCCACTTTTTTGGGCACTTGTAAAGGGCACTAGAACTTTTAATTTTCGACAGAATCAGCCCCCTCCCAATGTTCTAGGCCCAACGGGTCCATACGATCACTTCTGAAAAAACAAAAACCATCCGTGATCTTTCTTCTTGCAAAAAATACAAAATTCAACATTTTTGCAGATAAGAACTTCAAATATGTATAGTATGGCTATTTGATAAACTGAATTTGAAGTTGTGACTTTAATTAAGATTCTACAAATTTTAAGAGGTCTTTTTCCCTTTTTTCGAAAATCAGGCAAATTTCCAATATCAGGTTTGACTCGTACAAGCATTGCTTTGAGTTGAAATGTTCATGTTAATTGTTTCGTTTGTTTATTTATTTAAAAACAAAAGGTTGATTGATTGATTGAAAAAAAGTAGATATAAATCTCTGATAAGATATTCAAGATATTTAGGTAGCTATTTGTATCTACTGATCTTAAGTTAAAAAGGTCTTTACTTTTCTTTGAAAAACTTCTTTTTCGGAAATATTTTCTTATTAATTTTTGTCGGTTTTTGATTGCAAAAAGTTGTTTTTAAAATTCCTTAGTTCAAAATTAAATTTTTATTTCAACATCAAACTTTCACCAAAATATCAAAACTACTTTCAACGTAACAATAACAAAGTACCAAAGCATCAAAGTCAAGAAAACCTCAAAGTAAGCAAAGTATCAAAGTAAACAAAGTGACAATAAGCAACTTACATATCTTACTGCCCTTGCACTGTAATTTGAATTTGAACGGAAATCACTAAATCCAAGTATCAAAGTAAACAAAGTATCAAGCAACAATAAGCAAATTGCGTAGCTCAGAGCTATTTCCCCGGTTTGAGAAGGGGTGGGGGGGTGGGGGGGGGTTGACCCCGGAAGGACGGTTATTTGGTCTTTGAAATTTTTGAACAAAATGGTCATCTAAAATTTTTTACCAGAGGTCCTTTAGCAAAATGGAGCGTGGGTTAGTTGCCCATTGATCACTTTTGACTTTTAAAAACGATCTAGAAGTTTCAATTTCCAAACGAATGAGCTCCCTCCAAAGTTAATACAACCAACCCTTCCACAAGAGCCTTTTATTCTAATAATAACGAAACTTACATAAGTTATATTCCTTGCCCCGTAGGCTATGCAGAATTTCTCAACCCCTGAGTAATAGTAATTTTAATTTGGACTGTTTTGTAGGAAATGGTTGTTTTCGTTGAAGGAAGGTCGAAGAATTAATACCGCGATACCCTGGGCTATTAGAATAGAGGTTGTTTCGATGATGAGATTGAGCATCCTGTGCTGGGCATGGGGGCTGGGGAAGTGGAAGGGGATATGTACTGCAGCATTAGTGGTGAATTTGGCTGTAAAAAGGTCAAGTTTACACTACATTCACTTTCGTCCAACCGAAAGCTTGTTCATTGCTGACAATTTTAGTAAAAGTCAAGCACCACAAATTATATTTATGATTGTTAATGTGTATTTATTGTTTATAGTTTATTGTGTAATGTTTTTAAATTCACCAAGTTGGGTGTTCGCTATATAGTTAATTTTCTTCCCTACCGCTTGAAAAGCAGCTGTTTCAATAGCACCTCTCCCCCCCCCAATAAAAATACTGTAGCTACGTCCTTGACTGCAGTTCAATTATCAAGAATCAGAAAAAGAAGTAGGGAGGCTGTGGAACCAGGAGAAGCCAGAGAAATTTTAATGAAAATCATAGAAAAATTGCTCTTATCTGAATTAAATAAAAAACATCAAGTTTTTCAACTGAAGTAAGGAGTTACATTGAAACTTAAAATGAACAGAAATTATTACGTATATGAGGGGTTTCGCCCCCTCCTCAATACCTCGCTCTTTACTCTAAAGTTCGAATTTTCTTCCAATCCTTTAGGAATGACCCCTGTATCACAAAGGCCATTTAATTAGAACAAATAGCTCTTTTGAAATTACTAAAAAAAAATTTAGTGTAAAGAGCAAGGTATTGACAAGGGGGAAAACCCCTCGTACATGTAATCATTTCTGTTCATTTTAAGTTCTAATGTAGTTCGTTACTTTCAGTTGAAAAACTTGTTTTTATTTAATTTACGATTGTTTTTAAATAATGCTGGGAAATCCAGCGCCCCCTTCATGGAATTTCTCTTCCCCCACGAAAGATTCCTCCATGGAAAGATCATCCCACGTAAGCACTCGCCCATACCTTACCCCCTCCACCAGAAAAAATGCCCCCTGAAAACGTCTGTATACTTCCCAATAACCAATACTATATGTAAACAATGGGCAAAGTTCTTAACTTGCAGCCCTTTCCCCGAGGACTGTGGCGGATTAAGTCGTCCTCAAAGACATAGTTATTAGATTTTTTGACTTTTTTGAACAAAACAGATATTTCAAAATTTTGATCCGGTGAGTTTGGGAAAAAATGATTGCGGGGGGGGAGGCCTAGTTGCCTTCAAATTTTTTTGGTCACTTAAAAAGGGCTCCACAACTTTTAATTTTAGTTCGAATTAGCACTCTCGCGACATCCTAAGACCAATGGGTCGATACGATCACCCCTGGGGAAAACAAACAAATAAACACGCATCAGGAGCTTGAAACTTCCACCACAGGGTTCTCTAATACGCTGAATCTGATGGTGTGATTTTCATTAAGATTCTATGAATTCAAGGGATGTTCTCCTCTTTTTAGAAAATAAGCCAAATTTTCTCAGGCTCTTAGCTTTTGATGGGTAGGACTAAAATTGATAAAACTTATATATTTAATATAAACAGAAAAATCAAATTCTTTTGATTTATCTAATGGTATCAAAATTCCTTCTTTTAGAGTTTCGGTTGCAATTGAGCCGGGTCGCTCCTTACTTACAGTTCTTTGCCACGGACTGTTTGATAATGAACCAAGTTTTCGCTAAAGGTGCAGAAAAGGGCAGGAAAAGGGTCTCCTAATAGAAACAACTTATTTATTACTGTATATTATTCAGTTTAATATGCTCTAAAGGTGCAGAGGGCTGTCCAGTAGTAGGATATACACAACAACTTTCTTTCTGCAAGTCCTGGTTTAATTCAGCAGTATCTCTGCACCTTTGACTGAAGGGGTCTCTAATCTTCACCTTTACCAGGTTTTCTTCAAATAGTTAGTAGTTTGGAAATAATTTTGGACTCCTCTTCTTGACTTCTAGGTTAATTTAGTTGTTTTTGTCCTCTCCTAAAAGTCTCTATTCAATATAGAAAAAATAATACAGTTCCAAATCGACTGTGCAAAAGATCCTTAACTCCCTTTATGAGGCGTCCAGACTACCAGCCTTCTGTAAAAATGGGACGGAAAACTACTTCCGTTCCATTTTCTTTTTCGAGTCAGAAGGAGATTTTCCATGGTGGAAACCCTAGAAACTCTTTAAGAAATCTAGAAGAATTGTATAAATGCCTAAATCCCTAAATGAAAAAGTTTCATAAATGACTTCATAACCCCATTACAGGGTGGAAATCCCTAGAATGGAAACACTGCTGGTCGCTTATATTTAGTAAAACTAGGAAATAGACAGGTGAACATAAGACAGGAACTGCCATACTCTAACCTGTCGATTATACAACTATGTAATCGATCACGGAAGCAGAATTCCTGCAAATACGTAAAGTTTATAATATTGAAATAAGTCATCTAGGAAAGTGATATTTGACCGAGCCTAACAATTTATCTCTGAATCTAAAACGGAAAAGCTTGTGTTGAATAATACTATATCTAAGTCAATAATCCTTTTTTGCCGTATATATCCAGCAATTTATATAATTTTTTTTGTGATCCTGTTGTAGCAGAGTAGATTGACTTCTGCTTGACAATATGGGACTCGGGGATCTGTACCCGCCGCGGTGGCTTCAGCAACAGGCTCATTCCTTTTTCCCATGTAAAAAAAACCCTCAACTCCAATGGTTCGACGTCCTGTTTGCCAGTATTGGTTCTAGAGAATCTTTTTTTCATATGATTTTAGTAATATTCTATAATAGCCGTCCAAGATCACAGTATACTTAGTACAAAAAAAAGTTCAGAGCGATCGTAGTTTAAAGTTATTTTTACGGAAAATGCATCATCGGGTTCAAAAACAAAGAGAACAAAAAGTAGAATTTCACTTGATTTGTTTTAATGTGTGAAGTTTTAAACCAGTAAAAAGAACAAAAACTTTTTGAGTCACAAATTTATATTCGCACTGCTAAAGGTCCTACGTCTTTTTTTTGTTTTTTGGGGGGAGGGGAGAGGTGATGACTTGAACAATTTTTTTATTATTTTGCTTCTTTTTCATACCGCCCTAGACTGATCTTCTTGCATTGATTTTACGTCATTTGTTTCCTTCAACTATTATACTTGAATTCACATCCGCCTCAAATAGCGATAAAATAGAGGCACTGTCAGCCAATATTTTACCAAATCCAATTTTTTCCTCAATTGGCGGAAAATACTCGGGGGAGAATGCCCCCGATACTTGACACGTTTGAGTAAAATCACATGGTACGGTGCTATAACTGACATTTAGAATAAATAGTTCGTCGTGTTAATTTTAATATTAAAAATGATTTTTCCTATATAGTTAATTTATGTCTATTGTTAATTTTTCTCTTGCATGACTTAAAAACAAGAAGAAAATTAAATTGTGGAGGAGAAGAGTACACCCCACCATGTTCCTTTATTTGCCCATCTTGTGTGTAATAGTAAATGTATTTTTTTTTTTTTTTTTTTTTTATACATGACCATGTAAAGCAAGTGCTGATCCAGGGTTAGAAATTTTATTTTGGGGTACTTGATAACGGTGAAAGAGGGGGGGGGGGTTCCTAACCTTTGAATGTAATATAATACTAAGAGACTACTAACACTACTTTGTAAGTTTTGTCTAAGTTTATTCTTTGCAAAAATAAATGTTTAAAACAAAAAGGTCTGTAAAAACGACGCACAATATAAGGTCTTTATTTATTTTCCTTTATTGAAAAATATATTTTATCCCCTAATACCCGATATACACATAATTTGTTCATTTAAATAAATCTATAATTAACGGCAATTTAAAGAAACTCTATTTAATCCAAATTTTGGAAGTTCTTATCTGCAAAAATGTTGAATTTTGTATTTTTTGCCAGAAGAAAGATCACGGATGTTTTTTTGTTTTTTCAGAAGTGATCGTATGGACCCGTTGGGCCTAGAACATTGGGAGAGGGCTGATTCTGTCGAAAATTAAAAGTTCTAGTGCCCTTTACAAGTGACCAAAAAAGTGGAAGGCTACTAGGTCCCCTCCCAGGCCACTTTTTCTCCAATGTTGTCTAATCAAAATTTTGGGATTAATATATTGTTTACCATAGTTGAAATGCCTTATAACTATGTCTTTGGAGAAAACATGACCGCCAAAGCATTGGGGAAAGGTCTTTAAGTTATAAAATTTGCTCATTGCTTTCGTATAGTATTTGTATAGTATTAGTATTTTGGGAAGTATGCATATATTTTTCGGGTGGGGAATGGAGGACGAATTTTTGCTGGGGGGAATTCACTCGGGGAGTATGTTCCGTGGACAGGGAATTTTCCAAGGGGCTAAATTTTGTGGAGAAATTGTATACTGGGGAATTAGCCAGAATTCTTGTACGAAATTTCTTTATATGTTTTGCTTTCTCTTCACTGACTGAATTTTACGCACGGAGGTACTAAGGGTAATTTTCCGGGGTAATTGTCATCAAGATTAAATTTTCCTGAGGATTTATCCACGGGGTGGGGGATTTATCTGTGGAGGTGGAGCCAGATTTGCTGGCGTTATTTAAAAAGCGATCAGAAATTAAACTAAAAAACTTTTTTTTCAAATGAAACAACCCCCCCAAATGAGGGGGGAACAACCCCCCTCATTTACGTAATAATTTCTGTTTGTTTTAATTTTAATATTTTTCTGACCTTTTGTTGAACAAACTTGTTTTTTTGTTTAATCAAACAGTTCGTGGTAGCGAACTGTAAGTAAGGAGCGACCCAGCTCAATAGTAACAAAAACTCTAAAAACAGGAACTTTGATACCAATAGATACACCAATAGAATCAGATTTTTATGGTGATTTCAAATATATAAGTTTCATTAAGTTTAGCCTTACCTAAAAAAAATGCCTGATTTAAAAAAAGGAGGAAACAACCCCTAAAATTCATTGAACTTTAATGAAAATTACACCATCAGATTCAGCGTATCAGATAACCCTACTATAGAACTTTCAAGCTCCTATCGGTAAAAATGTGGAATTTTGTATTTTTTGCCAGAAGAAAGTACACGGATGTGTACAATTTGTGATGTTTTTTTTTTTTTTTTTTTTTTTTTCTGAGGGGTGATCGTATTGATCCTGCAGTCCTAAAGTATCCTGAGAGGGCTCATCTGAACGAAAATTAAAAGTTCTTGTGTCCTTTTTAAGTGACCAAAATAATTGGAGGGCAACTTTGCCCCCTCCCAAGCTCATTTTTTTCCAAAGTCACCCAATCAGAATTTTGAGATTGCCATTTTGTTCAGCATAGTTGAAAGTCTAATAAATATTTCTTTGAGGAAGACTTAATCCCCCACAGTTCCCAAGGGAAGGGCTGCAAGTTAGGAACTTTGCCAATTGTTTACATATAGTATTGGTTAATGGGAAGTATACAGACATTTCAGGAGGTATTTTTTCTGGTGGGGGTGTATCAGGGGAGGGGGGTTACGGGGGAGGATCTTTTCATGGAGGATGTTTCCTTGGGGGAAGGGACATTTCTATGAAGGGGGCGCCAGATGTCCCAGCATTATTTAAAAAACGATCAGAAATTAAATAAAAAAAACAGAAATTATTAAACTTAAAACAAACATAAATTATTACGTATATAAGGGGGTTTGCCAACTAGTCAATGCCTCGATCTTTACGCTATATTTTTTTAGTGCTTTCAAAAGAGCTATCTATTCTAATTAACCGACCTTTGGGATTCAGGGGTTTGTGATTCGAACAAAATTTGAACTTTAGCGTAAAGAGCGAGGTATTGACTAGGGTTAAAACTCCCTAATATGCGTAATTCAAACATACAAATATAGAAGTTCATTACGTAAGTTAATTCGTAAATTACTTCAGAACAAAATTTCGAGAAAGCCATTTAGCCAAAACAAGTAAAATTAATTTGTAAATTTCAGTGTAATTGTTCATGTATGGTGAGCCAAATTCAAAGCTGCATTAATTCAAAAACGTTCGGAAATTAAATAAAAAAAAACAGTTTTTTTAAACTGAAAGTAAGGAGTGATATTAAAACTTAAATTGAACAGAAATTATTTCGTATATGAAAGGGGTTGTCCCCTCCTCAATGTCTCGGTCTTTGCGCTAAAGTTTGACTCTATTACACAACTTTTTTTTTTAAATAAAAAAATTATGATAAAGAGCGAGGCGTTGAGGAGGGGACAGCCCCTTTCATATACGGAATTATTTCTCTTCGTTTTAAATTTTAATTTCGATCCTTACTTTCAGTTAAAAAACATGCTTTTTTTATTTAATTTATATACAGAAGTTAAGCCAATAACTTTTTTTTAAATGCCGAGAAATTTTTCTTGAAGGATGAGGTGCTGAGGAGGGGACAACCGCGGGCGTAGGGAGGGGGGCAGGGGGGCAGCTGCCCCCCCCTAGACCTTCAAATTTACATTAGTTTTGGCCGAAAAAGCAGATGGTTTGGAAAAAGCAGTTGATAAAACTCAATCTCACTATCGACTGCCCCCCCCTCCCTAGACAATATGCTGCCTACGCCCATGGACAACCCCCCTCATATACGTAATACTTTCTGTTTGTTTTCAGTTTTAATATTGCTCCTTACCTTTAGTTTAAAAAACTCGTCTTTTTGTTTAGTTTATGTACAGAAGTTAAGCCAATATAGCAGTGCTCGTATTATAGCGAACAAAATTATGTATTCCATTTATTTTCAGAAGTTAGAGCCAAAATCCTGAGAGGACAAGTGGGAGGTTTTATAGGGAGGCGATTGCATGTTGGTGCTCTAAAACTTACTATATTCGAATTCGTTATAATACGCTATAAAATGCATTATAATATTCTTAAAACGCTCATTCTATTCAATAGTTGCAGGGAGATAATGGGGTAAGATAAAAAATTATCTTAACTTTCTTGGGACTATATTTGGACTATAAATCAAGGGCGCCAGAAGAAAAGTTTCTAGGGGGGGCACAGAAAAACGATAAATATTTCAATGATCTCTCTTTGGATTTTGAGTGGTAATCAAATAGTTCGTGGTAACGAACTGTAGGCCTAAGTAAGGAGCGACCCGACTCAATTGTAACCGAACCTCTAAAAACCGGATTTTTATACCAATAGATATATCAAAAGAATTGGCTTACTATCCTAATATTTAAGTTTCATTAAGTTTAGTTTTACCAATCCAAAGCTACGGCCTGAGAAAATTTATTTGATTTTCGAAAAAAGGGAGAAATATCCCCTTGAACTCATAGAATTTTAATGAAAATCACACCATCGAATTCAGTATATCAAAGAACCTTACTAAAGAGGTTTAAAGCTCGTATCAGCAAAAGCGTGGAATTTTGTAATTTTTGCCAGAAGAAAGATCACGGATGCGTGTTTATTTGTTTCTTTCTGTTTTTGTTGCGTTTTTTTCGATGTGTGATCGTGTCGCTCCAGTTGGCCTTAAACGCAGAGAGAGGGCTGATTCTAACGGAAATGAAAAGTTCATTAAGTTTAGTTTTACCAATCCAAAGCTACGGCCTGAGAAAATTTATTTGATTTTCAAAAAAAGGGAAAAAGATCCCCTTGAAGTCATAGAATTTCAATGAAAATCACACCATTGAATTCAGTGTATCAAAGAACCTTACTAAAGAGGTTTAAAGCTCGTATCAGCAAAAATATGGAATTTTGTAATTTTTGCCATAAGAAAGATCACGGATGCGTGTTTATTTGTTTCTTTGTGTTTCTGTTGTTTTTTTTGTTTTTTTTGCATGGGTGGTCGTATCGCTCCAGTTGGCCTAAAACATCGAGAGAGGGCTGATTCTAAAGGAAATGAAAAGTTTCAGTATCCTTTTTAAGTGACCAAAAAAAAATTAGAGGGCAACTAGGCCCCCCTCCACGCCACTTTTTTCCCAAAATCGTCCGATCAAAACTTTGAGATAGATTTTTTCTTCAGCATTGTTGAAAGGCCCAATAACTATATTTTTAGAGATAAAATTACCACCTACAGTCCCTGGGGAAAGGTTTTTAAGTTATAAATCTTACCTATTGTTTTATTTGTTATTGGGAAGTATACATACAATTTTCGAGTGGGGAGGGGAGGACGAATTTTCTGCTGGAAGGATTTTGCGCAGGGAGAGTTTTCCATAGAGAGGGAAGTTTCCAGGGGGTGAAATTTTCAGGGGAAATCTTACACTGGGTGAATTTGCTACAATTCCTATACGAAATTTCTTTATATGTCTTGCTTTTTCTTTACCGATTCAATTTTAGTCATGGAGAGGGTAATTGTCCGGGTAATTGTCCGGGGTAAATTTTCACTAAGATTGAATTGCCTAGAGAATATTTCTATGGAAAGGGGGATTGTTTTGGGGAGAAGGAGCCAGGTATCCAGGCGCTATTTAAAAAAAAAGTTCGGAAATTAAATCAAAAAAAGTTTTTTTAACTGAAAATAAGGTGCAACATTAAAACTTAAAACGAACAGAAATTATTACGTAAATGAGGGGAGTTGCCTCTTCCTCAGCGTCTCGCTCTTCACGCCAAAGTTTAAATTTTGTCCCAATTCATTAAAAATAACTCCTGAAACACAAGGGTCGTTTGATTAGAACGATAAATAGCTTTTTCTAAAGGGCCGAAAAACTGTAGCGTGAAGAGCGAGGTGTTAAGGAGGGGGGCAACACCCTTAATATACGTAATAATTTCTGTTCGTCTTAAGTTTCAATGTTGCTCCTTACTTTCAGTTGAAAAAACTTGTTTTCTTTAAATGAGGCTTAGAGACACACATTTTTCTAAAGGTAATGGAAAAAATTATGACAATTAAAGTAAAAGTATATTAAAATAAAAAAAGGAATTAATTACAAAAAAATACACAAAACAATTGCCTACTTACAAAAACTAAGATATAAACTCCCAGTAATCAGTTCTGCTGAGTATTGCCGAAGCGTTGGATGGATATTTCTTAACAATATAGACAGTTTTGAACTTGGTTATCAAACACCAAAATGTTAATTCCTTTAGACTCAATTGCTTATAAAAAGTAACGCACTATAAAAGTAGTTTGTTCAAAGTAAATCATTAAAACTAAGATTAAGAAAATCAAATAAACTTTTTAATTCACTATTTTTAGAATACCAAACACAAGTATATTTGACACCTTTATGCTTCAAAAGGGTAAAAAATTAAATCTTTTTCAAAGTGGCAACTAGATAAATATAATCACTCCTAGAAAAAAAAATGATAATAAAATACAAAAAATTATCCGCTCAGGGAGAATATATAAAACTTCATATAACAGCTCTTGAAATACAAGCAAAAGTGGACGGCATATTTTTCCGAAATTGCCCTTTATTAAGTTGTTTTTCTTTCGTTTTCTATAAGTAAACCTACTTTCTTGTGTACTAATAGTTGTACTAAGTACTAATAAACAAATACATATTTAGGATCACCACAAAAGCTGATTCTTTGATTGAATGTTATCAATAGTTAGGCTCTTACACTTTTGTTATTGACAAGGATCGTTATTTACTTACCATACATCACTATGAAAAATTTGATTTTGTTTGTTGCTCCAACCAAATCATATAGAAGATAGAAGAAACGCGTGTGGAAAACTAGAAACGTGTCACAGTCCCAAATTAGAACTTATATTTTCCTTATCAAGCGTCAAAATCTATTGGCAGGCAGCCGACAATGGGGCAACCTACATTTTCCCCATATTTATCACGATTCTAATCTTTTTCCTTTGGTTTCCTTATAATTACTTTATAGTCCTAAATTTCCAGGGGGTCAGACCCCCCTTGCCGGCACCTATGCTATAAATTATTTCCTTAAAATTTCTATCAAGTAGCTCAACGACTTTTTGAGGTACTAAAAATCATTCTTCCAATTTTGAACTTTATTATAAATATTTTGAATTAACTTTCCTCTTTTTTTTAAATCTGGCAAATTTTCCCAAGCTTGTAGCTTTTGATGGGTATTAGTAATCTTGTTGATATTTTTGGC
Source organism: Artemia sinica (assembly GCA_027921565.1). Taxonomy (NCBI): domain Eukaryota; kingdom Metazoa; phylum Arthropoda; class Branchiopoda; order Anostraca; family Artemiidae; genus Artemia; species Artemia sinica. Next base: position 7,398,584 of record CM051275.1, read on the forward strand.
ACTCTGAATTAAGAAAACCCCACTTTCGTCATTAATTTACTCTTCCATGTTTCACGGAAAAGTATTCAATTTGTAAAATTTGATATCATCAATCATTTCCTTTTAACCTATTAAAAACTCGGTTCCTATTTCCTGTTATCTCGGTTCTTTTTTCCTGGAAAACTCGTCAGCTATTAGATTTGAATGTCAAGTTTTCTGAAGTATTAGCAGCTATAAAGAGAAGTGTCAATTTGTATTTCATCAGAATGATTCTTGTGCGCTTGTGAAGCGGATATTAAGGTAAAGAACATTTAAATTGCCTACTAAATTGTATTTATTTTAAAACAAAGTTTTTTTCTGGGGGAAGTAAAGAGCAAGGTTTAAACTTAAAACGAACAAAATTATTACCTCACAGCCTATCTAATATATATAAAGAAAAAACCTAGTGTAAATAATCCAACTAGTGATAATTCTCTGTTTGTAGGATTATAAGAAACAAGCAATTTACTGAAAACACAAAATAATATAGAAGCTTTGGTACAGTAAAAGTATACCATTTAAGGACACTTTTAACAGCATAAGAATAAAGTATTTAAGGATTGTTTCTTTTTCGTTTAATTTGGCATGACTTCTGCGCAATGAGCTCAGTTCAATGATTAACGAGTCATTTTGTATCTCAAAAAGATACAAACTTGAAACTAGATAGGAGCTTGAAACTTCTATAGTAGGGTTCTCTGATACGCTGGATCTGATGATGTTATTTACATTAAAGTTCTCTGACTTTTATGGGTTGTTCCCCCATTTCTTGAATATACGACATATTTTCTCAGGCGCGTAGCTTTTGATAGTTAAAATTAAACTCAATGAAACTTGTATATTTGAAATCAGCATAAAAATCTGATTCTTCAGATGCATCTATTGGTGTTAATTATTTGAAAGAAACTACGTTTTCTAAAGAGTTAAAGAGACTGAGTTACAAGGTCGAACCTTAAAACGTACAGGGATTAGGAGGCACAGTTGGGGGGCTGCCGCCCCCCAAACCCCCCGCTTTCGCAGCCTTTAAATAAAAAAATAAATTTAAACTGAAAGTAAGGAGCGACATTAAATCTTAAAACGAACAGAAATTATTCCGTATATGAAAGAGGCTGTGCCCTCCTCAACGCCTCGCTCTTTACGCTAAAGTTAGACTTTCTCACAACTCTTTTTTTAAACAATAAAAACTTAAAAAAACCCAAACCCCCCGCTTAAAAGCGGGGGGTTTGGGGGGCGGCAGCCCCCCATCTGTGCCTCCTAATCCCTGTACGTTTTAAGGTTCGACCTTGTAACTCAGCCTCTTTAACTCTTTAGAAAACGTAGTTTTTTTCAAATAATTTCTGCACGTTTTTGTACAGTTTATTACTTATTATTGCTTGACTAACTGTTAGCTGATCGTGTCAGGAGTTGAAGTTGGGGGGCTGCCGCCCCCAAACCCCCCGCTCTTGAACATTCTTGTGTTAAGGCTTTTAATTCCTGAATACTCAAATCACGTCGTACAGGGTGCCTCCTAATCCCTGTACGTTTTAAGGTTCGAACTTGTGACTCAGCCTCTTTAACAGCCCCCCCCCCCAACTGTGCCTCCTAATCCCTGTACGTTTTAAGGGTTGACCTTGTAACTCAGCCTCTTTAACTCTTTAGAAAACGTAGTTTTTTTCAAATAATACACATAAACAGGTTAGACATGCTTTGTTATGAAAATTGACGCGCAGATATTTTCATAACAAAGCATGTCTAACCTGTTTATCTGTATTATTTGAAAAAAAACTAAGGTTTTTCGTAAATGTAAATTCGGGGGATAATTTTTTCGGTCTGAAAATATCAAAAGGCCCTAACAGGTCGAATTCTGCTTCGAATGAGTCCTCATTCAACCGGATCCGTTGCCAACTGTGGCCTGTAGGCGTGGCTAAGAAAAAAAAAGAAATGATGAATTTTAAGTGGCTATATTTGGTTTTTTGAAAAAAGGGAAGGAGTGATCGGATTGAGCTGAAATTTCGAGGATAAGCTCCCGGGCCCTAGGAAAGCTTAACCTCTAAATTTCAGCCCAATCGGACAACGTTAAAGGGGGGCTGTGGTGGGAGGGTCCAAACTTCCGGCCCAGTTTACCCCATGAAGATAAAGTCGGAGGAGGATGAAATTTTGCAAGTTTCTTAGTTTGAGCTTGGGCTACAAAATGCGATTACCGCCGTCTCTCTGCGACCTCTAGGACCTGAAATCGCTTAAAATTGTGGTGGGTCGCCTCTTTATAGAGGCACAAGTATGCCTCCTTGAATACCCAACCTAACTAACCAACTCTATATATTAAATACCTAATTGAAATATATCTACATCGTAGTTTATCTCACTCAGGCTAAGCTAATTATCTCCGAGTGTTTACAGAGAAACCGGTTTTACAACGGATCAATGACAACAGCGTCATCGTTATAATACCTAAATGCCGTGAACAAAAGAAGTGACGTACAGCTTCTTCTCGTCTATGAACACCTTTTATAAAGGATAGAAGTTTTTGCTCTGTGTGGCAAAATTAACACGAGTGTGTTAGGTTAGTTCACCGGGAATGGATGATATAAGATTCATTGTGGGATTCGATGTGCGGATGTTTGATATATTGAGGCTCCATATTTTTGGACGAAAATAAAATGTGCATTATTTATATGCTTGACTTGCAGAGTATAGCCCCCCCCCCTATTGATATATGTCTTTAATGGTATTTCTTTTGAAATATGTTTTTTTTCATGGAAAAAAAAAACAAAGCTGCCCCCCTAGATTTTAAAAAATAGAATTTGCACCCCTCCCCCTCCAAATTTTTATGAATTGAAGTCGCTGATCCCATCCTTATAGCGTCGGCCTATTATACCGTGTTTTTTCTCAGCTGGTCTAAACTTACCATTTATATTGTTGGTACAATGAGTGAAAACACTTTCATTTTCTTTTAATTTATGACAGTGTGGTTTACTTCTATTAGGAAAATAATATTGTTGGTGTGAAAAACTAAGTAATATTTTTGTCTAAATGTGTGAAGAAAATGATTTCTCTTTAGTTTGGACCCCAACTCCCTCTCAAGGGAGATATTAATGTAAAGGAAATTTCTATAAAATACTGTTGCAAAAATATAGATATTTTTGGAACTTGCAGAAATACAAGACTTAATTTTTATGCATTGCCGTTTGTTTATGACGTTTACGTTTATGACGTTTATTTTGACTTTACTTGACTAAATGATTTTATATGGAACATGGTTCTCTTGAAAACGTCAAGGAGAATATGTGAAAAATCATGTAAATTTTCACGCAAGCTAAATCGTTCTTTAAACGATTAAATAAAATTTATTTTATTTAATTATTTTAAAATAAAACAAAATTTCTGTTCGTTTTGGGTTTCATTTATTTATCGATGTTGATTTGTGGTAGTTTGACGCTTGGTAGATTATTTGATTTTATTTTTCCTCATTTTTTGTTTAATAGAATTCTTTACTTTTCTTTGAAAACTTATTTTGTGGAGAAAGTTTTTTAAATTAATATGAAAAAAGAAAGATATCCCAAGAAGCAGCAAAACTCAGAAAACCAGTAATAAGAGAAGAAGAAAAAGGAAAAAGAAAGAATCTTCAAAAGTAGCAAACAAAACAATTGATGAAGATAGGCTAGAGATTTATCTTATAAATACTAAGATAGTGTGTTTTCTTAGGGCCAATATCCACCGCCCACCCCCACCCCACTATTTTATGACTTGACCATATTGTTCTGACTAATCTTCGGGGAATTCATCGGATCAAGGGGGCTTTACTTCTTGATCTGAATTTGAATAATAATAAATAACGAATGACATTAATAATTTGACTAATAATAATAACGGAATTTGCACTTCATTGCAAGTGCAAATGCCAGCATATTGACCTGGCATTCAGAAGACATATCTTTATGTAATTTTCAGTTTTAATTTTATTTAATTTTTAATTTTCCATTTCACTTCCAGTTTACCTACATGGTATCCCTATACCGTTGGGACAAGGGTGCATAGTAAAAAAACCAACATGCTTTTGAAAAGAGCATAAAACAAAGAATCTATTGGTTTTGCTTTTATTAAGAAGTTTCCTTCTGCGAAGCCTTCAAACAAGAATGTAACCTAAACCTTTACTGTTTAGCCAAAACAATTGATGCCATTCCTGGATCAGGGTCAAATTACTTTCGTTTGGAAAACTTTTTGTCATAAACTCTTAGTTTGTACGGGCTGCAGTTTACCCTTTGCTGGGTACAAGTATGCAGCAAGAATAATTTATGCAATGGATGACATAGGAATTCCTTACTATTGAGAAAGATTTTTCCATTATATTCTTCCTGTTCTTCCATTATATTTTTCCATCCTATTCTTCCTCAAATCACTTTATTTTGGAAAACTTTTTGTCATAAACTCTTAGTTTGTGCGGGCTGCAGCTCACCCTTTGCTGGGTACAAGTATGCAGCCAGAATAATTTATGCAATGGATGACATATGAATTCCTTACTATTGAGAAATATTTTTTCATTATATTCTTTCTATTAGAAAGCGTTGAGACTCGCCTTTCCTGACAAAAAAAAATTGAGGAATCAACTAGAAAAATATTTGTGAAACTAGATTATTATACATTGATGAATTCTTTCCTTTTAAGAAGACATTTTTCCCATTGTATTATGGACCAGGACGATGTGGAAGGAATAGGGTTCCAAAGAAGCTTATACCCCTAGTTGTGGACCAGGACGAGGTGGAAGGAATAGGGTTCCAAAGAAGCTTATACCCCTAGTTTTTAAACAATATGTACCAAATATGTCTGAAAATACACTCGGAGCCAGCCAAAAGAGTGAGGGCAGAATCAACAGAGATGATCCTCGGTTTAAAGATATTTTGCTTAATTATAATTCGGATATCATATTCAAGGATGAAGAAGGTAATAACGCTGATAGATTTATGACACAGGTAAATGACTGCACATAATAGTTATTACCAGAGGCTGAATTTGATTAGGGGCATGGGGGCAACTGTCCTTTATAGACCACGGTTTGTCCCCCCCCCTCAGCTGAAATAAAGTTTCTTCAAAAATCATGTCAAAGCTAAAATTAGCCTGCACAATTGAAGCATCAACAGAAACGGATCAGTTTTCTTTAGTGTATATTTCCTTTTATAGTACTTTTATGTTAACCAATGGCTCAATGTTGGGACCACCATTTTGCGCCAATAGTTTTTTTTTTCTGATTAACTCTTGACCTTGAAAAATCTCAATAAAAAACTGTAGTTAAAGCTTATTTTGCATGATTTTCTTAAAACTTTGAGCAATATAAAATCAAACAATAAAAAAAGCTTCGATTAAATAAATTAATATCAGAGAAATCCAGATTTTAAATTACACGCTTTTCAAAATCAGCAACATGTCAATATTTTCCCTTGTTATTTGGTTCTACTTTTCAGTGATTAAATGATCGTTTTTTTAAATGAAAGTAAATGTCAACTTTAAAACTTAAAACGAACAGAAATCATTGCATATTTGAGAGGGATGCCTCTCATGCGTGTTTTTTTTAGTATTTAAAAAAAACTTCTTATTCTACTTAAACGGCCCTTGTGTTTTATCAGTTGTTCTAAAAGAATATGGACAAAAAGTCAAACTTAGCGTATACAGCGAGGCATTGAGGAGGGAGTATCTCCCCTCATATGCAGTATGATTTCTTTTCGCTTTAAGTTTCAAAATTGCTCTCTAGTTTTAGTTGAAAATAACTTGTTTTTTTTAAATTTATCATCGTTTTCCAATAATGCTGGAAAACCTACCTCTTTCCTCTTTGGAAAATTCCCCTCCCCACGAAATTCCTCCATGAAAAATTAAGCATGGGTAAAATCTCCCCCCCCCCCGATAAATCCATCCCTGCTGAAAATTCCGCCTATAAATTTTTTATCTGGACCCTTTCGCCAAGAAATTCTCTTTAGAGGAAAGTGTTAGATAATAGATCAGACTAAGATCCATTTCGCGGGATTCGTAAATTCCTTCCTATAAAGAAGAAATTTTCCCCTTCCTTTTGGAAAGCGTTAGAACTCATCTTGTCTGACTAAAAAATTTCAAGAATTGACTAGACTATGATTATTATAGATTGATGAATTCCTTCTCTGTTGTTTCCTTCGCATCCATTCCTGTTTAAAAGCGTTTGGACTCGTCTTTTCTGAAATGAATATAAAATGAAATGAAAATATTGAAGTTTATGACAACAGGTTAAACTTTTAGTTAAAAAACTGAAATAATGAAGAAAAGCTCGAATGTTTTCGCTTCACGTTTAAAACCATTACCTTTAAAAAAAATCAGAGCAAAGAAAAAGAAGCTAAAATCTTTATATACAAAGAAAGAAAACAACACCTGTCCGTAACACTTACAGAATTTGGCGCAGAGCTCAGAAAAGTGTGCAGTAGTGTTTTTAAATGTAAGGGGGACTGAAATTATCAAAATTTCAGTTTGATAATTTGAACCAGAAGTGCCCGGAAGTTTGGTAAAATGTAGGATTTCAGGGTTCCAGGCCTCGAACTTTTTCCAGTTGTCATATAATTCTATTTTATTTACAAATTGAAAAGTAGTTTGGTCAAATAAATTATTTAACAAAAACTTCTGTATTTTTAGAACAAACATAATTTTTAAAACACATTATTAAAAACACAACTATGAGTTGCCCCCTTCTTGCCTCAAGACTGCATTCTCTTATATTTTATTATTATTATATATTATATTTATTATGTTATTATATCATATATTTTATCTTTGATAGAGGCACTAAATGCCAGTTTTAGTCAGGGTCAAGGATAAAGATGCAAATTACCCCTCTCTAGGTTTTATGGTGACTCTCATGTTTTGACAAAAGTACTTCTCGTGTGGGTGAATAATTTCACCCACACGAGACGCAAAAGCTCGAATGTTTTCGCTTCTCGTTTAAAACCATTACCTTTAAAATAAATTAGAGAAGAGAAACAAAAGCTAAAATCTTTATATACAAAGAGAAAGAAAAAAAACACCTGTCTGTAACACTTCCAGAATTTGGCGCAAAGCTCAGACACGTGTGCAGTAGTGTTTTTCAATTGGAGGGGAGGGGGAGGGTAATATGAAAAACCGGATAGATCAGTGCTACTCATGAAAAAAAGTCATTTCCTATGTTGTTCAAGGCGGGGGACTGTAATTTCCCTTTAGTAGGTTTTTGACTGTTGATTCCCATGGTATACTTTTCATTTTCATCCGTCATTTTCGAAAGATGACATGCTTGTCATTCAACAGGCTCTGTGGCCAAATGGAAAAAAAATATGGCATATTTTTTTTAAAAGACCTTTTCAACCTTACTTGATGCTTGAGAACGCTTAAACAAGCTACAATTCTTACCCCTCCACCTCGATTAAGAAAGATATCATGGAAAATAGAATATAAATCTAAAAAAAAATCTGATTATGTATTTTTAGTAACCTCTTCGACGAGGAACGTTTTAGAGAACTTAAAATTTTAGGCTTTCGTTTTGAAGCTGTTAAACCATTTAAAATATAAGATACCCTCCCTCACCTGAAAATAAGAAATATCCATGAACATAGAATGAAAATTTGAATCATTTGTTTCTGTGTATTTTCGTACATTTGTCGACGACGAGAATTTTAGAGAGCTTATAATTTTAGGTATTATATATTCAATGTTTTATTTTCTTTGTTTCTTTTTCAGGTGCTGCCGATAAGTCTATTTGCCACTTATTTCCTATGATTTGAGTTATAGAAGGCTTCAATTAAACACAATCACAGGAAATAATAGCATAGACTACTTGGAACTACTAAATTTCATTGAACATAATCCCTACTACTGGACATAATTCACTGCAAAATCTTCAAAATTCGCTTCACAAGAACAAGAATCAGCTCCACCTACTTTTTGTAGACCTATTTTTTAGTAAATCTTTGGAAAATTACATGCGTATGAACTTATTGGCTCCACAGGCAAAGCGCTTTTACTGCTAAAAAGGGCCGTGTTTTTTACGTCATTTTTCAATCTATGATGCAAGTGGCCGGGCATAAGTTTCTTATTTGAGTGATCCTGTTCTAGAAGTTAAAATGGCCTGAAAATGGACAGACGTTTTTTTCTTATCCATTTTAAACTCATATTCCTAAGTCCCTGGAGCTAGGGACCCCGACACACAATAGCTAATTAAAAAAAAAAATTCTGTTCCCCCAACGAAGGCCAAATTTTTCTTCTAAGCAGCTTGGAGCAATTTACCCAATCAAGTTCCTGGACCAAGGGGGTAATAGTATATAAAAAACGATTCAGGGCCAAGGGTCATCTAAAAATGTGCCAGAAATCTTAGTTTTGACTGGTTTGAAACTTGTTATTAAAATTCCTTGTAACAAAGATTATTTTGAAAGTTTGAAAATTAATAGCTTAATCAGTAATGTTATTACACCTTCAGGCTCTGGTATAGGTTCAAAGTTCCGCCTCCTGAACGGATCAAATTTTACATTTACAAAAATTAGCTTTTTCACAGAAACGCATATTATACGCCACGTCACTCAGGTTTACGCTGTGTAAGACTCGAAAACAAGCCGGTTTCATCGTTATTTTCTTTCAGGTTAGCGCAAGACAAGACAAAGACAAGCGACAGAACAGATGGAAAATATATAATTTAGTCTGTGAATTTGTATATAAGGGGGGGGGGGTAAAGTATCTGGACAGTTTTAAGTCAGAAAACAGTTCTTACTTAATAATATGCAGAATAATTGTAGGCCTACCTAACACATTTTGCATGCAGACCAGCTACACTTTAACCCCCCCCCCCCCCCGAACCTAATGTGCAAATATATAGCCCAAATTTGTGTCTCAATAATGAAAAAACTCACGAAGAAACTGGTTTGTTCTTGTGTTTACACATCGTAAACTTAAGTGGGTGGCGTATAATAAACAAGTACCAGAATTTTTCACAGAGAGAGCCAGATTTCACGGTATTATTTCAAAACGATCAGAAATTAAATTAAAAAAAAACTAATTTTTCAACTGAAAGTAAGTTACAACATTAAACCTTAAAACGAACAGAAATTACTACGTAGGCTACATGAAAGGGGTTGCCTCCTCCGTAAGACCTCTCTCTTTACACTAACGTTTTCCTTATAGAATTTTAAAACAAAGTTTACTGTTCTAATTAAACAGCCATCGTGCTTCAGGAATCATTCTTAAAGAATTAGGACAAAAAGTCGAAACTTTAGCGTAAAGAGCAAGGTATTGTGGAAGGGGCAACTCCTTTCATATAAGTAATAATTTTTGTTCGTCTTCAGTTTTGATATTTCTCCTTACTTTCAGGTGAAAAACCTTGTTTATTTTATCTAATTTCTTTTCGTTTTTAAATAATACCTGGAAATCCGGCTCTCTCTCCATGAAAAATTCCGGTACTTGTGTATTATACGCCACTTACTCAAGTTTACGATGTGTAAAACTCGAGAACAAACCGGTTTCTTTGTTAGTTTTTACGTTAATTTAGAAACATATTTGGGCTATGTATTTGCACTTTAGAGGGAGGGGGGTAAGGTATAGCGGGTCTGCATGCAAAATGTGTTAGGTACAATTATTCTGCATATTAGGAAGTAAGAATTATTTTCTCACTTCAAACTGTCCAAATACTTTACCCCCCCCCCTTATGTACTAATTTATAGACCAAATTATATATTTTCCAAGATTTGCGCAGCATAAACTAGAAGGAATGGCATATAATACACAAGTACCAAAATCCCTTTCCCCTTAGGAAAAAAACAAAACTCAAATGCAATTCTTAAATTTGGAAACCCTTATTTTCCACGGGGTGGTGTATTTTCTGGTGGGGGAGATATTTTCCTTAGGGGAGGGGTAATCTCTTCGGCCGTTGTTAAATACCACAATAAATTACTATCTGTAGAGGTAAACATAGCTTCAATCCCAAGGGGGACGGAACCAAAAGCGCATTTTGGGCCACAATATATCAATTTTATAGGAGGTGTAGTGGTCTTTCGAGGCAGTCACAGGGGGATTCCTCTACATTTAATCTAACAAAAATTTTACAAAAGTATTAACAAAAGGTTTGAAACAGTCCACCTACATAGATATTAGGAAAATTTTGAATGTTGGGATGGAAAACACAGTAGTTAAGTTTCATCTATAATCTTTAATATCCTAAAAAAATATTCACTTATATTAGTTCACAATGAACTCTATTATAAATCCTTGCAATAAAAGTCGTTCTTAGACCTGTTCTAGACTAAACACGAATTTAAGCATAATCCAGTCTGAGTGTTAAACGTACTGAGTAATCCATGCCGCAATTACAGAAAATGCTGCACCAATTTGGGAAACGACATAAACAAACTTCTAAGCTTATAAACAAATTGAAAGACTAAAAGTCAAAGAGTGGGCCGTAGCAGATACATTAGCCACTAGGAGTGGCATTGATAGATTGACACTCAGTCTAAAACACTAAGCGTCAATCTATAAATTTATTTAGTTACTATAAATTTATGTAGTATAAATACCATAAATTTATACAGCATAAATTTATTTCACTACTGTAAATTTATTTAGAAAAAAAAGTTTAAAATGCAAGTACAATAATTTATTAATATTTTGTATAACACATGGATTTTCACAATTCCATTAAAATGACGATATAAAAAAGATATATTTTTCCCCACAAATTATTCAGAATGGACAATCAACTAATTGGCAGCAATTTTTTGAAAATAAGATGTCCCTGTAAGTATTTTGCTAGCAACCTAACGCGTCTTCAATTCCATGTGCATTTGAAGATACCTCTACACTTATTCAAAATTTTCCGATTTAGTTTTGTTGATAATATTTACGCAAAGAACGAAGAATAATAAAGGTACATGATAGTGCTATATTAAGCCTTCACTATTCGTCCTTAGTTACAGTAAGAGCCCATTTACACAAGGATAGTAGGAACCTATCAGGAGGTCCGAGACGAACACATGTGCTGCCATCTATAATTGAGTCTAACGCTGACAGGATATAATTTATTCATGGATTATTGATCCACGAAGGGGAGAGAATTTCTGAGAAATTGATTTGCATAATCGAGGGGAACTAGATTTCTGAGAAATTGATTTGCATAATCGGCGGGAATTCTATCACGAGGGGATATCATTTTTAAATATGGCTTCTCTAGTCTTTAGGCTTAGCGATAAATTCAGGAATTTATATTCTTTCGAAGTCTTAATAATGCAACTTGATTCTCGATTTCATCTCTCGGATAACATAGATTTAAGATGTTTCTAAGTGCAACAGATACAGAGGGGAATGCACATGGCTTCAGTTAGGGAAGAAATGAAGCATTTAGTTTGCACTGTATATGCGATGTGTAACTTAAAATTCTTTAGGTCTGAGAGATAAATTAATATTCTGTCGAAACCTTAATAGTGTAGCTAGGAACACCTACGAGATCAAGAAAGATTGAACATATTTTACACCGGAAATTGTTTTCTGGGAATTTCAAATGTGACAGCGCAGGGATGCCGAAATAAAGGAACACGCAGAAATTACTTTTAGGGGACTATTAGGGTGAAACAGTTTGAGACATTTTAGAAGATGATTTGGGGTAAAACTCTGTGGTCGTTATAATACACAAGTTCTATTTGAACAGTGTTGTAAGGTTCTCTACCCAAACCTAAAGGGCCCCCTCCCCCGGATCCTCCCGGGACCCATCCCCCCCCTAAGGGCCCCTCCCCCTGGGTCCCCCAAAGGGCCTCCAGGGCCCCCAAAGAGCCCCCCCTAGTTTAGAGTTTTAGCTTAGAGTCTTAGCTTAGAGTTTTAGTTAGAGTTTAGCTTAGAGTTATAGTTTAGTTTAATTTTAGTTAAGAATTTTAGTTTAGACTTTAAAGTTTTAGTTAGAGTTATAGTTTGATTTAATTTTTTTAAGAGTTTTAGTTTAGAGTTATAGTTTAGTTTTAGTTAAGAGTTTTACTATAGAGTTTCAGTTTGGTATTAGCTTACAGTTTTAGTTAGAGTAGTTAAGAGTTTTAGTTTAGAGTTTAGAGTTTTACTTTAGAGTCTTAGCTTAGAGTTTTAGTTAGAGTTATAGTTTAGTTTAGTTTTAGTTAAGAGTTTTTGTTCAGAGTTTAGAGTCTTAGCTTAGAGTTTTAGTTCTATTTATAGTTTAGTTTAGTTTTAGTTGAGAATTTAGAGTTTTAGTTTAGAGTCTTAGCTTAGAATTTTTGTTAGAGTTATAGTTTAGTTTAGTTCTAGTTAAGAGTCTTAGTTTAGATCTTTAGTTTAGTTTTAGCAAAGAATTTTAGTTTAGAGTTGTAGTTTAGTTTTAGTTAAGAGTTTTAGTTTAGAGTTTAGAGTTTTAGCTTAGAGTCTTAGCTTAGAGTTATAGTTAGAGTTAAAGTTTAGTTTAATTTTAGTTAAGAGTTTTAGTTTAGAGTTTTAGCTTAGAGTCTTAGCTTAGAGTTTTAGTTAGAGTTATAGTTTAGTTTAATTTTAGTTAAGAGTTTTAGTTTAGACTTTAGAGTTTTAGTTTAGAGTTTAGAGTTTTAGTAAGAGATATAGTTTAGTTTAATTTTTGTTAAGAATTTTAGTTTAGAGTTATAGTTTAGTTTTAGTTAAGAGTTTTAGTTTAGAGTTTCAGTTTGGTATTAGCTGACAGTTTTAGTTAGAGTTATAATAGTTAAGAGTTTAGTTTAGAGTTTAAAGTTTTAGTTTAGAGTCTTAGCTTAAAGTTTTAGTTAAGAGTTTTTTGTTTAGAGTTTAGAGTCTTAGCTTAGAGTTTTAGTTAGAGCTACGGTTTAGTTTAATTTAAGTTAAGAGTTTTAGTTTAGACTTTAGAGTTTTGTTTAGAGTTTAGAGTTTTAGTTAGAGTTATAGTTTGATTTAATTTTTTTTAAGAGTTTTAGTTTAGAGTTATAGTTTAGTTTTAGTTAAGAGTTTTAGTTTAGAGTTTCAGTTTGGTATTAGCTTACAGTTTTAGTTAGAGTTATAGTAGTTAAGAGTTTTAGTTTAGAGTTTAGAGTTTTAATTTAGAGCCTTAGCTTAGTGTTTTAGTTAGAGTTATAGTTTAGTTTAGTTTTAGTTAAAAGTTTTTGTTTAGAGTTTAGAGTTTTAGTTTAGAGTCTTAGCTTAGAATTTATTTCGATTTATACTTTACTTTGGTTTTAGTTGAGAATTTAGAGTTTTAGTTTAGAATCTTATCTTAGAGTTTTTGTTAGAGTTATAGTTAAGTTTAGTTTTAGTTAAGAGTTTTAGTTTAGATCTCAAGTTTAGTTTTAGTAAAGAATTTTAGTTTAGAGTTGTAGTTTAGTTTTAGTTAAGAGTTTTAGTTTAGAGTTTAGAGTTTTATTTTAGAGTCTTAGCTTAGAGTTTTAGTTACAGTTATAGTTTAGTTTAATTTTAGTTAAGAGTTTTAGTTTAGACTTTAGAGTTTTAGTTTAGAGTTTTAGTTAAAGTTATAGTTTAGTTTAATTTTTGTTAAGAGTTTGAGTTTAGAGTCATAGTTTAGTTTCAGTTAAGAGTTTTAGTTTATAGTTCCAGTTTGGTACTAGCTTACAGTTTTAGTTAGAGTTATAGTAGTTAAGAGTTTTAGTCTAGAGTTTAGAGTTTTACTTTAGAGTCTTAGCTTAGAGTTTTAGTTAGAGTTATAGTTTAGTTTTGTTTTAGTTAAGAGTTTTTGTTTAGAGTTTAGAGTCTTAGCTTACATTTTTAGTTATAGTTCAGAGTTTTAGTTTAGAGTCTTAGCTTAGAGTTTTAGTTCTATTTATAGTTTAGTTTGGTTTTAGTTGAGAATTTAGAGTTTCAGTTTAGAGTCTTAGCTAAGAGTTTTTGTTAGAGTTATAGTTTAGTTGAGTTTTAGTTAAGAGTTTTAGTTTAGATTTCTAGTTTAGTTTTAGTAAACAATTTTAGTTTAGAGTTGTAGTTTAGTTTTAGTTAAGAGTTTTAGTTTAGAGTTTAGAGTTTTAGCTTAGAGTCTTAGCTTAGAGATATAGTTAGAGTTAAAGTTTAGTTTAATTTTAGTTAAGAGTTTTAGTTTAGAGTTTAGAGTTTTAGTTAGAGTTATAGTTTAGTTTAATTTTTTGGTAAGAGTTTTAGTTTAGAGTTTAGAGTTTTACTTTAGAGTCTTAGCTTAGAGTTTTAGTTAGAGTTATAGTTTAGTTTAGTTTTAGTTAAGAGTTTTTGTTTAGAGTTTAGAGTCTTAGCTTACATTTTTAGTTATAGTTCAGAGTTTTAGTTTAGAGTCTTAGCTTAGAGTTTTAGTTCTATTTATAGTTTAGTTTGGTTTTAGTTGAGAATTTAGAGTTTCAGTTTAGAGTCTTAGCTAAGAGTTTTTGTTAGAGTTATAGTTTAGTTGAGTTTTAGTTAAGAGTTTTAGTTTAGATTTCTAGTTTAGTTTTAGTAAACAATTTTAGTTTAGAGTTGTAGTTTAGTTTTAGTTAAGAGTTTTTGTTTAGAGTTTAGAGTTTTAGTTAGAGTTATAGTTTAGTTTAATTTTTTGGTAAGAGTTTTGGTTTAGAGTTATAGTTTAGTTTCAGTTAAGAGTTTTAGTTTAGAGTTTCAGTTTGGTATTAGCTTACAGTTTTAGTTAGAGTTATAGTAGTTAGAAGTTTTAGTTTAGAGTTTAGAGTTTTAGTTTAGAGTCTTAGCTTAGAGTTTTAGATAAGAGTTTTTTGTTTAGAGTTTAGAGTCTTAGCTTAGAGTTTAGTTAGACTTTGGAGTTTTAGTTTAGAGTCTTAGCTTAGAATTTATTTCGATTTATACTTTACTTTGGTTTTAGTTGAGAATTTAGAGTTTTAGTTTAGAGTCTTAGCTTAGAGTTTTTTTTAGAGTTATAGTTAAGTTTAGTTTTAGTTAAGAGTTTTAGTTTAGATCTCAAGTTTAGTTTTAGTAAAGAATTTTAGTTTAGAGTTGTAGTTTAGTTTTAGTTTAGAGTTTAGAGTTTTATTTTAGAGTCTTAGCTTAGAGTTTTAGTTACAGTTATAGTTTAGTTTAATTTTAGTTAAGAGTTTTAGTTTAGACTTTAGAGTTTTAGTTTAGAGTTTTAGTTAAAGTTATAGTTTAGTTTAATTTTTGTTAAGAGTTTGAGTTTGGAGTCATAGTTTAGTTTCAGTTAAGAGTTTTAGTTTATAGTTCCAGTTTGGTACTAGCTTACAGTTTTAGTTAGAGTTATAGTAGTTAAGAGTTTTAGTTTAGAGTTTAGAGTTTTACTTTAGAGTCTTAGCTTAGAGTTTTAGTTAGAGTTATAGTTTAGTTTAGTTTTAGTTAAGAGTTTTTGTTTAGAGTTTAGAGTCTTAGCTTAGATTTTTAGTTATAGTTCAGAGTTTTAGTTCTATTTATAGTTTAGTTTGGTTTTAGTTGAGAATTTAGAGTTTCAGTTTAGAGTCTTAGCTAAGAGTTTTTGTTAGAGTTATAGTTTAGTTGAGTTTTAGTTAAGAGTTTTAGTTTAGTTTTAGTAAAGAATTTTAGTTTAGAGTTGTAGTTTAGTTTTAGTTAAGAGTTTTAGTTTAGAGTTTAGAGTTTTAGCTTAGAGTCTTAGCTTAGAGATATAGTTAGAGTTAAAGTTTAGTTTAATTTTAGTTAAGAGTTTTAGTTTAGAGTTTAGAGTTTTAGTTAGAGTTATAGTTTAGTTTAATTTTTTGGTAAGAGTTTTAGTTTAGAGTTATAGTTTGATTTCAGTTAAGAGTTTTAGTTTAGAGTTTCAGTTTGGTATTAGCTTACAGTTTTAGTTAGAGTTATAGTAGTTAGAAGTTTTAGTTTAGAGTTTAGAGTTTTAGTTTAGAGTCTTAGCTTAGAGTTTTAGATAAGAGTTTTTTGTTTGGAGTTTAGAGTCTTAGCTTAGAGTTTAGTTAGACTTTAGAGTTTTAGTTTAGAGTCTTCGCTTAGAGTTTTTGTTCTATTTATAGTTTAGTTTAGTTTTAGTTGAGAATTTAGTTTTTGTCTTGAGTCTTAGCTTAGAGTTTTTGTTAGAGTTATAGTTTAGTTCAGTTTTAGTTAGGAGCTTAAGTTTAGATCTCTAGTTTTGTTTTACTTAAGAGTTTTAGTTTAGAGTTTATTGTTTTAGTTTACAGTTTTACTTTAGAGTTTTAGTTAGAGTTATTGTTTTAGTTTAGTTTAGTTTTAGTTAAGAGTTTTAATTTAGATATTGGAGTTTTAGTTTTGAGTCTTAGCTTAGAGTTTTAGTTAGAGTTATAGTTTTAGTTTAGTTTTAGTTAAGAGTCTTAGTTTAGATATTGGAGTTTAGTTTTGAGTCTTAGCTTAGAGTTTTGGTTAGAGTTATAGTTTAGTTTAGTTTTACTTCAGAGTTTTAATTGAGAGTCTTAGCTTAGAGTTTTACTTAGAGTTATAGTTTAGTTTAGTTTTAGTTAGGATTTTAGTTTAGAGGTGTTGTTTAATTTTAGATAAGAGTTTTAGTTTAAAGTTTAGAGTTTTAGTTAGAGTTATAGTTTAGATTAGTTTTAGTTTAGAGTCTAAAATTTTAATTCAGAGTGTCAGGTTGGAGTTTTAGTTAGAGTTTTAGTTTAGTTTAATTTTAGTTAAGAGTTTTAGTTTAGACTTTAGAGTTTTAGTTTAGAGTTTTAGTTAGAGTTATAGTTTAGTTTAATTTTTGTTAAGAGTTTTAGTTTTGAGTTGCAATTTCTTCACAGTCACTGGCACTAGCTTCAGATTTATTGGCTTCGTCTTCAGAGTCATTAGCTAGATAGATAATCTGTATAAGAGCAGTGACTCTAACCGGTTTTCCATATATCAAACCAGTGGCGTAACTAAGGGGGACAAGTAGGGGCCCTTTGCAGCACAAGTTTAGTTTTTATGGGTATTTGCTTCTCTAGAAGAGGTATCTAATAGAGGAAGAAAGAAAAATAAAAGAGATAAAGAAACTTCTAGATCCTAAATTTCTTGAATATTTGCTGCATAATATTGCTCTTAGAGATTATTTGCTTCCTGACAAGGATGTTTCAGGGGCTAATTTAAAGAAAATATTAAAACTGGGTTTGTTGAGCCAGAATTTTCAATTTCATGCTAGACTTTTTCCAAGTGTCATGGTTACTTTTTTGACATTATACCCCCCTCCCATTCTGAGGTCCCATATATAACTGTATAAATACATTTCATCGTTGTGTCGAATCTTGTGATGACATTCTTTCTTGTAATATTCTTACATGTTCTTTCATATTGTAAAGTGAGAATTTGATTGGTTGATTTTTTTAATATATTCCTAGGGCTATATCCTGGGCCATCAGGAGGGTGGGTGTATTTTCAGAAAAGGAACCATGATATTTGGAAATAGTATAAAATAAAGAACTGAAGAGTACTGCTTTTGTGTGTTTAGCGTGTTTTCTTCAGAAAAGGACAATCACTAAATATTTGGCATTAGAAAAAGACAGCTAGACTAGTGGCCATTTTTATGGAGAAAATAAACACTCTTGTATCTGTTAGGGTAGGCTTAAAGTTTACTTAAAGACTGATTCATAGGGACCACGTAGGTTGGGCTGGGGCCCCAAGCACCTGAAAACGTAAATTTCTTCGAATTTCTCGGCATTTCTTTATTAAATTATAGGTTTTTTATTATCCCCCCTAATTTTTTTAATCAAATCATTTGCAGTTCGTTTTTATTAACTCACTGATTTTTTTGTTCCACTTTCCATTTATTTCTTTGTACCACAATTTTTTTTAATTTGTGAATTATTTTTCAACCACTCCCGAATGTTCAGTTACTTTCCACTTTTATCAGTAAAGCATAACGGTAAGAGCACTTCCTGAGAATGTGTTAACCTAGGTTTTAATCTTGGATGAGACACGATATTTTTTTTTTACTGGAAAATTAAAAATTTGAAAATATTTTTTTTTTCCAGAATCTATAAACATAAGTGAAAATCCCGGGCAAAAAATCGATTCGTTTTTGCATAATTTGATCTTTTTTACTTGTTTTCCTCAATTCATTGACTTTTCGTTTATGCATTTAAAACCTAGACAAATTTGGTGTTTATGTTATGTAAAATCCAATGCTTTTTGTGCCCCTCGTGTTCATTTATATTCATATATTCTTGAGAAAAAAAATAATTCTCTACTTTCTTGTTCATTTTGAAAATGAGTTTAACTTTTTCTTTATTGTTTGACCTCCTCCGCTAAAAATTATTTGTGCGTCTGGACCTGTGAAATCCATCAAAATAGCTATAGGCTAATATTCTTGGGGTTGAATTGTGTGGTTTAAGAAATAATCTTCTTTATTTCTTGTTTTTTTTTGTTTGGGAGTTATGATTCAAATTACAAACGGAAAAAAGGCATTTTATGTAAAATAACTGCTGTTTCGTATAGGAGCTGAAAACAATGATTGAAATATTTTTTTTATATAAAATAAAAACAAAACAAAAATTCTGTCTCAGAATTCCTCAAATCTTCATGTTGGAGCGTTGCAAATTTAAGGCTGGAGGAAGTGAGACTGAGACCAGGCCACTTTAAAAAATTAGACGGGAAGGGAGCAATTAAAATGATTTTTTGGGTCTTTTTAAGAAGCTGAATTTATTACGATCGGTTTTTATTGAAATTTAACAATAAAAAAAAAATCTATTTTGTTATCTTGGTTATCACTGTTGGTTGTCATTTCTAATATGCTTGTAAAATTGCCCTTTTCGGTCTAAAGTACTACTTTTGACAAAAAGTATTGAAAAAGTACTGCTTTTGCAGAAAGTATTCAAGAAGTACTACTTTGATCAAAAAGTACTAAAAGTAGTACTTTGGTACTACCCGTGGCAACTCTGCCGAGAAGGGATAATTAATCAAGGATTGTCAAAGACTGCATAAGAATACAAGTGAGAAACTTTGTCACAAATTTAATTTCGGTTGCAATACTCTAATAACATACAATTAACTTATCACTTTGACTTTAGATTTTTATAAACAGTATAAAACATTTCCCATAATATCAAAGTTTATCTCAAAATTTTAATGGTAAACGGAAAATTTTCCAATCAAGACTTGGACAAAATTGTCATTCAAAAAGCCAAAATCAGACAAAGATTTAGGCTACTAAAAAAACAAAACTGACCTGTTTATCTGGATCCTTGAATTATGCAGGCTTATTTTAGGTTTGAAATGATATTTTGCAGAAACTAAATTTCATAAAACTAATTAAACATAAAATTGCATCGATTTGCAACATCTTCGTTGTAAAAAAAAAAAAAAAAAAAAAAAAAAAATTATTCAAGCCTCAATACGAATTCTCCGGCATTGATTTCACCTGTACGCATAAGCAACTGCGCTAGGAGGCGCTGAATTAAATTTTGCATTATATGGTAATTAGTAAGCTACATTAACCTTGTTGATTTTAAAGTTTTATGTACCAAAGGAGTTGCAACATTTAGGTGATTATTTTTGCTTACTGTTCGTCACGGTTTAACACTATCCTACGAAATTTGTTGAATACAAGCAATGATTTGGGACAATCCAAATAAAAAAGAATTGTCCCAAATATAGGGGAAACGTAACAAGGGAAAGATAGGACACGGTATAGTACCTATATAACGTGGTGCCTTTGTTAAGAAATACTATTAAAAAAGACCTACTTAGTTACATCACGTGCCAAATAATGTTATTTATTTAATAAAGATTTCTGTCATTTTTAAAATAACATTTTCTGACAGTTTTTTTTCACATATTCTTTTTCATTGGTTAAGAAAAGAATATTTTAGATCTTTTCCGTTTCTCTCTATAAGAATTCAAATTTTGGATTTCTATTTATATGTTTGACAAATTTTGCAACAATTTTTGGTACACATTTTCCAAATAGCAAATGAGGGGGGACCAAGGGCATTTCACTTTTTTAAGACTAGCCTTTGTGACTTAATCTAAATTTCAGCAATTTGATTCGATTCCTAGTTCAATTTAAAATTTATCAGTGCTTTTCCTTACAACTGATAAATACGTGACATACAAAAGAAGCCCAAAGGAGAGAACTTTACAGAGTGTGGACAGGGATCCACGCGAACGCAGTCCCCCACTACCAAAAATTACGCTGTTGAGTTACCCCCATTTGGGTAATCACAGGGGTCAGCCAATCCGAAGTGCAATGGAAAGACCTCACCCTGGGCCTGTAAAAATAAAGTAAGTAATCATTTACCTGATGAAGTCTTACTGTATTGTTTCTTTGTATTTTGCTCGGGTGATTAAAAATTCAGCTTTTCTGTCCTTTGGAACAAATTTAATAATGTCACAATATAAGTTGTATTATTACCAAGTAGCATGAGTGAATACCAGTAGCTTCAATGGGGGGG
Organism: Artemia sinica; assembly: GCA_027921565.1. NCBI lineage: Eukaryota > Metazoa > Arthropoda > Branchiopoda > Anostraca > Artemiidae > Artemia > Artemia sinica. The sequence continues at coordinate 7,418,857 of CM051275.1, forward strand.
GGGTATTTTTATGCAAGATTTTTTTTCTCATCCCCCCTTCCAGATTCAAGAAAGTCTTTTTGTGGATTATTATTGAAAAGGGGCTTGGTTTTTTTTTGTATTTTGTTAAAGAAATTGGAAAAACAACGAACTTTCCCTCCCTGGATTATAAAGAATACTCTTCCCATCCCTAGGGCCGTATCCAGAATTTATCTTTGGAGGAGGGGGGTATAAAGTGGTTAAAAAATACTCTTCGAAATTTTTTTTAAATGCATTGCGTTTCCTTTTAACGTATCAGACAAAAATATTGGGGGGGGGGACTAGATATTACTTAGCCTCTATAATTTTCGTGAATTGACACCATTGATCGTCACCAGTGGTGTCAATGGGGAAGAGATGACGTTTTTCTTGTAATATTTGCTCGGCTCATTTTAAATCCAGTTTTTGTGTTTATGTTTCTGAGCAAATTTAATAAAATCACAACATAACTTGCATTATTGTCAAGTAGGATATATCAGCGTAAATGGCTTTTACGTTGGAAATTGAACTAAATCAAAATTCACTATTTGCATCCAAGGTTGTCAAAAGGGTGTATATGTGATATTTACGGAAAAGTTAAGGAAGTTAAGTTGAAACTTTCAGGGTATGTGGAGGATAATAGTTGCGTACTATTTGTCTATACTCAAGGTTGTAACATGATAGGGGCTGGAATCTCTTCAACCCTATAGAAACCAAAAGATTATGCAGATTTTCAGCTTGTTTATATTTGAATATTTCTCCCCCTACCCATCAATCGAAAGCATTATAGTACAACTTTTGTTAAAAAATTGGGTACTCTTGCATTATGCGGGCCTTTCTGAAAAGTCAAGTTCGGTTAATGCTAATGAAATAAAATAGGATGAATATATAATAGTTTAGAAACAAATTTGGGCTATATATTTGCACATTAGGAGGGGGGTGTGGGTAAATCATACCATATATTAAATACGTCACCTAACCTAACCTAGGTATCTCCCCCCCCCCCCTCCTAAACTCCAAAAAACCACAGTCTAATACAGTATACGCAACGAAAACCACGCTATCATTGCCTAGTCTATAGCGGGTAACATGTCAAAAACGGGTTTTATCATTGCCTACTCTTTAGTAGTTAACCCGAGAGGCCTGCATAATGCAAGAGTACCAAAAATTGTTGCAAAATTTGTCAAACATATAAATAGAAAGCTAAAATTTGAATTCTTATAGAGAGAAACGGAAAAGATCTAAAATATTCTTTTCTTAACCAATGAAAAAGAATATGTGAAATAAAAACTGTCAGAAATTGTTATTTTATAAATGACAGAAATCTTTTTTAAATAAATAACATTATTTGGCACGTGATGTAACTAAGTAGGACTTTTTTAATAGTATTTCTTAACAAAGGCACCACGTTATATAGGTACTGTACCGTGTCCTATCTTTCCCTTGTTACGTTTCCCCTATATTTGGGACAATTCTTTTTTATTTGGATTGTCCCAAATCATTGCTTTTATTTAACAAATTTCGTAGGATAGTGTTAAACCGTGACGAACAGTAAGCAAAAATAATCACCTAAATGTTGCAACTCCTTTGGTACATAAAACTTTAAAATCAACAAGGTTAATGTAGCTTACTAATTACCATATAATGCAAAAGTTAATTCAGCGCCTCCTAGCGCAGTTGCTTATGCGTACAGGTGAAAGCAATGCCGGAGAAATCGTATGGAGGCTTGAATAATTTTTTTTTTTTTTTTTTTTTTTTTTTTTTTTTTTTTACTACAAAGATAAAATCCTTGAAAATAAAATTTGTTGCTGATGTCGCATATCGATGCAATCTTATGTTTTTTTGAAGATTTTTAGATGTTTAGATGTTTAGACCCAGCTGAAATTTAGTTTCTGCAAAGTTTCATGTCAAACCTAAAATAAGCCTGCATAATTCAAGGATCCAGATAAACAGGTCAGTTTTGTTTTTTTAGTACCCTAAATCTTTGTCTTAATTTGGCTTTTTGAATGACAATTTTGTCCAAGTCTTGATTGGAAAATTTTCCGTTTACCATTAAAATTTTGAGATAAGCTTTGATATTATGGGAAAGGTTTTATACTGTTTATAAAAAATCTAAAGACAGAGTGATAAGTTAATTGAATGTTATTAGAGTATTGCAACCGAAATTAAATTTGTGACAAAGTTTCTGACTCGCATTCTTATATAGTCTTTGACAATCCTTGTTTAATTATCGCTTCTCAGCCTTATGGCTAAGATCAAAGTGTAGTATCTGTTTTTATCAGCTTAATATCCGATACGGTCCTTAATGGGGCCCAGAACAGGGTTGCCACCGTCAGTAGGATTTTACTAGATCTAGTAAAAAAAAAATTCTAGTAAATTTAGAGGATCTAGTAAATTTCCCGAAATCTAGTAAAAACTAGTAAAAAGTCATGATTTATAGTAAACAAAACTTTTTTTTATTTTCCATGAATTCGGGGAACAAAATTATCGTAAACATATGACAATTTACAATTTTTGCTTGTCTGTTTTACAATTTACAATTTTGCTTGTCTGTCTCAGAGACAGACAAGCAGTCACCTATTTTCATAAAACGACACTTCACTTCCGGCGTCTAAAGGTCGACAAAATCAGCATTCTGTGTATCAAATCTTACCAACTAAAAATGAAGCTATAATGACACTTGGATTTGTGATGCTTGGGAATATATTGGAATCAAAACAAAAGCCAACCACCCAAGGTGATTAGGTGAATCTCCACAGTTTGAAAATCTTTATTGAGCAGAAAGGAGCATGCTGAGAGAAATTAAAAGTAAGTACAAATGTAAAAAAAAGGATGTTTGAACTTGTAGCTTCCGGAATTTTCAATCATACTATGAAAACGAAAGAAACGAGGAAAAGAGAAAAAAAGAAGAAAAACGGAAAAAAGATTTTAAAAATCGTATTGATTATCCTCCTATAGTAAAAATCAATGCTTGATGGTGCGCGTGATGGTGTCGACTTTTCAGTCATATTGATAACAGAGTGAGAAACCCCTGATTTTCTTTTCTCAAATAGGTAAACTTGCATTCAAAGGCTTAAGACGTTTGCATATGTAGCTTTAGTTGCATGCAGCTTTTCAGTTGACAAGTTACCGGCTAAGTATTTGTTGTTATCTTTTACAGATTACATTCAGGGAAGCTAATTTTAAACGGGTAAGGAATGCTCCAAGGCACTCTTGGCTCGGTGCAATAATGAACCAAGTCCTAGGCGCTCTTGAGTCCCTATTCTCTTAGGACCCTCATTCCTCCTTTGTCTAGTAACAGTATTTCCATTCCAATTTAGGAGTTTTTTCTAAAATGAAATAGGATAAATGAAATGAAATAAAATTGGATGAATATATAATAGTTTAGAAACAAATTTGGACTATATATTTGCACATTAGGGAGGGTGGGGGGTAAAGCATAGCATACTTTAAATACGTAACCTAACCTAGGTACCTTTCCCCCTTCTAAACCCAAAAAAAAACAATCGTTTCAATATTGAGAAATCACGCTTTGGCATCAATTTATCTAGCAAATCACCCGTTGTCTGCTAATGAAATAGCAGTTTGACGGGTTTCGTGACTGGTTTCTTTGATATAGTATATAGCGATGCCTGCATAATGCACCAGTACCCCATAATTTATTTAGGCTAAAAAGTAAAGGGCAAAGCATGGCTCAAGAAATCTGAACAAAACTAGCACAAGTCCATACAGAATATTACTCCATAAGACATTGAATCTTCTGCACTTGAAAAATCAAAAGATACTACCATCTTGGAATGCAGCTTCCCTCGTACTACTTTGTTTCTACTAAGTCTTTTAAGCTCGAGTCCATCTTATAGGACTTTTGTTTCATTTTTTATTGCTTTTCTACGGTTCAAAGCTTAGGGTTCTTTAGTAAGTTTATACTCAAATTCTACTATAAAACTGGAATTATATTTGAAGGCCATCTATTTTTCAATTCAGTGTTCTGGCTACATTGTTAGTAACAAGATGGAATTATAAAATTAATCTAGTAAATGACAAACAAAAAGGATAACTACAAATAAAAATAGAGCAAGTAATCATTTACCTGATGAAGTCTTACTGTAATGTTTCTGTGTATTTTGCTCGGGTGATTAAAAATTCAGCTTTTGTGTCCATCTTTGGAGCAAATTTAATAATGTCACAATATAAGATGTATTATTACCAAATAGCATGAGCAGGGGCGCCATTTGGGGGGGGGGGGCAGGGCTGGGCCATTGCCCACCCTGATTTTTCTGGGGGGCCCAAGCTTCC
>CM051275.1:7425649-7450649 GCA_027921565.1 Artemia sinica
GCTACAAAGACGATACGGCCACTATACGTCCCACGAATACCAGAACGATCTAATTTCAGTTATCGGATCTAGGCTTCGGTCTACAATAGTGCAAGGAGTTAAGCGTGCAAAATACTTTGCTGTTCTTGTCGACGAGACAAAAGATAATTCGAAGAAAGAACAGCTCGCCATTCTTCTGAGGTAATTCGACGAGGGAAAAGTACGAGAAAGACAAGTAGGATGCTACCATATGAAAAGCCTGGATGCTGAGAGTTTAGCCAGCTTCATTCACGACACAGTGGCGAAACTTGGTCTCGACTGGAACTATTGTGTTGCTCAGTGCTACTACGGAGCAAGCGTGATGAGCGGGCCCTTCTCTGGTGTTCAAGAGCGACTGAGAGCGAAAGCGCCACAAGCAATATACATTCATTGCCATGTGCATAGACTAAATTTGGTCATTGCAAACTGCGTTGAAGGTGTTGGGACTGTTGGCTCATTTTTTTCGTTAGTCCAAAATCTGTACACGTTCATTTCCAACAGCAACACCAGACATCAGCTTTTTGTCGAGTCCCAAAAGGCTACTCAACTGCCAGTCCTGGAATTAGAAAGGAGTGCTGTGACAAGATGGTCATACTGGTATCGATCAATATCGAAGATAAGACTCAAATATGAATGTGTTCTGGCTGTGCTGTCTGCCGTCAGCGAGGGAACTGATAATGAAGCTCGAGCAGAAGCAGCTGGGCTCCAGAGGAAAATGGAATCTTTCACAGTTATATTCCAGTTGCTCTATATGGAAGCAATTCTGAGGACGACAAATTCCCTTTCTGAGCAGCTTCAGGCAGTTGATCTGGTAATATCTAGGTCCAGCACCTTGATTCAAGCAACAAGGAAGGAAATAGCTGAACTGCGCTCTGACACTTCATTTGCACCGCTTTTGGAGAAGGCAAAAGAGTTTGCTGAAGGTTTTGAAGTTGAAGTACCTGACGTGAATGGACCCGCGACCGGATCCTCCTCTGCGAGTCAGAAGGGACGACCTAGAAGAACCCAAAAAATTACCAAACAGCTGAAAGAATTCATGACCACTTCGATGTTAGGAAAAAACTTTGTTGAATCCGACAATAGAGCTCCAACTCTAGCGAAAGAACTGAAAAGAGAATACCTGGAGACTGTAGATCGTCTGATTGCGGAATTCGACAGACGGTTTACAGATAACCTTCCAGTTCTCAGTACATTCGAAGCTCTGGACCCCAGCTCTGCCAAGTTCATGGATGCAGGGCTCCTCAAGCAATTCTCTGAACTTTATTCTGAAATGGACATTGACTGGATTCTTATTGAGGCCCAAGCTGGTATTGCCAAGCGGTTTTTGCTCGAGGAGGAGGCAAAGCCGAAGAATTTCATGGACGTCATCGATAATATCGAGACACTTTCAGTGGCCTATTCAGAAATTATCAAATTTCTTCATATTGCTGCCACACTTCCTGTCACGACAGCCAGCAATGAACGCTTGTTTTCTGGGCTGGAAATAGTGAAGAACTATCTGCGCTCGACCACAAGAGACGATCGTCTTAGTCAGCCGCTTTTGATCTTTGCAGAGAAGGATTTAGTTAAAAACTTGGATTTCGACCAGCTTGTTGACGACTTTGCGAAGATGAAACCACGACGGTTTCCCCTGTTGCCTTGAGTGTTCACTGATCTGTTTCAAAATTTTGTTGTATTTTTTGATTTTGTAAATATACTTGATCGAGCAAAGTTTTGCATCGTCATAGCCGGAGCGTGACTCCGACTTGGACTAAAGTATTTACTTTAGTCAAAGCGTGAGTTTCTACAGAGGTTTGGCTTTTGTCAAGTTATAGGTTCGGAAAAATGGAAGGTTCCCGAATGGCTGTTTTTTTAACATCGCACATACCGTTTTCGCTTTCTTCAGATATCTGGCCTTTTCCGAACCTATGGCATAAGAGCGAAAGAAGGAAAGGCAAAGCAATTGAGACAATTTCCTTAATTTTTACAGTAACTCCCACGGAAGGCAGTTTTTTTTCGGATAAAGCTAGAGGCAATTTTTTTTTTTATACAAGCCTGCTTCGGGGCCCATGTCAATTGCTTGCCCACCCTAAGGTTTGACTGAAATGGCGCCTCTGCCGAAAGGCCTGCATAATGCAAGAGTACCAAAAGTTGTTGCAAAATTTGTCAACCATATAAATAGAAAGCCAAAATTTGAATTCTTATAGAGAGAAACGGAAAAGATCTAAAATATTCTTTTCTTAACCAATGAAAAAGAATATGTGAAATAAAAACTGTCAGAAATTGTTATTTTATAAATGACAGAAATCTTTATTAAATAAATAACATTATTTGGCACGTGATGTAACTAAGTAGGTCTTTTTTAATAGTATTTCTTAACAAAGGCACAACGTTATATAGGTACTGTACCGTGTCCTATCTTTCCCTTGTTACGTTTCCCCTATATTTGGGACAATCCTTTTTTATTTGGATTGTCCCAAATCATTGCTTGTATTCAACAAATTTCGTAGGATAGTGTTAAACCGTGACGAACAGTAAGCAAAAATAATCACCTAAATGTTGCAACTCCTTTGGTACATAAAACTTTAAAATCAACAAGGTTAATATAGCTTACTAATTACCATATAATGCAAAATTTAATTCAGCGCCTCCTAGCGCAGTTGCTTATGCGTACAGGTGAAATCAATGCCGGAGAAATCGTATGGAGGCTTGAATATTTTTTTTTTTTTTTTTTTTTTTTTTTTTTTTTTTTTTTTTTTTTTACAACAAAGATAAAATCCTTGAAAATAAAATTTGTGCTGATGTTGCAAATCGATGCAATCTTATGTTTTTGAAGATGTTTTTTCTACGTCAAGATGTTCTTTGCCAACATATAACGTTAAACAAAATTTTAATATAAAAATTTAAAATTAAAATTAGAAGTTAATATCGAACATCAGGGTATTTTTTTTGGGGGGGGGGGTTAAACTAAACAAGAGACACTTCATGCTTTCAGTTTTGTACAAAGGGCGATACCTCAAGAACGGCTAAGGGTACTACGTTGAAATTAAAAGCAGTTTTTCGTTTCTTTTCAGATAAAAAAATATATTTTTTCAATATTTTTAGATTTTTAGATGTTTAGACCCAGCTGAAATTTAGTTTCTGCAAAATATCATTTCAAACCTAAAATAAGCCTGCATAATTCAAGGATCCAGATAAACAGGTCAGTTTTGTTTTTTTAGTAGCCTAAATCTTTGTCTGATTTTGGCTTTTTGAAAGACAATTTGGTCCAAGTCTTGATTGGAAAATTTTCCGTTTACCATTAAAATTTTGAGATAAACTTTGATATTATGGAAATGTTTTATACTGTTTATAAAAATCTAAAAACAAAGTGATAAGTTAATTGAATGTTATTGGAGGATTGAAAACGAAATTAAATTTGTGACAAAGTTTCTTCCTTGTATTCTCATATAGTCTTTGACAATCCTTATTTAGTTATCGCTTCTCGGCCTTATGACTAAGATCAAAGAGTAGTATCTGTTCTTATCAGCTTAATATCTGATACAGTCCCTAATGGGGCTCAGAAGATTAAAATGATTTTTGGAAACCGGAGGGATATGGGGCTTGCTCCCAGGGTTGTTGACCTGAAAGAATTTACTAAATCGGAGAGGAAAAATTTACTAGATTGCATCTGTTTTTACTAAATGCTCAAAAAAAATTTTTGCGCGTGAGACTACGCCGCACGCGCACTGTCAAGCATCGATATCTACTATAGGAGGATAATCAATACGATTTTCACAATCTTTTTTCCTTTTCTCTTCTTTTTTTTTCTCTTTTCGAATCTCAAGCAATTTTATTTGGAGGGGGGGGCAAGAAGGGTCCATATCTGGATAGTCAAAACGCATGGGATGTATAATATTTTTTTCTCCACATTATTGTGGGGGCAACCCCCCCCCTTGGCAACCCTAAACGACGCCCCTGTATATATATATATATATATATATATATATATATATATATATATATATATATATATATATATATATATATATATATATATATATATATATATATATATATATATATATATATATATATATATATATATTATATATATATATATATATATATATATATATATATATATATATATATATATATATATATATATATAATATATATATATATATATATATATATATATATATTATATATATATATATATATATATATATATATATATATATATTATATATATATATATATATATATATATATATATATATATATATATATATATATATATATATATATATATATATTATATATATATATATATATATATATATATATATATATATATATATATATATATATATATATATATATATATATATATATATATATATATATATATATATAATATATATATATATATATATATATATATATATATATATATATATATATATATATATATATATATATATATATATATATATATATATATATATATATATATAATATATATATATATATATATATATATATATATATATATATATAATATATATATATATATATATATATATATATATATATATATATATATATATTATATATATATATATATATATATATATATATATATATATATATAATATATATATATATATATATATATATATATATATATATATATATATATATATATATATATATATATTATATATATATATATATATATATATATATATATATATATATATATATATATATATATATATATATATATATATATATATATATATATATATATATATATATATATATATATATATATATATATATATAAGTAGTATCGTATCTATATATTTCAACTATACATTCAACTATACATTCACACCTACAAGAATATGCTCAAAAGTGTAATAGATTTGAACTATACATTCAACTATACATTAAAAGTTGGTTAAAAGTGTATACAATATGAACGATACATGAAAAAATACATGGAAAACCCACGCGTGTGACATTAGAGCTAGACATGTAGATTTTAAAAAGCTGGCACGATATAATGAGGTCTAACATGTTTTGAGAGTATGGTCGCAATTATATAACTCAACCAGACTGGTTTTCGTTATTGTAGTCAATTGCACAAGGAATGTGCGACGTAAGTTCATGTGGACTTTTTTTGGCAATTGGCATTTTTTTTTCTGATAAGGAAAAAGGGTTTAGGATTTGTGAATTCTTCTATGTGTACTGTATAATATACAAGTGATGTTTGGACAGTGTTGTCAATTTAAAATAGTTTAATGTTATACTATACGAAGAAGTTGATACTAAGAGGGGTGTAGATGACAAGAAAAGAATTGTAATAACGGATAGCTTTACTTCTTCGATGTGTTCCGTATAATACATAAGTGGTGGGGTGATGGCAGAAGGATCTCTTAGAGTACTTATAGTGCTGTACGGTGGGCCGAGCTGCTAGCGAAAACCCCGTGTGGATGAGTTGAAATAAAAAATTTTAACAAGAAATGGCTGAAAAGTGTTTTGGGGGAGATGGGTTGATTGTGTACTGTATAATACACAAGAGATGTTTGGACAGTGTTGTCAATTTAAAATAGTTTAACGTTGTACTATACGAAGAACTTGATACTAAGAGGGGTGTAGATGACAAGAAAAGAATTGTAATAACGGATAGCTTTACTTCTTCGATGTGTTCCGTATAATACATAAGTGGTGGGGTGATGGCAGAAGGATCTCTTAGAGTACTTATAGTGCTGTACGGTAGTCCGAGCTGCTAGCGAAAACCCCGTGTGGATGAGTTGAAATAAAAAATTTTAACAAGAAATGGCTGAAAAGTGTTTTGGGGGAGATGGGTTGATTGTGTACTGTATAATACACAAGTGATGTCTGGACAGTGTTGTCAGTTTAAAATAGTTTAACGTTATACTATACGAAGAAGTTGATACTAAGAGGGGTGTAGATGACAAGAAAAGAATTGTGATAACTGATAGCTTTACTTCTTCGACGTGTTCCATATAATACATAAGTGGTGGGGTGATGGCAGAAGGATCTCTTGGAGTACTTATAGTGCTGTACGGTGGGCCGAGCTGCTAGCGAAAACCCCGTGTGGATGAGTTGAAATAAAAAATTTTAACAAGAAATGGCTGAAAAGTGTTTTGGGGGAAATGGGTTGATTGGCAGAAGGACGTATTAGCGAAGTAATAGTGGAGGGCGAGTTGCTAGCGAAAAATCTAAGCTAATAACGGTTTTTGACCGTAAACTCTAGTTTTTTGTAAGAAAATTATGGAAAATGCAATTCGTTGGTTCATAGGTGAAACTTAAATCCAGGTATGGATCGAAAAATAAATTATTTCTGTAGAATCTGAGCTTATAAGGGTTTTTGACCATAAACTTAGTTTCCTGTAAGAAAATTATGGAAAATACAATTCTCTCGTTCAAATGTGAAACTTAGGTCCATTCTCTGGTTCAAATGTGGAAAAACCCGTGTGGATGAGTTGAAATAAAAAAATTTTAACAAGAAATTACTGAAAAGTGTTTTGGGGGAGATGGATTAATTGGCAGAAGGATGTATTAGCGAAGTTATAGTGGAGGGTGAGTTTCTAGCGAAAAACCCATGTGGATGAGTTGAAACAATTTTTTTTAACAAGAAATGACTGAAAAGTGTTTGATAGGCAGAAGGATGTATTAGTGAAGTTATCATGGAGGGCGAGTTGCTAACGAAAAACCCGTGTGGATGAGTTGAAATAAAAAAATTTTAACAAGAAAAGACTGAAAGGTGTTTTGGGGGAGATGGGTTGATTGGCAGAAGGATGTATTAGGGTAGTTATAGTGGAGGGCGAGTTTCTAGCGAAAACCTCGTGTGGATGAGTTGAAATAAAAAATTTTAACAAGAAATGGCTGAAAAATGTTTTGCAGGAGATGGGTTGATTGGCAGAAGGATGTATTAGCGAAATTATAGTGGAGGGCGAGTTGCTAGCGAAAAATCTAAGCTAATATGGGTTTTTGACCGCAAACTCTAGTTTTTTGTAAGAAAATCATGGAAAATACAATTCGTTGGTTCATAGGTGAAACTTAAGTCCTGGTATGGATCGAAAAATAAACTATTTCTGTAGAATCTGAGCTAATAAGGGTTTTTGATCATAAACTCTAGTTTCCTGTAAGAAAATTATGGAAAAAACAATTCTCTCGTTCAAATGTGAAACTTAGGTCCATTCTCTGGTTCAAATGTGAAACTTAAGTCCAGTTTTGGATACTCGTAATAATCAGGACTGATGGTTATAATTCAATATTTTTTTCCATAAAAACAAACTATTTTTTTAAACTTCGAAATTATTCAACTTTATTTTTTTTTTTGTACGTATCTTAAAATGACAAAATATGCTTACAGCTCTAACAATTGTACTTTGTGATTGGTCAGAGACACAATGTGGCTTTCCCACTAGTATTCTATGTCCGGATATCGACAATACCTAGTCGATTGCATGTATTAAATCAGTATTTTTTACGCAGTGGAACGATAAACACATAAGCCATATCTTTTAAAAAAGTGAAGATGGAGCATTTTAATAAAGTGTGTTCACATGTCAATGTTATTGTAGCATTGAATGCTGACAAGGAGAAGTATTTAAACTATGAAACAAGTAAAAATGGTAGCACTATTGGAAATGTATGTGTGCATTGTCATGACAGTAAGGAATTTAATTTCTTTGGAGTACCAAAAAAATTCAACTCTTCTTATGGTGGATATGCATGAGTGAGATATCCAGAGATGATAGCACTCAAAGAAAATGCCAACATAAAAATAATAGTTGATGAAGAGGGACATCTTCTTGCCAGTGCTTGTGGTAACATGCTACCTCTTGTTGCACCCCATCGTCAACTTTCGGGTATTAGCATTCAACGGAATTAGCATCCTCCGGCGCGCCGGAGGGGGGCATGAAATTGTGGAATTTATGAAGAAATCGCTCTGCCTTGGACACATTGAAAATTGTTTGTGATAAAAAGAGAAAAAAAAAGAATTGTCCGGTTATCGACATTAGCTAGTTTAATTGCTCTAGCTTGCACACACACACACACACACACACACACACACACACACACACACACACACACACACACACACACACACACACACACACACACACACACACACACACACACACACACACACACACACACACACACACACACACACACACACACACACACACACACACACCACACACACACACACACACACACACACACACACACACACACACACACCACACACACACACACACACACACACACACACACACACACACACACACACACACACACACACACACACACACACACACACACACACACACACACACACACACACACACACACACACACACACACACACACACACACACACACCACACACACACACACACACACACACACACACACACACACACACACACACACACACACACACCACACACACACACACACACACACACACACACACACACACACACACACACACACACACACACACACACACACACACACACACACACACACACACACACACACACACACACACACACACACACACACACACACACACACACACACACACACACACACACACACACACACACACACACACACACACACACACACACACACACACACACACACACACCACACACACACACACACACACACACACACACACACACACACACACACACACACACACACACACACACACACACACACACACACACACACACACACACACCACACACACACACACACACACACACACACACACACACACACACACACACACACACACACACACACACACACACACACACACACACACACACACACACACACACACACACACACACACACATAACACACACACACACATACACACACACATACACACACACACATACACACACACACACAAAGTCATTGTTACTTACTTACAATTTTTTCGTAATTCCTTGAATGAAATTTCTGCATTGTGTATTCAAGAGGTGAAGAAACTTTATAATTTCATTTCTGATCGCAGGGGGTGGGCCATGGTTGAAGTTGTTTTCACGTAGCTTTTTTCTAGCCAAATACTCACATTCGACCTAGAGAAATGTATTTTCTATAATTTTCTTACAAAAATTAGAGTTTACGGTCAATATCGGCAAGCATTCCCTGAGAAAATATCTTCCTTTGAATAGACAGCTCTGAAAATCGTCATCTAGAATCAAACGTTTTTCCATAAACAGTAGATCCCCCATGATTCGCTCTTTCTCAAATCTATCCATTTTTTAGAGTCCTAACACTCTCACAATCAACTTCAGAGTAACCAGAATTTTTTTTCTACTCTAAAAATATACGCTAGTCTCTACTATAGAAAGAAAAACCGGTCTAATCTAAATTCAACGTAACAACACATGAAGCCAAAATGAATAAAACTTGGATTTTATGACTGTTATCTGATGTATCCGATAAAAACATTGAAAATGAATTTATTCTTTCAACTTTTTTGTCAACTTTTTCTGATTTATCCGAGAAATGGATGTTGATATAGAATTTAATCACTATTATACTTAGATTTTGTGAAATTGCTGTATTGTCTGTCTAGGAAGCGACTTCAATCGATAATGAATGTTAAAGAATTTGTTCAATTTTTTTTATATATAATTTCCTGAATTAAATTTCTGTATTATGTCTCCAAGAGGTGAATTCAGCTACCAACTGGTTTCCGAATTTCTATCAAGTCGAACAAACAAAAATAAAAAACAACTACACCAAAAAAAAAACAAAAAAAACTTCCCAATTTTAAACTCTTATTGCGAATCAGGACACACAAAGTGCTTTTTTATTCAGTCTTATGGCAACATTTAGTTTTTAAACATAATTAAATAAAAAACAAAAACAAAAAACAAGTTTTTTTAACTGAAAGTAAGGACCGACGTTAAAAATTAAAACGAACAGAAATTATTCCGTATATGAAAGGGGCTGTCCCCTCCTCAGCGCATTGCTCTTTACGCTAAAGTTTTTTATGGCGGGAGTCGCCACGGTGGGCGCTGCGGCGGGTCGGGGTGGAAGGGGGGCATTAAATAGTTGAAATTGCTTGACCAATGAAAAATCTAAAAAATTCCTCTGGTCTTTGTTTCATCTCTTAACTTAAACAGCGAGGCATTCAATAGTCGTTCTTTTCCATGCATTTAAAAAAGTATACCATTATTGCATCTTTGACCAATGAAAAATCTTAAAAATCCCATGTGTCTGACAATAGATGTACACAAATTCCTTTTCTTACATCGTCGATGTTTTAATAGACATTCTAAACGCTTGAAATGCTAGCTTACTCTAAAAAATAATGGACACATAACAATGTAATATTTTTAATGAAATAATGTTATGTAGAATATTAATACAAAAATATATTATGATACATTATTAATATCAATGATTAACTTTGGACATTTTGAATCTGTTCCATAAAATAGTTCACCATGTTCTCTCTTGATATTGTAGTTATTGTCTTCTCTTAGTTCGTAATCAGTAGAATAATTATTATTCCATTTTGAATCATACACAATTTTTACTGGTGTCTCATGAACAGGCTCAATATGCTTTTCGTCTTTGGTATTATTTGATTCATTGACTGTTTGATCAATGCCAGTAACGTTTGCTGGTGCTTTGTTTTTCATCGTTTAATCTTTATATTCCATATTGATATTTTCTGGCAATGCCCTTTTTATTTTTCTGGCAATTTCACTGTCTATTGTCACATTATTTTTACACAGGTAACAGTTTCGGCACGTAGACAGGATATGGTTTACGATATTAGTAGCAGAGTAGGCCTTTCTTTTCCTCTTTGCTTTTATTTGAATGCTAATACCTGAAAGCAAACGAAAGGTTCTATCAATAGGTAGCATGTTACCTATAGCACTAGCATGAAGATACCCCTCTTCATCAACTATTATTTTTATGTTGGCATTCTCTTTGAGTACTAACATCTCTGGAAATGATACTTTCAAATATCCACCATTTTTAGAATTGAATTTTTTTGGTACTCCAAAGAAAATTAATTCCATAGTGTCATGACAACGCACGCATACGTTTCCGATAGTGCTACCACTTGTACTTGTTTCATAGTTCAAATACTTCTCCTTGTCAGCATTCAATGCTACAATAACACTAGCATGTCAACACATTTGTAATGGGGGGTCATCCACACGTTCAATATCCACTTCATCTTTGCTATTATTTGGTTCATTAATTGTTTGATTAATGGTAGTGACGTTTGCTGGCACTTTGTTTTTCATCGATTCATCTTTATATTCCTTAGTGATATTTTCTGCCAATGCCCTTTTTATTTTTCCGGCAATTTCACTGTCTATTACACCATTATTTTTACAAAGGTAACAGTTTCGGCACGTCGACAAGATATGGTTTATGATATTAGTAGAAGATTATGCATGTCTTCTTTTGATCTTCCGTTGAATGCTAATACCCGAAAGTTGACGATGGGGTGCAACAAGAGGTAGCATGTTACCAAAAGCACTGGCAAGAAGATGTCCCGCTTCATCAACTATTATTTTTATGTTGGCATTTTCTTTGAGTGCTATCATCTCTGGATATCTGACTCTTGCATATCAACCGTAAGAAGAGTTGAATTTTTTTAGTACTCCAAAGAAATTAAATTCCTTACTGTCATGACAATGCACACATTCATTTCCAATAGTGCTACCATTTTTACTTGTTTCATAGTTTAAATACTTATCCTTGTCAGCATTCAATGCTACAATAACATTGACATGTGAACACACTTTATTAAAATGCTCCATCTTCACTTTTTTAAAAGATATGACTTATGTGTTTATCGTTCCACTGCGTAAAAAATACTGATTTAATACATGCAATCGACTAGGTAGTGTCGATATCCGGACATAGAATACCAGTGGGAAAGCCACATTGTGTCTCTGACCAATCACAGAGTACAATTGTTGGAGCCGTAAGCATATTTTGTCATTTTAAGATACGTACAAAAAAAAACAAATAAATAAAGTTGAATAATTTCGAAGTTTTAAAAAAAAAGTTTGTTTTTATGAAAAAAAATATATTGAATTAGAACCATCAGTCCTCATTATTATGAGTATCCAAAACTGGACTTAAGTTTTTTACATTTGAACCAGAGAATGGACCTAAGTTTCACATTTGAACGAGAGAATTGTATTTTCCATAATTTTCTTACAGCAAACTAGAGTTTTTGGTAAAAAACCCTTATTAGCTCAGATTCTACAAATAGTTTATTTTTCGATCCATACCTAGACTTAAGTTTCACCTATGAACCAACGAATTGTATTTTCTATAATTTTCTTACAAAAAACTAGAGTTTACGGTCAAAAACCCTTATTAGCTTAGATTTTTCGCTATCAAGTCACCCTCCACTATAACTTCGCTAATACATCCTTCTGCCAATCAACCCATCTCCCCCAAAGCACTTTTCAGCAATTTCTTGTTAAAATTTTTTATTTCAACTTATCCAAACGGGTTTTTCGCTAGCAACTCGCCCTCCACTATAACTATGCTAATAAATCCTTCTGCCAATCAACCCATCTCCCCCACATCACTTTTCAGTCATTTCTTGTTAAAAAATTTTATTTCAACTCATCCACACGGGTTTTTCCACATTTGAACCTCAGAATGGACCTAAGTTTCCCATTGGAACGAGAGAATTGTATTTTCCATAATTTTCTTACAGGAAACTAGAGTTTATGGTCAAAAACCCTTATTAGATCAGATTCTACAGAAATAGTTTATTTTTCGATCCATACCTGGACTTAAGTTTCACCTATGAACCAACGAATTGTATTTTCCATAATTTTCTTACAAAAAACTAGAGTTTACGGTCAAAAACCCTTATTAGCTTAGATTTTTCGCTAGCAACTCGCCCTCCACTATAACTTCGCTAAAACATCCTTCTGCCAATCAACTCATCTCCCCCAAAACACTTTTCAGTCATTTCTTGTTAAAAAAATTTATTTCAACTCATCCACACGGGTTTTTCGTTAGCAACTAACCCTCCACTATAACTTCACTAATACATCCTTCTGCCAATCAAACACTTTTCAGTCATTTCTTGTTAAAAAAATTCATTTCAACTCATCCACATGGGTTTTTCGCCAGCAACTCGCCCTCCACTATAACTTCGCTAATATATCCTTCTGCCAATCAACCCATCTCCCCCAAAACACTTTTCAGTCATTTTTTTTTTAAAATTTTTTATTTCAACTCATCCACACGGGTTTTTCGTTAGCAACTCGCCCTCCACTATAACTTCACTAATACATCCTTCTGCCAATCAAACACTTTTCAGTCATTTCTTGTTACAAAAAATTTATTTCAACTCATCCACATGGGTTTTTCGCTAGCAACTCGCCCTCCACAATAACCTCGCTAATACATCCTTCTGCCAATCAACCCATCTCCCCCAAAACACTTTTCAGCCATTTCTTGTTAAAATTTTTTATTTCAACTCATCCACACGGGGTTTTCGCTAGCAACTCGCCCTCCACTATAACTACGCTAATACATCCTTCTGCCAATCAAACCATCTCCCCCAAAACACTTTTCAGTTATTTCTATTTAAAAAAAAATTATTTCAACTCATCCACACGGGTTTTTCGTTAGCAACTCGCCCTCCACTATAACTTCACTAATACATCCTTCTGCCAATCAAACACTTTTCAGTCATTTCTTGTTCAAAAAATTTATTTCAACTCATCCACATGGGTTTTTCGCTAGCAACTCGCCCTCCACAATAACCTCGCTAATACATCCTTCTGCCAATCAACCCATCTCCCCCAAAACACTTTTCAGCCATTTCTTGTTAAAATTTTTTTATTTCAACTCATCCACAAGGGGTTTTCACTAGCAGCTCCGCCCAACTTACAGCACTATAAGTACTCCAAGAGATGCTTCTGCCATCATCCCACCACTTATGTATTATACGGAACACATCGAAGAAGTAAAGCTATCCGTTATTACAATTCTTTTCTTGTCATCTACACCCCTCTTAGTATCAACTTCTTCGTATAGTATAACGTTAAACTATTTTAAATTGACAACACTGTCCAAACATCACTTGTGTATTATACAGTACACAATCAACCCATCTCCCCCAAAACACTTTTCAGCAATTTCTTGTTAAAAAATTTTATTTCAACTCATCCCCACGGGGTTTTCGCTAGCAGCTCGGCCCACCGTACAGCACTATAAGTACTCTAAGAGATCCTTCTGCCATCACCCCACCACTTATATATTATACGGAACACATCGAAGAAGTAAAGCTATCCGTTATTACAATTCTTTTCTTGTCGTCTACACCCCTCTTAGTATCAACTTCTTCGTATAGTATAACGTTAAACTATTTTAAATTGATAACACTGTCCAAACATCACTTGGGTATTATACAGTACACATCGAAGTATTCACAAATGCTAAACCCTTTTTCTTTATCAGAAAAAAAAATAAAAATTGCCAAAAAAAAAAAAAAAAAAAAAAAAAAAAAAAAAAAAAATGTCCACATGAACTTACGACGCACATTCCTTGTGCAATTGACAACAATAACAAAAACCAGTCTGGTTGAGTTATATAATTACGACCATACTCTCAAAACATGTTAGACCACATTATATCGTGCCAGCTTTTTAAAATCTACATGTCTAGCTCTAATGTCACACGCGTGGGTTTTCCATGTATTTTTTCATGTATCGTTCATATTGTATACACTTTTAACCATATTCTTGTAGGCGTGAATGTATAGTTGAATGTATAGTTCAAATCTATTACACTTTTGAGCATATTCTTGTAGGCATGAATGTATAGTTGAATGTATAG
Organism: Artemia sinica; assembly: GCA_027921565.1. Classification (NCBI taxonomy): domain Eukaryota; kingdom Metazoa; phylum Arthropoda; class Branchiopoda; order Anostraca; family Artemiidae; genus Artemia; species Artemia sinica. The sequence continues at coordinate 7,440,557 of CM051275.1, forward strand.
TTGAAATATATAGATACGATACTACATATATATATATATATATATATATATATATAATATATATATATATATATATATATATATAATATATATATATATATATATATATATATATATATATATATATATATATATATATATATATATATATATATATATATATATATATATATATATATATATATATATATATATATATATATATATATACTACTACTACTACTACTACTACTAACAACTCATCGCAGCACCAAGCCGCCTGAGGCCAACACAGCTACGCACGCTCCTCCTCCACCCCAATCTATTCAAAGCCTCCCTTTTTACACCCGCCCACGAAGTTCACATTTGCTTTAAATCTTTCTTTATGACGTCCTCCCACCCCAGACGGGGACGACCTGCTTTCCGTTTAGCCCTAGATGGTTGGCCGAAAAGAACAATCTTTGGCAATCTGTCATCCTTCATCCGCACAACATGCCCTAACCACCTCAACCTTTCTTTCATTATAGACCTAGAAAGCGGTATTGAACCACATTTTTCGTATAGCCTATTGTTTGAAATACGGTCAGTCAGCCGGGTACCCAGAACAATCCTTAAGCAATTTCTCTGGAAAACATCTAGCAAATCTTCATCCGCTTTTCGGAGCGTCCATGCTTCAGAGCCATATTTGACCACTGTCATCACTGTAGCTTCTAAGATTCTAATCTTGGTTTGCAGACTTATCTTCCTATTCTTCCAGACTTTTTTTAACTGTGAAAAAACACCCTGAGCCTTGGCTATTCTATTTTTAACATCTTCACTGCTCCCACCATCTTTACTAATAATACTACCTAGGTAAGTGAAGCTGCCCACCTGATCAATCTTTTCATTACCCAACGTCACCTTTTCATCTTCACTTATTCCTAGCCTTAGTGACTTAGTCTTCCTAACATTAATTTTCAAACCAATACTAGCACCCTGAACTCGCAAAACCTCTAAAACTTCATTCATTTTGCTCACACTTTCATCTAGGATGCTTAAATCATCAGCATAATCCAAGTCTAGGAGACTTTTTCTTCCCCATTTGATTCCGTGGTCTCCCATTGCCTTTCCTGTGCTCCTTAAAACAAAGTCCATCAAAATAATCCATATAAAGGGGGATAGAACACAACCCTGCTTAACTCCTGATTTAATACAAAACCAGCTGCTAACCTCATTTCCTACCTTAACCGCAGCAGTGTTATTCTCGTACATAGCACTAATCACTTTAATGTGTTTGTCTGGTATACCATACAAGGATAAAACCTTTACTAAAGCTCCTCTATCAACAGAATGTAACGCTTGCTCATAATCTATAAAACTGAGGATCAAAGGTGTTTTGAAAACTTAGGCACTTCTCAATTATTAACCTAAGAGTGAAAATTTGGTCAACACATCCTCTACCTTTTCTAAAACCACACTGCTCTTCTCTTAAAACTTTGTCTACAGCATCTCTCAGTCTAAAAAGTATCATATTACTAAGCAATTTGCTACCTACAGAGACCAGACTAATGCCTCGATAATTACCACACTCACTTTTATCACCTTTCTTATAAAGTGGCTTAATTAAGGTTTTCCTAAAATCGTTAGGTACTTCCCCTTTTTCAAAAATCATATTCATAATCTTCAATAACTTATTTCTAACCTCAGAGCCACCATATTTAAGAAACTCATTTACTACCCTATCAGCACCTGGAGCCTTATTATTCTTTAATCCTTTTAGTACTGTTGCTAATTCCTCCTCACAAAACAAATCTTCCTTCACATCCAAGGTATCACAAACTTTTTCATTTTCCTCTATATTTTTTCCTGCAACTCTATCTCGGTTAAGCAAGTTCTCAAAATGTTCGGCCCATCTCGCTTTAGCTTTTTCCTTATCGCTAATTGCCACCCCATTCCTATCTTTAACTGGGACAAGTCCGGATTGACTACTACCTCTCAATTTGTTAACGTGCCAGTACAATATTTTACTATTATGCCGTCTAGCTGCATCTTCTAAATCCTCGGCAATTTTATCCATGGCCTCCACTTCACACCTCCTTAGTTCATATTTCAATGCTTTCTCCACTTTCTTTACATTTCTTTTGTTTTCATGCGATCTATCACTCAGATAATTCTTGTACAAGTCTTTTCTCCTTTCTATTAAACATAAAGCTTTTTCACTAATATTCTTAGCTGTAGTTCTAGCTTTCTTCCCTAATACACCTTCAGCAACTTCACAAATTATTTTTCTAAAATTATTCCAACCATCTTCCACATAATCAAATTTTAAACTCTCAAGTTTAGTATTCAACTGTTCCTGGAAAGTTTCTCTCAAATTCTCATCCTGGAGTCTACTAACATCATAACTTCCCGGGAGGTAATTACCCTTCCGATATTTCAGCTTTAAATTAACCCTTGACACTACTAGATGGTGATCTTTACTTTTAACATCAATAACAGCACTCCTATATACCCTAGTATCTTGTATTGATCCTGCCAGTCTTCGGTTTACTATAACATAATCAATAAGGTTTGCTGTCTTACCATCACGTGAATACCATGTTAGCTTATGAGCCATTTTATGACCAAACACCGTATTGGTTATAACTAGATTGTTATACCTACAAAATTGCAAAAGTCTGTATCCATTACTGTTTTCTTTTCCTACACCAAATTTACCTAAGCTGGGATACCATCTATCCTTATTTCTACCAACCTGGGCGTTAAAATCTCCCAGTAATAACATCATATTTCTACCTGGGACCTTGTCTATTTGCTCCTGTAACTGTAAGTAAAATTCATCTGAGTCACTAGTATCTCCATCAGTCGGTTCTACAGGGGCGTATACTACTATAACTGATACCCTGAACTTTCTAGTCATAAAATGAGCAATTAGTATTCTATTATTAATACCTTCCCAGCCTAAACAAGACTTAGCAGCTTCCTTATTCATCATGAGCCCTACTCCCTGTCTATGTACCCCATCCTTCCTGCCTGAGTAAACAAATTCTATATCACCTAATTTCATGCTTCCTACCCCTGGGATATGAGTTTCTGAAACTCCTAATAAATCCAGTTCGAATCGTCTGAATTCGTCAGTCAAAATGTCGATACGATAGTCATTTTTTAATGTCGTAACATTCCAAGTTCCAATTTTCATGTTCTTTAAATCATTGAAATTTTTTTCGCCTCAGGAAAAGCAATGATCCCGGATACCAGTGCAGGACGGGGATCACATATCTTCTCAAGTCTACACCGAAGTGCTTAAGCCGGCTTAGAACCGGACAGCAAGAAGTCCCTGGGACCTCCATGAATGGAGGCTTTGTGCAATCCTGGGCCCATCTTGGTCACAACATGGTTTTCAGCACTTGGCGATGCTCTTCTATCAACAAGAGTCGAAGTCCTGCACAGACAATCTCAAGCCTATTACCTCCGACTCATTATATATTCATGCCTACAAATATTATGCTACTACGGGGAGGCAACCCGTAATAGATAAATTATCTAGGAAGAGGTTTTTCAGCCCAAAGACGCCCATCAAAACATACCAATCCCAGAAGAATTGTCCATTAGTCAGAATCCCGTGCAAATGCTGTGTCGTTTACTAGGCTATAATTTCCTCGAGGGGCGCCACTCCTCAAGTGGGAATAGAGTTGACCGCAAGGTCCCCAGTCTTGCAGGTACCCCGAAAAGGTCGAGGCAGCCCTTTGCAGAGGCCGTTGTCCATAGATCTGGATCTTACGCCCTGCCACAGTTGTCCTCCTATAGAGGATCCTCCCGCGATGGTGTTCTGCATCACCATGCAATTTAACCCATTGCTGGGAGATATATATATATATATTATATATATATATATTATATTATTATATATATTATAATATATATATTAGTTATATATATTTATATATTATAATATTATATTTATATATATATATTAATTATATTATATATATATTATAATATATATATTATATAATATATATATATATATATATAATGTTACATTTCTACTTACTTTTAATTTCTGTCAGCTGGCTCCTTTTTCCTCAATAAAAATTTTCAAACTGAGGAGATTCACCTAATCTCTTTGGGTGGTTGGCTTTTGTTTTGATTCCAATAGATTCCCAATCATCACAAATCCAAGTGTCATTATAGCTTCATTTTTAGTTGGTAAGATTTTATATACAGAAAGCTGATTTTGTCGACCTTTATATGCCGGAAGTGAAGTGTCTGTTTATGAAAATAGGTGACTGCTTGTCTGTCTCTGAGACACACAAGCAAAATTGTAAATTGTAAAACAGACAAGCAAAAATTGCAAATTGTCACATGTTTACGATAATTTTTTCCCCTGAATTCATGGAAAATAAAAAAAAGTTTTGTTTAATATAAATCATGACTTTTTACTAGTTTTTACTAGATTTCGGGAAATTTACTAGATCCTCTAAATTTACTAGATTTTTTTTTTACTAGATCTAGTAAAATCCTACTAACGGTGGCAACCCTGCTTGCTCCGCTCCCTTCACCCGTTGGTCCGGTATTGCAATACCTCCGGGATTGGTGCACCCCTCACGAGGCGAAATCAAAGTTCAGGAACTCTAAACACTGGCGTCTTATACGCTCCCTTATACATTATAGAAACCATACCTGTAGATTCCTAGGCGTTGAATATATTGAAAATATTATTTTTTTTTTTTGATCTGAAAAAAGCTGCTTATAATTTACAAAATTTAATGGTGAAAAAGCCAATGACGACTTGCCATAATTAAATTACAATCCCCAACCTGGATTGAAGTCCCCATGCATCTTTTTCGAAAATAGTATGCAATTATTAAATGCTGAAATTTAAATTGAACCAAGATTCGAACAGAATTGCTGAAGTGATTATTTTTGGCCTCAGAGGGCTTGGTTCTGTGGTGAGTTGTTAGTAGTAGTAGTAATGATTAAAGCCCCCTTTGGTTGTTAACGAGAAGAACGGCCACGGGGTTCTCAGAAATAAAAGTTTCGGCTTTTCAGTCATATTGATAATAGAGTGAGAAACCCCTGATTTTCTTTTCTCAAATAGGTAAACTTGCATTCAAAGTATTAAGACGTTTGCATATGAAAATGAAATGGGGCATTTCTATTTTCAAAAATAATTTAGGGACTTGATTCATTAATGTGAAAAAGTTTTGTAAACCTGCATCTGGCTAATAAATTGGTGCTTCTGAGTGGCATTCAAAGCAACGGGATTTATGTCGAAATATATTAATAAAATGTTCTAACTAATTACACTTAACCGGCTAAAAAGCTGCCTCAATCAAGAAGAAGGCCCTCCCAGGGTGAGGGCTTTACATTGCAGTTCGGATTGGCTGACCTGTGTGATCATCCAAATGGGGGTTACTTAACAGCGTAATTTTTAGTAGTGGGGGACTGCGTTCGCCAGGATCCCTGTCCACACTCTGTAAAGTTCTGTCCTTTGGGCTTCTTTTGTATGTCACGTAATTATCAGTTGTAAGGAAAAGCACACAATTTGATATTGTTAAGCCAATAATGGGACATGTAAAATTGATCATTGGGCCCTTTTGAAAAAATTAATTTCTTGATAAACTTGCATGTTTGAAATATTATAGAAGAATTGTGCCTAAAATCCCATGCATATTAGAGAGTTGGGCGTATACTCTATAGATTCCTAATGTATTTTGTTTTTGAAAATACTCTGTAATTATTAAATACTGATTTTTGAATTGAACTAGGAATCGAGTCAAGTTGCTGAAATTTAGATGAAGTCAGAAAGGCTAGTCTTAAAAAACTGAAATGCCCTTGGTCCCCCCACATTTCATCGAGTCAATTGTGTTGGCAACATGCCAAACTAAAAATTCCTTCACTACCGCCAAGCTTCTTGGAATATTTAAATAGGGAGGCCTTTGGAGACAGCCATTGATCGACCACTGAGTTACATTACAATTATTTATATTTGAATTTTTCTCCCCCTACCCATCAATCGAAAGCATTATAGTACAACTTTTGTTAAGAAACTGGGTACTCTTGCATTATGCGGGCCTTTCTGAAAAGTCAAGTTTGGTTAATGCTAATGAAATAAAATAAAATAGGATGAATATATAATAGTTTAGAAACAAATTTGGGCTATATATTTGCACACTATGGGGGGGGGGGTAAATCATACCATATATTAAATACGTCACATAGCCTAACCTAGGTATCTCCCCCCCCCCTAACCCCCAAAAAACACAGTATAATATATTATACGCAACGAAAACCACAGTATCAATGCCTAGTCTATAGCGGGTAACATGTCGAAAACGGGTTTTATCATTGCCTACTCTATAGTAGTTAACCCGAGAGGCCTGCATAATGCAAGAGTACCAGAAATTGTTGCAAAATTTGTCAAACATGTAAATAGAAAGCCAAAATTTGAATTCTTATAGAGAGAAACGGAAAAGATCTAAAATATTCTTTTCTTAACCAATGAAAAAGAATATGTGAAATAAAAACTGTCAGAAATTGTTATTTTATAAATGACAGAAATCTTGACAATCTCGTGACGATTTCAACGTAGTACCCTTACCCGTTCTTGAGGAATCGCCCTTTGTACAAAACTGAAAGCATGAAGTGTCTCTTGTTTATTTTAAAATCCCCCACCCCAAAAAAAATACCCTGATGTTTGATATTAACTTCTAATCTTAATTTTTAATTTTTATATTAAAATTGTGTTTAATATTATATGTTGGCAAAGCCACGAACATCTTGACGTAGAAAAAACATCTTCAAAAAACATAAGATTGCATCGATTTGCAACATTACCAACAAATTTTATTTTCAAGGATTTTATCTTTGTTGTAAAAAAAAAAAAAAAAAAAAAAAAAAAAAAAAAAAAAAAAAAAAAAAAAAAAAAATTCAAGTCTCCGTACGATTTCTCCGGCATTGTTTTCACCTGTACGCATAAGCAACTGCGCTAGGAGGCGCTGAATTAAATTGTGCATTATATGGTAATTAGTAATCTACATTAACCTTGTTGATTTTAAAGTTTTATGTACCAAAGGAGTTGCAACATTTAGGTGATTATTTTTGCTTACTGTTCGTCACGGTTTAACACTATCCTACGAAATTTGTTGAATACAAGCAATGATTTGGGACAATCCAAATAAAAAAGGATTGTCCCAAATATAGGGGAAACGTAACAAGGGAAAGATAGGACACGGTACAGTACCTATATAAATTGGTGCCTTTGTTAAGAAATACTATTAAAAAAGTGCTACTTAGTTACATCACGTGCCAAATAATGGTATTTATTTAATAAAGATTTCTGTCGTTTATAAAATAACAACTTCTGACAGTTTTTATTTCACATATTCTTTTTCATTGGTTAAGAAAAGAATATTTTAGATCTTTTCCGTTTCTCTCTATAAGAATTCAAATTTTGGCTTTCTATTTACATGTTTGACAAATTTTGCAACAACTTCTGGTACTCTTGCATTATGCAGGCCTCTCGGGTTAGCTACTATAGAGTAGGCAATGATAAAACCCGTTTTCGACATGTTACCCGCTATAGACTAGGCAATGATAGCGTGGTTTTCGTTGCGTATACTATATTATACTGTGGTTTTTTGGGGTTTAGGGGGGGGGAGATACCTAGGTTAGGTTAGGTGACGTATTTAATATATGGAATGATTTACCCACCCACCCACCCCCCCCCCCCCCCCGACCTAGTGTGCAAATATATAGCCCAAATTTGTTTCTAAACTATTATATATTCATCCTATTTTATTTCTATTTTATTTTAACCAAACTTATCTTTTCAGAAAGGCCCACATAATGCAAGAGCACCCAATTTTTTAACAAAAGTTGTACTATAATGCTTTCGATTGATGGGTAGGGGGAGAAATATTCAAATATAAATAAGTTGAAAATCTGTATAATCTTTCGGTTTCTATAGGGTTGAAGAGATTCCAGCCCTTATCATGTTACAACCTTGAGTATAGACAAATAGTACGCAACTATTACCCTCCACATACCCTGAAAGTTTCAACTTAACTTCCTTAACTTTTCCGTAAATATCACATATACACCCTTTTGACAACCTTGGATGCAAATAGTGAATTTTGATTTAGTTCAATTTCCAACGTAAAAGCCATTTACGCTGATATGTCCTACTTGACAATAATGCAAGTTATGTTGTGATGTTATTAAATTTGCTCAGAAACATAAACACAAAAACTGGATTCAAAATGAGCCGAGCAAATATTACAAGGAAAATGTCCCCTCTTCCCCAACGACACCACTGGTGACGATCAATGGTCTCAATTCACGCAAATTATAGAGGCTAAGTAATATCTTGTCCCCCCCCCCCAATATTTTTGTCTGATACGTTAAAACGAAACGCAATTCATTTAAAAAAAATTTCTATGAGTATTTTTAACGATTTTATACCCTCCTTCTCCAAAAAGAAATTCGGGGAACGGCCCTAGGGATGGGGAGACTATTCTTTATAATCCAGGGAGGGAAAGTTCGTTGTTTTTCCAATTTCTTTAACAAAATACAAAAAAAAACAAGCCCCTTTTCAATAATAATCAAAAAAAAAATTTCTTGAATCTGGAAGGCGGAATGAGAAAAAAATATTGCATAAAAATACACCCCCCCCCCCAGTGAAGCTACTGGTATTCACTCATGCTACTTGGTAATAATACAACCTATATTGTGACATTATTAAATTAGCTCCAAAGATGGACACAAAAGCTGAATTTTTAATCACCCGAGCAAAATACACAGAAACAATACAGTAAGACTTCATCAGGTAAATGATTACTTACTTTATTTTTATTTGTATTTATCCTTTTTGTTTGTCATTTACTAGATTAATTTTATAATTCCATCTTGTTACTAACAATGTAGCCAGAACACTGAATTGAAAAATAGATGGCCTTCAAATATAATTCCAGTTTTATAGTAGAATTTGAGTATAAACTTACTAAAGAACCCTAAGCTTTGAATTAGAAAAGCAATAAAAAATGAAACAAAGTCCTATAAGATGGACTCGAGCTTGAAAGACTTAGTAGAAACAAAGTAGTACGAGGGAAGCTGCATTCTAAGATGGTAGTATCTTTTGATTTTTCAAGTGCAGAAGATCAATGTATTATGGAGTAATATTCTGTATGGACTTGTGCTAGTTTTGTTCAGATTTCTTGAGCCATGCTTTGCCCTTTACTTTTTAGCCTAAATAAATTACGGGGTACTGGTGCATTATGCAGGCATCGCTATATATTATATCAAAGAAACCAGTCACAAAACCCGTCAAACTGCTATTTCATTAGCAGACAACGGGTGATTTGCTAGATAAATTGATGCCAAAGCGTGATTTCTCAATATTTAAACGATTGTTTTTTTGGGGTTTAGGAGGGAGAAAGGTACCTAGGTTAGGTTAAGTATTTAATGTATGCTATGCTTAACCCCCCACCCTCCCTATTGAGCAAATTTATAGCCCAAATTTGTTTCTAAACTATTATATATTCATCCAATTTTATTTCATTTCCTTTATCCTATTTCATTTTAGAAAAACCTCCTAAACTGGAATGGAAATACTGTTACTAGACAAAGGAGGAATGAGGGTCCTAAGAGAATGGGTACTCAAGAGCAACTAGGACTTGGTTCGTTATTGCACCGAGCCAAGAGTGCCTTGGAGCATTCCTTACCCGCTTAAAATTAGCTTCCCCGAATGTAATCTGTAAAAGATAACAATAAATACTTATCCGGTAACTTGTCAAATGAAAAGCTGCATGCAACTAAGCGAATAACAACACTAATCATATCTACTTCACTATAAACATAGCTTATTTAGAAACCCCTGGAAGGTGTGCCACATTTCACAATTACTGTCCCTTTTTGCTATCTGCCCATAATTTCACAATTTGTTTTTCATTTTTGAAAAGATTGAATTTTTGTTCATGTATGACTTCAGTTATCTTCCATTCTCTATGGTTACTTGTCTGACCACTAATCAAGACCGTTTCCTCAAGTAGTAGTCCTACTGACCTCTCATGTCATTTACGTCCAGGGTTGCCACCGTCAGTAGGATTTTACTAGATCTAGTAAAAAAAAAATC
>CM051275.1:7453149-7765649 GCA_027921565.1 Artemia sinica
AGATCTTTTTGAGGTGACGACCACGACCTAATATTCAGCAGGGTTGTCAACTTTTTGGTCTATAAATTTGTCACCTGAATAACCAAAAATTTGTTATTTCTATTCAAAATGAGTCCATCTTAAAATCACGAAAACTAGAGGTAATTTTTGTACCAGTTGTATTATTGAACATAAAATACTCTTTAAACCTCTTTCAAAGCCGCAAGTCAACATAAAATACAATGAAAATAAAAAACTTCCATAGAAGAAAACTTCTTCAAAATGACTTAGCGTGAAAGCACGAAACTCATATAAACATGCAAATCCCTTACTTTGGGGAAAATCCTTTATTTAAGACATTTCTGTCAAAACTTGGATGCTGAAAAAAAACCACAGCTTTAGTCAAAAGTGACATTTTTTACCAAAATATATATCCAGTTGGGAGATGTTTCGTTTAAAGTAATAAATTTACAAATGTGTCCCTTTTTTGCCCTGTTATATCCCAAATTTCCATAATGGATCCGGTCCATTAGATTTAAAATGTGTCAAGTGGGCAACTCTGTACAAAAGAGATATCTTGGTGTACATACAATCCATACCATCATCTGTGTTCAAGCTTTGTAAAGAGCTAACAGTCAATTACACTGGAGAACTTCTTAATGTTTCCACAATTAGTCAAGGTGTTGTCATAAGTGACAGTGACTATTTTGAAATTATAGTTCACAAGGATTCGTTTTTGAGAAAAAAAGTTCCTAGTCAAAGTGATATGAATGTGCCAATTGTAAATAATATGACAATTTTAGTTGTGACTTTTAGCTCAAAAATGTCATGGATGGATCATGTAAATAATTGTACTAAGAGGGCAAATATAGCGTTTCGTAATCTAATCACAATTTGGCGATTCGGTTTTAGTCATTTTTCATTGTTGAATTTTTATAAACTGTGCATTCGGAGTATTTTAGAGTATGCTTGCCCTGTGTGGCGTCCGGGGCTAAGTAAAGAGTAAAGAAATAACCTTGAGAATGTACAGGAACGAGCTACCCGTGTGATATTAGGTCCGGAATTCACGAATTATGATGAAAGCCTCAAAATCCTAGGACTAGATGGACTTGATGCCAGGCATCAGAATAAACTCAAGCCTTGTAAGCCCGTGGCTACCAACCGATACAGATTGTCTTTTCGACAGTATTTTGTGTCTCATTTTAATAAATAAGTGACAAGGAAGAGTGATTATTTAAATTATATTGTGTCTCATTTAATTCTTGTTATTTGACCTAATAAATTCGTATCGTATCGTAAAATAACAGAAGAGGGCTCATTTGAATAGTAATTAAAAGTTCAATTGCTTTTTAAGTGACCAATAAGGCTGGAGGGCAACTAGACTCCTTCCAAGTCCCTTTTATTCAAAATCGTCAAATCAAAATTTTCAGATAGTAATTTTTTGGCCTAGTTAAAAAGCCGAATAACCATGCCCTTGGAGATATCATGACTCTTCATAGCCCCTGGGAAAGGCCTTTAAGCTATAATATTTGCCCATTGTTTACGTATAGTATTTGTTATTGGGAAGTAAGCATACATTTTTCGGGTGTGGAAGGGAGAAAATTTTCATTCGATAATACATTTGTGGGGAGGTAGGATTTTTCATGGAGGTATTGCCATATTTCCTAGCATTATTTAAAAAAAAGATCAGAAATTAAATAATTAATGCATTTTTTTCAAGTGAAAGTAAGGAGCAACATTAAATTTTAAAGCGAACAGAAATAATTACGTATTCGAGGGGAGTTGCTCTTCCTCAATACTTTACTTATGGAGTTTACTCGTTCTTTACGCTAAAGTTTGAATTCTGTCCAAATTCTTTAAGCACGAATCCTGAAACATTATTTTCGTTTAATGAGAACAATAATCAGGTTTTTAAAGGTAATAAGAAACCTTTAGTGTAAAGAGCGAGAGGTTGAGAGAGAGCAACGCTGCTCATGTGCATAATAGTTTTTGTTTATTTTAAGTTTTAATATTACTCCTTACTTTCTGTTGAAATTTTTTTTTTTATTTAGCAGAAAAAAGAACGAATTGCAGCATATTGAGCTCTGGTGCACAATAAGTAAAAAATTAATTTAATAGGTTTTAATAAGCACTACTGAGTAAAATTCCATAAGTTTATTGGGACGGTAAACTGTATACATATTTTTATTTTCAAGGAATGTGATGAAGATATGGGGTGGGGTGCCCACATATGAGAAATGGGCAGCCACAGATCAAGGCTAATTATATTTTGGTCCTCGACTCCGAAGAAGGTAAGCCTAAAAATATATAACAAACACTATTTTTTGGGTTTCAAGTGAATTCTCTTTCTAGCCCAAAAGTAGCCAGGTTTGAAACATTGTAGCCGTAAATCCCTCTTCGCCAGCTTTTGGAACCCCCATTGTGGGTTTTATTCACTTGTCCCGCGAAGCTGGAAATTTAATAGCCCGAACTAAGGGTTTTTTGGTCTAGCATATCTCCTTCTAAAGAGCCACAATTCTTGACCTTTACCTTCCATTTTTCAAATATGATAACCTTATACTGAATTACAACAATTCAACCCTAAGGTTGAAAAACCTCACCTTGAAGGACCAGTGAGATCGAGACATTCCTTTACCAACCTGATTGGTTTTGCTTTAGAAGACGCAAGCAAACAGGTCTGGCTACACTTCTAAAAACGATTTGCCATGGTTCGCTATTTTGGGAGGTATTTGCCATTCATTTCCTCTGTTTTCAGCCACTGCACGCAATGTCTTGGATCCCAAAATCGTTCAGTTTGCCCATGATGTTTACATTTTTGTTGCATACAGCCCCAAAAGAGTTCTAGAAATCCGATAAGGGCACTTTATTCACTATCCTTCTTGAGAATAAAGCGTGAACGAGCGGGTCGCGGGTAGTGAACGAGTTAAACTTAGAATTCCAGCAAAAGTATTAGAATTCACTTGATTTTTAAGATAATGTTGGAAACTCAATAGTAAATTATGCAGGTTTTTGTCAAAAAAGGAGCCGTGAACAAAAATGACCCCTTTAAGAATGATGTATGGTCTCCCAACAATTTCAGATCTTGTAAAAACGCTTACTTTGAGCTAAGGCTTCATGCGCTCTGTGATGAAATGAGTGGAAAGACTGATTTCAATCGGAAGTTGACATCAGCCAAACATAAGCAGGTCATGTTTTTTTTTATCAGATTGTGCGTAGAAATCAGCAGAAGGGTCTATTCTGGTGACGAGCTTTTGGTTCAGTTGCAGCGCGTCGATCCTAAGGTAGCGGTGAGTGACGGTATTCAGAGGTTGGTGGAACTTTGAGTTATCCTCAATTCACTTCGCGATTTGAAAAAAAAACTAGGAGCATTTTGGTGCTAGCTTGGCAAGCACACTGATGCTGGTCACAACCCCGCGGTTAGTACACATCCAAGCTTTCTGCAGATTTTCATGTCTCTGTGACATCCCTCTGAAGCAGTAGACAAACCATTTTCACTTCTGAGGTTGACAAAAACACCACTAAGAAACACGTGAGATCCTGTGTTCAGCCATCATGAGACTGAATCATTATGTCCCGGCCCAACACGCGTTGAGTAGCATTTCTAGCCTTTCTTGTGCTCGGGGCAAAATTTAGATTAGCCCCCTCCCGTCTCAAAAAATTGTAACGTCAAATATTGGCAAAACGGTCATTTATAAAAACAAATCCATTTATTTAAATCAGATTTTTCTTACTTTTACTTCTGCATAATTATTAATTATCTCATACCAATTTATTTTATCTAATTCTTCCTGTTCCATGTTCATTAACTCTAAACCCTTTAGTCGCTGCTAGACCCTAGTCAATATGTGGTACGTTAATCAAACAGTTCGTGGTAACGAACTGTAAGTAAGGAGTGACCCGGCTCAATAGTAAGTGAAACTCTAAAAACGAATTTTGATACCAGTGGATACATCAAAAGAATTGGATCTTTATGCTGATTTCAAATATATAGGTTTCATCAAGTTTAGTCGTACCCATCAAAAGTTACAAGCCTGAAAATATTTGCCTTATTTTCAAAAAAAGGGGGAAATACCCCCTAAAAGCGATAGAATCTTAATGAAAATCAAACCACAAGATTCAGCGTAACAGAAAACCCTACTGTACATGTTTCAAGCTCCTATCTGCAAAAATGTGGAATTTGTATTTTTTGCCAGAAGAAAGATCACGGATGCATGTTTATTTTAATTTTTTTCAGCGGTGATCTTATCGATCCAGTAGTCCTATAATATCGTGAGAGGGCTCATTTGAACAGAAATCAAAAGTTATATTAACTTTTTCAAGTGACTAAAATAATTGAAGGGCAACTTGGCCCCCTCCCGCGCTAATTTTTTTCCCGAAGTCACCCAATCAAAATTTTGAGATAGCCACTTTGTTCACGATAGTCGAAAATATAATAAATATTTCTTTGAGGATGACTTAATCCCCCAAAGTTCCCGGGGGAAGGGCTGCAAGTTATAAACTTTGCCCATTATTTACATATAGTATTGGTTATTGGGAAGTATACAGACGTTTTCAGGGGATATTTTTTCTGATGGGAGGGGGGTAGAAGAAGGAGGATCTTTCCAAGGAGGATGTTTTCTTTCGGGAAGGGACATTTCTAAGAAGGGGGCACCGTTTTTCCCAGCATTATTTAAAAAGGGTCAGAAATTAGCTTTTTTCAACTGAAAGTAAGGAGCAACATTAAATCTTAAAAGGAACAGAAATTGTTACGTATATGAGGGGGTTTGCCCCCTTGTCAATACCTCGCCCTTTACGCTAAAGTTTTTTTAGTACTTTCAAAAGAGCTATCTAGTCTGATTAAACAGCCTTGGTGATTCAGGGATTTGTGATTCGGAGAAAATTCGAACTTTGGCGTAAAGAGCAAGGTATGGACTAAGGGGTTAACCCCCTCATATACGTAATAATTTCAGTTAGTTTCAAGTTTTAATGTTGCTCCTTACTTTCAGTTGAAAAAACTTGTTTTTTTGTTTAATAATAACTTAAGTTAGTAAACAACCATTCATTAATGGCCACCGACACCGCGATCGCTAACAATATTTGATAGATATCTTACATTTGTGGAGACCACTTCATATCCGTATGCACAATTAATTGCCACAAAATCAATTAATTTTGATCTAGTCACTTTTTTTCAAGGAAAAGTGATAAAGAAATGGAAAAAAATAAAAATTTCGGATTCAATTTGCCTACACTTGCTGCCAACTGCGCACTTGAATCTACTTTAATAGAAATTAAATTTCAAAAGTTAAAAAACAATTCTAACCTTTATAATTTTTATATGAAATTTTGCACCTCTACAGTATCTGCGTCCGGGGCAAGTACCCCCTCCCCCCCCCCCAAAAAAAAAAAAACGAAACCACCTCTGCACGGGTTGAATATCCATCATTCGCTGATTAGGCGTGCTCAGTGCTGGAGATGACATAAAAGGGGACCAAAAAAGAAATCCTTTGATTAAGCTGTGGTGAATTTTAAAGTTTTTTGTTTCGAGTCTTAACTCGTTCGGTGTTTTGACTATTCTACGCTTGTTGTTCTTATAAAAACCATTCTTATTGTACCTTGGCACCGAGTAACAACTACAAAGAATTCCCCATTATCTCTAAGATAAACCGAACGAGTTGCCAGGTTTTCGTCAGAACGTATAGCCCAAATCGGAGCAATTATTAGCCAAAAACTAGCCCAAAAATAGCAATCGCTATTATAATCTAATTGCGCCATATTATGAGTAAATCGAGGAAAAATAAAATTAGCATATCAAATAACCTAAACATAAGTGTAGGTCAAAAGCCAAATAAGAGCCCTGTGAACAAACGAAAATTACCATCCTCCACGTAAGCCGTCGTAAAAGTGACTAGTGCTTTACTGAAAGCAAAAAATATATAAAAGCAAAAAGGCGAATTGTCCTTTACCCACTCAGTTAATTGCACGCAAACCTAATTGTAGCTTGCACCATTTTTGTGCTACAAAAATAAAAATTCCAGAAACAGATCAACAGCAAACAACATCCCCAAGGAAACTGTTTAGAGCTCCACTACAGCTTTAAATCTTGATTTAAAAGCTTTTAAGGAATTTGGAAAACTGTCCTCAAAACAATTTTTTGTAATTAATAGAACCCTACTGTAGAGGTTTCAAGCTCCTATCTGCAAAAATGTTGAATTTTGTATTTTTTGCCAGAAGAAAGATCACGGATGCGTGTTTTTTTTTGCAGGGGTGATTGTATCAACCCAGTGGTTCTAAATTAACAGAAGAGGGTTCATCATTCGAATGGAAATTAAAAGTTCTATTGCCTTTTAAGTGACCAAAAAGGCTGGAGGGCAACTAGATCCCTTCCATGCCCACTTTTTTTCAAAATCGTCAAATCAAAATTTTCAGATAGCCATTTTTTCGGCATAGTTAGAAGGCCGAGTAACCATGCCCTTGGAGATACCATGACTCTTCAGAGCCCCTGGGGAGAGGCCTATAAGCTATAATATTTTCCAACTGTTTACGTATAGTATTTGTTATTGGGAAGTAAGCATACTGGGAAGTGGATTTTTCCATGGAGGTAAGGCCTGATTTCCTAGAATTATTTTTTTTTTAAAAAAAAGATCAGAAATTAAATAAAAAATGCAACTTTTTCAAGTGAAAGTAATGAGCAACATTAAATTTTAAAGCGAACAGAAATTATTACGTATTCTAGGGGAGTTGCTCTTCCTCAAAATTTTACGTATTGAGTTACTCGCTCTTTACGCTAGAGTTTGAATTCTGTCCAAATTTTTAAGAACGATTCCTGAAACATTATGTTCGTTTAATGAGAACAATAAGAAGGTCTTTAATGGTAATAAGAAAACTTTAGCGTAAAGAGTGAGAGATTGAGAGAGAGCAACTCCGCTCATATACGTAATAATTTTTGTTTATTTTAAGTTTTAATGTTACTCCTTACTTTCCGTTGAAAAACTTGTTTTTTTTTTATTTAGCACAGAAAAGAACGAATTGCAGCATATTGAGCTCTGTTGCACATTAAGCAAATAATAAATTTAACAGGTTTTAATAAGCACTACTGAGTAAAATCCATAACTTTATTGGGACGGTAAACTGTGCACATATTGTAAAGGAATGGTGATGAAGATGTGGGGGGGGGGTACCCATATATTAGAAAGGGGCAGTCATAGATCAAGGCTAATTACATTGTGGTCCAAGACTCCGAAGAAGGTAAGCCTAAAAAAATATAACAAATATTTTTTCGTTTCAAGTAAATTCTCTTTCTAGCCCAAAAATAGCCAGATTTGAAATATTTTAGCCCTAAATTCCGCTTCACCAGCTTTTAGAACGCCCATCGTGGGTTTAATTCACTTGTCCCGCAAAGCTGGAAATTTTACAGCCCGGTTGGCGAATTACTGATCGACTTGGCAACAGAGCTTCCCGCACTTCAATAAATATTCAGCGAATTGTATGTTGATTGACCAAGATGGTAATACCCACCTACAGTTTAATCAACATTTCAAAGATTGCAAATGATACATATTTGTGATAGCAAACTTTGTGAAATTCTTCAGCAAAGTATATAGTAATTTAATTCATAATTCTATACGCAATAACAATTGTCTGATAGCATTTTGATGCAAATACTTTTCCATTTTTATTATTGAATTTTGTAATGTTAGATTGCGTATAATCTTTTTTGAATGTTAAAAATATAAATCTGAAAGCAATTATCAAATTAGCAGTGGTTTTGCAAATTTAATGCTCTAAAACTTAAACAAAGGAAAAGTTACCGACCGTCTGTTTTACATTAGCCAATGCCATTAGGAAAACAGTCGAAATTAAAAAATTCCCTTATAAGCTAGAGTATATGTGCTAGTATTGATTAGGCAAGTACACAAAAATTTATTTCAAGCTTTAGGTTTTCTTTTGAGCAGGGGCGTAGCTCCATCATTTTTATTGAGGGGGCAAAAAAGTTCCACATCCAGAGAGTCAAGGGGCATGGGCTATATAAAAGCTTTTTTCAAAATTTTTGGTGGGGCAACTGTACCCCCCCCCCCCTCTCGCCACCCCCAAATGACGCCATTGCTTTTGAGGGAGGTGAGGGGGACATGGTAAATTACAAAACGTGCTAAACAGTCTAACTCTATGAATAACACGAATATTACAGTGGAAAGATACACAATTTAAGATCTTTGTGAGGTGAAGACCACGACCGAATATTCAGCAGGGTTGTCAACTTATTGGTCTATAAATGTGTCACCTGAATAACCAAAAATTTGTTATTCCTAGCGAAAATGAGTCCCTCTTAAAATCACGAAAACTAGAGGTAATTTTTTTACCAGTTGTATTATTGAGCATAAAATACTTTTTAAACCTCTTTCAAAGCGGCAAGTCAAAATAAAATACAATGAAAATAAAAAAGTTCCATAGAAGAAAACTTCTTCAGAATGACTTAGCGTAAAAGCACGAAACTCATATAAACATGCAAATCCCTTACTTTGGGGAAAATCCTTTATTTAAGACATTTCTGTCAAAACTTGGATGCTAAAAAAAAAAACCACAGCTGTAGTGAAAAGTGACATTTTTTACCAAAATATATATCCAGTTGGGAGATGTTTCGTTTAAAGTAATAAATTTACTAATGTGTCCCTTTTTTGCCCTGTTATATCCCAAATTCTCATAATGGATCTTTTTTTTGCACTTTTACGTCATTGTGTCTCGCCATATGAGAATGTGTTCATTAGATATAAAATGTGTCAAGTTGGCAACCCTGAATAATATCCAAAGTTTAAAATTATCATCAATAATTAAATGAAACCCTAAAACGAATAGAAATTCTAGAAAATAACCTAATGAAACGCAAAACTAGCAGAAACTAAGATGAATGGGGCTATCATCCCCCATGCTTTCTAAAGACCAGCAAATTATTTACATTTTACTGAAAGCAATCATTACTTTGAGCTATATAAATATATATGTTGATGTTCCTTAATAACTTTGGATTTGTAGAAGTTAAAAAAAGAAAACATTTAAAATATAATTTGTTTTCAGTAAAGTGCAAAATATGTGTGGTCTTTAGAATGCATGGAGGAAGTCCGCCCTACTCATCTTAGGCTCTACTCCTTTTGAGTTTGATTGGGTTATTTGTAGCAATTTCTCTTGCTCCTCTTGGGTTTTATCTATTTATTGATGGTAATTTGTGGTAGTTTTATGCTTTAAAATTACTTGACTTTATTTTTGATCATTTTTGGTTTCATGTAGGTCTTCACTTTTCTTCTAAAAACTTATGTTGTGGATTTTTTTTCTTTTAATTAATTTTGTTTGTTTTTGATTGACATTATATAAGAAAATAATTTTTTTTTTAACTGAAAGTAAGGAGGAACATTGAAACTTAAAAAGAACAGAAATTATTCCTTATATGAAGGGATTTTCATCCTTGCTATTAAAAATACTTACTATTTAAATGTTGGAGACTGGCTTAGCCTACTATGTAATCGTTGGAGAAATTATTTCAGCAATTTTTATTAATATACGCCCTTTTGAAAATCTGGACACACATAGTATCCCTCAATTTAATTTTACGCCCCAAGTTTCCTGGAACAGCAAAATTTAATACCATGTTCAGTAAGGATTCTAGCCTTTCTTGTGTCCGGGGCAAAATTTAGATTAGCCCCCTACTTTCTCCAAAAATTGTAACGTCAAATATTGACAAAACGGTCATTTATAAAAACAAATCCATTTATCAAAATCAGATTTTTCTTACTTTTACTTCTGCAAAATTGTTAATTCTCTCATACCAATTAATTGCATCTAATTTTTCGCGTTCTATGCTCATTAACTCTAAATCCTTTAGTCGCTGCTAGACCCTAGTCAATATGTGGTACGTTAATCAAACAGTTCGTGGTAACGAACTGTAAGTAAGGAGTGACCCGGCTCAATAGTAAGCGAAACTCTAAAAAACAAATTTTGATACCAGTAGATACATCAAAAGAATTGGATCTTTATGCTGAATTCAAATATATAAGATTCATCAAGTTTAGTCGTACCCATCAAACAATACAAGCCTAAAAATTTGTCTTATTTTCAAAAGAAGGGGAAAACACCCCCTAAAAGCAATAAAATCTTAATGAAAATCAATCCACAAAATTCAGCGTACCAGAAAACCCTACTGTAGATGTTTCAAGCTCTAATCTGCAAAACTGTGGAATTTTGCATTTTTTGCCAGAAGAAAGATTCCGGATGCGTGTTCTTTTTATATTTTTTTTTTTCAGCGGTGGTCTTATCGATCCAGTAGTCCTAGAATATTTGTGAGAGGGCTCATTCGAACAGAAATTAAAAGTTATATTGCCCTTTTCAAGTGACTAAAATAAGTGAAGGGCAACTTGGTTCCCTCCCACGCTAATAATTTTCCCGAAGTCACCCAATCAAAATTTTGAGATAGCCACTTTGTTCAGGATAGTCGAAAATCTAATAAATATGCCTTTGAGGATGACTTAAACCCCCACAGCTCCCGGGGGAAGGGGTGCAAGTTATGAACTTTGCCCATTGTTTATATATAGTTGGTTATTGGAAAGTATACAGACGTTTTCAGGGGGGATTTTTTCTGATGGGAGGGGGGTCGAAGAAGGAGGATCTTTCCATGGAGGATATTTCCTTGGGAGAATGGACATTTCTAAGAAGGGGGCGCTGTTTTTCTCAGCATTATTTAAAAAAGGATCAGAAATTAGCTTTTTTCAACTGAAAGTAAGGAGCAACATTAAAACTGAAAAGGAACAGAAATTATTACGTATATGAGGGGGCTCACCCTCTAGTCAATAATTCGCCTATTACGCTAAAGTTTTTTTGAGTACTTTCATAAGAGCTATCTAGTCTGATTAAACAGCCTTTGTGATTCAGGGATTTGTGATTCGGGCAAAATTCGAACTTTAGTGTAAAGAGCGAGGCATGGACTAAGGGGCGAACCCCCTCATATACGTAATAATTTCTGTTAGTTTCAAGTTTTAATGTTGCTCCTTACTTCCAGTTGAAAAAACTTGTTTTTTTGTTTAATAATAATTTAAGTTAGTAAACAACCATTCATTAATGGCCATATTGTTGTTCTTATAAAACCATTCATTGTTGTTCTTATAAAACCATTTTTATTGTACCTTGGCACCGAGTAACAACTGAAAAATATTTCCCATTATCTCTAAGATAAACCGAACATAAAAAAACCTTCTTGCCATGGTTGCCAGGTTTTCGTCAGAACGTAAAGCCCAAACCGGAGCAATTATTAGCCAGAAACTAGCACAAAAGTAGCGAACACTACTATAATCTAGTTGCGCCATATTATGAGTAAACCGAGGAAAAATAAAATTAATATATCAGACAGCCTACATATAAGTGTAGGTCAATAGGCAAATAAGAGCCCTGTGAACAAACGAAAATTACCATCCCTCCATGTATGCCGTAGTAAAAGTGACTAATGCTTTACTGAAAGCAAAAAATATATAAAAGCAAAAGTCAAATTGTCCTTTACCCACTCAGTTAATTGCACACATACCTTATTGTTGCTTGCACCATTTTTGTGCTAGAAAAATAAAAATTCTAGAAACAGATCAACAGCAAACAACATCCCCAAGGAAATTGTTTAGAGCTCATCTACAGCGTTAAATTCTGATTTACAAGCTTTTAAGGAATTTGGAAAACTGTGCTCAAAACAACTTTTTGTAATTAATAGAACCCCACTGTAAGACCCCTGGGCAAAGGCCTTTAAGCTATAATATTTGCCCATTGTTTACGTATATTATTTGTTATTGGGAAGTAAGCATACATTTTTCGGGTGTGGAAGGGAGCAAATTTTCATTCGAGAATATATCCGTGGCGAGGTGGCATTTTTCAATAGAGGTAATGTCAGATTTCCTAGCATTATTTTTTTAAAAAAGATCAGAAATTAAATCAAAAACGCAATTTTTTCAAGTGAAAGTAAGGAGTAATATTAAATTTTAAAGCGAACAGAAATTATTACGTGTTCGAGGGGAGTTGCTCTTCCTCAACACTTTACGTATTCAGTTTACTCGCTCTTTACACTAGAGTTTGAATTCTGTTCAAATTCTTTAAGAACGATTCCTGAAACATTATGTTCGTTTAATGAGAACGGTAAGAAGATTTTTAAAGGTAATAAGAAAACTTTAGCGTAAAGAGTGAGAGAGAGCAACTCTGCTCATATACGTAATAATTTTTGTTTATTTTAAGGTTTAATGTTACTCCTTACTTTCCGTTGAAAAACTTATTTTTTTATTTAGCACAGAAAGGAACGAATTGCAGCATATTGAGCTCTGTTGCGCAATAAGCAAATAATAAATATAATAAGTTTTAATAAACCCTACTGAGCAAAATTCCATAACTTTATTGGGACGGTAAACTGTATACATATTTTAGTTTTCAAGAAATGGTGATGAAGATATGGGGTGGGGTACTCACATATGAGAAAGGGGAAGCCACAGATCAAGGCTAATTATATTGTGGTCCAAGACTCCGAAGAAGGTAAGCCTAAAAAAATATAACAAATATTTTTTTTTGTTTCAAGCAAATTCTCTTTCTAGCCCAAAATTAGCCAGATTTGAAACATTTTAGCCCTAAATTCCGCTTTGCCAGCTTTGGAACCTCGTGGTTTTATTTCACTTTTCCCACGAAACTGGAAATTTAATGGCCTGATTGTCGAATTTCATACGGACTTGGCAACAGAGCTTCCCGCACTTCAATGAATGTTCAGCGAATTATATGTTGATTAACCAAAATGGGGATATCCACCTACGGTTTGATCAACATTTCAAAAATTATAAATGAATCATAATACTAATACAAATTGTAAGAAATTCTTCAGTATAATATATCATAATTTAATTCGCAATTCTATACCTTATAATAATTGTCTGATAACATTTTGATGTAAATACATTTCCATTTTTATTATTGAATTTTGTTAAGTATGATTGTGTATAATCTTTTTTAAATGTTAAAAATAAAAATCTGGAAGCAAATATCAAACTAGCAGTGCTTTTGCAAATTTAATGCTAAAAAACTTAAACAAATGAAAAGTTACCGACTATCTGTTTTACATTAGACAATGCCATTGGGAAAACAGTCGAAATCAAAAAATTCCCGTATAAGCTAGAGTAAATGTGCTAGCATTGATTAGGCAACTACACAGAAATTTATTTCAAGCTTTAGGTTTTCTTTTGAGCAGGGGCGTTGGTTTTCTTTTGAGCAGGGGCGTTGGTTTTCTTTTGAGCAGGGGACATTCTTCACTAGTTACCCTGACGGGCAACTAGTGAAGAATGTTAAGTTGATTTATGACATTTTAGTGTGGTATTTAACTGCCATTTATCTTTGTTTTTTGTTGTTTTTTTGCTTTTTTATTATTTCTTTAGTTCATTCTTAGTATATATTACTGAAATTACCGAAGTGTAGCGTTTTTCTTTCAGTTTCTTAGGATTAGTAAGTTTTGACTTTATCATTGAATACATTAAAACATTATATCAGAAGAATTAAAATAGACTAAAAGAATTTTCATTTTATCTTTATTCCAAGTATACAAAGCTCATTAGTTTTAGATTCATCTATCAGAATTTATTACTAAGAAGGATTTAGGATAACTTTAGAGAGAGACTTCCCGCCCCCTGCAAAAAATAAAAAAATAAACATATATAGATATGAAACTAATAGGCCAAAAATATACTAATAGATGCTGAATGTTTCGGCTTCGCGTTACCAACTCAACCATTGGGATAAGTAATATTAAAGGCGGGTTAAATCATATTTGTATTGGGTGTTTTTCACGACATTTTCGTTATGTATAAAAATGGAATTTTTATAAGAAAAAACAAAGACCGACTACCAAATGTTTTGTACCATTTATTTATCTATTTGAGTTTTTTATTCCATGGTTTAGCTATTTAGTGTTTTTTTTTCGACTGAAGAAGGTTTCAGTAGTTGAGGCCAAAATTTTAGTACATCTCTTAGCATATTTATTTTTTTAGTATAATTTGCTTTAATTAATTTGATTTTTTTTATCTATGGAGGGGGGAGTGTTTCTTCTTTTTTTTCAGTGCAATAACCAATAAATCTGTTTTTCAAAAAAAAAATACCAAAAAAAGTATTTTTTTACCAGGGGGGATGAGGGCAGAAATCTATGAGGGAGGGGGAGGAACAATTGCCAAAACTCAAATTTAATTAATTTGATGTAATTAAAATAACTTATAACTTTTTTCCACAGTTAACCGGCCTCTTGGCCCTTTGGGATTTTTTTGGATTGTAGTGTTTTGTATATTTATTGAATAAAAGAACTTGAACTTGAACTTATTATGATTTCAGTAATTTATTATATCCAATTAATATAATTTATTATGATCTAATATATTTTTTTTCCTCTCTTAATTTAATAATTTGAAATCTAATGGACGGGGTTGTTTCTTCGATTTTTTTCACTGCAATAACAAATAAATCTGTTTTTCCATAAGGATACAAACAAAGGTATTTTTTAAAACCAAGGAGGGGAGTATGAGGGCAGAAATCTATGGAGGAGGGGAAGTAATTGCCAAAACTCAGTTATTTAATTTTATCTAATTAATATAACTTATTGTGGTTTCACTAATTTATTATATCTAATTAATGTAATTTATGAGGATTTAGTTTTTTTTCCTCTCTTAATTAGAGAATTTACCCGTTATTTATATGCTTACAAATTATAATTTTATATATTAAAATGTCCATCTTATCACAAGAACTCGAATAATCTTTTGTCCTTAAAAAATACTTTCGGAATAGCAGTGGTTTCATAGGCATGGCCCTTCACCATGCCAATACTTATCCTCGCCTCCATTTCAGACTTGGAGCTTGCCTAAAAAATGTATTTTATTATAAATTACTTTAAACGTTGAACGCCTAGGTTTTTCTAACTGATAACAATTAATTACGAGTTCCAATATCATTCCAGTAGCAAACTCATCTATTAAAAAAAAAATAGGGCAAGGAGTTTTATTATATTGCCATGTGAGATTTCAGGGGCATCAATTCACAAAATTATAGGGGGAGATGTAGTTTTCAAAATCTAGGGGGACAATTTTGTTGTTTTTTCGATTTTTTCAACAAAAAAACAAAAAAGTCATTTTACAATAGAAATTAAAAAAGCGTTTTTTTAAATTTAGTAGAGTGCAAAAAATGTAGAGATCAATTGTCCATCCCGCCAATTGGCACCCCTTTTAGATATAATTGATATTTATCGTAAAAGGAATTTGAACTTTGACTGTTACCTAGCGGCATGATTAATTTACATTTTCAAAAACTTAGACGTTGCTCATAACAAACAGGATGAATGCAAGTCTTATGCCTAGGCTTCCTTGTAAAATACGCTCATATTAAGACGCTAAGGAATATTTGAACATAATAAATTATTCCGTATGTGAAAGGGGCTGTCCCCTCCTCAACCCCTTGCTCTTTACGCTAAAGTTTTTAATGTTTTAAAAAATAGACTTGTGAGAAAGAGTCAAACTCTAGCGTAAAGAGCAAAGCGTTGAGGAGAGGACATCCTCTTTCATATTCGGAATAATTTTTGCTCGTTTTAAGTTTCAATGTCGTTCCTTACTTTCAGTTAAAAAAAAAACTTGTTTTTTTTATTTACTATATTTAGAATCAGCTAAAGTGTATGAGACCTCTGATTTTAAAACTGGCTCTGTCAGCCTCCTGTCCTCTGTCAGGGTAAATTGGAAATGTAATTCTTCCTCAGAAGTCAAATACAGCATAATAAATACAATATCTAGCATTGTTCGGAAAAAATGTCACTTTTGCTAAATAAAAAATTTGACTGGCATTGATAACTTTGATAAGACAAACCAGGGGGTGACTCGAAGAAACTATGCTAGGGGTGAGATCCTCTCATTTAAACGACTCCTAGATTGTATTATAAGACTTATGAAAATGTATTACATATTAATCCTTTTTCATTTATACTAATCTACGAAAACAAACAACAAACTAAAATGGAAAACCTAATGCGTATTTGTTTATTGTGTTTTCATGCGTGTTTGTGTTTTCATGCGTATTGTGACCACTATGCCATTAGTCATAACCAATGCCATTGTTTAAGTCAATGGCACTGGTTATGTCTTTCTCATTCACCGACAAAATTAAGGAATCTAGTCGAGAATCAACCATGACATTTCTCTGCTAATTATTAACAGCATTTAGCTTGCTAAATGTTCTTTCGGCAGCAGCAACTGCAGCAGGTGTTGTTACGGCTAACTTGCAAAGACGATTAGCTTACTTAAGCTTATTCTGCCGGCTACCTTCACCTATGACTTATTTGAAGCAATTTGGGCCTTGGCAGACTGAAACAGAACTTCGAGTTCTACTTAAAGAGCAGTAGAATCTGAAGTTCTTTCTTCGTTTTAGAAACAATATTCTTGTTAGCTCAATACCTGCACCCGAAACCTATTTTTTTTAAGAAAGCTGAAGTAATGAGCAAGACGGCTGAAAGTTGACAAGGTAGGCTCTGAGATTATCTTTCGTCTCCCATTATAGTCAACTTATCAAGCATGAATATAAATTGTTGGTAATATAATTGATACATTGAGATCTTGGCTTGACTCTGAGCTCGGCTGTCAAAATAAGATGGTCCAAGTTGCCGACAATGATGTCTGATGAAATCTGCCCCTGAATCGACTTCCATTCATCTGAAAAACACTGCTGCACTGTAATTAAATCGTTGATTTCATCCTTCGATATTCTACTACTGCTTGTATGGTTCCAGCCCATGCATTCCACGTATACATGAATTACACTATGGTCTATAGCATTGTGTGATATTTGGGCCTTGCAGGGAATATTAGGCAAGCAGCAATCAAGAAGTGCATATACTTTCTGCCGATCTCCATTAAATTGACTAGACATTGCACTTACATAGCCGTAAAAACTGGAAAAATAGTTTATTTAGGGGAATTCCTCTCCTTGACAGTGTTCCTATTATACTCTCTGCCATACCCTGCTCAGTTTTGTCATTAGCCTTGCAATAGTCTTTTTGTAGGTGTCCCTTCTGAACTGAAAATGACGGCTACGACCGCAAGCTTATAAAAATGTGAAGAGTAAGGTGGCGTATCCACCGTCACAGAGTAGAATTTTCAAGATTTTGTCGAGGATATTGGGTATCAAGAGCCACCACATATCTCGTTAGAAGTTGGACAATTAGAACAAAGTTGACAATTTGTTCTTCAGTTCTCCTTAAAGTAATGACCTGTCTTGCTAGGGTCCTTTTGACGTCCAAAATATTTTCACAATTTTTTTATTTGTCTCTTCATCTTTTGCTTGATGCAAAACCCTAGTTCATGTACGTTCATCAAGTAGGAAATCCATATCACCGCTGTTATTTACGAAGTGACAAAAATCGGACAAAGCTGCTTTGCGTGACTGAGAAGAGAAATCATTTGCCAGTTTCCTTTCTTCCCCTTTACTTTGCTCTTCATTTTGTGACGTTGCCACACACCGTCTTCCGCCCAAACCCGAAGTGTAAAAATCTCTATCAATATAGTATTCTAAGAACTGGTAATTTTCATGCCATCCAAGAGGAAAATGCCCCAGTTTCATTTTTGATATTTAAGGTTTAAATGGGAATACACTCAGCTTTTGCTTGATTAGGAAAACATTAAAAAAAGTTAACCTTTGATTTTGGCTTCCTTATTCCTGAATCCTTGTGAACTAAACGTTCAAAATAGTCACTGTAACTTACGACAACACCTTGACAAATTTTGGAAACATTAAAAAGTCCTCCAGTGCAATTGACTGTTAGCTCTTTATATAGCTCAAACACAGAGGATAGTATGGATTGTATGTACACCAAGATATCTCTTGCATTATACATACAATTTTCATGGACAGCCTTAACAATGGCATTGGATCAAGCAATTACTGTACAATGTATTCTGGCTTAAAAACACATGCAAAAGTACCTTGTTGGATCTTTGATCGGAGACATCATGTCCTATATTTGGCTCATTCTCATCATTTTTACTTTTGCATGTACTTTTGATGGCGTGACACAAGAAATTACCGTAAAGAGCTGGAGGCAAACATTTGAAATAATTTCATATCTAGTTTCTGTCTGTTATAAGTTTCAACTTGATTCATTAATTTAGTCCTAGACAAAACAATAACCCCCGACTTGAATAATCTATCCCAGCTATTCAAAAGCACTCCTGTCCTGGAAAACAAATTCTGCGTACATAGTCAAATCTCGCATGTCATTCTCTAGCGTTTTATCCGTCTCAACCTCATTTTGTAATTCACTCTTCTGGCTACACTTGCTCCTGCAATTCTTAAAATTCTGATTATTTTTCTATTGTGATTGAAAATTCATGCCTTCTTTTCCACTCGTAGTCAAAGTTCAACCCAAATTCGATGTATAGAACTTCATTTCTTGCTTTTGGTTTGTTCCTACTATCCAGTCAGGCTTCACTTGAAATTTCCCAAACTAATGAGCGATGCGACAGAAATAAATCTAGTACGAGTTTAAATAGGTTTTAAGTTGAACGGCTAGGCTACCAGTCTAGTCCCTTTCACCCTGGTTTAATTTAAACGACTGTGTTAACACCCAAAATTATTAAAAATAAAAATTAAACGATAAAACAAAACGAATCTACTCTATTTACATGCACATTTTTTTTTCGTTATCTACGATTGAAGCTAAGTGGTTAACTAGTAAAATTAACTATTTCTATACTGAGAAGTTTAAAAATCCCTGAGTCTTTTCGGGTGAAGGGAAATACAACGCACACTGTCTCTGAATTAATTGAGTGCCTGGGAACTGGAAGAGGCTAAAATAAATGACATATAACTTCACAAAAAGTAGAAGCCAGATCTGAAGAACAAGACGAAAAAATATCATAAACGAGCAGAGGTAGGTTTTTAAGGTGCTAGTTGCTACTTGCCCAGTCCCTTTCAACCTGGTTTAATTTAAACAATCCTGTTTAAAAATAAGACTATAAAAAGTATAATTAAACAAAAAAATAAAATGACCATATTCTATTTATATTTAAATTCAGTTTTCGGTATCTACTACTGAATCTGAGCATTTCTTTACCGAGAAGTTTAAACATGCAAAAGTCTTTCTAAGAGAATGAAAAATACAATTTAGACTGTCTCTGAATTGAGACAGTCTCGGAAAAAAAAAGTACAAGTGCATCCAGATTTTCAAAATAGCACACATATAATGTTTGAGGAAGGGTATTAAATTTTACTTTTCCAGGAAACTTGGGGCGTAAAATTAAATAAAGGGAGACTGTGTGTGTCCAGATTTTCAAAAGGGCGTATATTAATTAAAATTGCTGCAATAATTTCTCCAACAATTAAATAGTAGGCTAAGCCAGTCTCCAACATTTAAATAGTAAGTATTTTTAATAGCAAGGGGGATAATCCCTTCATATAAGGAATAATTTCTGTTCGTTTTGAGTTTCAATGTTCCTCCTTACTTTCAATTAAAAAAAAAATATTTTCTTATATAATTGATAAATTAAACAAAAACTTACCAAGTTTGAAGTTTGATTGTAATTCTACTCCAAAGAAGGAGCGCCAGCGTAGCTGAGAGTTCAACTGAGATAGACCTTTGCAATCGCCTCGATTGACCAAAACAAAACCAGTATTTTAAAGTCATTATAATATGCTGTGGTTAAGCTCATGATGAAACGCTGAGAGTTCAACGGGAAGGGAAATTGGGAGGGCAGTTGAACTCTCAGCTACGCTGGCGCTCCTTCTTTGGAGTAGAATTACAATCAAACTTCAAACTTGGTAAGTTTTTGTTTAATTTATCAATTCTACTCCAAAAGGAGCGCCTTAGCTCCGCCTTCGAGTTCAACTGAGATTTTAAAGTTCAGCATGAGCTATACCAACACTAATGATGAATAATAGCCCTATTCATTAAAAGAGGCTGTTGTACAAAAATTCATTTATAGGAAGATATTTCAAATATAACAAATTACATTGAATATATTCAAAAGACAGATAACTGCTGACCACTTTCAATTGGTTTATTATAAAACCTTGCAAACGTTTTGGCATTTGTCCAGCCTAAATATTTTATGATTTGATCTACATCAATTCCTCTTGCTTTAAGGTGGGACGTTGAGGCAGACCGTGTGCTATGAGCACCATAAACACTGATATCTACACCTGCAAGAAATAAAACTTCTTTTATCCATCTAGAAATAGATGACTTGGACGCAGCAGTATGAGGCTTACGATATGTAAGAAAAAGTGCGTCGTTTCTATTTGGATATGATGTCATTCTAATATACCTAGCTAGGTGCGTCGCCGGACACAGGGACGACTCTTGAAAAGGTCGAAATTTAACTACTGATTTGTGTATGCCCGGTTTCGATGTTTTTAACAATACATTGATTTGAAAATCAAAACTTCCATCGTCATTATGTACCATATTACTAAGTGATAAACTGGCCAAAAACTGAACTCTTTCACAAGCTGATAAAATCAATAAAACTGCTAATTTTTGTGTTAGTGTCTTTAATTGAAGATTTTCGATATCCCAAGCTGGCAGTCTAAAGAGATCGAATACACATTTTACATCCTAAATACTTGAAATCTTGGGTAGACTAGGCCTTCTATTAAAGACACCTCTCATAAACTTCTTGGTGATGTGATTACTGCCTAACTGAAGGCTTGGCAGAATTGCCGATAAAGCACTCCTCGCAGTATTAATAGCACTGTATCCAACACCTGAGTGAAAAAGTTCCGTAAGAAATGTCAAAGTCTCCGGTAGAGTTGCCTCCAAGGCCTGGATTGTGTTTCTTCCACAAAAGTCGATCCATTTTTCAATGTAAACTTTGTACTGGCGCTTAGTTGAATCCCGCCACCCATCCATGATAATATCGACTGTGGAGGGAGAATATCTTTGGTGGTGAAGCCCTTGCCGGAGACGACGCAAGCCGCTAGGTGTAACGTCTTGGACAATGGATGGTGCAAGGTCGGTTTCTGTGGGAGTGACAAAGTAAAATTATCGTTTGGTAGAAATATTGGACTTCCTATTAAAAGCTTTAATAGTAAGGGATACCATACTTGTGTGGTCCAATTTGGAAAGATCAAAATACCAGTGGCCTGATCTGTTTCCACCTTCTGAAGGGTCCTCAGAAGTAAACTGAATGGGGGGAATGCATAAAAGAAATAATGCGTCCAATTCATTGCAAATGCATCTACCATCTACGAAAAAACATTCTGGATCTGGTTTCCAAGAAACAAATGGTTTAATCTGAAAATTTAATCTAGTCGCAAACAAATCAATATCTATTGACTGACATACCAAAAAATTCAAAATAGTAAATATTTCAGAATCCAATTTCCATTCCTTTTCATTATCAAATTTTCGTGATGCCTTATCCGCAATATTAACAACCCCAGGCACATGTTCTGCAGATATCCATCCTTTGCCCTGCAGTACTACCTGCCAGACCTTATTTGCGAAATAATTACAAAATTTAGATTTTGATCCTCCCATTTTATTTATATAAGCTACTGTGGTTATATTGTCAGAACGCAGCCGAACATGCATGCCTTTAATATCATGGGCAAAACATTTTAATCCCAGATAAACGGCCTTCGTTTCTAAGACATTGATATCAAATCTCTTCTCTTCTGAGGACCATTCACCTGTGGCCGTTTTCATGGAATATTCATCCACGAGTGCCCAACCTAGTTTCGACGCATCACTACACAAATATTTGTCAATTGATCTAGACTCAATTGCTTTAGAAGCATGATTGGCAATATCCAACCACCATTGTAGTTCCGAATTTACATCGGATGTTAAAATTATCCTTGCCGCAAAATTACCCTTCGCGCACCTTAATGCTTGAGTTTTCAACGATTCCGCTTTTCGGTAATATAAAGACCCTAATTCTACTGCTGGAAATGTTGAAACAAGAACGCCAAGAGTTTCAGCCAATTCTTGAATCGTAGTCAATTTTTGACTAAGAATTTTTGAAACCAGATGTATAACTTTTTTAATTTTTCTTTCCGGCAGGAAAATACGCATTGATCGCGAATCTAACAAAAAGCTCAGAAATTCTATTTGTTGGCTTGGAATGAGAACTGACTTTCCCGGGTGGATCACAAACCCCAGTTCTGACAGTAATTTCGCTGTTTCATATACATTATTTTGACACTCTAAATATGACCTTCCCAGAAGGAGAGAATCGTCTAAATACGTAACTGACAAATACCCTTTTCTTCGAAGAAGAGAGATAACAGGTTTCATAAGTTTCGTAAGAACCCTCGGGGCAGATGATAACCCATTCGGCATTGAAGTGAACGAATAACAAAGGTCAACTTGAAAACAAAGCCACATTTGATCTTCAAAATCAATAGGGCATGAATAATAAAAATCGACTAGGTCAATAGAGGCCATATAACAATTTTTTGTCATCAAAAGAACCGCAGAATGAACACTTTCCATTTTAAAATGGTAATATTTAATGTTTTCATTTAAATTTTTAAGATTAAGAATAAACCGGGTAGACCCATCTTTCTTTGGGACTGTAAAAACGGGAGAAATACAACGTATTTCCTTCATTCTGAAGTCGGGTACTTTAACAATAACACCTTTATGCAATAAAATATCAACTTCTTCTCTTATAGCCTCTATTTCTTCAAACGTAAAACTTTTGTTTTTTGTTTTCAAAGCTTTTAGTGGTGTTTTCTCAAATTCAATCTTATAGCCTGAGGCTACAATATTCAAAATATTCAAATCACTGGTTATTGACTGCCATTTTGAGATGTACTTACTAATTCTCCCAGCTTTAAAGTTATCAGCCAAATGTTGTGACTGCCTATTGAAATTAACAACAAAATCATAAAAATCAAGAGCGGGGTATGATAAATAGTACATACCAGCTATTTGCGATCCCTTTTCTGGAAATTCTGGAATTTCTGGAAATTGGACCTCTCTTGACGGTCCTGGCCCTGCTTTCTGCGATAATTTGGACGGGGGGCCTCGTTCTGCCATCGGCGATAACGGTAGGCCCCCCCTTGCACGTTTATTGGTTTTCCAAAAGATTTTTTCAAATCCGCCACGGATTTAGCTTTAGACGTTGTTTTGGCAATATCTTTGCAAAAAAGATACTCCGTGACTTTGACTTCAGGAGCACATAAAGCAGATGCTACAGTGGGATCTGGGCTCAATTCGAATTTCATCGCATGACGTCTTTTTAAACTTAGATCGTAATTGGTGAGGCCAAGCATGTGAACTGCATCTGTAAGGTTTTTGACAACCTTTTCTTTAATATGCTCATTTTCTTGCTCAAGAATCGCATTTGCTGCCTCTAAAACACAAAATGTTGAGTGAGCAATTGTCCGCTGCACTTGAAGTGCCTTAGCATCCCTCTGTTTAGCCTGTGATGAGAGAATAGCCCAAATTTCACTATTCACCTTCGGAGGAACAATTTTTTCGGTATTCGCAGGCCTAGGGTGGTGCTCAAATAACTCTTTTAGCTTCACTATTTCCAAAGGCTGAGAAAAAGCTCTATTTGCAACTTTGGCAAGTTTCTTATGGATCTTGGGACCCTCTTTGGTACCAGAACGTTCTTCTGAAATCTTTTTGAATAGAGCGTCATTTGACGTGTTTTCTTTTAATCTTTTACCTTTGTGTTTTTCCGGAGAAGCCTTCCGCTTTGTGTCATGGATTTTTGTGGGGCTCTGAGAGCAAGATTTTTCGTTCCTAGAACTAATTTCAGGGCTCCGAGAGCCATACCGAGCACGAGTTTGAAACTTTTGGCTCCGAGAGCCATTTGTTTGATCGCTATCACTCTCACTTGAGAGTATTCTGCGACGCGAATGAGCTTTATATTGCCTGCCACGCCTCTCATGATCATAATCTTCATCGACTAAATTGTCCAACAATCCAATCACTAACTCACTATCACTCATTATTTAATTTGGTCTGAATCAAAGCGAATGCTAATGTCAACTGGTTTTGTTTTGGTCAATCGAGGCGATTGCAAAGGTCTATCTCAGTTGAACTCGAAAGCGGAGCTAAGGCGCTCCTTTTGGAGTAGAATGTCAATCAAAAACAAACAAAATAAATTAAAAGAAAAAAATCCACAACATAAGTTTTTCAAAGAAAAGTGAAGACCTACATGAAACCAAAAATGATCAAAAATAAAGTCAAGTAATTTTCAAGCATAACACTACCACAAATTACCATCAATAAATAGATAAAACCCAAGACAAACAACAGAAATTGCAACAAATAACCCAGTCAGACTCAAAAGAAGTAGAGCCTAAGATGAGTAGGGCGGACTCCCTCCATGCATTCTAAAGACCACACATATTTTGCACTTTACTGAAAAAAAATTATATTTTAAATGTTTTCTTTTTTTAACTTCTAAAAATCTAAAGTTATTAAGGAACATATATTCATATAGCTCAAAGTAATGATTAAATCAAAAATGCAATTTTTTCAAGTGAAAGTAAGGAGCAATATTAAATTTTAAAGCGAACAGAAATTGTTACGTATTCGTAGGGGAGTTGCTCTTCCTCAACACTTTACGTATTGAGTTTACTCGTTCTTTACGCTAGAGTTTGAATTCTGTTCAAATTCTTTAAGAACAATTGCTGAAACATTATGTTCGTTTAATGAGAACAATAAGAAGGTTTTTAAAGGTAATAAGAAAACTTTAGCGTAAAGAGTGAGATATTGAGAGGGAGCAACTCTGCTCATATACGTAATAATTTTTGTTTATTTTAATGTTTAATATTACTCCTTACTTTCCGTTGAAAAACTTGTTTTTTATTTAGCATAGAAAGGAATGAACTGCAGCATATTGAGCTCTGTTGCACAATAAGCAAATAATAAATAAAATAAGTTTTAATATACCCTATTGAGCAAAATTTCATAACTTTATTGGGACGGTAAACTGTATGCATATTTTTGTTTTCAAGGAATGGTGATGAAGATATGGGGTGGGGTACTCACATATGAGAAAGGGGCAGCCACAGATCAAGGCTAATTATATTGTGGTTCAAGACTCCGAAGAAGGTAAGCCTAAAAAACTATAACAAATATTTTTTTTGTTTCAAGCAAATTCTCTTTCTAGCCCAAAAGTAGCCAGATTTGAAACATTTTAGCCCTAAATTCCGCTTCGCCAGCTTTTGGAACCCCTCGTGGTTTTATTTCACTTGTCCCACGAAGCTGGAAATTTAATGGCCTGATTGTCGAATTACATACGGACTTGGCAACAGAACTTCCCGCACTTTAATGAATGTTCAGCGAATTGTATGTTGATTAACCAAAATGGATATCCACCTACGGTTTGATCCAGCGTTGTCACTCTGATCATTTGGTTTTTACTAGTTTTGGGCGAAAAAATTTACTAGATTGCTTTCCGTTTTACTAAATGTTGCCAAAAACATGCGCGTGTCGCGGCTTTCGCCGCGACACGCGCATTGGCGTGAGAAAGCTAGTAAATACTTTTGTCATCAAAATGAAAACAAAACTAAAAAGTAGCTAGTGCGTATTTTTTTCTGCTTGTGCGACATCTTAATATGATTTGTTTTGGCCATTCGGCTTATTTGCCTTCAATTATGTAGGAAATGTTTACCTAGTTATTCATTAGGGCCAAACAGTTTCTTCCAGACTCCTAATTTTCGACAGGCTCGGCCTTACTGCATAGTTTAACCAACTTCTCTGAAAGTTTTTAGTTTCAGTATATACTTACAACTAAGCTTCACAAAAATTTCAGGTACACAAGAAAAAAGAACGACCACGAAAAATGAAATTCAAAGTAAAAACAATAATAATAAAGTCATATTCGATAGACCAAATTCGACTTTTTCAAAGCTTAACCGCCGGTCCTGCACCCTCTTCTGTTTCCCAGGGACCGGGTTCGTTCGCGTTCATCTTCCATTTTCTGCATCTATCAATCGGAGCGGGCGGAACCTCCCGCTCCAAAACACATCTTGTGTCTCTAAGGCAGAGTTGCTTGGAGTGCAAAAGAGCTCCAACTGTGTCGATATTTAATCGGTTTCGCCCAGTCGCCTTGATAATATTTAAACTGGAAAACTGCCGCTCTGCACCAGCTGAAGCCTGGGACAAAGCACAGAGGGTCAACATAAACTTGGGGAGCACTCAAAACATGGCTTTCCCGCTACCATCTTTCAGTTTGGTAAGCCTCTTCCAGAATGTAGTAGGACACTCTAAATCTGATTCTGATACTATTTTTGAAATAAATTCACTTCGGATTTGAATTTCCTCGTACTCACTATTAAGGTCTTCTAGCATCTTCATCCTCTCCCCTTCCTTTCTGCAGTCTCTAACAGCAACATGTTTAAACCTCTGTAGAAGAGGGAAAAATGACATAGTTTCGTTGCTCATAGCTTTCAGTGGATCCAGAAGTTCTAAAGATGTAAGAACAGGGTCATCCAGTCTTATCAGTACGGATCTGCTTAGCAAGTTCAATAAGATAAGCAAGGCAGGCTTTTCGAATAGCTTGCACCCAGTGACGTCAATCTTCCACTGACAGGCTTTCAAGGTGCAACTCGGTATTCATCCCAAGTCAAACATTTTTAAGCTTCAAAAAGTTTTCAGGACTTCTGACGTTCAGGGAAGTAAAGTTACCTTTGATCTTCTCAGGACAAAGGAAACACAGCAGAGTAGACAAGTAAAGCTCATGGGTACGTCTCAAAAGGCAAGAAATCCTTGTGCCGCATGACTGGAACTCAAGGTTGAACTTGTTGATCTTTGCCAGTATATACGAGAGGAAGTACAAGTAGGCGTTATTCATGCCTATATCCATCGCACTTAGCAGCTTTTTGGCTGTATCCCTTGTAGAGCTGTCCGACGATGTTAGGGACAACTTTGTCAGATACAAATGCAAGGCTGGCCACTGTTCAAGTAATCTGTTAATTCTGGCTTCAAGCGACAACCAGCGCGTGTTGCTAATCTGCAGAAGTCTGTGGTTGGCAATTTCACAAAACTCCTGGAAAACCTTCAGTTCCAACTGTCTCTTAGGGCTTGCGCTTATGAAGTTGATGAGTTCCTTCACGAAAATTTCGACTTCAGCGAGGCCGTTTTTGCGCCCCATATTGACCAACGCATTATCAAGACCAAGCCCAATCATATTTTCTAACGGAACATCAACTTTCTTAAAGTACTTTGTCAGAAGATGCTTTTGCCCACTTGCAGTTGCGTCGTCCACCTTTAGTAGTGCCAGGAATTCTTCCCTCACGGTATTCTCACTGTCTACATACTTCACAATAACAACTAGGGTGCTTTCGTCGGTGATTATTGAAAAAAAGTTCTTCTGAAGAACAGATGCTAAAGTGTTCTTGCCATTAAATCCTACAACATTTTTAATAATGCCAGTCAATTTAGTTTGCTTCATTTCAGTACGTTTGGCTGTAGCTGAATCCCCAAAAGACTTTTTCAAAACGGGAACAAAGTATAAATTTTTGTCAAAGGAATATCTTCAGCTGCAACCCATGCTGCAAGGCGTAATTCAGCAGCTGATACCATCCTATCACTGTTCTCTTTTTCTTGCCTTTGCTCGTTTCCAACTGCTCCCTCAACAGTCAGTTGTCCCAATGCTGCTTTTACGTGATTCTTCATGACAGTCAAACTTCCCGTCAGTTTTTGCTGACAGTATCTGCAATAGGCCTTTTTGCTTCCGTCTGGCGATTGAATAAGGAAAGGTTTCAACACTGAATCAGTCAACCACTCTGGTCAAAACTTCTGTGCATAGTGCATGTTCTTAGACTTGTGACCAAAAGACTTCCCACGAGTCTCTGAGTCCTCAGCCAGATCAATTGTGGCAGATGTAGATGCAATTTCATCGGATTCCTGCAAAACACTGATTTCCAAAATTGCTATTGATTCTTGAACACAGTCGAGCCCAGTTTGATAATGGTGCTGTTTATCAAGATTAGCTATCCCTATAGTGTAGGGTGCCTGATAAAAACCAGAATAGACAATAAAAAATGAGTTGTTCATATCCTGTATCTACTGGGCAGCATTTCTGTAACTTTACAGTACATGTTACTGAATAACATAGATTGAGAAAATTAGTTGTTTTTGGTTAATTTCAAATATAGGATGATAATGATATATTTAGGAAATAATCATACCATTTGGCTCAGAGTTTAATGCTGTATCCAAATATAGCAATCATTTCCAGTGGAAACACATCCTCTAGATTCTATAAATCAAGCTTTTAAGGGGTACAAAGGGATTCAAGGGTGGGCTGCAGGGTTGTAAGTGAGGTGGCCTAGACCCTGAACTCCAAGTAAGCCAAAAACTAAACTGGAAATAGGGTTTTCTATCTGAGAATATGGAAACTCCAGGTTTTTTAAAATTCCTGGAATTAATTTCCACCAGAAATGATTGTTATATTTGGACAGAGGATTGAGTTTGGTAAAATTCTACTTTAGCTACTTTTGGCTGTCTTGGAAAGGGGTTAGGTTAGGAAAATGAAACTTTCAGGGTTGGGTCTACAGGCTAAAGTATGTCTGGGAATGTATTTTGAAGCATTTACCTCCACTCCTTCTCTCTCTAGAGGGTCCTGAAATTTGCCCACATGGCAGGTGTATACCCATTGAAATTTTGACAAAAGAATATTTTACCTTAATTTTCAGTTATCAGTTTCTTTTTCTCTGGCTTTAGCTCTGAAAATGCAATTTAAGTTATTTGAGTAGAATTTTAAGCCATATCAATGTTTTATTTTCAAAATTTAGGAAATGTATTTGCATATCTTTAAAACCTTATAAATCGGGATTGAGCAAAGCTGTGAAGCTGAAAACAATTTTGTTGTAATTCATTTAAGCAGAAGATATATTTTGCAAGGTTTCACTTCTGTAACTCATAGATTTTTAAAAGTCATCAAAGTTCAGGACCCACTAGAGGGAGAAATGGAGGTAGGTACTTAAAAATACCTTACCGGGAAATATTTTAGCCTGTAGACCCATCCCTGAAAGGGAGAATTACAAGGAAATACAACTAGCCTAGAGGAGACTTAAGAGAAGGATAAGCACAAAGGTGTCACTGCAAAAACATTTAAGAGGCATTCAGCCTGCAAACATGAAGCCTTTGCTCGACATACATTTTATGACTTATCGCCTCATTATAAAATGAAAAATTCAGATCCAATAAGTCCAGATCTAGATTAAAAAAAAAAACAGATTTCAAAAGTGTCAAAATTTCACACCAAAGGACTTAAGCAGTTTGTTGTGTTTTGGGACCACAGAATAAATGTCATAGGAACAGTAAGACAACAGTCAACCGCCTCCGGTACGTTTTCCCAACAAAATGCTTTCAGATGAGGGTAAAAAAATTACTAGATTTTGGCAAAAATTTACTAGATTTGTTTGATTTTTACTAGATCTGACCCCCATTTTACTAGATTTACAAGGTGGATATGCTTTTTACAAGATCTAGTAAAATTTTACAAGGGGTGACAACCCTGGTTTAATCAACTTCTCAAAAATTATAAATGAATTATAATAATAATACAAATTATGAGAAATTCTTCAGTATACTATATTAAAATTTAATTCGCAATTCTATACCTTATAATAATTGTCTGATAGCATTTTGATGTAAATACATTTCCATTTTTATTATTGAATTTTGTTAAGTTGGATTGTGTATAATCTTTTTTGAATGTTAAAAATAAAAATCTGGAAGCAAATATCAAATTAGCAGTGCTTTTGCAAATTTAATGCTAAAAAACTTAAACAAATGAAAAGTTACCGACTATCTGTTTTACATTAGACAATGCCATTGGGAAAACAGTCGAAATCAAAAAATTCCCGTATAAGCTAGAGTAAATGTGCTAGCATTGATTAGGCAACTACACAGAAATTTATTTCAAGCTTTAGGTTTTCTTTTGAGCAGGGGCGTTGGTTTTCTTTTGAGCAGGGGCGTTGGTTTTCTTTTGAGCAGGGGACATTCTTCACTAGTTACCCTGACGGGCAACTAGTGAAGAATGTTAAGTTGATTTATGACATTTTAGTGTGGTATTTAACTGCCATTTATCTTTGTTTTTTGTTGTTTTTTTGCTTTTTTTATTATTTCTTTAGTTCATTCTTAGTATATATTACTGAAATTACCGAAGTGTAGCGTTTTTCTTTCAGTTTCTTAGGATTAGTAAGTTTTGACTTTATCATTGAATACATTAAAACATTATATCAGAAGAATTAAAATAGACTAAAAGAATTTTCATTTTATCTTTATTCCAAGTATACAAAGCTCATTAGTTTTAGATTCATCTATCAGAATTTATTACTAAGAAGGATTTAGGATAACTTTAGAGAGAGACTTCCCACCCCCTGCAAAAAATATGGAAAATAAGCATATATAGATATGAAACTAATAGACCAAAAATATACTAATAGATGCCGAATGTTTCGGCTTCACGTTACCAACTCAACCATTGGGATAAGTAATATTAAAGGCGGGTTAAATCATATTTGTATTGGGTATTTTTCACGACATTTTTGTTATGTATAAAAATGGAATTTTTATACATAACAAAGACCGACTACCAAATGTTTTGCACCATTTATTTATGTATTTGAGTTTTTTATTCCATGGTTTAGCTATTTAGTGTTTTTTTTTCGACTGAAGAAGGTTTCGGTAGTTGAGGCCAAAATATTAGTACATCTCTTAGCATATTTATTTTATTAGTATAATTTGCTTTAATTAATTTGATTTTCTTATCTATGGAGGGGGGAGTGTTTCTTCTTTTTTTTTCAGTGCAATAACCAATAAATCTGTTTTTCAAAAAAAAAATACCAAAAAAAGTATTTTTTTTTACCAGGGGGGGATGAGGGCAGAAATCTATGACGGAGGGGGAGGAACAATTGCCGAAACTCAAATTTAATTAATTTGATGTAATTAAAATAACTTATAACTTTTTTTCCTCAGTTAACCGGCCTCTGGGCCCTTTGGGATTTTTTTGGATTGTAGTGTTTTGTATATTTATTGAATAAAAGAACTTGAACTTTAACTTATTATGATTTCAGTAATTTATTATATCCAATTAATATATTTATTATGATCTAATATATTTTTTTCCTCTCTTAATTAGAGGATTTACCCGTTATTTATATGCTTACAAATTATAATTTTATATATTAAAATGTCTATCTTACCACAAGAACTCGAATAATCTTTTGTCCTTAAAAAATACTTTCGGAATAGCAGTGGTTTCATAGGCATGGCCCTTCACAATGCCAATATTTATCCTCGCCTCCATTTCAGACTTGGAGCTTGCCTAAAAAATGTATTTTATTATAAATTACTTTAAACGTTGAACGCCTAGGTTTTTCTAACTAATAACAATTAATTACGAGTTCCAATATCATTCCAGTAGCAAACTCATCTATTAAAAAAAAAAAATAGGGCAAGGAGTTTTATTATTTTGCCATGTGATATGTCAGGGGCATCAATTCACAAAATTATAGGGGGAGATGTAGTTTTCAAAATCTAGGGGGACAATTTTGTCGTTTTTTTCGATTTTTTCAACAAAGAACCAAAAGAGTCATTTTACAATAGAAATTAAAAAAGTGTTTTTTAAAATTTAGTAGAGTGCAAAAAAATGTAGAGATCAATTGTCCATCCCGCCAATTGGCACCCCTTTTAGATGTAATAGATATTTATCGTAAAAGGAATTTGAACTTTGACTGTTAGCTAGTGGCCTGATTAATTTACATTTTCAAAAACTTAGATGTTGCTCATAACAAATAGGATGAATGCATGTCTTATACCTAGGCTTCCTTGTAAAATACGCTCATATTAAGACGCTAAGGAATATTTGAACATAATAAATTATTCCGTATGTGAAAGGGGCTGTCCCCTCCTCAACCCCTTGCTCTTTACGCTAAAGTTTTTAATGTTTTAAAAAATAGACTTGTGAGAAAGAGTCAAACTCTAGCGTAAAGAGCAAGGCGTTGAGGAGAGGAAATCCCCTTTCATATTCGGAATAATTTTGTTCATTTTAATTTTCAATGTCGTTCCTAACTTTCAGTTAAAAAAAAACTTGTTTTTTTTATTTACTATATTTAGAATCAGCTAAAGTGTATGAGACCTCTGATTTTAAAACTGGTTCTGTCAGCCTCCTGTCCTCTATCAGGGTAAATTGGAAATGTAATTCTTCCTCAGAAGTCAAATACAGCATAATAAATACAATATCTAGCATTGTTCGGAAAAGTTATCACTTTTGATAAATAAAAAATTTGACTGGCATTGATAACTCTGATAAGACAAACCAGGGGGTGGCTCGAAGAAACTATGCTAGGGGTGAGATCCTCTCATTTAAACGACTCCTAGATTGTATTATAAGACTCATGAAAATGTATTATATATTAATCCTTTTTCATTTATACTTATCTACAAAAACAAACAACAAACTAAAATGGAAAACCCAATGCGTATTTGTGCATTGTGTTTTCATACGTATTTGTGTTTTCATGCGTATTGTGACCACTATGCCATTAGTCATAACCAATGCCATTGTTTAAGTCAATGGCATTGGTTATGTCGTTCTCATTCACCGATAAAATTAAGGAATCTAGTCGAGAATCAAACATGACATTTCTCTGCTAATTATTAACAACATTTAGCTTGCTAAATGTTCTTTCGGCAGCAGCAACGGCAGCAGGTGATGTTACGGCTAACTTGCAAAGACGATTAGCTTACTTAAGCTTATTTTGCCGGCTACCTTCACCTATGACTTATTTGAAGCAATTTGGGCCTTGGCAGACTGAAACAGAACTTCGAGTTCTACTTAAAGAGCAGTAGAATCTGAAGTTCTTTCTTCGTTTTAGAAACAATATTCTTGTTAGCTCAATACCTGCATCCGAAACCTTTTTTTTAAGAAAGCTGAAGTAATGAGCAAGACGGCTGAAAGTTGACAAGGTAGGCTCTGAGATTATCTCCCATCTCCCATTATAGTCAACTTATCAAGCATGAATATAAATTGTTGGTAATATAATTGATACATTGAGATCTTGGCTTGACTCTGAGCTCGGCTGTCAAAATAAGATGGTCCAAGTTGCCGACAATGATGTCTGAAGAAATCTGCCCCTGAATCGACTTCCATTCATCTGAAAAACACTGCTGCACTGTAATTAAATCGTTGATTTCATCCTTCGATATTCTACTACTGCTTGTATGGTTCCAGCTCATGCATTCCACTAATACGTGAATTACACTATGGTCTATAACAGTGCGTGATATTTGGGCCTTGCAGGGAACATAAGGCAAGCAGCAATCAAGAAGTGCATATACTTTCTGCCGATCTCCATTAAATTGACTAGACATTGCACCTACATAGTCGTAAAAACTGGAAAAATAGTTTATTTAGGGGAATTCCTCTCCTTGACAGTGTTCCTATTATACTCTCTGCCATACCCTGCTCAGTTTTGTCATTAGCCTTGCAATAGTCTTTTTGTAGGTGTCCCTTCTGAACTGAAAGTGATGGCTACGACCGCAAGCTTATAAAAATGTGAAGAGTAAGGTGGCGTATCCACCATCACAGAGTAGAATTTTCAAGATTTTGTTGAGGATATTGGGTATCAAGAGCCACCACATATCTCGTTAGAAGTTGGACAATTAGAACAAAGTTGACATTTTGTTCTTCAGTTCTCCTTAAAGTAATGACCTGTCTTGCTAGGGTCCTTTCGACGTCCAAAATATTTTCACATTTTTTTTATTTGTCTCTTCATCTTTTGCTTGATGCAAAACCCTAGTTCATGTACGTTCATCAAGTAGGAAATCCATATCCCCGCTGTTATTGACGAAGTGACAAAAATCGGACAAAGCTGCTTTGCGTGACTGAGAAGAGAAATCATTTGCCAGTTTCCTTTCTTCACCTTTACTTTGCTCTTCATTTTGTGACGTTGCCACACACCGTCTTCCGCCCAAACCCGAAGTGTAAAAATCTCTATCAATATAGTATTCTAAGAACTGGTAATTCTCATGCCATCCAAGAGGAAAATGCCCCAGTTTCATTTTTGATATTTAAGGTTTAAATGGGAATACGCTCAGCTTTTGCTTCATTAGGAAAACATTAAAAAAAAGTTAACATTTGATTTTGGCTTCCTTATTCCTGAATCCTTGTGAACAAAACTTTCAAAATAGTCACTGTAACTTACGACAACACTTTGAATAATTGTGGAAACATTAAAAAGTTCTCCAGTACAATTGACTGTTAGCTCTTTATATAGCTTAAACACAGAGGATAGTATGGATTGTATGTACACCAAGATATCTCTTGCATTATACATACAATTTTCTTGGACAGCCTTAACAATGGCATTGGATCAAGCAATTACTGTATAATGAATTCTGGCTTAAAAACACATGCAAAAGTACCTTGTTGGATCTTTGATCGGAGACATCATGTCCTATATTTGGCTCATTCTCAACGTTTTTACTTTTGCATGTACTTTTGATGACGTGACATAAAAAATTACCGTAAAGACCTGGAGGCAAACATTTGAAATAATTTCTTATTTAGTTTCTGTCTGTCATAAGTTTCAACTTGATTCATTAATTTAGTCCTAGACAAAACAATAACCCCCGACTTGAATAATCTATCCCAGCTCTTCAAAAGCACTCCTGTCCTGGAAAACAAATTCTGCGTACATAGTCAAATCTCGCATGTCATTCTCAAGCGTTTTATCCGTCTCAACCTCATTTTGTAATTCACTCTTCTGGCTACACTTGCTCCTGCAATTCTTAAAATTCTGATTATTTTTCTATTGTGATTGAAAATTCATGCCTTCTTTTCCACTCGTAGTCAAAGTTCAACCCAAATTCCATGCAGAGAAC
This sequence comes from Artemia sinica, assembly GCA_027921565.1. Taxonomy (NCBI): domain Eukaryota; kingdom Metazoa; phylum Arthropoda; class Branchiopoda; order Anostraca; family Artemiidae; genus Artemia; species Artemia sinica. Next base: position 7,487,990 of record CM051275.1, read on the forward strand.
CTCGTCTCTTGCTTTTGGTTTGTCCCTACAATCTAGTCAGGCTTCACTTGAAATTTCCCAAATTATTGAGCGATCCGAAAGAAATAAACCACGTGCGAGTTTAAATAGGTTTTTAAGGTGAACGGCTAGGCTACCAGTCCAATCCCTTTTAGCCTGGTTTATTTTAAACGACTCCGTTCACACCCGAAATTATTAAAAATAAGAATTAAACGATAAAAAAAAACGAATCTACTCTATTTACATGGACATTTGGTTTTCGTTATCTACGACTGAAGCTAAGTAGTGCTAAAATTAACTATTTCTATTCTGAGAAGTTTAAAAATCCCAGAGTCTTTTCGGGAGAAGGGAAATACAACGTACACTGTCTCTGAATGAATTGAGTGCCTTGGAACTGGATGAGGCTAAAATAAATGATATACAACTTCACAAAAAGTAGGGGCTAGATCTGAACGACAAGACGAAAAAATATCGTACACGAGCAGAGGTAGGTTTTTAAGGTGCTAGTTGCTACTTGCCCAGTCCCTTTCAACCTGGTTTAATTTAAACAACTCTGTTTAAAAATAAAACTATAAAAAGTATAATTAAACAATAAAATAAAATGACTCTATTCTATTCACATTTGAATTCAGTTTTCGGTATCTACAACTGAATCTGAACATTTCTTTACCGAGAAGTTTAAACATGCAAAAGTCTTTCTAGGAGTTGGAAAATACAGTTTAGACTGTCTCTGAGTTGAGACTGTCTCTGAATAAAAAAAAAAAGTACAAGTGCATCCAGGTTTTCAAAATAGCATACATATAATGTTTGAGGAAGGGTATTAAATTTAGCTTATCCAGGAAACTAGAGGCGTAAAATTAAATTAAGGGATACTGTGTGTGTCCAGATTTTCAAAAGGGCGTATATTAATAAAAATTGCTGAAATAATTTCTCCAACAATTAAATAGTAGGCTAAGCCAGTCTCCAACATTTAAATAGTAAGTATTTTTAATAGCAAGGGGGATAACCCCTTCATATAGGGAATAATTTCTGTTCGTTTTGAGTTTTAATGTTCCTCCTTACTTTCAGTAAAAAAAAAAAAATTCTTATATAATGTCAATCAAAAACAAACAAAATTAATTAAAAGAAAAATAAATCCACAACATAAGTTTTTCAAAGAAAAGTGGAGACCTACATGAAACCAAAAATGATCAAAAATAAAGTCAAGTAATTTTCAAGCATAACACTACCACAAATTACCATCAATAAATAGATAAAACCCAAAACGAACAAAAGAAATTTCAACAAATAACCCAGTCAAACTCAAAAGGAGTAGAGCCTAAGATGAGTAGGGTGGACTCCCTCCATGCGTACTAAAGACCACACATATTTTTGCACTTTAATGAAAACAAATTATATTTTAAATGTTTTCTTTTTTAAATTCTACAAATCTAAAGTTATTAAGGTACATCAACATATATATTTATATAGCTCAAAATAATGATTGCTTTCAGTAAAGTGTAAATAATGCACTTGTCTTTAGAAAGCATGGGGGACGATATCCCCATTCATCTTAGTTTTGCGTTTCACTAGGTTATTTTCTAGAATTTCTATTCGTTTTAGGGTTTCATTTAATTATTGATGATAATTTTAAACTTTGGATATTATTCAGGGTTGCCAACTTGACACATTTTATATCTAATGGACACATTCTCATGTGGCGGGACACAATGACGTGAAAGTGCAAAAAAGAGATCCATTATGGAAATTTGGGATATAACAGGGCAAAAAAGGGAGACATTTGTAAATTTATTACTTTAAACGAAACTTCTCCCAACTCGACTCATTTTGGCCAGAAATAACAAATTTTTGGTTATTCAGGTGACACATTTATAGACCAAAAATTTGACAACCCTGCTGAATATTAGGTTGTGGGCTTCACCTCACAAAGATCTTAAAGTTTGTGTTGTTCCACTGTAATATTCGTGTTATTCATAGAGTTAGACTGTTTAGCACGTTTTGTAATTTACCATGTCCCCCTCCCCTCCCTCAAAAGAAAACTTAAAGCTTGAAATAAATTTCTGTGTACGTGGCTAATCAATTCTAGCACATATACTCTGGCTTCTAAGGGAATTTTTTAATTTTGACTGTTTTTCCAATGGCATTGGCTAATGCAAAACAGAAAGTCAGTAACTTTTTATTTGTTTAAGTTTTAGAGCATTAGATTAGCAAAAGCACTGCTAATTTGATATTTGCTTCCAGATTTGTATTTTTAATCTTCAAAAAAGATTATACACAATACAACATTACAAAATTCAATAAAAAAATTGAAATGTATTTACATCAAAATGCTTTCAGACAATTATTATTAGGTATAGAATTACAAATAAAATTATTATATACTATGCTGAAGAATTTGTTCATTTAATATATATTATATTATTTATAATTTTTGAAATGTTGATTAAATCGAAGGTGGACATCCCCATCTTGGTCAATCAACAAAGTATAATCACCTACGGAACAAGTACTGACAAAACCCATCATTTCCACACAAAAAAAGTGACCCTCTTTCCGCGTCTCCGGAGACGATTCCATACCTATGCGAACCTGGCAACTAAATATAGTAGTTACACAATTCAATACAACTTAGGAGAGTAGATTAGCTCGGAGCGATTAAGCAGCACAGCATTTTGCGTCTAGAGGCGCTGAGGTACGCGGGGTCACTTTTGGAGAGTTTTTTCAGTACTTGTTCCGTAGGTGATTATACTTTGGTCAATCAGCTGAAAATTTATTGAAGTCCAGTAAGCTCGGTTCCCAAATCTGTCTGTATCCCGCCAACCGGGCTATTAAATTCAGGGTTGCCTACTGGATATATTTTATGACCAAAGGACATATTCCTATGTGCCAGGTAGACCCCGGCGCTGCGCCAGCAGATCGACCGAACGCCACCAACGAGAGGCCCGGTCGAACTTCGCCGAAGCGTCGTAACGCCACCGGCGCGCCTCAGGCATGCCGGCAGAGGTGGCGGCGTTCGGTCGACTTTAAATCATTTTTGCGGTAATTCTTTATTGCGTCAACCGCAAAGTCGGAGCTTTTCCTTCTCGTTTGGTTTAGTATTTCGATTTTCCTAATTAGAAATCAAGCAGGGCTTGCACTATCCCCGAATTTTCGGGTATTTCCCCGAAAATCTATGCGTCACCCCGAAAAAAAATTTGGTTCCCCGAAAATCACGCAATCATGGTGCCACCCCTAGCGATTTATTACCAGTGACTTTCTCTGTCAAATATTACTTTGCATACCATCATTCTTCACTACTCTCTTGTTCATTAATTTTCGTCTCTTTTGTTACTTTGCATAAAAACCAGACAGATACAATATGCTATTACAAATATTGCAATATACACAGTTCTTCATATGTTGACAAAAAAAAGTATCGTCTTTATGAAATGAGTTTAAATCATTTCGAAGGCAGTTTCCCAATCACTATTTCTTAAATCATTCGTAGTCAAGAATTTTATTTTCAAGTTGAATAGAATTATAGAATGTATTCACTACTATACAGCTTCAGCCTTTTGTACGATTTTGAAATTGACAGCCGACAGATTGTTTCTACAGCTATATTGTAAGTTTGCGGATTTTTTTTTTTTGCTGTTTTTAGATAAGATTTTCTTAATGTTTAATGCTCAATTATTGAACACCTGATAGAAAATACATTTTTACCCCCCCCCCCCCCAAAAAAAAAAAAAAAAAACAACCTTTGATTGAGACAAAATTTAGCTATAGACTAAGCTATGTACAATACTGGGGAATTAAAGATTGAACCAGAAGTTACCCCAAAAATATGATTCATAAATAAATTGTAAATTATTGCCTATAGGGGGGGGATTGGGGGCTATCATTTTGAATTGATAATACCTCATTTTCTTTTTCTTTTTTTTTATTGAAAGCAAGGATACCAAAAAGATAATTATTTATTTCATTTAAAGTGGAGACAGAAGAAAATGATATCAAATTCCCTGGGAAACCATTGAAATTTTTTAATAGACCCAGGGCCCCCCATTAAAACTTGCTCATTGTCTTGGGTATTTTGCGATTTTTCATAGGCTAATGGCCTTATTTGGCTTTTGTGTGTGCTCCCCTTTAATTAGATTCTTTGGATCTTATGGAATGCCATGGCGAATCTATCACTCAGTTTTCCAATAATTTGAGGTATATCTCAATAATTTCGACATTTTTGTTGTTGTCTTTGTACCCCTTTACTCATACCCTCAATTTTTTTCAAGGAGCACTAAGCTGTTTAACGTTATTTTGCGTGTTTGTTTGAACCATATAGTGACCTAGTTAATTATTAAGTAAATTATTTTTCTAATGAAAGCTGAGACGGTATCCTATCAAGCTGGTATCCAGAGGGGGGGGGGGTAGGGAGGTATTACATTTAAATGATAATAGCTCGAAATTTTATTTATTGAAAGCAGGGATCCCAAAAAGTTGGGTTTTTTTAATTTAAATCAGAGACGGAATCCTATCAAGGTGGTATCTAGAGGGTGGGAGCGGGGTATTGAGCTATCTTATTTAAATTCGATAATACATCGATTTTTCTTTTTAAAGCAGGGGTGCCAATAAGTTAATTATTTTTTTTATTTAAAGCAGAGACGGTATCCTATCAAGATGGTATCCAGAAGAAGGGGGCATTGGGAGTTATTATATTTAAGTGATAGTACCTTGATTTTTTTTTTTTATTGAAAGCAGGGATGCCAAAAAGTTGAAAAGTTGACAAAATTAACAAGATTTTCGTGAGTTATACTTGATACAGCACTTGCATGGTTTTATCGTCCAAAGGGAAAGGGACATATGTGTCCAATCCGTTTTTTTTCTTATTGATGAAACGGGTTTACTTTGAAAATATTCATTCATAAGTACCAGGCAGATTCACATTAAAACGAATTGGTGTGACGAAAGCGATATCGACATCCCCACCTAACGTTGCGCTCGAGTAACATTGGCGCCCTTGGTCCAGTACCCAAGTTACATTAAAAGGCCAGGTCATAATAAAAGCTTTCAGTTTGGGATGTTCAAGGAGGAGTCTTTGACAGTCTTATGACCTCAGGGTACTAGATGTTGCAACGTTCTTACGTATCTACAGTGGTTTAGAAAATTCGATCACCCCACAAATGATTACCAAAAATATGCACAAATGTAACATTTGGAATATCATAGCACTTTTTTCAAAGCTTTGAAGAAAAGGAAAAAAGTTTAAATACCCCTAACTACGCTTGAAAGCTATTTTAAAAAGAAACTCTTTGGAGATTTCCATGGAAATGACCATAGCAGAAGCTTTGAGCCTGGGTGGGGATCAAAGAGGAGTCTTTGAGTATTTTGACCACAGGTGACTTATTGTTGCGACTTTCTTAAATTTGGTAATTCTTGTGAGCATTTTAAAATCAAAGCCAACACTCAATAATTGATACTAAGTGTCCTAACATTTTGCTTGGATTAAAAGTGACGAATTAGGATGAAAATTTCAACATCTTCCTGGAGCTACTTCAGTCTGCATATTATTTCATTTAATTACACATAAAACGGATGAGCTTTTCATTTTTTACCTAAGAAAATAGCTGGCACTTCATTTTTCTTCATAGCGGATAAACTATTAAGTGTTTTTTGTGTCATTGTAATTGAAGTGTTCTCATGTGAAGTGTTCATCATGTATTTTTCAATTTGATAAATTTACTCCTTTTCGATGCAGTTTATAATTTGACTGATATTAGGTATTTATCAGTTTATAATTTGGAATGAATCTCCAAAAGAAAAAATGAATAATATCCAAAAGAGCAGCCAAAAGCAATAAAAAAACAGCAGTTCATCCTTAGCCTACATGACATTTATTCTATAAAGAAGCCAAAAAAAACTTTAAAACGCATTTTTTTTTAAATTGTTATTAAAAAACAGTTTTTAATACAAGAAGGCTTCTTAAGAATCCAAAAGAGCAAAAAAAACAATCAATATCAAAGTCGCCCATTTCAATAGTATTGAAGGTGACAAAACAGATATAGGCAAAGGGCATTATGAAAAAATTAAGCTTCTAAGTTCAAAGTTATATTCAAAGTTTTTACCCAGATAACTGACGAATTTTGTGATACGGTATTTGAAGTTTTATATGCAGTAATGCTGGATGAAAAAAACTACCAATTTTGACAATTGTTTATGTTAAGAATACATAGCTAATAGATACTTCAACTACTCGTATTATGCAAGGGTTCTGAAACGCCACAGCCATTTCGTTTCTACCAAATTCCTACTTCTCTTGATAAATAACGAAGAAGACCAGTTTCCAGCCAGCGACTTGTGACTTTTTGAACTCATGAATAGGTTCGAATTTGTTGTAAATTTAAGCGGTGATTTGAGAAAGACTGGTGAAAATACATTAATGTTTGCGGTCAACATTGATCGCGCCGGCGGCACGCCGCCGACATATTACATGCGGCGCACCACCGACGTCTTACCGGCGGCACGGCGCGGCGCGCTGTTTTTGGCCCCACTGCTGTCGGTCTTCCCTCATCGGTGCGGCGCCGGGGTCTATATATATATATTATATATATATATATATATATATATATATATATATATATATATATATATTATATATATATATATATATATATATCATCCTCAGATCTTGACGTTCACGTCAAACATAATTCATTGTTAAAAATACATTAAAAAAAATACTACACTTAGTTAAAAAGTCAAAATTAAAAATAAATAGAACACAATAAAATTAATGAAAATACATCAAAAATATGATGGGTCAAAATTTAGAAATTTTTGTTATACATATTTATGAAACTAGGTACAAAACTTTTTGCTAACCGATGAGGGACACAGCGTACATGCTGAAGTTTCTCAACAGGCACTGCAACCCTGCGCGGGAGTCGTTTTGTTGTGGATTGAGGGGGAAAAGGGTTTTGTGAGTTGGGTGGCTCAGAGATTTTCTTCCGAAATCCATGCAGAGTTTCTCTCTTCTTTTTTCAGAGTTTACATTTTAAACTTTGTCAACGGCTCTTCATACGACATTTCTGCCTGCTTTGATACTATCATTAGAGCTGTTTTCTGGGCTCTTTCGATCCTGGCGCTTTGCTCAGTAGTCAGTCCAAAATGCCATACAGGAGCTGCATATTCCAGAATTGTGCGAATAAAAGATGTAAATATTCGGAGGAGGTGATCTGGAGGGGCGCCATGTTTTTACATGAGCTTAAGCATCTGCAGTCCAGCATTCCCCTTTTTTACTAGACTAGATGTGTTTGCTTCCCATTTTAAATCACTGGTAATAAAAACTCCCAAGAGTTTAATTTTTCTTACTTTAAGAGAATCAGAGGTAGTTGGTAGAAAATTTAGTTCAGAAGAATTTAAAAATGAAATAGTTAAAATTAAAGATTTACTGTCATTTACTTTCATATTTGAACTAGAAGCTTTAGTCTTCACGTTATCAATTAAAATTCAGGCTTTGCTACATTCATTTGCTTCACAAATTTCTCCAAGGGTAAGGTCATCAACATATTTCCAGCGGTCTCCACGATCAGTAGCGGTATCATTGATCATAACTAGAAAAAGAATAGGACCCAGAATGGTACTTTGAGGTGCACCACAAAAAACTGGCTAAGGTTCAGAGAAGACTTCTTATATTTTAAAATTTTGGAACCTATTTATTAAAAACCTCTGAATCATTTTCACAACAGCAATATTCATTCTAAAATCAATTAATAGCTTATAAATTAAAATGTTATGACCAATTAAATCGAAACCCTTTTTAAAATAAATTGTTGTTAAGTTTTGCCATTTACCAGGTTCATCAACATGCTTAAAAATAAAATGTAAAAGACTGACTAGATAATGGAATGTCGATGCATTCTTTCTGTTACCGTACTGATGAGGATCAAAGAGGGGTTCAACTTCAGCTTTTAGCCAATTTGCTTCAAACTTTCATATATTTTGCTGAACAAGGGGGTCAAAGTGATTCGCCTCATGCCATCGAAATAAAGTTCAGTATCTTTTTTTAGGTATTGGAGTAACATTCCCCGTTTTCCATATTTGTGGGTAAATTGAAGAAGTTGAAATGCAATTAAAAATTTGTGTTAGTGGCTTAGTCAATTTGTCAGGAAATGTTTTTGTAAGTTCAATCGGAATATCTATGGGAGTTATACTAATCTGTTTAAGTTTCTTTATTTTACTAAAAACTTGATCCTCAGAAATAGTAGGTAAAGGTGCGCCATAATGTGATATTTTCTGATACTCTTGGTTTGTTTTATTTTACATCAAGACGCCGCAAAGACTGGATTATTCAGTCCAAATTACCATTTAACTGGTTAGCAACTGTTTCATCGTTCGAATCTGAACAAAAATCAACACCACTAGGAGATTTTCCACAAATTCATTTTATCTCCTTATACCACATGCTAGGCTTTGATTCAAAAAGATTATCAATTTTTGTGTGGTAAAATTCAGTCGCAGCTTTTCTTGTCATTTTACGTACTTTGTTGCGGAGCATATTAGCATTTCTTATTTTCCCTTCTTTTCTTAGTTAAATTTTATACTAAATCAAATCTTTAATTTCTTGGGTTATGTATGGACGATCTGTGTTGCACCGCTTTAAAGTTTTCTCAGGAAAGCATTCTTCATATTTATTTCTTAATTTATCTTGCAAAGATTTAGCTTTTTCATCAGCGGACTCTAAATTTGCTACCTCATCCCAGTACTCGGATGTAATCCAATTTCCAAATTCTAAGAGACCCCTGTCTGAAAGACGGCGGTAGGAAACTTTCTCAATGACATATTGTACTTTATACGAAGAAAGCGGAGCCCACTTTATCATGTAGTGGTAGCTACCACTAAGGGGAGGTAGGTCTTGAGGTTCATTATAATATTCTGACAAATTTGTGCAAATTACGTCGAGTTTAGTATTACCTTTAGTAGTCAGAAACTTTACTATTTGCTTGAGTCCTTGACTTCTGGGGAAACTTTCAATTCCTAGATCGTTCTTATCACCAGTAACACAAACTCCAACATTTGGGTACTTAGAAGTAATAAAATCAATACATAAATCTCACTTTTCAGCCAAGACCTTTTTTTGGAAAGATGCCATACTAAGTGAGCAATAAAACACTCCAATAACAATACCAGTTACAGATCTCGGAAGTTTTTTTTAGTCGAATCATAATCCAAATCATTTCATCATCGTCATCAATATGGGGAATCTGAAGAAGCCGCGGCGCTAGCTGCTCACCACAGTTCATATAATTATCCAGTATGATCATTCTCTATCTCACCCATTATAAAAACCCGGACCGGGGTGCGAGTGCTCCGGAGAACGTTTTTGCAGATATAAACATAGGCGAAGTCAGATTAGCGGGAATGCAGGTTAGTCTGTTTCCGATTGTTTCCATCAAAGTGCATTGAAACAATCGGAAACAGACTAACCCGCATTCCCGCTAATGCAGAAATAAGTGGGAGGAGCTTTTTGTTCGCACCGAGAACGAAGACCAGAAATGATCTGCGATAAGCTTACTGGTATATTCTGTCTACTGTGCTGCTCACGTACAAAACACGCTACGCCGCCACCTTTCTCACCTAACGGATGATTATGATGTCTTAGTTTAATAAATTGTTTGTAACCTTGTATTGTAACATGTTCAGGACTTTGTTTATGTACTTCTGTAACTGTAATAATATCAGCTCCGGTTACATGAACATAACCCTCAAGTTCCCCCATTTTATCAACGTTGAGACTTTCCGCATTTAAAGTCAGAAAAGAAGGAAAATGGAAATGTGATTGAGGGACTTCTTTTTCAGCAACTTTAACTTTGCTTACTTTTGTCTGTTTTGGGAAAATCTGTTTAGGCGGGAGAGAGACTTCAGTTTCATCTAATTCAATAGCTAGGCTATCTGATTCATCATGAAGGGCTGCAAAACGATTACGAGACAGAAACGGTGACCGAGGAGCAGAAAATATATTAGCGTTCGTCTCACTATTTGAAGTTTTAGAAATTCTGCGTGGAGCTATTACCTGTGGATTGTTCTGCCTGCTATATGAAAATTTTGAAAATGGTTATGCCAGTGCATAGTGGGAAGAAGTGGGGGAGAAGTGCGTGTGGGAGGGGGGAAAACTGCAAGGGGATACTAAAGTAGGGGTATTCAGGGATGGGGGCTTTGGGGATTGAATTCTGGTGATTGAAAGCTTGGTAGAGATTCAAAACTATTTTTGTCTGATATTCGCAAGGTTGTCACTGACACCTGCAAGCGCCACCATCAGGGAGCGATAATAACGTGCTCGTTGGCGCATGCCTTCTTATTTTCCGAAAGTCAGGAGTGACATGAGCAAAAACGCATTCTCTGTCAGTTCACGTTAAAACACTACAAAAATTTACGTGGTCAAAACTACAATCATTTTTGTTGCAACATTTTGATCTAAAATTAAAGCATATATGTAAAAACTGAACTTTTTCTTCTGTCTACAAAACCCTCGTTCAAAGAACCGGCAAAGCGTGATGTATGTTGTATTTTAAGCAGTTCATCACTTGTACACGGATCAAAGGATAATTCAAAGCTCTCACCTCTATTATCACATATAATGTATTCTTAAACCCGTTGACATCTTTTTCTTACACTATTTTGCACTTTAATACCAATATTGGAGAAAAAATTACCAAACTCATTTGCAATTTCAGACTTATCATCATGGCGGAAACCTTTCAATTTGCACTTCATTCCTTCCAATTTCAAAATTCCCTGACAGTTAGAGAAGGTATGATGAGTTGGAATTGGCAATCAAAATCATGAGCATCGAAGCTTCTCAAAGAATCAGAATTCGAATTGAGTAAATGTTTCTGATTCTTGAAATTGCACTACTATGTAATTCAGTTTTTGGTACATTTGTGTTGAAAAAATAAACGTTGCATTATTTTTTAGTAAGGTTGGGGCTTGAAATTCCTAAGACTCTATAATAAAATATGAGAAGGTTTATTATGTGAAGCAGAGTTATTTATTTCCCTAAATCCATTTGGTAATCCGATTAATTTTGGTAATTGGGGAATTTTGTTCATAAGACAGTTTTCTTGATAATATCTATTTCAAATTTTATTCCGTTTTCTATGTTAATGCAGTATCGCTTTAGCTTATAACAACATCTCTTGGACAAACAAAAATAAATTGAAAGAATGTACACATTAACCAAAATATAGAAAAAAAAAACCCAGCTCAAAGCTTTTACCAGCCTACAGGAGATCCATTTTAGAAAAAAAAACGTGATCTTAGAGACAAAAATTCTATTTTAGGGGCCAATGGGAGCTTCATTTAATTGTAGGGACTTTTCGGTAGCCTTGATAATGTTACTAACATGCTTTTAAATGTTAAGCAATAAAATATTAAAATAGTGTGGTAACATTGACGTGTGGCAAGTGCGGGAACGTAGTGTTTTATTAAATATTTCTTTTATTGGTTTTGAGCTCAATCGACATTTATTGTAAAAATTTTAATAATTTGAAAGGCCTCAGCCTTCGGAAAATTTCTCTAAGAGTTGAGAAAGACTATTACACCAAAAATAACATGTTATTTTGCACCTAGATATTTAAGTTAAAACGTAGCAAAAATAAATGTTTTTAATTCGTCTTGTTATTTTTAATATTTGAATATTATTAAAAAAGAACTTTAGGGACAAGAATTCCATTTTAGGGGTCATTTGAAGCTTCACTTGATTTAGGGGACTCTGCGGCAGTATTGTTAGTATTATTAATATGCTCTTAAATATTTAATAATAATAAAATATAATAGTGTGGCAATAGTGACGGGATTGTCCTTTTTTTTTAGCTCAATAGACATCTTTGTAAACACTTTTATAATACTAAAGGATCCAGCTTTCAAGAGATTAAATAAAAAAAAACAAGTTTTTTAAACTGAAAGTAAGGAGCGACATTAAAACTTAAAACGAACAGAAATTATTCCGTATATGAAAGGGGCTGTCCCCTCAACGCCTCGCTCTTTACGCTAAAGTTTGACTCTGTCTCACAACTTTATTTTTTAAAACAATAAAAAACTTTAGCGTAAAGAGCGAGGCGTTGAGGAGGGGACAGCCCCTTTCATATACAGAATAATTTCTGTTCGTTTTAAGTTTTAATGTCGCTCCTTACTTTCAGTTTAAAAAACTTGTTTTTTTTTATTTAATTTCTGATCGTTTTTTAGTTAATGCAGGGGATGTTTCCCCCCTCTTTAAAAAATCAAGTAAATTTTCTCAGGCTCGTAGCCTCTGATGAGTAATACTAAACTTAATAAAAATTATATATTTAGAATCAGCATTATAAACACATTCTTTTGATACATTTATTGACATCAAAATTCCGTTTTTAAAAGTTTCGATTACTATTGAGCCGTATCGCTTGTTTTTTTATTGTTTTTTTTTTATTACGTATATGTTATTACGTATATGAAGGGGTTCTCCCCTTAGTCAATACCACGCTCTTTACGTTAAAAGTTAAAAAAAATTTTGATTCACAAACCCCTGAATCACAAAGGCCGTTTAATTAGAATAGATAGCTCTTTTGAAAGCACTAAAAAAAAAGTGTAGCGTAAAGAGCGAGGTATTGACTTGGGGGAGAACCCCCTCACATACGTTATAATTTCTGTTCGTTTTAAGTTCTAATATTCCTTCTTATATTTCAGTTGAAAAAACTTGTTTTTTTTATTTAATTTCTGATCGTTTTTTTAAATAATGCTTGGAAATCCGGCGCCCCCTTCATAGAAATTTCCCTTACCCCAAAGAAACATCCTCCACGGAAATATTCTCAAGATTAACTCCCTCGTCTAGCCCCCTCCCCCCCCTCCAGAAAAAATCCTTCCTGAAAATGGTTGTATACTTCCCAATAACCAATAAATAATGCTGGCAAGTCCGGCGCCCCCTTCATGGCAATTTCCCTTCCCCCATAAAAACTTCCTTCATGAACAGATCCTCCAACATAACCACCGACCCACCCTTCCCTCCCACTACCAGAAAAAAAACCTCCTGAAAACTTCTGTATACTTCCCAATAACCAATACTATATGTTAACATTGGGTAAAGTTCATAACTTTTAGCCCTCCCTCTGGGAACTTCGGGGGATTAAGTCATCCTAAAAGACATATTTATCATATTTTAGACCATGCTGAACAAAATGGCTATCTCAAAATTTTGATCGGGGGACTTTGGGAAAAAAATAAGCGTGGGAGGGGGCCTAGTTGCCCTCCATTTTTTTGGTCACTTAAAAAGGGCACTAGAACTTTTAATTTCCGTTCCAATGAGCCCTCCCACGATATTCTAGGACCACTGGGTCGATACGATCCCCCCTGAGAAAAAAAAACAAACAAACAAACAAACAAACAAATAAACACGCATCCGTGATCTTTCTTCTGGCAAAAAATGTAAAATTCCACATTTTTGTAGATAGGAGCTTGAAACCTCAACATTAGGGTTCTCTGATACGCTGAATATGATGGTGTGATTTTCATTAAGGTTCTATAACTTTTAGGGGGTCTTTCCCCCTTTTTTTGAAAATCAGCCAAATTTTCTCAGGCGCGTAACTTTTGATGGGTAGCACTAAACTTGATGAAAGTTATATATTTGAAATCAGCATTGAAATCTGATTCTTTTGATATATCTATTGGTATCAAAAACCCGTTTTCTAGAGTTTCGGTTACCATTGAGCCGGGTCGCTCCTTACTTACAGTTCGTTACCACGAACTGTTTGATTTCCCTTGGAATCAATAATTCATACATTCCCTTGAAATTAATAATGCAACAATAAAAATATTTCATCCCATATCTATATTTCAAAATTAGAACGTAGCAATAATAAATACATTTTATTTGTTTTAAAATTTTGAATAACTATCTCGTACAGTGTACGGGGTCTCCTTAGGTTAGTTTCTTTAGTTGTACTTGCAATATAATGCGAAAGGACTTGACGTTTTGAATATTTTTCAATCTTAAAGAAAAATGATACCGGTTAGGATAACAAGTTACCAATCAGAACTTAACCCATTTTTAGCACATATAGAAAACTTCAATAAAAGATATAAAAAACCATCAATTTTTTTTCAACAGCGCATTTTTAACAATTATTTATAATGAGTTGAAATACAAGGATCAACAATCAAAATTCAAGAAGAATCCCTCAATGAAATTTGTCGCTCCTTGAAGCACAAAATCAAAATTTTATCTTCTTTCCTTAAAGTTTTAGGCTAATTTTGATATACGAAGGTAATTTGTATCTTATGTCGTACGAGTATAAATTTTTAATCAAGGTTTTCTATACACTCGCCATCTATAGTTACAAAAAATTGAAAAATACTAAATTCTACAATACTGGGTAACAGTTTGTATTCAGGCTTTCATTTTATTTATAGCTATAATAGGAAACTATTGATGTATATTTAATGGAATTAATATTTCAAACTAGTGGTGCGGGGTAACATTGAAAACAACGCGTGTAAATCAAAGACGCTATGCGCACGTTATTTTTCAAACTATTAATAATATAGAAATGTACTGAGGGATGGAGTTGTAACATTTGGGGAGAATTGGAGGGTTTTAAAATTCTGACTTTGGGGAGGGTTGAAGATAAATCGAAAGACACAATATGCATTAAAGTCTTCAGAATAGTATGTCTACAATATTTAGGGACTTGGGGACTATGTTACCATGTTACCATACCATGTTTTCCGGTACGGCTGCACGAAGGGCCATGTAATCTCCTTTTGTAGTTAATCTGGCCGCACCATACTTCTGCATTTTGGCATCACGTACTTAAAAAGAAGAGGAAAAAACGAACAATAAGCAAAATGAAAGAAACTCATATTCCATAAACTTTCCACAATTTTTTTTTTTTTTTTTTTTTTTTTTGGTATAGGGTTTATGTTTTTCTCATTTTTTTATGTACGTTTTAATCTGTTTTGTATTTTTTCATCCCTGTAGATTCTGGCTCGATTAGCAAAATAAAATCTATTCTTTTTTTCAAACGGAAGAATTTTAAAGACTTTTGACCTGTATCTAATTTAAATTATTTAACCTATATTAAGGACTATTTAAGGGACTGTTAATTTAAAAAAAAAAACACTTTGTTGATCTTATTAGATATTTGAGATTTTTGGCAAAATCTCGATTTTGACAATAATTTAGTCTTATCTTGTCGTCCGTTGTTTTTTATGTCTTTTAAAATCAATTTATAAGACATAAAAGTCAAATTTAGGCTGAAACTGTATTATAAAACGAGCACAAATCAACCCTATATTTCTCTGTATATTTCTTATTTATTGATTCAGATGTCAGTCCCCGCTCTTTCTTGGCTCAGCCCCCTTCCCCCCTCCACCTGTGAAGTAAATGCTACAAAGCACGCTACGTAACTAGAGAAAACGACTGAAAATGTATGAATAATCGACCATTTTACTCTCCAAAACTACTTCTTCTTAAATACCATTCTCTTCCCTCCACGCAGGAAATACTTCAGATTACCCTTATAAATATTTGTACTTTGCACATGCAAGAATCATGGACCCTCTCCCTCATTCTTATATTAACGGCATCCTTAACATAAGACCTATGTTAACGTGCCTTATTCTTATGTTAACGGACGACTGCGACGAGTTTAGATGGCCTAAAATGCGGACATACGGACATATTTTCATTAAGAAAAAGGGACCATTCTAGGGACATCTTTTAAAGTGCAAAATTGTTTATACGATAGCAAACAAGTTTAAATACTCCCCTTCCACTATCAACTCAGTATGAATCTAGCTCCTGTACTGTGAAGACCAAAATATGAAATAGATAGCTATCCTAATTGAAAAACATTTGAGTGAATGAAAGGATTAAAATTGCGCAATTACTGGATACCTGAACTGTAGTTGATTCAACAGAAGTTTTTCTTTCAACAACACGTTCTTTGAATTTTTCGGGGGGTAGTCAATCACCCCCCTTGCGAGTAAGTCTCGTTTAATGATGTTTTAAAAAAAAAATTGTGTTCGGGCATATCGCCAAATTATATAATGAATATTCCAGTATCTCAAGACAAGTTCGACGAAGCTAATGAGCTCCAAAACGAAAAATTAGACCGACTACTTAGTAAGCAGGGTGATTTAATAACTGCAGTTAACCTTTTGTCTTCTGAAATAAAGGAGTTAAAGAATGAGGCTTTAGAAAGAGATAGAAAAATAGCCGAATCAGAAAGGTCACTGGAAGAGAAAAAGCAGAAGAACTCGTTGCTCGAGCGTCAAATGCTACTAATTGAAGTAAAAGAAAGAAGTTCGAACTTGATCATACACGGCTTACCTACAGATATTAATCCGAATCAATCCCTTGAAGCTCACGTGAAAGATCTACTTAAGAATACCTTAAAAATTGAGTCATCTTTGTCAATTAACAAATATTACCGCTTAGGTGGAAAAACTGTTAATATAACGAATAGACGCCGTAATCAAAGTCAGACACGTAAACCGGCAGTTAATCCAGTGCTAATTAGGCTCAGGAATGAAGCTGAAGCGTATTTAGTTATGCAAAAGGTATCCAAGCTTAAGGGCTCTGGAATAAGAATTTGCACAGACCTTCCTCCAGCACTTAACCCTTTATGCACAGGATTCCTCGCTGAAGCAAAAGAGATGAAGGAGTCTGGAATGATTGTTGCTTCTCGGGTTAAAAATAAAGGAACCCACGTATGGCTTGAGATAAAAAAAAGATGGTTCGGTGATATGGGAGAGAGCTGATCAATAACTGAATTGGATAGTAGTAATCTGAGTTTTGATTTATATGATTTTGTGGAGTATTTTGTTATTTGGTGTTTAGTGGTCTGGTTGTTAAGTTATTTGATAATTTATGATTCTTTGAGGATTATGATTATCTTATTTTCGGAGGCCCGTTCACAAAAATATCATAATGAGTATTATTTGGTTTTTTCTTTTTTTTTTATCAAAACTGTTATATTTAATTTCTTTACTTTGTGCCACACTATTCCTGATTTTTCTTATATAAGGTTTTCATGTTATAAAGTTCTACTTTTTTGTTTATGTTTGTCTCTTTCAGATGAAGTTCTGGTTACAATTGTGTCTCCTTTAACTCTCCGTATGGTTGGTAAGTCACTTTTTGTCAATAAGTATACCCAGCATCGAGATAATGGATAATAGAATTCGTAATTTTGAGGAGCACCCCCTTGATTTAGGTAAAATATTTGAGAATTTATGCAATGATGATAATGTTTTTGATATGATGGTTCATTCTATCCCAAAAAATAAATATCTACTCCCCACCCATGTTTTAAATAAAGGCTCTAATTTTAGAATGGCTTTTTTGAACTGTCGCGGGTTACTAAATATTTTTGATCAAATATCCCTGTTTATTTCTCATCATAATATAGATGTCTTCGCCTCTTGTGAAACATTTTTAAATGATTCGACAAAGACATTTATTAATAAACAGGATTATACTTTTTTTCATAAGAATCGGATTCATAAAAAACAGGGAGGGGCAGGTTTTTTCATTAAATCAACAATTCAGTCAGATCTGGTGAACGAATTTGATCACCTATATCTTGAAATGGTGTTTGAATTTCTGGCAGTTAAAATAGATGTAAATGGTATGAAAATTTTGTGTTGTGTTTTTTACCGGCCTCCAAGTTCTCCTGTTCAAAATTCATGGAACTTTTTGATGATTTTGTGCTTATTGCCTCGAAAAAGTATCCAAAAATAGTTTTCATGGGTGACTTTAATATTGATTTATTTAATTCTACTAATTCAAGTGGTAATTTCCACGGAATATCTTCTGACGGGGCTGACTTGTTATCAGTTTGCTTATCCGGTGGTCTCTTACCAGCTTATGGAGTCCCAACAAGAATAACGAAAGATTCTGCTTCCCTTATTGATAATTTGTTTACGAATCTGGAACTTAGTCTAGTGATGTGGTTATTGAAGATTTTTCAGACCATTTGATGCTTGTGACCGACTTTCACTTGATTACAGAGTTTAATAGGCCAACTAAAAGAAAAATGAGGATGACTAATAGAAACTCCTTAAGTAAACTTAAAGTATTGCTTTCTTCAAGTGACTTTTCTTCTTGTTTAGAGTCTTCGGACCCTGATTTTGCTGCTGAATGTTTTGTGAATCAGTTTAAACGTTGTTTCAATAATGCTTTCCTTCTCCGTCAAATGTCAAGAAGAAATAGTATAAAGCCGATTAAGCCTTGGATATCTCCTGGATTGCTGGTATCAATAAAAAATAAGAATCTGTTATATAAGGCATACTTACTGCATCCATCTGAAGTTAAATTAGCTGAATTTCGCAGATACAAAAATTATTTAACAAAATTTTTAAGATCCGCAAAAAGTCATTACTTCGTCGAAGCATTTGTTGAAGCAAAAGGGTCCCCCAAGAAGACATGGGAAATAATTAATAAGTGCTTAGGAAAACATAAGACCCATGATATTCCTG
The DNA here is from genome assembly GCA_027921565.1 of Artemia sinica. Classification (NCBI taxonomy): domain Eukaryota; kingdom Metazoa; phylum Arthropoda; class Branchiopoda; order Anostraca; family Artemiidae; genus Artemia; species Artemia sinica. Next base: position 7,506,464 of record CM051275.1, read on the forward strand.
ATGAATTAATAGCTGAAGATGGAACTAAACTGGCTACAGGGAAAGTGGAAGTTATCAATGCATTAAATATACACTTTGCAAAAATTGGCGAGGAAACCGCGTCAACTGCTGGAAACAACCTGGCCCATCATCTGGATAATGAAACTAGAGAGGACTTTCAATCATATCTACCCCCGTCCCTCAATTGCTCCCTTTTTCTTGCTCCTGTAACCCCAGATGAACTTTTACTTACAACAAACCTTTTAAAGAATGGATCTTCGGAAGGGACCGATGGGTCATCGACTAATCTGATTAAGTGCATAGCACCAAATATTGTAAACCCGCTTTCCCATGTGTTCAACCTCTGTTTTAAAACCGGAAGATTTCCTTCTTGTTTCAAGTCTGTAAGAATTATCTCTTTGTATAAAGGAGGAGACCCGAAGAACCCAACAAACTATCGGCCGATTTCGATCCTGTCTACTTTTGGGAAGTTGTTTGAAAAGTGCCTATATAACCGTATAGTCAGCTTTCTAATGAAATCTAAATTTTTTAGTCCGATGCAATTTGGGTTCCGGAAGTCTCACTCTACTGAGCATGCTATTATGGCAATGACTCAGTTTGTTCATGACGCCCTCGACAGAGGTGATATTCCTGCTACAATTTTTATTGACATTAAAAAGGCATTTGATACGATTTCCCATAAAATATTGCATACTAAACTTGATAACTGCGGCATAAGAGGCCCAGTTAATGACTTAGTAATGTCTTACCTAAAAAACCGAAATCAGTATGTAGACGGAGGTGATTATTCTTCCTCATCAGTATCTCAATCTCAGTCAGTCGGAGTCCCACAAGGCTCTATTTTGGGTCCACTCCTATTTCTTATCTATGTTAATGATATCAGTAATAGCAACAATGATATTGGCCTTAACATATTATTCGCCGATGACACGGCATGCAATGTCAGCAGCCCCGACTCTAGATCTTTGAAGCTTAGGTTGGAATCAGCACTGTCGAGGCTTATCTTATGGTTTTCGAGAAATAATTGACTATTAATTGTACTAAGACAAAATTCATCATCTTCTCTCGTACTGGGAAAACAGCACCGGAAATTATGATGATTAATATTCAAGGCCTACCCATTGAAATTGAAAGAGTTGATGATATTATTATCTCGGGATAATACTGGATTCAAGTTTATCATTTAAAAGCCATGCAATTTATCTTCGAATGAAACTGGCAAGAAATATTGGTATGATGAATCATCTGAAATTTGTTCTGCCGTTTTTTGCCTTGAAATCTCTTTATCATTCTCTAGTGCATTCATATATAAATTACTGTCCCATTATTTTTTTTGAATACTTTTAAAACTCATATTCTTCCTCTTCAGAGGCAACAAAATAAAGCTCTGCGTCTATTGAAAAATTGCCTGCCTAGCCCGTTTTCTTACCCTGGTAAATCGTCAACAAAAAGTATGTATCAAATTTTAAATATCCTTCCACTGGATCTTTTCTCTTCTTTCCATTCTGTTCTTTATATGATTAAACACGTTCAAGGTCTTTTGCCTGAGTATTTTTATTTGCATAATAATTTTTTTCAGGATGATAATCAGGTTTTGCATGCATATTGGACCCGTGTTAGTTCTGTTGTCCTTCAGGCTTTAATAAAATCTGCAAGGTCCCGTTTTTCACCAAGGCATAGTATTATATATAATTGGAATAAATTTCATAGTTTTATAGATTTGAGTAATTCATTGGTTAATAATAAAATTAGATTAATGAATCATTTAATCAGTAATTATTAATTTGATTTATTTTCTGGGGTGGATGCTCCTCATTTCACTTTATTTATTTGGTTACTTTGATTTTTTGCGGATTTTGTTTGTTGTTACCGTACGGAGAGTTGAAGAGCAATCTTTTTATTCCGGTATCTGGAGATAGTATTAGCTATTTATTGTTGAGTGCATATAAACCCACACACGAGTTATTCTCACTCTGGGTAATTAATTTGATAGTTTTGTCAAAAAAATTTTTTTTATTGATTAATAAAGAACTTGAACTTGAACTCGTTCCTATAATCAATCCTTCCTAGTTTTGATGAAAGTGCAGATAACTGGACCTGCTTAAATTTGTCTACAAGTAGGTTCTGTTGTGTCACCATTAGTAACTTCCTGGTAACACATAATACGGCAAAAACCATGAGGAAATATCACCATATTAAATTTAACGGTTCCGTGCTGAAAATCTCCCCCAGAACATACTTTGCTATGCACAGCAGTGTTTCCCTTAGTATTTTTTTAAATCCCTGAAAGGTTGGTGGGAAATATCACGAATTTTTTTTTCTTTTGACGTTTGAAATAGTGCTTTTTATTTATCGAACAGTTAAGTTTGATTTTGACTTATAGATTTCAGATTCTGAACCATAGGAAGATATTTTATTTATTTTTCTTTCCCATTATATTTTCCTTCGCTGTTATTATTTTCGCAACAACCCTGTCTTTATTGGAATTGGTATGGTGAATTAGCACGAATGATATCCAGCCTGTCACTTTTAAAGCATTGTTTTGACTTGTTTGCACATTGAGTTATATTTATGTTAATAAAAATGTTTGAAAAAAAGAAAAACTTTTCTGTCGATAGATCTGTCGAAATATAAATGAGCCGATACGGGGAAAGATTGTGAAGCTCTGAAGATATTTTCAAATGCATCATGGGACACACCAGGATCTGATTTTAGTGTCAAGGTAGAGTCTTGCCCATAATAAACACCTTCGAGGGTCATATTAGATATTTGAGATATTTGACAAAATCTCCTTATTTTTTCCAGGTTTCAATTTTCACAGTACAACATTCTGCTATTGAAGCGGTATATTATGAAGGAACGTTTAAACTTTTGCAAAATTTAATCGTATACGAGGTTTGAGCCAGATAATAGAAGATTGATAACTTTAAAAAATCAAATGTTTATATGGTTACTCTCTTACATTAACGGTAAGTATATACGGAACTTTCAGAAATATTCTCTGAAAGTGTCACCTTCATACCCTTAGTTATAGCTATAATAGTAGTCACAGCAGTAGTATTGCTACTCAACTTAATACAATTAGCCATTGCTATGACATTGTCGATATGTCCTTTTGATATTCTCTGAGAGTTCCAGCTTAATACATAAACCAATTCTTCAGATACGCTATTTAACAATTTAGATGCACACATTGTCTCTTGTTACTCCGAATTTGCCATTAATATTCTCTCAAATTTTACCTTCTTAGACTTAGCCTTAATAGTACTATTATCACAGTGGTTTCGGTGGTAGTAGAAGTAGTTGCAATATTAGTCTTGTATTAGTAGTAGTAGTAGCAGTAGTCTACACCTTATTTTAGGATATTGACCTTTTAATAGAGTAAGGTTTCAACCTATGTGATTTCCCTAGAGACATATATAATCGGATTATTTTATTTACTTACTATTGACATTTTTGCTACTTAATATAAATTCTCTTGGGATTTAGTGATTTAATAACTACAGACACTTGGACCAAGAGATTTAATTAACTTAGAGGATTGAACTCTTTGAACTTGACTGAACTCTTCGTGCCCAAAATGGCATCTATTAAGGATCCAGAACACTGCAGCATCTGCTCAAAAGCAAAAGCCAGCAAAACAGGTAACGTGCAGTGTATTAAATGCAATAGATGGTCTCATTTTACCTGTGGAAAAACTAAGGACTCAAATGACGTAAAGAAAACCTTTGTGTGCAATTTGTGCGCAAAAAGATACTAAAAAAAAAGTATCCTGAATAAATTAAAGTTGAAAATAACAGTCCAAAATAGCCAAATAACAAAGAGAAGAACCATGATAAATTTAAAACGAATAGTTTTTCCCCGAGTGAAAACGTGTTGACAAAATTACCAGCAGCTCCTGTCGTAACGCTGACAGTTATGGCTGCTGTAGAAAATTAAACGATGGATAAGAAATGACTGCTCAAGTTCTGACCTAAGATGTTTCATATGTGACGAAACGACAAAAGACAGTGTCTCGTTTGATTGTTATTAATTAAAAAAGAACTTTCCGAAAAATAAGTTTTCAAAGAAAAGTACAGGCCATTTTAAACTTAAGCTCAGCAGATACAAATACAAGTTAAAATTCAAACTCAAAACGACCAGAAATTACTATTAAAGAATAAATGAAACCCAAAACGAACTGAAATTTTATAAAAAAAAGTTCAATATTAATTACAAAAGAAAACATTTGTCTTAAAATTGGTTTTCAGTAAAGCGCCAATGACGCAGGAGGTTATAGACTTTTACAGTGAGAGAAGGAGGTGATACCCAAACTCTTGTTTGTAATGATTTTTGTTCGTTTCAAGCTTGATTTGCATAGTCAATTTAAGTTTCACTCGTTTTAAGATTTATTTATTATTTTACATTAATATCTATTGTATGTTTGTTTTGCATTGATTATTTATTTAATTTCTGTTTGCTTTAAGTTTAATTTATACTTCAATAGGAAAATATTTTTTTTTTTTTTATTTTAAGCTTGATTTTCATATTCAATTTAAGCATTACTCGCTTTAAGATCTATTTATTCATTTATATTATTACTTGTTGTATGTTTTTTTGCTATGATTGTTTATTTAATTTCTGTTCGTTTTGGGTTTGATTTATTTTTTAATTGTAATTTCTGGTAGTTTTGAGTTTGAATTTTAACAGGTATTTGTGTCTTCTGAGCTTAAGTTTAAAATGGCCTTCACTGTTAGTTGAAAAACTTATTTTTCAGAAAGTTCTTTTAATTAATGACGTATAAAGAAACTGTCGTTATGTGAATTATTGATTAGATAAAAACAGTCAGCAAAAATGACTAAAACGTTAACATAATTTATTTTCAATACCCCAAAATATTTTGGGTCGTAACACCTTGTATAGAGCTGGTATATTATCAAGACAGTGCCTACAGTAGTGATGATTTTCTTACCTTCTTTGTCCCCCCCTCCCCCTCGGCTGACAATGTTCTGACTAACAACATCCGAGATAAGAGTGTCACAGTCATCAACAAGCACCTGTACTTTGGGTCTCCAGCGGTGTCAGTTGAGGGAGTATGTGCCCCCCTAAATTTCGAAAGATACCTTTTTCATTTTGTATTTTCATTTAAAAATGCCAACTTGGTATTTTCATTGAAAATCTATATAACAAAATTCTAAAGACGTAGATAACAAAAAAATAACAACTGATTCTTACGTATTAGCGCCATCATAGCAATAGTTGTGTTAAAACCTACTGCGTCATTGGCGCTTTACTGGAAACTATATGCATCTTGAACAGTCTTGGAAAGTATAAACAGAATCAAATTGAATATTTAATCTATAATGATATTAATTATTGAAAGATCCATCAGAAGAGAAGGGGGAGGCACAGTGTTTGAAACACTCCCCCGAAATTTTTGTCTGGCTCTTAAAAACGTAACAAAAATCCACAGAAACCAATTTTTGATTCGTCTTTCAAGTTTTTTTTAACGAAAAAATAACCCCTGCACCGAAACAAAAATCCTGGATACACCATTGAATTTGTATTCCTCTGCTATTCATCGACTCTTAGATATTCTTCTACACAGTTTTCCTTTACAAGGACATAATCAGAGTTTTTTGTTTGGGGGGGGCGCAAAAAACTTTAGTAATAGTATTAAAAAATAGTTCACATGTATTTTGTTACTTTTTACTAGTTGGGCAATGTTTCTTTTTTTGTGGGGTGGGGATTCAAAACCTGGCAACCCCCCTCCCCTGGATAGGGGCCTGTTGTCTACATGTTTTTCTGAGGAATTACAATCTAGTTGAAGTGAAAAATAAACTTTGGAAATGTAATTGTCGAAACACAAAATATTTACTATACCTCATCATGTGCCATGAAGAAAATCATTTTTTTGCATGGGTAGCACTATGGTAGCACATGGGTAGCATGTCCTTTTTTCCCGTTTTTCCATCTTATGTTCAATCTGTATTCTTCTACCAAATGTTTATCAGGGAATTTCACAGCCCTATGTTCGAAATAATTAAATAGTACAAAATTATCTGAAATAAATGGCCTAAATGAAGCTTTGAGTGTGAGAAATTCGAATTTTATTTCTTAATATGATTCTGTGTTTCATTTTATTGCCTTGTTAATTATGTTTAAGCAATTTCCTGTCATACAGTGTAGCCTATGTAGTTATTTTTGTGTTTTTCTTTATTTCACTATTGTTTTTACTCCTCAGTGTTGTTTCTGGTTGGCGTGGTAAAAAAATAACTACAAAAAAATATTGGGCATTCTATCGTGGAAGTTTGTTCATTGAAAAAATATTTTCAATAATAGCAACAGCATTTTCGTGTTTAAGGAGGGAGGAAATTAAAGTTGTTCTGTAAGGGAATATAGAGCGCCCTTATTGCATCACTTACGCTCAGGTTTTTTGCTACTCGTAAGAAAACCAAAAAACATAATCAATTTTTGCTAAAAGAAAACAAAATAGTGTACGTAACATTTTTGTCATAATTTTAATTAAATAAATATTAACGTAAGAAATAATATAATGGGAATTATGTTATTGTGTAACTATATAAGTAAATATAATGGTTAAAGAATGTAAAATAAATATAATGGTAGAAATAAATATTTAAGTGTAATTATATAAGTAAAGTATAATGGGAATATAAACAAGAATTATACTTGCCCTGCGCGGGGAGATGGGGCATCCTCAATGTCTTACACAAACTCAGAGTTTCAGAGAGGAACCTATATAGGGCCTCAAAGGCGAGATATTGCACTGACCTTTAGAATCTCTAAGTTCGAGATTTAATATAGCTTGAATGGCTGTTTTCAACAAGTACATCCCCACTCTGCAATGTGTTGACTTACTTCTACGGTCTTTTGCAAGCCAATATGATAACCTTGGTACTGTTGGATTACCTCTAAGAAAAGACAACCCACATCGAGTAATTGAAGAACAAGTTTGTGAGACGCTACACCTCTATTTTAAATTTTCTTCCGAAGTTATATCTCAAAACTCCTCTGTTTATTTCTTTAAAAGAAAATTTATTAGATGTAATTGGAGGAAGAAACCCTAGGGAACTGGTTGACTAATGACAATTGGGGACCTAAATGATTTTTTTTTTATCGACAGTAAGTTTTTTTTTATCGACAATTCCTCATAAAGATGCTGAGAGCTTTCAAGCTCTTCCATTGGCTGAAGTCATCCATGTCCATTTTCACGGCTTTCGTGAATTTTCCATGTGAATTTTCTATGGTGTCGCACAGATCCTCAAATTAAAAAAAACATCCTTTTTCGTATTCAAGACCTAATGTGTCCGTGTATTGAGTCTTTCGTGATCCGTATGACCTTTCACTAGATATTTGATACAAATCGTTTTGGGTTCACATTCACTGTTGACTAACAGCACAAATTCACTAAAAATCGTCCAATTGTTGTTCTGGGCACAGGAACTGTCAGTAAAAAAGAAACGAAGCGAAAGATTTCCCTATTCATCTTTATGACCTTGTGTTAGACATTACCTTTATCAGGTACGTCAAGCCCTTGTAGAGATTCCTTCCAAACGACGGAAAGGTTCTGGTTCTGTCTAGTTGCTTTAACGGGAGCAAACGTCACAAGTCGACAAAAGCTTCCTTTCTACTTTGCATGATGGGAAGCAACAACACTTTTTGTAGATGCAGCGTGAACAACATGGTAGTTGAATTTTGTTCGTATTTATGCTTATCTTCAGAAAATGGGTTCGCCCTCTAGTCAATTCCTCGCTCTTTATGCTAAAGTTCGAATCTTGTTCCAATTTATTAAGAATGATCCCTTAATACCAAAGGCCGTTTAATTAGAATAAATAGCTCTTATGAAAGTACTAACAAACTTTAGCGTAAAGAGAGAGGTATTGACTAAGGGGCGAACTCCCTCATATACATATTAATTTCTGTTCGTTTTAAGTTTTGATGTTGCTCTTTACTTTCAGTTGGAAAAACTTGTTTTTTTCTTAATTTCTGATCGTTTTTTATATAATGCTGGGAAATCCGGCACCCTCTTCATAGCAATGTCCCTTCCCCCATGAAAACTTCCTCCATGGATAGATCCTCCCACTTAACCCCCAATCCTCCCCCCCTCGCTACCAGAAAAAATCCCCCCTGAAAACGTCTGTATGCTTCCCAATAACCAATACTATATGTAAACATTGGGCAATGTTCATAACTTGCAGCCCTCCCCCGGGGACTGTGGGGGATTAGGTCATCCTTAAAGACATAGTTATTATATTTTTCGACCATGCTGAACAAAACGGCTATCTCAAAATTTTGATCGGGTGACTTTGGGAAAAAATGAGCGTGGGAGGGGGCCTAGTTGCCCTCCATTTTCTTGTCACTTAAAAAGGGCACTCGAACTTTTAATTTCCGTTCGAATGAACCCTCCTGCGACATTCTAGGGCCACATGTTTGATACGATCACCCCTGGGAAAAAAATATACGGGATTTTTCTTCTGGCCGAAAGAAATTTCATTTTCATTGAGAAATTGATTTTCACTAAGGTTCTATGATTTTTAGGGGTATTTCCCTCTTTTTTTTGAAAATAAAGCAGATTTTCTCAGGCTCGTAACTTTTGATGGGTAAAACCAAACTTGATGAAACTTGTATGTCAATTTAAGTCAGCGTAAAAATATGATTCTTTTGATGTATCTATTGGTGTTAATATTCCGTTTTCTAGAGTTTCAGTTACTATTGAGGTGGTTCGCTCCTTACTTGCAGTTTGTTACCACGAAATGTTTGTTATTGCTGAAATTGAAAACTCTATTTTTTATATATGATCAACAAATAATACCAACACCACCACCATGTGCTACTGTAATATCATTGAGTGTCATTCTTTGTTTGGAATAGGTATTATATCCATCAAATGCAGCATAATCTTCAGTCACCGACCACAATTCACAGAAACAAGCAATATCAATAAGTTCATTTCTCAAGTATAGTTCAATCTCTTTGATTTTGTTCATAAGTGACCGGGCATTTGAGACTAGTATTTACGGAAATGAACAGGGATGAATTAAGGGCTTTACAGTGCGGTCTCGAATTTGCTTGCCAGCACACTGAATCGGTTCCAAGTTGGGAAACTTGGAAAGCATGGTTTGAAGGGTTGGTAAATCTTTTATTTTTTAAAATTCCAACCCCATTGGTTGTTTGGACCGGACGGATTGGCGGAAGGGTGGCTAATATTGGTTCTTGCTAGTGTCTCCAAGGTTTCAGGAGGGGGGGGCTGGTATGATGGAGGAAGGATGTGCATTGGCGTATTTACAAGCTACATGAGATTCAAGCTCATAAGAGTGACTGGATATGGCTGTCTTTGGCAGCCCTGCATCTACAGAGGTGCATTTTTTTTTGGTCCCTGTTTTTGGACTTCGCAGTTGAGTCTTGGAAAGCAGCCTCCTCCTTCTGCGGAAAGTGAGATACACATTAGGACAAAATTTCATGTAACATAAGCCATGAGAAAACCTTTTACACAGAGATTTATGTGGCAGAAGAGAACAATCCACGCAAAAAAAAAATCAATAAAAAAGCAACTAAATTTAAAAAATCCACGCAAACATGGAGAAACGCGCAGTTCTTCGCCTTTCTGCAGCCTCCACTTATGTGAAATCTGCAAACACGTCACTCGGGGGTATGATCAGTTGTATGAGTCTTTTCATCTGTATGAAGGGACTTAAGATACTCTAGTTCAGTCTGAGCGGCTTGACTGGTAACAAAGTTACTGCATTGAACAGACACAACAGTACTAGGACATTTTGAGCCGGTCTTATTACCCAGGCTTAATCACTTTCCACAGGTAAAAAGAAAGAATTGTCTTGAGGGCTTCTGCAGAGCAAGAACTATGTCTGCATCAATTGCAGCGCAGGCTACATGCATGCGGTGTAGGCATTGGTAACAATCAAACGAGGGGCTGTCTTTTGTCGTTTCTTCACATATGAGACAACTCAGGTCAGAACCTGAGCAGTCATTTATTTTTACTGTCAAATTTTCTTCAGCAGCCATAATTTTTTGTTCTACGCCAAGAGCTGCTGGTGATTTTGTGAACATGTTTTCACTCTGGGAAATAATATTTGTTTTAAATTGATCGTGGTTCTTCTCGCTATTATTTGGCTGTTTTGGACTATTATTTTTCGACTTCAATTTAGTCAGGATGCAGTTTTTCAGTATCTTTTTGCGCACAAATTACGCACACAAAAGTGTTCTTCAAGTCATTCGACTACTTAGTTTTTTCATAGCTAAAATGAGAACATTTATTGCGTTTAATACACTGCACGCTACCTGTTTCGCTAGTTGTTGCTTTTGAGCAGATGTTGCAGTGTTCTGGATCCATAATAGATGCTGTTTTTTTGTATGCAGAGTTCAGTCAAGTTCAACCCTCTAAGTTAATTAAATCTCTTAGTCCAAGTCTCTGTAGTTATTAAATCACTGAATCCCAAGGGAATGTATACTAAGTAGCAAAAATGTCCATAGTAAGTAAATAAAATAATCCAAATATAAATGGCTCTAAGGAAATCACACAGGTTGAAACCTTACTTTATTAAAAGGTTAATATCCAAAAATAAGATGTAGACTACTGCTACTACTACTACTAATGCAACATTAACAGTGTAACTACTTCTACTACCGCCGAAACTACTGTGATAATAGAACTATTAAGGCTAAGTCTATGAAGGTAAGATTTAAAAGAATATTAATGGCAAATTCGAAGTAACAGGAGACACTATGTGCATTTAAATTGTCAAAATAACGTATCTGAAAAATTTATTTGTACATTAAGTTGGAACTCACAGAGAATATCAAAAGGACATATCGACCATGTCATAGCAATGGCTAATTGCATTAAGTTGAGTAGTAATACTACTTCTGTGACTACTATTACAACTATACATAAGGGTATGCAGGTAAAACTTTCAGAGACTATTGCTGAAAATTTCTGTTGTACAGATGACAACTGCTACTAAAGCTAAGACTACTATTAGTCTAATTCTATTGAGTTGAAACATTTTGGGGAGTTCCAATTAAACGAAAAAACTATACGAAAGCAAGTATTAAAAGGGTATATAAGCAAAATCATAGGCAGCGTTGTTCAATCATAGCTAGTAATATCATTGAGATTTTAAAGGAGCTAATTTGATTGGAATTTCAAAGTTCTATTACCCTTTTTAAAAGTCAAAAGTGATTAGAGGGTAATCAGCCTTCCTCTTTAGCTCATAATTTTCCAAAAACTTCCAATCAAAATTTTAAGATTAGCTATTTTGTTCAGCATAGCTGAACGGTCTGGTAAATGTATCTTTAGGACTACTGCGTAGGTCAGTTCCCACGGTGATGTTATTTGCCCATTATGTTTAGAAACTAAATGCCGCATTAAGATTAAATCAAAACGCACTATGTGTATGCCGGTTGTCAATAAAACATCTCAGCAATATCCCAAGAACTACTGAGGGTATTATGTTCAAACTTTTGGGACTGCTTCTATTACTACTTCTGCTCTTAAAATTGAACTAAATCAAAAGAGTGTAAGTATATTTAAGCTGTCAAAGAGCATAGATAGAATTTTTTTCTGAATGGTGTTAAGTTTTATTTTTCTGTAAAACTAAAGGAGGTATAAAACTAAATTAAACGGTACTATTTGTGTCAAAATTTTTAAAACGGTGTATGTTGTTTAAAATTGTTAAAAAAAATTTTCCAGTATACAAATCGGGGGCCAAACTATAAATTCTTCCTGAAAAACCGAACTGATTTTAACTATTAATTTGCTTTTACCTGAAAAAGACTATGGCAGTAAAAAACAAAAAATAATTAATTAAAACAAACTTTTTTCCCAAATAAGTTTTTCAAAGAAAGAACTCCATTAAACCAAAAATGAGCAAAAATGGAATCAAATAATCTACCAAGCTACAACAACCACAAAATCCGCATCGATAAATAAATGAAACCCAAAACGATCAGAAATTAAAATGAATAATCGAGTCAAACTCAAAACGACCAGAAATCAAAATGAGTAGGGCTCAAACCCCTATGCCTTTCTATGGCCAAAACATAATTTGCACTTCACTGACAAAATATTTTTTTAAATTTTTCACTTTTATAACTTTAACAAACCAAATATTATCAACATTCTAAGGAATAAATATCAGTATATGTACATTAAACTGACAATGCACATTCATTTGTATTTTTTCAGTAAAGTGCACATTCAGTTCTTGCGTTGGGAAGGCATAGGGGTTTTCAACCATGGAAAGTAAAAGATAAAGGTCTTAAGTTGCACAATGAGTCGTCTTAAACAAATAATATCAAAGTCAGCGTAGCGAGGCTTTACCAGCTTCTTATGGATTTAAAAAATATGAAGTGAGACACTGTTGTGAATAGCAAGATATGCTCCAGGGGAGATTTTCAGCAGAAAACCGTTGAATTTATTATGGTGAGATTTTTATATGTTTTTTGCTGTATTAAGTGTTATCATGAAGTTACTCATGGTGACACAAAATAACCTACTTGCAGACAAATTTAAGCTGGTTTAGTTATCTGTATTTCCATCAGAGCTAGGAAGGATTGATTATAGAAGCGAGTTAACAGAGGGAGGGGAGAATTTAAACTTGTTTTCAGTCGTAAAAACATTTCTCTTGTCAAAGATGTCGCTAGAACGGTCCCTTTTTTAAATAAAAATATGTGCTTATGTCCGCATTTTAGGCCCTCTAAACTCGTGGTAACCGTTCATTAACGAAAGAATAAGGCACGTTAGCAGAAGGCCTTAATTCTTATGTTAAGGATGCCGTTAAAATAAGAACAAGAAGATATATGGCTCTTGCATTTACGAAGTACAAATATTCTAAGGGTAATATGAAGTATTTTCTGTATGGAGAGAATATATTTATTTATGAGAAGAAGTGGTTTTTGGGGGTAAAATGGTTGAATATTCATACATTCTAAAGTCCATTTCGCTTTTTACGTAGCGTACTCTAAAGCATATACTTCACAGGTGGAGGGAGGGGGCAAAATCGATGTTTTGCCAAACATTTCAAATATCTAATATGACCAACAAAGTATTTTTTTCGAAAGTTACCAGTCCCTAAAATAGTCCCTAACAAAGGTTAAATTAATTATAATAAGATACATGTCAAAAGTCTTTAAAAATTCTTGCGTTTGAAAAAAAGAATAGATTTTTTCTTTTGCTAATCGAGCCGGAATTGACTGGGAAGAAAAAAAGATTAAATATATTAACACGTATATAAAAAGATGATAAAAACAAAAACCCTATAAAAAAAATAAAACAAAACAAAGACAATTTTATGGAAAGTTTATAGAATATGAGTTTCTTTCATTTTGCTTATCGAATAATGTTTTTTTTCTCTTCTTTTTATGTACGTGCGGCAAACATGCAGAAGTATGTTGCGGCCATATTAACTACAATAGAAGATTACCTTGCCCTTAGTACAGCCGTACCGGAAAACATGGTATGGTAACATGGCAACATAATCCCTAAGTCCCTAAATGTTATAGACATAGTGTTCTGAAGACCTTAATACATATTGTGTCTTTCGATTTATCTTCAACCCTCCCCAAAGTCAGAGCTGTAAAACCCTTCAATATTCCCTCAATCTTACAATTCCGTCCCTCATTACATTCCCATATTATAAATATTTTGAAAAAATCACGTGCACATAACGTCTTTGATTTGCACGTGTCGTTTTCAGGGTTGATTTTGGAATACTCTGGTATTTTGAACTAGCGAATGATACGTAAGAGCTTACTCGAAATACAAGTAATTAGGAGCAAAGGGTTTTTATTGTAAAATTTAATATTTTCAATTTTTTAAGTACAGATGGCATGCATATATAAAACTTTGATTGAAAATTTATACTCCTACGAAATAAGATAAAAATTACTTTCGTATATCAAAATTAGCCTAAAAAATTAAGAGGAAATTTTCATTTCAGGAAACATTAAGAAGACGAAATTTTGATTTGGTGCATCAAGGAGCGAACAATTTTATTGAGGGATTCTTTTTGAACCTTGTAATTCAACTCATTATAAAAAAAATAGTATTTAAAAATAATTATTAAAGACATGCCGTTCCGAAAAAATTATGTGATAAATATCTAAATCTATTATAGAACTTTTCTATATGTGATAAAAATGGTTGAAATTCTGATTGGTGACTTATTATCCTAACCGATTTCGTTTTTTTTAAAGATTTAAAAATAAATAGACAGAATATTCTAAAGTCAACTCCTTTCGCTTTATAATGCAAGTATAACTAAAGAAACTAACCTAAGGGGACCCCATACTAAGGTTTACATTGCAGGAGATAAATAAGAAGACAAATAAAATATATTTATTATTGCTACGTTCTAATTTTGATATCGAGGTCCTCATTCACCCGGATCAGTTGCCAACTGTGGCCTGTAGGCGTGGCTAACAAGAAAAAAAAATAACTTTAAGTGGCTATATTTGGTTTTTGGAAAACAGGGAAGGAGTGATCTGATTGAGCTGAAACTTCGAGGATAAGCTCCCGGGCCCTAGGAAAGCTTAACCTCTAAATTTTAGCCCAATCAGACAACGTTAAAGGGGGGCTGTGGTCGGAGGGTAGAAACTTCCGGCCCACTTTTACCCATGAAGATAAAGTCGGAGGGGGGGGGGGGTGAAATTTCGCACGTTTCTTAGTTTGAGCTTGGGCTACAAAATGCGATTACCGCTGTCTCTCTGCGACCGCTAAAACCGGAAATCGCTTAACATTGTAGTGGGTCACCTCTTTATAGAGGCACAAATGTGCCTCCTTGATCCTTAGTATCAATTTGATTAAAGTATCTTTAGCTGAAACCTGAATTCAGAGTTACCATCTTTCGAGGCACATCAGCTTTTCAAAAATTATAAGCTAAATATGTTTTATTTTAATTCTTAAATTCAGATGTTTCGCAAGGAACTTATAATTATTGGAGATAAAAATGATTTCAAGCTACTTATAATATTTTATAAATATTGATACTAACAAATAGCCCAAATATACATTGCACATTATAAAAATTTTGCATGAAATATTTTTCATTGTACCATATTAGAAATTATTGTACAAATTAGACTTGTAATACGTAAAACGCATATAATCGAAATATAAAAGCAGAAATAAGGAGTAAATTGAAATTGCATTAAAAACCGAATTCCTTTGATATGCATATTGTTTCTGGAAACTTATTTCTTTCTTTGGTTTCGATTGGAATTAGATAAAATAAATTCTTCCATAAAATCGTTATAGTGAACTTTGGGATTCTTCGTGGGTTAGCACCTTTTCTCTTTATTTTCTTTTATAGGAATTGCTCCGCCTATAACAGCTTAGCAAAATGAAATCTTGCGATCAAAAGTTTTTGAGGTTAGTCTGATCAAATATAAAGTTAAATGCTTAAAAATTATTGGTAAAAAAAGAAGAATTGAAGAGAAAAGGTTGAAAATACTAGGGGCATTTAAGGTTGAAGCGCATGCCCTCCCAGGATTTCAAGCGCATGCCGTCCCTTTTCCCATAGGCTTCAAGCGCATGCCCTCTAACGTCACACGACACACCTGTTTCCAGCGGTCGGCTGGCAAGATTCCCACCTCTGGCAAAATTCCCAGGTGTTTCAATTACTTTGAATATGGTCGGGATCATAGAAAAGTAATAATAATAAGGGGAGCTCCTAGCCCCTCGCACATTTTTCTAACGGACGGCTGTTTGCAGCGGAGCCCAGTTACATCAGGTGACACACCCGCGCATTTAAAGGGTCAGATAAGTGGTGCTACCAACCCCTCAAGCCGTCACACCTACGCAACGCGGTCACCGGTTCTATTAAAGTGGACACAGTTGGCAAGACTCCCAAGACACACCCCTCTTGGACACCAATGAAGTCACACGACTTACCCCGTTTCAAACGCTCAAGTCTAAAATGCTTGACACAATTTTATGTAACCCTGCTTCAGGAAGCTAAATGCTTAAAAATTATTGGTAAAAAAAGAAGAATTGAAAAGAAAAGAAAAGGTTGAAAATAGGACATTTAAGGTTCAAGCGCATGCCCTCCCAGCATTTCAAGCGCATGCCGTCTCTTTTCCCATAGGATTCAAGCGCATGCCCTCTGAGGTCACACGACACACCTGTTTCTAGCGGTCAGCTGGCAGGATTCCCACCTCTGGCAAAATTCCCAGGTGTTTCAATTACTTGGAATGTGGTCGGGATAATAGAAAAGTAATAATAATAAGGGGAGTTTCTAGCCCCTCGCACGTTTTTCTAGCGGACGGCTGTTTGTAGTGGAGCCCTGTTACATCAGGTGACACACCCTCGCATTTAAAGGGTCAGATAAGTGGTGCTACCAACCCCTCAAGCCGTCACACCTACGCAATGCGGTCACCGGTTCTATTAAAGGGGACACAGTTGGCAAGACTACCAAGACACACCCCTCTGGACACCAATGAAGTCACACGACTTACCCCGTTTCAAACGCTCAAGTCTAAAATGCTTGACACAATTTTATGAGTAGATTGTACATATTGAATTTATGTACGGCACTAGGAATCTCCATGCTATTTGCGTACAGCAATAGGACCATGTTATTTGCGTACTGCCATAGGACCATGCTATTTGCGTACGGCCCTAGGAATCTCTATGTTATTTGCGTACTGCCATAGGACCATGTTATTTGCGTACTGCCATAGGACCATGCTATTTGCGTACGGCCCTAGGAATCTCTATGTTATTTGCGTACTGCCATAGGACCATGTTATTTGCGTACGGCCATAGGACCATGCTATTTGTGTACGGCCCTAGGAATCTCTATGTTATTTGCGTACTGCCATAGGACCATGTTATTTGCGTACGGCCATAGGACCATGCTATTTGTGTACGGCCCTAGGAATCTCTATGTTATTTGCGTACTGCCATAGGACCATGTTATTTGCGTACTGCCATAGGACCATGCTATTTGCGTACGGCCCTAGGAATCTCTATGTTATTTGCGTACGCCTCTACACATATTCAAAGAGATTCAGAACTCCCTCACATGGCCTTATACTTTGCATAAAGCTTATGCTTTGCATCTTCACGAATGACAAGTAACAATTTTCCTTAAATTAGAATATTAGATAGATTTCACATGTAAACGAGAAACTGCCGGTGATTTAGACGTAATTTTCTCACACCTAGAAGAGACTCGTATCTCATTAGTCCAAATATACATGCTAATTCGATTTCATCTCGTGACATATTTTTACATGTCAATTGCTAAAGAACTTGTATGTCTTGTTTAGGTGTTAATATATTCAGTTATTTTTTTTGTATATGTTAAAGTTTCAGATTAGAATTTTCTACAGTTTGAATAGTTCATTCATTCTAACAATATCTATATTTTACAATCATTTACATTGATAGAGATCACATGGCCTTATACTTTGCATAAAGCTTATGCTTTGCATCTTCACGAATGACAAGTAACAATTTTCCTTAAATTAGAATATTAGATAGATTTCACATGTAAACGAGAAACTGCCGGTGATTTAGACGTAATTTTTGTCACACCTAGAAGAGACTCGCATCTCATTAGTCCAAATATACATGCTAATTCGATTTCATCTCGTGACATATTTTTAAATGTCAATTGCTAAAGAACTTGTGTGTCTTGTTTAGGTGTTAATATATTCAGTTATTTTTTTTGTATATATTCAAGTTTCAGATTAGAATTTTCTACAGTTTGAATAGTTCATTCATTCTAACAATATCTATATTTTACAATCATTTACATTGATAGAGGTATGGAATATTCTAAGTGACTTCTGGTGAGTAAAATTTTCTTATTATTATAATAAAAAAGAAATCCATTTTTGTCTCGCCATTAAGTTAAGGAAGAATTTCCTTTACCTTCCTTACTTACTGACGCTTTTTTTCACCGTGCTGTTAGCTCTTTTAAAAAGCTTCCTATGTTAATTTAACAGTCCATGTGTTTCAATTTTAGTAAATATTAAAAAAAAGAGAGGCAGGTTCACTTTGATTTTGGCTCATTGTATATGAAAAATTAAAATAGAATTTGCATATTAGTTTCGGCAGATATGAAAGGTCGCCCCCCTCCTCAATATCATGCTCTTTACACTAAAGTTCGAATTTTGTTCGAATCACAAACTCTTGAATCACAAAGGTCGGTTAATTAGAATAGATACCTCTTTTGAAAGTGCTAAAAAAAAAACTTAAGCGTAAAGGGTGAGGTATTGGCTAGAGGGTGAACCCCTTTATATACTTAATATTTTTTTTTTGGTTTAGGCCATGTCCAGGAGTCTTTTTCTTCCTTTTTCTGTGATTTTAAGTATTTCGTAATTTAGGTATATAAGTTTTAATAGCTTTGCATATAAAAAAAATCTATAATTGTCAACTTTTTGTGTTTGATACTATGGAATTGAAGGCCAAATGCCCTCCGTTAATATTCTGAATAAGTAAAAATTGAGCTAGCTAATTAAATTGTGTCATTTTTCAACTTTTGGGAGTTTGGTACTGTGGTATTGAAGGGGGCAGTACCCTCCCGTAAGCTAAATAGTTTGAAAACTGAAAATGATTTTTATTTTAGAATGCTATTGATCAGCCATCGCAACAAAAGCGTGCAAAGTTGGATGAAGCCCAGGACAACGCCGAGACAGGAGTAATCGAACCATTAAATTCAATCAAGCCAAGTGCCGGCTCTATACAGACCACTATGCAACCTGGTAGAAAATTTAAGAGTGAATGGATGCTTTCATATAATGCATCAGCCTCATCTAGTCAAGATCGGGAGGACACTCCTCTTCATGCTTTGCCAGGGACTGCAGATGTACAAGTGCAGTCTGAATTTGTAAATATACATTTTTTTTCTCTCCGTATTTTCAAAAATAAGGCAAATTTTCTCAAGCACGTAACTTTTGATGAGTAAAACTAAACTTAAATTTGTTTCTAAAACTATTCTATAATAATCCTATTTTGTTTTCTTTCATTAGCATTAACCAAATTAGCAGTATATAAAAGAGAGGTTATAATGCAGAAGTAGCAAATAGCTTATCATACTTTTCTATAGATCTATAAAACTTACCTGTAATTTCTCTTTTAAGCAAGATTTTTTCTAATGCAAAAATCCATTATTTCATTAAACAAACTCTATATAAACAAACCACTATTTCACAGCTGGCTGTTAAACAACAAATATCCTTAAACTGAGATGTTTGCAGTTAGCTTTGTGCGTATTTAGTTCTTATCAAAATAACCCATCGGAAAGGTTGAAAATTTGAATGTTAATCTGACAGGTAAAAATGAATGCTAATCGCTCGTTACAAAGTGGTCCAAATAACCGGATGTTTTTATCTTAGAGATGAAGAGATATTAACGCGGGAAAGGGGTTCTTAATAATTTCAAATGTGACAGCACAGGGATGTCAAAACAAATGGAACATGCAGAAATTACGTTTAGAGATTATTTGGGCGAAACCGTTTTAGACATTTTAGGGAATTATTTCGGCGAAACAGTTAGAGACATTTTAAAAGATGATTTTAGAAGATGTTTTCGAAAAGGATTTGAGGCTGAAACTCTAGGGTCGTTATAATACACAAGTTCTATTTGAACAGTGTTGTGAAGTCCTCTACCCCAACTCGAAAGGGCTCCGATCCCCCTATCCCAACCCCGAAGGAAGCTCCCGGTCCCCAAAGGTCCCCCCGGGCTCTAAAAAGGACCATCCAGCCCTCATTCAGGTAAACATACGACTAGAAATGAACATGATTTTTCAACTATATGAAATAATGCTTATTTCACATAGAAACTTCTTATATGCTTGCGGTGAATAATGCTATTTCGCGATTGACATGTAAAAATTTGCGGCACAATATAACTGAATTAGCATGTATATATTTGGGGTAATGAGATACAGGAACCTTCTGGGTGTTACAATTTTATAGCTTTTAATTAATTCTTTATGAACGACGTCTGAAACACAAGGACGGTCTTGGGGGCTATTTACCTAAGCTTTAATTCTTAAATCGTTTGTAAATTTTTAAAAGCTTTTCCTTTCAAAAGAAAAATTGTTTAATAATTTAGTAAATCGACTTCTTATATGCTTGCGGTGAATAATGCTATTTCGCGATTCACATGGGGGGGCACTTTAATTGTTGATATGGAAGGAGAAAAAAGTTCTTCGCTTACAATGATTTATTTAGTCCAGGTTAACTGCGTCCAGCACTTCAATCAAATCCGTTGCCAAGCGACATAGGAAAATTCGGATTGTCGAGAAAGGGGAGAAAGTTACACCAACACCAGCAACCAATGTATGGGATTCATGCCCATTAACCGAGGCTGAAGAGCAATGCTTCATAGAACATACTGCCTCGGTTGAACGATGGTCGGGTTTTTATTGAGAATTACAATCAAGAGGGACAGGCAATAGAGTTGGGTCCCTATTTTGGATTTTTATTCTGAATTTTTTTTTTTTTTGAATAAAACCATTAGTTTTATATATCATTCTCTTGTTCTAACTTATCCTCTAAGAATAAGACTTCATTTTCCTGACTAAACCAAATATATTTTTAACATGTTCAGTTGTCATTATGAAAGACATATGCCAATGTAAATTTTTTTCTTCTTTTAATTGTTCAGGTGGTGGGACAATGACTATGAAAAATTGACATAGTTTATTAACTTTATAAAAATAATGGTTATTTCACATAAAAAATAAGCTCCTTTTTTATAGATTAATGAAATACCACCGCCATTGAGCGATGAAACATCAGCATTTACTGAACTAATTCTAACACCACCAGTGGAGTTCAGAGACGAACCATCAGCATTAGTTCTAGACAATATGGAATGGCATAGAGGTTTTCTTAATGATGTTTTTGGGGATATGGCTAGCGTAGATGATTTAACTTGTGACTTTGATATGATAGAGGATCCAGAATGGGTAGATAGATTCATGCGTGAGCATTTAGGTGATGTTAGTAGTGCAACTAAACCGAGTTCCCATATAGAAATTACGTCACAGGACAATACAGGCTGGCTTGATCAATTGTCTCCAAACACACTGGAAGACATGCTAACTAGCCTAGGGGACTTTATGCCATCTCCATCTAATGTAATTGAACAGACGGGGGATGGTGTTATTGACAATTCTATGTCACCCCCCACCATTCCCCTTAATGATACACCTAGTGCTAATAATAGTAGTAGTAGTAGTAATACAACATGCAAGTTGTTGGATCTAATTTTTCCGGGGATATTTTTGACGATAGTTTTACTATTAGTGAATTGAGTCCTGTGCAAATAGGTGCAGGACATGAAAATAGTGTCATGTCCCCGGAATTACGTGAATTTTATTTGTTAGAGTCTGCTCTAAGTCACTTACAAACATATAGGGTAGATTTTAACCCTCCCGAGGAAAACGTGGTTGACGGGAGCATTATTTTAACTGACCCTGTGAATGTTCTCCATAGCTACATCGACAGAATTCGAGCACAAATTGAGATTCAGATTCAGAATTGGGGGGGGGGTCAAGGGGGGGTTAAAGCATCAGTGAATCAAAAAGTTTATTTACAAAAGGGACATCTGGGGATATTTTTTATTTTCATTTTTCAACTGGCAACCAGACTTTTTACCCTGGTCTAAATGAATTTGAGAATAACTTTTTCAACTGGATAAATAAATTAATATCGACTTTGGACACGTTTAATGAGAGGGGAAGTGGGTCCACAATTTTATACATTGAACACATGGATCTGAATCTCAGTAGATTAAAAAAAAAACTTTATTTTAAGGGGGGGGTAATCGACGAATAAAATGCCACCCAGATTTGTCGGCTACAAGAGGAGTTCAAGGTTTCAATTTGACACGGGGCTGCAATGCTTTAAATATGCATTTTTAGCAGCAGCCCATAAAACATTAAAAAAGAGTCATCAATGAAAAATCTCGACGGACTTGCACGTAACGGTGGAAAAAATTTCCCTAAAGTAAATTTTGATTGTTTAGAGGGGAAGTATCCGGTGTCCTTGAAAGAAATAACCATATTTGAAAAAGCAAATGAAAATCTTGGGTTGGGGGTGGTTGTTCTCCAGTATGACACGGAATTTGTAAATGGGGGAAAGAAACCAAATAAAAAAGGGGTTTTGTATTCAGTTAGGACACCGATGGTAGATAATGTTAAAAATTGGGTTTGGGTTATTTACGAGCCTCCCAAAGATGTAAATTCCTATGGTCATTTTTTCCCCGTTACAGCAATAAGTCGACTCTTATCCCAAAGCACGAAGAAAGGAGAATGTCTCTATTGCCCCATGTGCCTTTCCTCATTTAGATCTGAGCGAACATTCTCGGATCACATGAGCATTGCAAAATTCATGGCAATCAAAGAATTGAAATGCCGGCAGAAGGCAAAGATACTTTACAATTTAAAAATTTCCAAAATTCCCTGCTACAAGTTGATAAAGTATCTTTGGATTGTGAATCAAGACTGGTGGAGGTATCAGACCCATCAAGGCCAAATATAGTCAAGGAACACAAACTAGTTGCGTGTTCCTATGCGCATGCCCGTCGCGATTCCAATAATAAAATGCAGTTGGAAGAGTTTTTTTGGCTATGGATGAGGAGGGTAGCATGGAAAAGTTATTGATATCTTTAATAAAAACAGCAAACAGCGCAATTTCACGATTGCGTCACACCAACTACCCAATGACATTATCAGATAAAGAGCAACTGGCACTAGAAAAGGGGACAATTTGTTGGGTTTGTAGGGGTGTTCTTGCCCCAAAAGACGCGGTCCAGGATCATAATCACCTTATTGATCCCAATTCAACGGGAAAAAGTAACTTTCGGGGGTGGGCTCACAATTCATGTAATTTAAAAATTAAACAGCAACTCTTTCTTCCGGTTTTTATACATAACTCTAACTACGATCTGAAGTATGTGCTACCAGCAATGGCACATCTTCAAAGAAATGGAACAGTGGATGATGCATGGGTGATAGACAGCTTTTCCTACAAAATCATTCCTAAATCATCGGAAAAGTTGCTTGTTTTGGAATTTATGTGGAAATTTGTTGAAGCCGACGTTGAGTACACGAATAAAATTCGTTTTTTAGATTCCTACAGTTTTTTCCCTAAATCATTGAGCGAATTAATTCAGGTGCAGAAAAACGATGACGGCGGCAACGCTTTCCCCCTTCTCAAGCAACAATTTCCAAATGATTTATATGATTTGTTGACGGTCAAGGGCATATATCCTTATGATTATTATTGTTCCATGTCGAGATTCGCCGAGGAAACTATTCCTTCGATTGAATCGTTTTACGACAGTCTACATGATCGTAGGTGCACCCCCGATGAATACAGTTTTGCTAAAAAAGTGTGGGCAGAGGGAGGGTGTAAAAATGGCTTTGACTACTGCAAGCTGTATTTGTCGAGTGATGTGTTAACTTTGTTAGACATTATGTGTAAAAATACGGACAAAATCTATGGGGAATTTAATCTTGATTTGGGCTATTATTTTTCATCTCCTCATCTGGTGATGGACCTCATCCTAAAAATTAGTGGGGAAAAAATTGGGCTAATCACAGACATTGATCAGCATCTGTTCATCGAAAGGTCAATGAGGGGTGGATTTGTTTTTCACGGGGATCGTATCTTGGAAACTGATCCAACTGGAGAGAAGACGGGGACAAAATCGGATGCAGTTTTCCTTGATATGAATTCTCTCTACCCCTCGGCCATGTCCCATTATGCACTACCTTGCGGTGACTATAAATGGCTCAATGACCCTCAAGCTCCCCATTTCCCCAACATTGACAACAGTGTTGAGGAGAATGGACCGGTTGGATGGTTTTTTTAAATTGATGGGGAGATACCAGTCGAGCTTCACGATTCAATAAAGGATTTTGTTTTCCCGTGCATCAATAGACCTGTGACTAAGGACTCTTTGAGCCCTCGCAATAGGCATTTAGTCGAGGTGGACGAATTGCATTGGTCACCTTCAAAACAAAAACTTATTGCTGACCTTCTGCCCAAAAAAAATATAGTTGTACATCATGTGACTTTAAAATGGATGTGCAACAACGGTTTCAACGTCACAAAGGTTCATAGAGCACTCCAGTTTAGTCAAAAACCCTATCTAAAAACGTTTGTTGACACTTTTGTCAAGAAACGTTCTGCAGCGCAGACGAAAGCCGAAAAAGAAATTTATAAGCTCATTTTGAATTCGGCTTTCGGTAAAATGTGTGAGAGTGTTCGCAATAGGAATCGTTGTGACGTCGTGACCGATCCCGAACAATGTGCTCGAATTATTGCCGATCCAAATTACACTTCCTTCACAATCATTGGCCCGGACATGGTACTATTGAATAGAAAAAAAAGACGCATTGTATTAAATAAAAATATTGCTGCAGGAAGTGCGATCTTGGAGATCTCTAAAAAGCTCATGTTGGAATTCTACTACAATGTGGCTAGGGTACAGTGGCCGAAAAAGGGGCAAGTAGAGGTCTGCTCCGGGGACACAGATTCTCTACTGTTAAAAGTAAAAACCCCAAATCTAATTGATGATTTGGCGCACGGTGAAATTATCAGCTCACGGATGGACTACACCAATTGGAGTGGTCTTTACCCAGAGCTAGTGAAACGTCGGGCGCCAAATCAGCTTTTATTTTTTAAATCAGAAACGGGAAGCGACATGATTTCCCGTGGTATGTTTGTAAGTCCGAAGGTGTACTTTATACAGACACACGACGAGGAAATCAAGAAACGTTGCAAAGGAGTACCCACGCGCTATGTGGATAAGAATTTCGACATGGACATTTATAGGAATTGTATTGTTCAAAATACAATTCCACGAGCCAAATTGCTGGCAATTCGTTCTCTCAACTACAGGAACTTTACTGTAAATGTAGAAAAAATTGCCATGAGTACCATCTCCGACAAGGTCTATGTTTGTCAAGACGGTGTGACTACCCTCCCCCTTGGACACTATTTAACTTCAGACCGGGCCGAATGTGTTATCCATAGGAAAAGTCTCGGTTTGAATAAAGTCCAGTAAATTTTTCCTAAAACCTTTGGGGGGGGCCTCGCGGCCTTTGGGGGGGGGGGGCTC
This sequence comes from Artemia sinica, assembly GCA_027921565.1. Taxonomy (NCBI): domain Eukaryota; kingdom Metazoa; phylum Arthropoda; class Branchiopoda; order Anostraca; family Artemiidae; genus Artemia; species Artemia sinica. Next base: position 7,531,569 of record CM051275.1, read on the forward strand.
GCGGCCGGGGGGGCGGCCGCCAGGGGGGCGCACCGCCACTATCAAAGTTATCTTTTTTTTACTTAGAGCAGATTTTTTTTTGTAAATATACATGTTTCATTAAAAAAAAGTGATATTATTTCGAGTGCTTTAATCTAATGTTGTATTTTTTCTATAAATAAACAAAAAAAAGTGTATTTATTTAAGTGTTTTTCTCTCTCTGTGCCTATGTAAATGTTGTATTTTTTATTATAAATAAATTAAAAAAGTGTATTTTTTTCATGTTTAATGTGCTTTTTTTTCAATGTAGTATTTTTTTAAGTATTGTTACTTTTTTATGCATATAATAAAAGAAAATATGATTACTTTATTCGTCTTCTTATTATTATTATTCTTGAACGGAGTAGGGGAAATTATTTAGTCATTAGACAACAATGGTCTACAGTTAGTTGTCCAGGTGAACTGTTGAAGGGAACATGTATCAATTTAAAACACCATTCAGATCGTTTCTGTGTGGGCCGTCAATGTCGGGCAAAACAACACTCTTAACTAAAATAATTTAAAATTGCGATAAAATGTTTGTGGAAAAGCCGAAAAAAATCTACTATTGTTACAGTATTTGGCAGGAGTCATACGATAAAATAAAAGCAATTGCTGCCACCACGGGTTTGGTGCAGATACAATTCATACAGGGACTTGATGTTTTCAGCATTATTGAACCAAACTCTTGGCTGATCATTGACGATCTGGCTGAATCTATTGAACAATGGTCCCAGGAAATGCTACAACTGTTCACTGTTCGCTCTCATCATGAACAGATTTCCGTTACTCTGGTTCTACACAATCTCTTTCATCAGAGCAAATGTATGCGAACACTTGCATTGAACTGCACCTACTATATCATCTACAGAGTTGTTCGTGATTCTAGCTCGCTAATAACCCTCAATAAACAAATCTATCCAGGTGCCCCTAAATTTCTGCTCTCAGCATACAATCAGGCAACTAATAAACCCCACGGTTATATCCTATTGGATCTTAATCAAAATACACCCGAGGATCTGCGTGTAGTCACAGATATTTTCGACAATGAAATTACAGTATATCTCCCCGTGAACACTAAAAAGACCTATTAGTCGCTATCATGACACTGAAGAAACTACATGAAAATAGACATTTGTTTTCAGTTCTAAGCACTTCAAAACCTCCGCTTAGGAAAGCCATACTCAAACATGGTATTGACAATGATTTCATTAATCTAATATCTGAACTTTGTTTAAATTTGACCGAGGGTAATGTTCAACTGCCAGAAGTAGTTAAGCAACAGGCAAAGCAACATCGTTCCATTGTACGTACATTGGCCTCTAAAAAGAAAGGAAAGAATTTTAAAAGGAAACGACTTCTTCAGGCGGGCGGTAGCTTTTTCACACTTTTACTGCCAATAATTGCAGGACTTGTAAACAGTTTTCTCTAGAGAATGGCAAAACCCTATAAATTGACTCCAATAGAACTCGCTCTCTCACCCGTGGAACACTTTGAGAACAATCTGAGTAAATTCCTTGACAATGAAAATATTGAGGATGATAAAAAACTGCTTTTACTTCAAGATGCACTTCGCCGAGTGGACAAACATAAGTCCTATCGGTCGAAGCCCACTGCTGCTGCTGCTGGTATTGATCACAAAAAGAATCATCTTCTCAAGAGTCTGCTGCTGCTGCTGGAACACAATTAAAGAAGGAGGAATTGGATTCAATTGTATTGAAAATTGGAAATCTAATGCCCCACTCATATCGTGAACAAAGTAAACGACTCCTAACCTATCTCATGGAAAGTGGTCAAGATCATATTCAAGTTGAGAGCAATGGGAAAGGGATTATAATTCAGGGCAAGAGCTATAATCTACTTGATTTAATCTATGACATGGTTACAAATCGTAAAGGACTATTATCATTTGACGCTCATCTATACAACTTTCTAAATACATTAGACTTCCCCAAAAGTCTTATTAGCAATAGACAAATTCTAAAAAAATTAAATGAACATGCATCATCATCATCAACAACATTGACACCATTAAAATATGAACATGAAGAAGAAGAAGAAGAAGAAGATTTTAAATCAATCTTGGAAAATACTAGCACACCTAGTGGAAAAAACTTGACAATGGTGGCGAGGAAAAAGCGAAAACGTTTCATGTCACCATCACCATCCAGTATACAAAAGGGTAGCGGACGTTACACAACGTGTTTACGTTCAAAATGGTTGAAGTTCTGAAAGGTGTTTATGAAATATTGGTGAGGTGGGGAGTTTAAGTTCCCCCACCACTCTTTCCAAAGTCACGGGTGTTCACACTAAAAGTGTACAAGACTATCTACAAAATGAATCAAGTTACACTCTGCATAGAAATCATAGACTTCGTGCTAATCAATATCGAAAAACTAAAGCCTTTTACCCATTGCATATAATGCAAGCAGATCTCCTGACTCTAGATGAGATTCAACGACGTCACAATACACCGTACAAGTACATTCTACTTGCAATCAGTGTTTTTAGTCGCTATGCATATGCAATTCCATTGCGATCAAAGAGAGGTGTTGAAGTTGCTCAGGCCATTGAAAGTATTCTCGAACAGGATTCATATAAAAAAATTCAAACGGATCGCGGTAGTGAATTTGTTAATCCCCATGTTGCAAAAGTACTAGAGAAATATAGTACACTGCTCTATCATAGTCACAGTCCTATAAAGGCTGCATTGGCCGAACGATTGATAAGAACTATTCGACTTTTAATTTCAAGATATTGTACATTGAAAATACATCGGCTTTTATTCATGATCTAGATAAAATCATGTTGATTTATAATCAACGACCTCATCGATCATTGTCCAACTCTACGCCAACGGAAGTTCATCATTCTGATCATGATACAATTGACACCTTTCTTAAACAGTATTCCAATGAAACGATTGTCAAGAAGAAAAATAAATTCAATGTTGGTGATACTGTTCGAATTAATAGAACAACTAATGTTTTTGAAAAGGGGAATTACTTGTGGTCCACCGAACTTTTTAAAGTGGCAAAAATCCTAGACACTAAACCCATAACTTATCGCCTGCGTGATACCAAAGATGAAGAGATTCTCGGCGGCTTTTATGACTATGAACTACAAAAAGTTAAAAATAATAGTGAAATCTATCAAATTGAAAAGATATTAAAGACTCGTACTCGCAGGGGTAAGAAACAGTTACTTGTTCGGTGGCTAGGATACAACTCTGATTTTGATTCTTGGATCGGTGTTGAAGATATTGACAATGCCCAATGATTTCTATGTAACTTTCATGTCCAACGTTTCCGATCCTCTCTACAACGACTTGAATACGACAAGTGATTTTTGGACAAAACTCTCCCCCGCCATCAAATTTGACGGTGCGTATGAAGTGGCTCTTGTCGACTGTATTCTCAAAAATACCTATGACATCCTGAGAAAGGATCATGTGTATGATATGAAAGTTATACCATTCGATTGGACACTCTTTGTCGACTATGAATGGGTTGAAGCACTTAAATCTAGCGAATATCCACATGCCAAATTGAAATATATTGAATACGATAATATGAGAGATTTGTGTCGTACAATCAATAGAAAAATCTCATATCGTAGGAATGGTACATTCCATTTTAATTATTCATTGGAACATGATAGGATTTACATTACCTCACCTGTTGACACTGAAATAATTATTCTCAGTGATAATCTGAGAGACGTTCTTGGCTTTAAACAGAATACGATCAATGGGAAAAATGCTGGCACCGTTTACGGGATGGATCAAGTTATTTTTGCTGATTATCCACCTGGTTTCGCCTCGGACTCTTGCATATTTCTCTATGCATCCTTTGTGGAAACGTCGAGAGTCGGTAATTCAAATGTCCCCCTCCTACGTGTTCTTGAACGAAAAACAACTCATGAACTTGTTCATCACTATAATATAAAGCATCTTCAGTATGTTCCTGTAAACACTTCGTATTTGGAACTCTGTCAGTTAACACTAAGAAGTGAATTGGGTGATCCTCTAGCAATAACAAAAGGCTTAGCAGTGATTACATGTCATTTTCGACCCATTGTCAGCGACAGCACAATCACCTAGAATGAACAATAGAAGAATTCCATTTGTCTGTCCCGATATCGATTGTTATGTTGGTGCTTTGAGTCCACGTCAAATAGGCAATGGATTGGACTACTACAAGGGTCGTACTACAATGTCTGGCTATGGTCTTGGTAGCTGGTTTGCTAGGCTATTTCGTTCTGCACTACCCCTTGCCAGAAAATATCTTGTACCTGCTGCATCAAATTTTGCTGCCTCCACACTACAGGACTGGGGGTCGGGCAAGAATTTCAAGGAGAGTGTTAAGGAAAATATTAGATCTTCAGCAAGAGCCGTTGGTGAGCAATTAAAATCTCGACAAAATGGGGAGGGATTGAAAAGGATGCGTGCACGTCATTCACTCATCAGTCTCCACCCAGGCGGGAAGCGAAGGACATCAACAAGGACTTTGAGGAATAAAACAAGGAAGACCAATAAGCAGAAGAAGAAAAAGAAAAAGATTGTTAGATCAAAGAAGGATTTCTTCTCTTAAGATGACTTATCTCCCCCACAAGGAATCATATCCATCAATCAGTTCCTCATTGAATCTATTCAATGCTGAAAATGTTGATGTCAGTGTCAAGTATGGCTACTATGAACAATTTCATCCCCAACAACCCCTCTCGGAAAATATACACTTTCAAATATTTTCCAATGAAGATTATTTCATTGATTTGTCATCAACATTTATTGATTTAAATGTTGCGGTGAAGAAAAAGTCAGATAATACAACTCCAAATGCTGGCGATGGTCTCTCCTACGAAAACTGTATTCTACACAACCTATTCAAACAAATTAATGTATTTATTAATGGAACATTGGTGAGCACTAGCAATAATTTATCAAACTATGCAAGCTACATACAATTTATGATGATGACACCAAAGGCATACAAGGAGTTGAGAGGACAATCATTGGGCTATGAATATCGATCAGGTGTTGATACTGACGGTGAGTTGACTACTGCAGTGACCCAGGAGTATCATCTGGTTGGAAAATTAAATCATGAGATATTCAATATATCCCAATGGCTACCCCCCAATGTCAAGATTGACATAAAGTTACAGATGGCCCCATCGAATTTCATTTTGAGAAAAACACTTCCTGCAGCACCCGATGCAAATGTCATTATCACATCGGCAATTCTCCACGTCCGAAAACAACAGGTTATGAGCTCTGTTGCATTGGCAGTGGAAAAGCTAAGAGCCAATGGTAACAACATTAAACTTCTTGTCCCCCATACGATCACCAATCAACGTCACATTGCCACCGGCTCTCGTAGCTATAGCGATTCATCATTTATCAATGGAGAAATCCCATCAAAATTGGCTTTGGCCTTTGTGAAGAGTGGCAGTGCCGTTGGATCCTGGACTGAATCCCCCCATGATTTTAATTTTTTCGGTCTATCTAGCCTTGTGTGCAAAGTGAATGGTATTCCACTGTACACTCTATCATTTGACAAAAAATCCTATAGAACTCTGTACGAGTTGACCATGCAATCCCTAGATCATGACTCTCAACTATTTGAAAATGGAATAACCGATTCAATGTTTTCAAAAAATCATGGGGTTATTGTTTTGGACTTGTCAGGGACTCAGGATATGAGCATAGTACGAACAGGGAATGTACGTTTAGAGTGTACATTTGCCGATGCTCTGACTGAGAGTATCACGCTAATATCACTGAGTCAATTTGAAACCTATTGGGAAATCACACCCGACGGCAGTGTTCTACTAGACCTAGCACCATGAACACAAACCAAATAATCAATGTATTTAGTATGGATCCATACATGTCCCAGTACAAGTCCTATTGCATACCTTCGGACTTCATTGAAAAAATTCCAAGTGTTAACAATACCCTAATCATTGTTAATAGCAGTCCATCGACTTTGAAGACCGGCCATTGGCTATGCATCTTTCAAACAGCGAAGAATATTGAATTTTTTGATCCTCTTGGCCTATCGTATAAATTCTACGCTCCATACATCAGCAACTTTATTGAAAGCAGTGGGAAAACCATTATTCAAAATCAACGAAGAGTACAGGATTTAACGACTAAGACATGTGGCTTTCATGCACTACTCTTTTTCATGTTCAGATGTCGTGGCTATACCTACAAGCAGTTTCTCAACATCTACGTTGACTTACCTCGATTGAACGACTTTCTAGTGGAAAATATACTTACAAGCGTATTTAATATTGATTTTAGTGCCCTAAGAATAAAATGTTCTAAAAATGTATGTGAAATTGTTTATTAATAAAAAAAATTTATATACATGATAAAACGACTTTTCTACTCTTTAGATTTCATCTTCTACTAGGTATTTGTCGACAACAACTAGTGCAGGTAGATTATCTGAATTCACAGTGTACTGATCCTGATGTACTGCAATGTCAGGGTCACATTTTCTACAGTAGAGTGTGACTTCACTCTTGTCATATCTCTTTGTATAGTCAATGATACTATTCTCATTCATTCTATAGAATTCACATGTTTCAATTTGCTTATTTGAAGCAATTTCACAAACAGTGTCCTCAAGTGTCGAATCACATTCCGTCACAGCCAAATAAAAATCAGTGGGCTTATAATCATAACACCCATTGTCTTCACAACAATGACGTAGAAACTATATTCTTTTGTTGTTCCAGCAGTTGAATCGTTGACCCGGTTCCTCCTCCCAGAACAATCTAAAACCACGACGATACCAATCTCGTAGCAATAAACTAAAATCACGGTTAGGATTCTTTCCAATCATACCGGATATGTATTCTCCCACTGATTACATTTATCATAATGACAATTGGAGCATAGGTGGCCTCTAGGATGAGAGTCACACACCTCTTCAAGACAGGAATTACAACCTTTAATTTGTACAGCATATCCTCTATGCAATTTACACGGGTTGCATAATCTACACTTTTCATCATACTCATCAATCATTGTGCAATTCTCACATGATGACCAGCTGCCCAGTGTGTACATACATAGGGGACATGTATGGAACATTTTGTCATGTGTTGACACTCTCACTGCCACAATGAAACTGAGCTAGCAACAACAACAAAAATTGTCTGGGATAGAGAGAGAGGAGTAAATCATCCTTGAGCACCATCTTTCTCATGAAAAAAGTCCTAAATTTCTAAACTAATGTTTAAAAGCATATCCACAATATCATTTTGCCGTGTCGTGATCAATATATCAATAAATTGTGTAAATGCATTTGGACCACGACGTAGAAGCTTCATACAATAGTCTAATGATGGAGAATCAGTTTTCATTATATCGACAAGCATTCCCCGAGAAAATATCTTCCTTTGAATAGACAGCTCTAGAAAATCGTCATCTAGAATCAAACGTTTTTCCATAAGAACTAGATTCCCCATGATTCGCTCTTTCTCGAATCCATCCATTTTTTTTTTTAGTCCTAACACTCTCACAACCAACTTCAGACTAACCAGAATTTTTTCTACTCTAAAAAATATACGCTAGTCTACTATAGAAAGAAAAATACCTTTGATTTAGAAACAATTTTATTGAACATAATTACAATAATAATATTCACTGATGCATTTTGTTCTCATCAATATATTTCGATAGGACATCTAATGCTGACCGAAGTTTATTTATATGGAGAATATTCACTTTTCCAGCAAAACATAGTTGCTCCTCCTGCTTAAATTTGCTTAATGATATCACGTATCTAGCATACATAGTGTCCCATTCAAGACATAGTCTACAGCCAGCGGTTATTTCCACAGCCACATTGGGTACTCGTATATCGTTGCTGCTGTTGTCGGCTCCATCATTAATCTCCAATAATGTAAATGCACCACTCATTTTTCTCTACTAATATCCTCTCAAATAAACTATTCTCTTTGAATTCAATTCTCTTACTAATATGAATTGTAAAGAAAACTATTCCTTTTATTCAAATCCCAATCACCAATCAAGTTATACTCACTCTCTTTGAAAAGGTGTAGAGGCGTATGCAAATAACATAGAGATTCCTAGGGCCGTACGCAAAGTATAAGGCCATGTGAGGGAGTTCTGAATCTCTTTGAATATGTGTAGAGGCGTACGCAAATAACATAGAGATTCCTAGGGCCGTACGCAAATAGCATGGTCCTATGGCAGTACGCAAATAACATGGTCCTATGGCAGTACGCAAATAACATAGAGATTCCTAGGGCCGTACGCAAATAGCATGGTCCTATGGCCGTACGCAAATAGCAAAGTCCTAGTGCCGTACGCAAATAGCATGGAGATTCCTAGTGCCGTGCGTAAATTCAATATGTACAATCTATTTTTATGTAACCCTGCTTCAGTAACCCATGGGGGAATGGGCTCCTGACACAAATAAACACAAACACACACACATATGACACACACACTTACACACACACACACACACACACACATCCCCAGCATGTAACGTAACAACAGCTCACACCTTACGCAATGATTGCACAACACTATCACATAATACCCATTTTGACAATTTATTTTTCACTCGAAACAATAACATAATCTCGTCTAGTAACTCTTAATGCTAAGTGCTCTACTGTACAGCCTGATCAATTTGAAAATTTTATTTTCAATGAAGTTTCCGGAAAAGATTTCATTTTTGGTTTTGGCTGGTTGTGAAATTAAATTAAGAACTTTTTTATATGGCTTCTAAAAGAACGCTTTACACGAGTAGCTTTTTCAAACAGTTCTTTACCACGAACTGCTTGACATCTCTAGAATGAAAGAGCTTACTGACGGGCCTTTAGTAAAGGGCCATAAGGCCTTAGCCTATTATTTTTTATTGGTACTTATACATTATACGGGTCCACGAAAAAAGTTAGGTTTGGTTAGTGCTTCATGACTTCTTTCGTGGGCCCGTATAATGCAGAAGTACCGTTTTATTTTGCTAGTGACTCTTCATATGGAAGAGGTAGTCTTATAAGTTTTGGAAGGGGCTAATTCGATTGGTAATGGGAACTTTTAGTGCTCTTATTTATAGTCAAGTGACCAGAGGACAAACAGTCTATCTTCCCCTTTTCCCCAAATGCATCTAATCAAAATTTTGAGATAGCCATTTTGTTCAAAATAGTCCAAAGGTCAACTAACTATATCTCTTGGATTTCCAGCCCCACTCCAAACTGCGTGGTCAGAGCAATAGGTTATGCAAGTTGCCTTTTTTTAACATAAATGGGTTTTGGTTAAAAAGAGGGCATTTTTGATCTTGGGTCTCCAAAAAAGCTTAAGTTATTAAGATGAAAATTTAAGAAAATGCTGAAAGGGATGCCAAACAGAATCAAAACACACCATTTGCTTACTGGTTATGAAAAGGGAATATCATAAATATCTAAGAAACGTCGAAGGTATGAACTTGAAACTTTTAGGGTATTTTGAGGAGATATTGAATAAAATTGGAGGACAGCCAGCCCCCTCCTCTTTACACTTTTTAGATGCATCCTCTGTTCAATGCTGACCAAATTTTGGAGTAAAATTTGTAGAATGTTGAAGTGAATGGTATCCTACTTTAACATCCAGTTCATCTAAAAGGAAGATCGGTAATATTGTATGAATCTCTGAGGGTATTAATTCAAGATTTTCAGAACATGTCGAGGGGGATGTCTAAAATTGGATGAATAGCCACCAGCCTAATCTGATGTCGCTTTTAGTTGCCCTCCCTCCAAAAATATTTGTTCAAAATTTTGACATAGATATTGTTCGAAAATGTCAAGAGGTAAAATATATATGCCTCTGTAGATGCAATACCCCACAGCTTTTGAGAGGGATGTCGAGCACATTACAACACACTATGTCCATGCTGGTTTTCAGAAGCATTTATCAGCAATATGTAAGGAACGATTGCAAGTGCACCCGCAGAAAATTTTCCAGGGGGGGGGGCAGATACCACAATAGCGGACATTGGAGGAGAAATAAATTTTGTGGTAAAAAAATACAAAGAAGTACATCATTGATCAGTTAAGTATCATTTTTCCAAGTACCCCCGTGGAAAATAAGGCTTTCCAGATTTGATAATTTTATTTGAGTTTTATTTTTTTAATTTCCGTAGGGGAAGGAATTTTGGTATTTGTTTATTATGTACCACTCACACAAGTCTACGTTGTGTAAAATTCGAGAACAAACCGGTTTTTTCGTTAGTTTCTTCATTACTTTAGAAATAAATTTGGGCTTTGCATTTGCACATTAGGGGGGGGGGGGTTAAAGTATAGAGGGACAGATTATATGGGAATTATATAACTTGGACTATATGTTTGCACATAAGAGGGAGGAGTAAAGTTTTGGTTAGTTTGAAGTCAAAAAACAATTCTTACTAGGTATATGGCCACTAAAAAATTACAGAAGAATAGCGAGGTATCTGGAAATTTTGTTAACAAAAAAAGAAAAAAAAAGCAATATAAAGTAAATGTAATGTTCCATTTAAGTGTTTTTTCCATGTGATAAATGTTTTTTTTTTAATGACCGTTTTTCCAAGTATTAAGTACTATTATTAGGTTAATGTGGTGTTTCATTTAAGGGTTTTATGATGATCGCTGATCAAAGTTTATGTTATTTGTGCCTTTCATTTATGTTATTTTACTGTGTTCATGGCCGTATGTTTGGCTTCGAAATAAACTTTTCCTCTAATGGAAATTCAAAAAATTAAACTCAAATAAAACTCTCAAATTTGGAAAGCCTTTTTTCCACGGGGGTGGGGTATTTTCCACGGGGGTGGGTATTCTCCGGATGGGGGGGTATTTTCCGTGGGGGTAATTCCAAAGGGATATTTGCCAGCCACCAGACTGATTATGGTACATTTAGACTGATCACAGGTGAAAAACAGTGAGTGATACAAAAATGTGATTCTATACCGGTATTATTTGAAAAAAACTACGTTTTCTAAAGAGTTAAAGAGGCTGAGTCAAAAGTTCGAACCTTAAAACGTACAGGGATTAGGAGGTACAGTTGGGGGGCTACCGCCCCCCAAACCCCCCGCTTTAGCAGCCTTTAAATAAAAAAAAAATTTAAACTGAAAGTAAAGAGCGACATTAAAACTTAAAACGAACAGAAATTATTCCGAATATGAAAGGGGCTGTGCTTTCATGTTTGACTTTCTTACAACTCTCTTTTTTAAACAATAAAAACTTTAGCGTAAAGAGCGAGGCGTTGAGGAGGGCACAGGAAACAGATACAATAAACAGACACAAGAAAAGCATAAATAATGAAAGAGAAAAAAAGAAAACAAAGGTTTCTATGAAGCATTGTAACGGTGTAAAATACGTGGTCATTGACTGCAGATTTGCAAGGTATCTTGAAAATCACAAGGGGAATAAGTCAAAACGTCTTAAAAAGTACACAAATGTAAAAATCATGTCATATTGAGTGAACACCGGGCCCACAAGCATTTCAGGCATGCATGCATAGTGGAACACTTATAGCGAAATGTGAAATGTCTTTACGTTCTTCCACTTTATCTCCTAAACACCCATATTTATTTAAGCGTCTTTTTTTTCCAAAGAATTAATTTGTATTTAACCTGAAGGAAAATCTTCAGAAAAAATTGTATTTTATCTTTGAAAATAGTTTATTATCCCAGGTCTTAAATTTCAGGTGGATATACTATGTCATTCAGAGCTTTTGTTACCGGAGTATCATTTATGATAGGCTATTATATAATAGGATTTAGGCTATTATATAACTGAGAACGGTGAGCTCTACTCATATACGACACATTCGAAGCCAGGGAGGCTTACGCTGCCCGGACCTTACTAGCATACTTTATCATTGCCAGGTTTACAGATTCTTTCAGGTTTGCTCCAATAGACATGCCCAGGTAAGTAAGGCTGCTAGCAAAAGGAACCTCTGAGCTAGATAGACTTATTGAATTTCTATTCCCTTTATAGGTGAATGGTAGAACAACTGTTTTATCAGTATTAAAGATCAAACCAATGTGTTCGGACTCATCTTGGAGAAGCTCAAAATTTGAAGAGCATCCTTGGAAAGTGCAGGAAAGGTTTAGTAAGTCATCCGTAAACATAACTAATGAAAGATCAACTCCTTTGAAGATATATGTAAGATTCAACTTATCCTGAGCCCCGGTAACACAATAATTAAAAGAAACTGGAGAAGTCAGAGCTCATTGGCCTACACCTTCTTGAATCGGAAATAGTTGACTACCATCTTTAATTCCAGCCTTCAGATTTCTGTACATATATCTTATACAAGTAATTGTGGCAGCATCAGCACCTTTCAAATGGGCCTCATGCAAAACCTGCGAAAATATATAAGAGTCAAAAGCTCTTGCAACATTTAGTGCATACAAGACTAAGAAACCACCCTTTTCTTCAATATGCTTCAGCACATTTAGAAGCAGAAAGAGAGCGTGTTCTCAACCTAAGCCTCGCTGGTACCCAAACTGACGAGGAGGGGCGGAACAATTTTCTTCAATGTCTTTATAAATGACTCAAAGAGCTTGAAAGTAGTACACGAAACGGTAATGGGGCGTTAAGGACTGCACAGAGAAGCGTCTTTTTTGCTTTTTTTAAGGATGGGAGTTATTTGTCCGACACAAAATTGCAAAGGGACTACACCAAAGACAAGGATCATCTGAAACAGCAGTGCTAAATGTTGCTCGATTAAAGAGCCTTTAAGTTACAGGTGCCTAGCTAAAATAGAATCAACACCAGTAGATTTTTCTTTAATTTCGGAATCAAAGAGTGAACAGCACTCGGCGATACAAACAGGAAAGATTTTGTCTTATTTGAAAGAAGAAGGTCGAGCTGTTTTTCAAAAGAAATCCTCTGTGCTTTGGTTGGGAGCACTGAACTCCCTCGCAAAATATTCAACCCACTTCTTTTCAGGCCCACTATTGGAGGGGTCTAACATTGGAGGGGTATTCAGCAATATGGATTACATTTTTAGGGATCAGCGCTAATCTTATGGTTTTTCAGTTCCTTGTTAAGGTTGTGTTTCGTATGGAGACTCAAGTCATTTACTAAGCCATCTCTCGGGCGACCGTAGTCGTTCCAAACAGAGATCCATAACTTGGACGAATTACACGCATTCACTAGATCTTTTTTTTTTTTTTTACCAATCTTCTAGCTGAGACTTTTTACGAACACGTCAAAGAAGAACGACACTTATTTCGGCATATTTCAGTGCGTGATTTATTTGTGCCAAGTAGGAAGTGAGCTCAATTTAGATGTTTTTTTCACTTTGTGGCAGAACAGCACCATCGCATAAAAGATTGGAAGGCACTCTGATTTTGCTCAGCATCTCGTCACAGACTTTACTAAAAGACTCATTTGACACATTTTTCTAATTTAGGTAGGAAAACCAATTTGACTCTTTATTTGGAGCCATAGGTTGGGAGGAGTAAAATCAAGTGGAGATAGGAAGGTGGTCAGAATAGAATCATTCTTTTAAAACTTTGACCTCATGACTACCGAACGAAGAAACAACATGGTCTAAGTTCGATGTTGAGGGAAGCGGCCAAATGTATGACAAGTTGCCACTCTTAGGCCATACACAGTAGTCAGGAGGAACGCAGCCCCAAAAGATTTGTGATCAGGTACACAATATGTTAATTATATCTACATTAAAAACCTCCGCTGATGATAACAAGTATAGAGGCAACTTTTTTCCGAAACCTGCCTAGAAGCTTGCAGGCAGACGCAAACCGGGAATCAGACTGTTCTTTGTTGTAATTTGTAGGCAGATAAACATTAATTACTACATGATTTTCAAGGTTAGCGGAAATAAAGTAATCAGTCTCTGCTAATAGCTTGCAAGGGAATCGGGAAAGGATAGTGAGACCGCCAGATGGTCTGCCTCTCGGTCTCACAATTGCACAACGAAAAAGGAGATTAAAATTAGAAAATAGTGGTAACAGGCTTTGGCGGTCTTCCGACAGGAAATGCTAATAAATCAGAACTAGGTCATGGGACGGCAATAACTCCGAAAGAATTGGGATTCGAACGGTAACTTTTCCATTAAAAATTCCACGACAAAATACGGGATCTGAATCTCACTTTGAACTAGATTTATCTTTCAGCAGAGCCTGTGCAATAGGGCATTTGTAACAGTAACATGGATGACTGTCTGATTTACAAAGAGCACATTTTATCGGTTTCTGGCAAGGGTCTGTTTTAGAACTTCTGTGACCTTTTTCTGCCCAGACGGAACAACAAATTCCATTTATACATGTACTTGAAATATGTCTGTATGATTGGCACTTACAGCACCGAAGGGGTAGTAGCAAAAACTCTTGAATTGGGAATCGTTAGAAACCGATCACTAATTGGAACTTCATTGCTTCATTCAACAGGTAAAAACCACATAATTCTGTGTATTTTTACACAGTGTATTTTTAACCTGTGTAAAAATACACACTGTGTATTTTGCACTGTGTAAAAACCGATCACTATTGGGAACTTCATTGCTTCAACCAACAGGCAAAAACCACATAATTCTGTGGATTTTTACACAGTGTATTTTTACACTGTGTAAAAATACACACTGTGTATTTTGCACTGTGTAAAAACCGATCACTAATGGGAACTTCATTGCTTCAACTAACAGGCAAAAACCACAGTAGACAGAATATACCAGTAAGCTTATCGCAGATCATTTCTGGTCTTCGTTCTCGTTGCGAACAAAAAGCTCCTCCCACTTATTTCTGCATTAGCGGGAATATTGGTTAGTCTGTTTCCAATTGTTTCAATGCACTTTGATGGAAACAGACTAACCAGTATTCCCGCTAATCTGACTTCGCCTATGTTTATATCTGCCAAAACGTTCTCCGGAGCACTCGCACCCCGGTCCGGGTTTTTATAATGGGTGAGATAGAGAATGATCATACTGCTAATTATATAAACTGTGGGCAAAACCAACCTCAAATTTCTGTATATTTTTCTTCATTATTGTTTCAGATGTCAGTCCCCGCTCTTTCTTGCCTTAAATCCCTCAGCCTGTGAAGTTTGCGATTAAAAGGATGCTATGTAACTAGTGAAATGGACTTTAGAATGTATGAATAATCGACCATTTTACCCCCCCCCCCCCAAAAAAACCACTTCTTTTCAAAAACCAAAATCTTCCCTTCATACAGAAAATACTTCAAATTAACCATAGAATTTATATACTTTGTACATGCAGGAGCCGTACACTCTCTCCCCTATTCTTATTTTAACGGTAAACGCAACATAAAAATAAACGCCTTATGTTCACATGCTTATTCTTATGTTAACGGACGGCTGCCACAAGTTTAGAGGGCCTAAAATGCGGACACAAGGACATATTTTCTTTAAAAAAAAGGGAACGTTCTAGGGACATCTTTGACGCGCAAAATTGTTTTTACGACTTCAAACAAGTTTAAATACTCCCCTTCCTCTATCAACTCGCTCCCTTAATCAATCATTCCTAGCTCTGATGAAAGTACAAATAACTGGACCAGCTTAAATTTGTCGACAAGTAGGTTCTGTTGTGTCACCATGAGTAGCTTCCTAGTAACACATAACACAGCAAAAAACATGTGGAAACCTCACCATAATAAGTGCAACAGCTCTGTGCTGAAAATCTTCCCAGAACATACCTTGCTATACATAGTGCTGCTTCTAAACACGCAGCATAAATTATGAGCACGCACTCTAGACATTCGCTGTTTTACAAATGTGGTATTGTAAGCATCCATTCATGTGGCAAGTGGAAGTGGCAATTTTAATGATGTGCTTTTTATTTCGATTAATTAAAAAAAACTTTTTCCACAAAATAAGTTTTTCAAAGAAAAGTAAAGAACTCCATTAAACAAAAAATGAGCAAAAATAAAATCAAATAATCTATCAAGCGTGAAACTACCACAAATCAGCATGAATAGATAAATGAAACACAAAACGAACAGAAATTACTATAAATAACCGAGCCAAACTCAAAACGAGCAGACATTAACATAAGTTAGGCTCAAAACCCCTATGCCTCCCCAAGGCCAGGACAAAATTTGCACTTTACTGAAAAAATATAAGTGTTTTTACTTTTAAAACTTTAATAAATCAAATAATATTAACATTTTGATTACTAAATATCAGTATATGCATATTAAACTGACAATATATATTCATTTGTATTTTTTTCAGTCGAAATTGTTCTGTTTGTCACCAAGTAGACAAATAAGTAGTTGGAATTTTCTTCTTGTTTTTAATGGGAAAATTTAATAGAAATTTTGAAATAAAACCTGTATATTCAATGCCCTATTTTAACGACACTCGTGATGTTTTTCTTCTCGCATAAGTATCTGTTTTTCAAATATGTTTTTGCAAAGTTTATTCTTTAACATAGACGGCACAATAGTGTTGTCTAAATAAAGAGAGATATGCCTTTGATCAATCATTTTGTTGATCACAAAACAAGGGTTTGTCAAATTTGTCAACAAGTAGGTCCTGTTGTGTCACCATGAATAACTTCCTGCTAGTTTCCTCAATAGTTTTCTATTACAGTTATAAATAAAATGGAAGCCTTAGTAAAACTTTTACCCATTGTTACAGAAATTAATATTTTCAATTTCTTTTAAGTATAGATGGCGAGTGTGTAGAGCACCTTGATTAAAAATTTATACTATGAGATAAGACACAATTTACTTTCGTATATCAAAATTAGCCTAAAACTTTAAGGAATGAAGATGAAATTTTGATTTGGTGCACCAAGGAGCGAAAAATTTCATTGAGGGATTCTTCTAGAATTTTGATTGTTGTACCTTGTAATTCAACTCATTATAAAAAGATAGTATTTACAAATAATTATTAAAGATATGCAGTTCCGCCAAAAAAATTTGATGATTGTTTAAATCTTTTATAGAAATTTTATATATGTGATAAAAATGGTTGAAATTCTGATTGGTGACTTGTTATCCTAACCGGTTTCGTTTTTTTTAAGATTTAAAAATATGTGGACAAAATATTCAAAAAGTCAACTCCTTTCGCTTTATAACGCGAGTATAATTAAAAAAACTAACCCAAAGATACCCTATTCTAAGGTTTACACTGTAGGAGTTAAATACAAAATAAGAAGACAAATAAAATATATTTATCATTGCTACATTCTAATTTTGGTATCTAGGTATAGGATAAAATATTCTTATTTTTATCATATTTTTTCTAAATTTCAAGGAAAATCTCTTGAAAGTTCAAGAGATTCTTGAACTTGAATTTTAGTATTATAAAAGTGTAAACAAAAATGTCTATTGAGCTCAAAATAAAAAAATAAAAAGGATCATCACGTCACTGTTGCCGCCCTAAAACCATTTCAATGTTGCCATACTATTTTGTTGCATTATTATTTAATATTTAAGAGCATATTAATAGTATTGACAATACTGCCACAGATTCTACTAAATCAAGTGAAGCCCCTAAAATGGCCCCTAAAATGGAATTCTTGTCCCTAAAGTCCTTTTTTATAATATTCAAATATTTAAAATAAAACATTTATTATTAAAACATGAATTAAAAACATTTATTATTGCTACTTTTTGACTTAAATATCTAGGAGTAAAATAAAATATTCTTTTTGGTGTAATAGTTTTTCTCAACTCTTAGAGAAATCTTCCGAAGGCTGAGGCCTTTCAAATTATTAAAATCTTCACAATAAATATCTATTGAGCTCACAATCAATAAAAAAATTAAAATAATCACCACGTTGCCGCACTTGCCACACGTCAATGTTGTCACACTATTTTAATATTTTATTGCTTAATATTAAAAAACATATTAATAACATTAACAAGGTTGTCAAAAAGCCCCTACAATCAAGTGAAGCTCCCAATGGTCCCTAAAATAGAATTTTCGTCTCTTAAGACCTTTTTTTATTTTGATTAAATTTTGATTTTATTTTGAATGGATGCTCACATTACCACATTTGTAACACAGCACATGTCTAGACAGGGTTGCCACCCCTAGTGATTTATCACTATTTCTAGTGATTTCTTATGTTTCCTAGTGATTTTTTTCTAGCTAGTGATTTATAGTGCTTTTGTTCTAAAACTAGTGATTTTTACCTAAATCTAGTGATTTTTTAAAATATAGCGCGTAGATTCATGATTCAATCGAATAAATCATACAAGAAGCTATTAAAAAAACGAAAAATAGTGATTCACTACAGTTCCTAATATATTCCAGATTAGCATTTATGCAAATATAACGCCTTTAAAACTTCCGATTTTCCACCATATGTCTATATCAGATATAGATCTCAGAGCGTTATCATCAAGATAATAGGCCAATCGTGTTAATCGCAAAATTGCAAAAATGTTCTATACTTCCTATTTCACCACATTTGTTCAGGTCGAATTTTTGTCTTCATGTTTATGTTATAATCTATCAGTTCTAAATCAGATTTTCTTCTCTTAAAACATTTGAAAGTGGAGTGAATGGTGGATATGAATACACCCTCTACATCTACAAATAGAAAAGAAATGGAACATGGGCACCCATAAGGGGGGGGGGCTCCAGCCCCCCCTGGCTGAATGACACTGCCTTATATTTTTAGATTTTTGTTTTGATATTTCTATTATAAAGCATTGTGAAAACAGTAACCAAAACTCTAGAATCGGAATTTTGATATCAATCGGTATATCATCGGCTTATTATGTTGATTCCAAATATATAAGATGCATTAAGCTTAGTTTTACCCATAAAAGGCTAAGAAACTACAAAAATTTGCCTGAAAGAGTGAGGAAACACCCAATAAAAGTGAAGGAACTTTAATTAAAAACAAACCATTAAATTCAGCGTATCAGAGAACTCTACTGTAGAGGTTTCAAGTCCCTATCTTCAAAAGTGTTGAATTTTGTCTTATTTTGCCAGAAGAAAAATTACGGATGTGTTTTATTTTTTTTCTCTCGGGGGGTGATCGCATCACACCAACGGTCCTGGAACATCGGGAGAGGGCTCACTTGAAAGGAAATTAAAATTTCTGGTATCATTATAATTTGAACAAAAAGATCAAACTGCTACTAGCCCCCCTCCCACCTCCCTTTTCCCCCAGAAATTGTTCAATCAAATGTTTGAGATAGCCATTTTGTTTAGCATAGTTGAAAAGGTTCCTTAACTATACCTTTAGATTTAACATGACCCACGCAGGCCCTGAGGATAGGTCTGGGAATGGAAGTATGCCAGGGATAATAAGTATAATGTAAGATCTATGAAAACCAGTTTCATTGCCACAAAGAAAAATAACGGGTGACAGAATGCATTGGACTTGTACAACTTGGGCTATATATTTGCACATTAGGTGGGTGGGGTAAGTTTAGCTTTAGTTAGGTTACTTTACTCCCACAACCTCCACCCTCTCCCCCCCAATTTACAAATATATGGCCCAAATTATATTATTATAATGTAACTATACTATTTAACATAAACTAAACTAAAGTATTATAGTTTTATCATATTTTGGCATATTTCATTGGGATTAACGTAACTTTACTTCTTGGTTGTGTTCAGTATAATTAACACCTCTTTTTTTTACCTCTTTTTTTTATTAAAGAAGAAATAAGACCGATGCCTATGGAAATAAAATGATGCAATGAAAATATAAAAAGGCCATGTTCAAAATTGTCGCTGGTGTCATAGCAATTATACCGGCTCAACTAGAGTAAAAAGAAAACAGTTTCTATATTTTTTGGGAAAAAATTGAGGTTTTGAATCGTCAAAGAAAAAATAAACTAAAAGCAAATCTTTCGATTGGATCACCGACAACCAATTTTCAGTGATCGGGGTATACTAATTCTGGAAAATACAGGGAGGAAGCAAGGATTTTGTTATATACTCTGCATTAAAATGCAAAAAGGCATTTTTCAAAATTTCAAGGGTAATTTTCGCTTGATAAAAAACAAAAAGTCAATCTAAAGGTATTTTTCCACTTCTAGGGGCGGGAATTTTATCCCCTTCCTTTAGGTGCGCCTGTATAGAACATGGTAAATAAAAAAAACAATTATTAATTACAATGATAAAGAGTATTATAATTCTAGTGATTGTTATTCAATAATCTAGTTATTTATATGTTAATTTAGTTATTTATTTTTCAAGAATCTAGTGATTTTACTTTAGATAGTGATTTATCGGGTGGCAACCCTGTGTTTTTGCCCGTTTTCCTACGGTTACAGCATAATTTTGACTTAACATCTTATATATTGACTTAAAGGCAAAAATTAATTAACTCTTTTAAAGTGTCGGTGTCCAGGTCGTATCCACGGGGGTTTAACGGGTTTGAACCTCCCTACCCCCCCCCCCCCCCCAAAAAAAAAAATTGTCTGACTTAAAAATGTAACAAACTGCATATAAGATCTTTGATGTTCTTTTTAAATTTTTTTGTTGTCCCCACCCCCCGAAACAAAAATTACACCCTTGCCAGCTGCCACGTCTTCAAATCGTATTTTTAGCATTTTATTTTCCCTTTTTTTCAATCAATCTTGGTTCTCTTATGTCTTTCTTTATCACTTTTTCTGTATTAGTGTTCTTAATGAATCTTTTATGTTTCTGTTGTTCTTTTTTTTCTCTTTTTTTTTGATGAAACTGAATCTAGTTAAGATTTACTTCAAATACATTGACCAACAAAGCATAACATAAAAAGAAAAAGAACGAAATAAAATGGCAACAAAACAAAAGCGAAATTCGTAACATAATGCAAGCATAATAATAATAATAAAACATTTACGGCTTTAAACTGTAATACCATAGATTTCTTTTGACTCGGCTGTTCTGTGCTTCAATGCTTGCATTTTCAGTGTAATCTGTACAAGGCCGTATCTAGGAGGGGGGGGGTATAGTGTTTGAAACCCTCCCCCCAGAATTTCTGTTCGGCTCTTAAAAGCGTAATAAAATGCACAGAAACCAATTTTTGATTGGTCCTTTAAAGTTTTTCTTGTAAAAAAAACTAAAAAATATCCCCTGCCCCCAGAATAAAAATCCTGGATACGCACTTACATCTGTATTCCTTTGCTATTCATCAATTCTTAGAAATTCCTCTACTCAGTTTTCCTTTACGAGGACGTATTCAGTTTTTTTTTTAGAGGGGGAGGGGTAAAAAAGACTTTACTAACCTTATGCAAAAATTGTTAACATGTATATTTGTTACTTTTTTACGATTTGGGCAATTTTTCTTTTTTTGGGGAGGAGGGGGGTCAAACCCGGTTACCCTCCTCCCCTGGATACGGGTCTATTGCTCAACATTTATTTTGAAAAATTAGTCCAGTTGAAATGAAAAGTAAGCTTCCGAAATTTAATTGTCGAAAGACTTAACAAAAGGTTTACTATGCCCCACCTTGAACCATAAAGAAAATCATAGTTTTGCATGGGTAGCAATATGGTAGCGCATGTAGCACATGGGTAGCATGCTCTTTTTTTTTACCGTTTTTCCATCTTCAGTTCATTCTGTATTCTTCTACCAAATGTTTATCTGGGAATTTCACAGCTCTATGTTCGAAATAAGTAAATTCGTAATACAAAATTATCTGAAATAAATGGCCTAAATGATGCTTTGACTGGGGGAACTTTAAATTGTATTTCTTAATATGATCCTCTGTTTCTTTTTATCGCTTCCTGAATTTTGTTTAAGGGATATCCTGTTATATATTGTAGTCTATGTAGTTATTTTATGTTTTTCTTTATTTCGCTATTGTTTATACTTCTCAGTGTTGTTTTTGGTTTGCGCGGCAAAAAAAAAAAAAAAAAAAAAAAAAAAAAAAAAAAAAAAAAAAAAAAAAAAAAAAAAAAAAAAACTACAAAAATATTGAACATTCTGTCGAGAAAGTTTGTTCATTTAGAAAATATTTTCAATTATAGGAACAGCATTTTTCCTGTTTGAGGAGGTAGGAAATTAAAGTTGTCCTGTAAGGAGAGACGGAGCGTCCTTATTGCATCACTTGCGCTCTGGTTTTTGACTTGCGCTCTGACTTGCGCTCTGGAGCTCGTAAGAAAAACGAAAACATAATCATTTTTTTTGCGAAAAGAAAACAAATAATGTACGTTACATTTAATGAAATGATAGTAATTAAAATTAATTAAATAAAATTAATTAAAATAAATTAATGATGTTAAATTAAAAATTAATTTAACAAATAATGTAATTAGATTATTATGTAACTATATAAGTAAATACAATGGTTAAATGAATGTAGTATAGATGTAATGATAGTAATAAATATATAAATATAATTGCATAAGTAAATATAATGGGACAATATAACCGAGAATTAGACTGGTCGTGCAAGGGGAGACGAAGCATCCTCATTGCCTTACACAAACTCAGAGTATTGGTAGAGGAGCCTAGATAGGGCCTCAAGGGTGAGATATAGCTCTGATTTTTACAAACCCCAAGTTCGCGATATAATGTAGCTTGGATGGCTGTTTTCAACAAGTACGTCATCACCCTGAAATGTGATGTCCAAAACTAGTCCAAGATGGTAAACTTGGTGCAGTTGGATTACCTCTAAAAGAAGACACCCCACATTGAGCAATTAAAGAACAGGTTTGGGAGAAACTGCACCTCCATTTGAAATGTTCTTCTGCGGTTTCCCCTCAAAATCCTGTGTTGATTTCTTTAAAAGACAATCCTTTACATATAATTGTAGGAAGAAACCCTAGGGAACTGGTTGACTATTTATGTAGGTCTATTTATATAGGACTATTTATATAGGTCCTGACATTTCAGGACCTATATTTAAGTTACAAGGCGCTAGTGAAAATTGTCAGAAAAATAAGATTATTCAAGGAGATAAGAATGTTGACAATACTAATTATAAGGTATACTTAAACAGGGGCGACCAATTATTTCCTTGATGTGTAGCTTTAAAAAAATGGAATTTTCTGATATCTTTACCGGAATTTCCCTATATTTTGCCTATATTTTCCCAGGTTTGCCAAACCCCATAATGACCATATTTTAAGAAATTCTTCAGTGCTGCTACATGATGATTTCCATTTTACATTGCTAACAAGATTAAGCAAAGATCCGGTTCGTAAAGTTTTTTTTTTATTTAAAAATAAAACTAACACACAAGGTTTCTTTTGGTTGTGTTTTATGCGTTTTCGTTTAGTAGTAACAATGGGTTTATTTTAAAAAAAAAAATATACATCATCGATTCCCTGAAGCAATGCTTGTGCGGGAGAAAACCCTCCTAATAAATAAAAAAAAACAAGAAACAAAAAAAAGAGAGAAAAAAAAGAAAAAAAAAGAAAAAGAAAAAAAACAAAAAAAAAAACAACATAATTAGAGCTCAACTTACCGGACCCGAAAACCAACGAACCTCCAAACAACACCCAACAAAAATATAATAATTATAATCATATTCAGCTGCAACTAAACCCTCCTCAAAAACAAAACTTAAGTGGCGTGGAATAATCCATTCAAAATATACACATCAAAACAATAGTTTGCCTAAATTAGACCCTATTTCACTCAATTGGGTTTGAATGACTTGCTAGTAACAGGGTCCAAACAATTGATGCCTTATCTTTCCAACTAAACAGGCTTCAACATGAAAGATTCAACCCTCTCCCCTTCTTTACAATACTAGAATTATACAAGAAGTGTCTACAAATATTCAATAAAACATCACGTTTTTGATTGTTTCGATCCTTAGACCCCCCCTCCCAAAAATTTTCGAGGTAGACTTAATCGGGGCTTTTGGAAAGAAGACAGCAAGTTTGAATGCAAAATCAAGCGTCCCAGCAACACTGAGCAGAAGCCAAATGGAGTATTTCTTCTTTGTCGTTTCTGTAAAAGATAGAGAAAAATTGGGGAATGCAAAATAAAAACAATTTTGTTGCCAAAAGTAATGTTCAATCGAGGTCAATCCTTCACATAATCACCTTTATGATTAATGTTAATGCCATATTCTTCATAAAATGTCGTCCCCGATTATTTGAAGTAAATATATTTTTGAGAAATTCGCACAATCATCATATTCGTTGTGGCTCCTAATTAGCTGTAT
This sequence comes from Artemia sinica, assembly GCA_027921565.1. Classification (NCBI taxonomy): domain Eukaryota; kingdom Metazoa; phylum Arthropoda; class Branchiopoda; order Anostraca; family Artemiidae; genus Artemia; species Artemia sinica. The sequence continues at coordinate 7,555,658 of CM051275.1, forward strand.
ATTAAGCTACACTCATTTGTATACTTTATAAATTTTGTGAGAACATTTTACGTAAAATTAATAATATTATGTGTCAAAGGTAATTATTCGGTTAGAAAAAAACCGAAGAGAGAAACAAAACAAAAAAATATTATAGTTATTGCAATGTCATTTGGAAATGTATAAAATGGTTAATCTAGCAAGCTTCAAGTGATTTTCTTGGCAACCAATGAAACCGCGGTTTTGGCTGACTAACAAAAATGTTTGACTGATTACTTAATATTACATTTGTATTACTTGTATTATCTGCTATTGATTTTCCTTTTTTTATAATTCAGTTTAATTTGGTAATTCAAAAAAAAAATTCATTTGTAAAATTTCCAAATTTGTTGCGACTCCTAATTATCCTGTTAACCTAATTAGCCTACTAGAAAATTCAAGCGTCTTCATTTATACAGTTTATAAGTTTTACGAGAATAAGCTGCCTTATAGGCTTTTGATTTTTAGTTCTTTCTTTATAATTAAGTTTAATTTTAGTAATTTTGATAAGTTCTTTTGTAAAGTCACCCCAAATTGGTCTGCTAACGAAATTACCCGCTAGTGAAGTGGGTCAAATGAGGAGCACTAAGGGGAGGGGGCACTTGTACCCCGTTAGACTTTAAGAAAAGTACCTTTTTCGTTTATTCACAAAAATTTTAAAGAACAAAAAAAATTGCCCCCCCCCTCACGGTAGGCCTATGTTGTGTGAATTGGCGGCATTTTCACGTACTCATTTATATAGTTTATACATATCATGAGAATCTAATCTACAAAATTAAAATTATCGTGATAATAGAATGTAAAGCTCTAACAGCAAGTGGTTTTCTTGGCACCGAATGAAACCGCGGTTTTGGCCAACTATCAAAAATGTTTTCTGTATGGAAAGGGTTTTACTATATAATTCTTATGAAATGGAATTATATATTTGTTGTTAGGGAAAATATGTTTTAGGAAGACAACGGAAATTGCAATTACGCTTTGTTTATAAGTTCAGGAATGGAACCTTTATTGCCCCTGCAAAAGCTCGGAAAGTGCTGATAAATTAAAATCCACTTTCTAAAATAAATCTTTACTCCGTTGAGATATAGCAACAACTTAGTGAAGAGCGTATTTCAGCCTTTAGTAACCGAAAGTTAAAAACACATTGTGAAAAGAAAAAAAAACTGTCAAGCGAGAAAATATAAAATGTTCTATTGGGAAAGTGTCTTCCTATATAATTTATATGAAATGGTATTATATTTTTGTTAGGGAAAATATTTTTTAGGGAAAGCAACAAAAATTATGATGATACTTTGTTAATAAATTCTTAGATGGAGCCTTTATTGGCAATACATAAGCCAGGAAAGAATTGAAAAAATCAAAAGGTACTTTCTTAAATAAAGCTTTTATCCATGGAGAAGTAGCTGCAATCTAGTTAAGAGCGAACTATAGTCTTTATTAACAGGAGGTTTAAAAATGCGTTTCGAAAAAAAACTGTCAAGTGAGAAAATCTAAAATGCTCTCTGTTGGGAAAACGAGTTGCTACATAATTTTAGTAACTCGTATATATTATTTTATACATTAATAAATATAGATAAAACATATAGAATATAATCAAATGGTCCTTGTGTTTCAGGAGTCATTCTTAATGAAATGGGACAAAAAGTCCAACTTTAGAGTAAAGAAAGAGGTATTGAGGAGGAAGAATCCTCCTTATATGGAGCGATGTACGTCTAACAAGTAAATGAACGAAATTAAAATACACTTTTTAACACGGAAAAATCGGACACCTATATGGGGGATAATTTCTGTTCGTTTTAAGTTTTAAAGTTGCTCTTTACTTTCAGTTGAAATTCCCGCGTTAATGAGATTAACGCGGGAATTTTTTCATGGGAATATCAAGTGTGACAGCACAGGGATGCAAAAACAAAGGAACACGCAGAAATTACGTTTAGAGGATTGTTTGAGACATTTTAGGGGATTATTTGGGCGAAACCGTTTGAGACATTTTTGAAGATGATTTAGGCGAAACAGTTTGAGACATTTTAGAAGATGATTTTAAAAGATGATTTAGAAGATGATTTGGGGTGAAACTCTGTGGTCGTTATAATATACAAGTTCCATTTGAACAGTATTGTGAGGTCCCCAACCCCAAAGGGTCCCCCGGGCCCCAAAAGGCCCTCCAGACCCCAAAGGCCCCCCGGGCCTCCAAAGGCCCCCAAGCCTCAAAAGGGCCCCCAAATGCCCCCGGATCCCCAAATGCCCCACCGGACCCCCAAAGGCCCCCCGGACCCCCAAATGACCCCCAAGCCCTCAAAGGGTTCATTTTGGATTTCTGTCGTTGAAATGCAAGAGTTGGATTATTTCATTAGTGTTTTATCGTGGTTTACCTTAACACTGTTACATTCTCTTGACGTTTCAAAGTTCATTTTGGATTTTTTCCTTGAAATGCAAGAGTTGGAATATTTCAGTAGTGTTTCGTCGTGGTTTACCATGTCACTCTTACATTCTCTTGATTTTTCAAAGTTCATTTTAGATTTCATTCGTTAAAATACAAGAGTTGGCATATTTCAGCACTGTTTTCTCATGGTTTGCCATGTCACTGTTACATTCTCTTGATGTTTCAAAGTTCATTTAGGATCTTTTCGTTGAAATGCAAGAGTTGGATTATTTCAGTAGTGTTTTGTTGTGGTTTACCATATTACTGTTACATTTTCTTGATGTTTCAAAGTTCATTTTGGTACTTTTTCATTGAAATGCAAGAGTTGGATTATTTCAGTAGTGTTTTGTCGTGGTTTACATGTCACTGTTACATTATCTTAATGTTTCAAAGTTCATTTTGGATTTTTTTCATTGAAATTTAAGAGTTGGATTATTTCAGTAGTGTTTTCTCATGGTTTACCTTGTCGCTGTTACATTCTCTTGCTGTTTCAAAGTTCATTTTGGATCTTTTTCATTGAAATGCAACAGTTGGATCATTTCAGTAGTGTTTTCTCATGGTTTACCATGTCACTGTTACATTCTCTTAATGTTTCAAAGTTCATTTTGGATCTTTTTCATTGAAATTTAAGAGTTGGATTGTTTCAGTAGTGTTTTCTCATGGTTTACCTTGTCGCTGTTACATTCTCTTGCTGTTTCAAAGTTCATTTTGGATCTTTTTCATTGAAATGCAACAGTTCGATCATTTCAGTAGTTTTTTTTCATAGTTTACCTCGTCACTGTTACATTCTCTTGACGTTTCAAAGTTCATTTTGGATCTTTTTCGTTGAAATGCAAGAGCTGGAATATTTCAGAAGTGTTTTGTCACGGTTTACCTTCTCACTGTTATATTCTATTGATGTTTCAAAGTTCATTTTAGATCTTTTTCATTGAAATGTAAGAGCTGGATTATTTCAGTAGTGTTTTGTCGTGGTTTACCTTGACATTGTTACATTCTCTTGACATTTCAAAGTTCATTTTGGATTTTTTCGTTGAAATGTAAGAGTTGGAATATTTCAGTAGTGTTTTCTCGTGGTTTACCATGTCACTGTTACATTCTCTTGACGTTTCAAAGTTCATTTTGGATGTTTTTCGATGAAATGCAAAAGTTTGATTATTTCACTAGTGTTTTCTCATGGTTTAAATTGTCACTGTAACATTCTCTTGATGTTTCAAAGTTCATTTTGGTTCCTTTTCATTGAAATGCAAGAGTTGGATTATTTCAGTAGTGTTTTGTCGTGGTTTACCATTTCACTGTTACATTCTCTTGACGTTTCAAAGTTCATTTTAAATCCTTTTCGTTGAAATGCAAGAGTTGGAATATTTCAGTAGTGTTTTTTCATGGTTTACCTTGTCACTCTTACATTCATTTGACTTTTCAAAGTTCATTTTAGATTTCATTCGTTGAAATGTAAGAGTTGGCATATTTCAGTAAAGTTTTCTTGTGGTTTACCTTGTCACTGTTACATTCTCTTGATGCTTCAAAGTTCATTTTTTTTTTATTGAAATGTAAGAGTTGGATTATTTCAGTAGTGTTTTATCGTGGTTTACCTTGTCACTGTTACATTCTCTTAATGTTTCAAAGTTCATTTTGGATTTTTTTTATTGTTGAAATGTAAGAGTTTGAATATTTCAGTAGTGTTTTGTCATGGTTTACCTTGTCACTGTTACACTCTCTTGATGCTTCAAAGTTCATTTTAAATATTTTTTTCGTTGAAATACAAGATTTGGAATATTTCAGTAGTGTTTAGTCGCAGTTTACCTTGTCACTGTTACATTCTCTTGATGTTTCAAATTCATTAGGATGTGTTTCATTGAAATGTAAGAGTTGGAATATTTCAGTAGTGTTTTGTCATGGTTTACCTTGTCACTGTTACATTCTCTTGATGTTTCAAAGTTCATTTGGATTTTTTTATTGAAATGTAAGAGATGGAATATTTCAGTAGTGTTTTGTAGTTGTTTACATGTCACTGTTACATTCTCTTGATGTTTCAAAGTTCATTTTGGATTTTTTTTGTTGAAATGTAAAAGTTGGAATATTTCAGTAGTGTTTTGTTGTGGTTTACATTGTCACTGTTACATTCTGAAGTTGTTTCAAAGTTCATTTTGGATTTTTTTTTTCGTTGAAGTATAAGAGTTGGAATATTTAAGTAGTGTTTTGTTGTGGTTTACCTTGTCACTGTTACATTCTCTTGATGTTTCAAAGTTCATTTTGGATTCTTTTTTTCATTGAAATGTAAGAGATGGAATATTTGAGTAGTGTATTGTCGTAGTTTACCTTTGTTGTGGTTTACCATATTACTGTTACATTCTCTTGATGTTTCAAAGTTCATTTTGAATTTTTTTTCGTTGAAAAGTAAGAGTTGGATTATTTCAGTAGTGTTTTATTGTGGTTTACCTTGTCACTGTTACATTCTCATGATGTTTCAAAGTTCGTTTTGGATCTCTTTCATTGAAATGCATGAGGCGCGCCCCGCTAAGTGAACCTAAATGAACCTAACGTGAATGCAGTTACTTGAAAAAAGGGTGGTACTGTAGGTTTGCTGCAGGTGCCCGGGTGAAGGGAAAATCAGTTGTGCTGCCATCTATACCTTAAATGAATCAAGGGAATGTAACAGTAACAAGGTAAACCATGACAAAACACTACTGAAATATTCCAACTCTTGCATTTCAACGAAATAAATCCCAAAATTAACTTTGAAAAATCAAAAGAATGTAACAGTGACAAGGTAAACCACGACAAACACTACTGAAATATTCCAACTCTTACATTTCAATAAAAAATCCAAAATGAACTTTGAAACATCAAGAGAATGTAACAGAGACAAGGTAAACCACGACAAAACACTACTGACATATTCCAACTCCTACATTTCAACAAAAAAAATCCAAAATGAACTTTGAAACATCAGAAAATGTAACAGTGACAAGGTAAACCGCGATACAACACTACTGAAATAACCTAACTCTTGCATTTCAATGAAAAAATCCGAAATGAACTTTGAAACATCAAGAGAATGTAATAGTGACAAGGTAAACCACTACAAAACACTATTGAAATATTCCAACTCTTACATTTCAACGAAAAAAATCTAAAATGAACTTTGAAACATCAAGAAAATGTAACAGTGACAAGGTAAACCGCGACACAACGCTACTGAAATAACCTAACTCTTGCGTTTCAATGAAAAAAATCAAAAATGAACTTTGAAACATCAAGAGAGTGTAGCAGTGGCATGGTAAACCACGACAAAATACTACGGAAATATTCCAACTCTTGCATTTCAACGAAAAAATCTAAAATAAACTTTGAAACATCAAGAGAATGTAACAGTGGCAAGGTAAATCATGACAAAACACTACTGAAATATTCCAATTCTTGCATTTCAACGAAAGAAATCTAAAATGAACTTTGAAACATCAAGAGAATGTAACAGTGGCATGGTAAACCACGACAAAATACTACTGAAATAATTCAACTCTTACATTTCAACAAAAAAATCTAAAATGTACTTTGTAACATCAAGAGAATATAACAGTGACAAAGTAAACCACGACAAAACACTACTGAAATAATCTAACTCTTATATTTTAACGAAAAAAAAATCAAAAATGAACTTTGAAACATCAAGAGAATGTAACAGTGACAAGGTAAATCACGACAAAACACTACTGAAATATTTCAACTCTAGAATTTCAACGAAAGAAATCTAAAATGAACTTTGAAACATCAAGAGAATGTAACAGTGACTAGGTAAACCACAACAAACACTACTGAAATATTCCAACTCTTGCATTTTAACAAAAAAAAATCCAAAATGAACTTCGAAACATCAATAGAATGTAACAGTGACAAGGTAAACCATGACAAAACACTACTGAAATAATCTAACTCTTACATTTCAACAAAAAATGTCCAAAATGAACTTTGAAATGTCAAGAGAATGTAACAGTGACATGGTAAACCACGACGAAACACTATTGAAATATTCCAACTCTTGCATTTCAAGGAAAAAATCCAAAATGATCTTTGAAACATAAAGAGAATGTAACATTGACAAGGTAACTCACGACAAAACACTACTGAAATATTCAACTCTTACATTTCAACGAAAAAAAAATTCAAACTGAACTTTGAAACATCAAGAGAATGTAACATTGACATGGTAAACCACGACAAAACACAACTGAATTATTCCAACTCTTACATTTCAATGAAAAAAAAAATCCAAAATGAACTTTGAAACATCAAGAGAATGTAACAGTGACAAGGTAAACCACAACAAAACACTATTGAAATATTCCAACCCTTTCATTTCAACGGCAAAAAAATTCAAAATAAACTTTGAAACATCTTCAGAATGTAACAGTGACAATGTAAACCACAACAAAACGCTACTGAAATATTCCAACTCTTACATTTCAACGAAAAAAAAATCCAAAATGAACTTTGAAACATCAAGAGAATGTAACAGTGACAATGTAAACCACTACAAAACACTACTGAAATATTCCATCTCTTACATTTCAATAAAAAAATCCAAATGAACTTTGAAACATCAAGAGAATGTAACAGTGAGAAGGTAAACCATGACAAAACACTACTGAAATATTCCAACTCTTACATTTCAATCAAAAACATCCAAGATGAACTGAAAAATCAAGAGAATGTAACAGTGATAAGGTAAACCATGACAAAACACTACTGAAATATTCCAACTCTTACATTTCAATGAATGAAATCTAAAATGAACTTTAAAAATTAAATGAATGTAAGAGTGACAAGGTAAACCATGACAAAACACTACTGAAATATTCCAACTCTTGTATTTCAACGAAAAGGATTTAAAATGAACATTGAAACGTCAAGAGAATCTAACAGTGACATGGTAAACCATGAGAAAACACTACTGAAATATTTCAACTCTTGCATTTCAACGAAAAAGATCCAAAATGAACTTTGAAACATCAAGGGAATGTAACAGTGACATGGTAAACCACGACAAAACACTACTGAAATAATCCAACTCCTGCATTTCAATGAAAAGGAACCAAAATGAACTTTAAAACATCAAGAGAATGTTACAGTGACAAGGTAAACCATGAGAAAACACTAGTGAAATAATCCAATTCTTGCATTTCATCGAAAGACATCCAAATGATCTTTGAAACGTCAAGAGAATGTATCATTGACATGGTAAACCGCGAGAAAACACTACTGAAATATTCCAACTCTTCCATTTCAACGAAAAAATCCAAAATGAACTTTGAAACGTAAAGAGAATGTACCAGTATCAAGGTTTTACCACGACAAAACATTACTGAAATAATCCAACTCTTACATTTCAACGAAAAAGATCTAAAATGAACTTTGAAACATAAAGAGAGTGTAACAGTGAGAAGGTAAACCATGACAAAACACTACTGAAATATTCCAACTCTTGCACTTCAACGAAAAAGATCCAAAATGAACCTTGAAACGTCAAGAGAATGTAACAGTGACAAAGTAAACTATGACAAAACACTATTGAAATAATCACTCTTGCGTTTCAATGAAAAAGATCCAAAATTAACTTTGAAACATCAAGAGAATGTAACAGTGGCAAGGTAAACCTTGATAAAACACTACTGAAATAATCCAACTCTTGCATTTCAACGAAAAAGATCCAAAATGAACTTTGAAACATCAAAAGAATGTAACAGTGATATGGTAAACCACGACAAAACACTACTGAAATAATCCAACTCTTGCATTTCAATGAAAAAGATCCAAAATGAACTTTGAAACAAAAAGAGAATGTAACAGCGACAAGGTAAACCATGAGAAAACACTACTCAAATAATCCAACTCTTACATTTCAACGAAAAAGATCCAAAATGAACTTTGAAAAATCAAGAGAATGAACCAGTAACATGGTAAACCACGAGAAAACACTACTGAAATAATCCAACTCTTGCATTTCAACGAAAAAGATCCAAAATGAACTTTGAAACGTCAAGAGAATGTAACAGTGACAAGGTAAACCATGAGAAAACACTACTGAAATATTCCAACTCTTGGACTTCAACGAAAAAAATCCAAAATGAACTTTGAAACATTAAGAGAATGTAACAGTGGCATGTAAACCACGACAAAACTCTACTGAAATAGTCCAACTCTTGTATTTCAACGAAAAAGATCCAAAATGAACTTTGAAACATCAAGAGAATGTAACAGTGACATGGTAAACCACAACAAAACACTACTGAAATAATCCAACTCTTGCATTTCAACGAAAAGATCCTAAATGAACTTTGAAACATCAAGAGAATGTAACATTGACATGGTAAACCATGAGAAAACAGTACTGAAATATGCCAACTCTTGTATTTTAATAAATTAAATCTCGGGGGCCTTTGGGGGTCCGGTGGGGCATTTGGGGGTCGGGGGGCATTTGGGGGCCTGGGGTCCTTTGGGGGCTCGGGTGGTCTTTTGGGGCCCGGCGGGCCTTTGGGGGCCCAGGGGGCCTTTGGGGGCCTGGGGGCCCTTTGGGGTTGGGGTAGGGGACCTCACAACACTGTTCAAATGGAACTTGTGTATTATAACGACCACAGAGTTTCACCACGAATAATCTTCTAAATCATCTTCTAAAATCATCTTCTAAAATGTCTCAAACTGTTTCGCCTAAATCTTCTTCTAAAATGTCTCAAACGGTTTCGTCCAAATAATCCCCTAAAATGTCTCAAACGGTTTCGCCCAAGTAATTCCCTAAACGTAATTTCTGCGTGTTCCTTTGTTTTGGCATCCCTGCGCTGTCACATTTGAAATTCCAATGAAAAAATTCCCGCTTTAATCTCTTCATCTCTAATGTGTTCCTAGCTACACTATTAAGGCTTCGATAGAATATTAATTTATCGCTAAGTCTAATGACCTGAGAAGCCATATTTAAAAAATAGAATATTAATTTATCTCTGTCACTAAAGACCATTTATCCCTCAGACCTAAAGGTCAAAGAAGCCATATTGTTTCTTAATTCCCCTTTCGTGGATCAATAATTCCCCTCGATTATACAAATCAATTTCTCCGAAATCTACTTCCCCTCTAGTGGATCAATACATTGCCCCATTAGAATTCAATGCGCATGTGCAAACTTCGTCTCGGAGTCAATACACTTAGAAATAACAAATAAATCGACCTTGAAAAAGGTGTCAATGACCCGTTAGTGGAGATACATTCTTTTGATATCCGAATTATGTACTCGTCGGAGTCATTAGGGTCTCCCTACTTATATGTAAACATTACGTAAATTACATCGCTCACAGCCCTTGATCGGGCAACTTTGGGGCTAAAGGGGTTGGAAGGGGGTTTAGCTGCCCTCCAATCTTCTTGGTCATTTAAAAGGGGACTACAAGCAATAATTTTATAAAATAAACATGCATCCATGATTTTTCTTCTGGCAAAAGTACAAAATTCCACATTTTTGCAGATGAGAGTTTGAAACTACTACTGTAGGGTTCTTTGATATATTGTATCTGATGGTGCCATTCCATTAAGATTCCTTAGACTTTTTGGGGGTATTTCTTTCCTTTCTTGAAAATCGCGCAAATTTTCTCATGGGCGTAGATTTTGATGGGTAACATTAAACCTAATAAATCTTATACATTTAGAATCAGAGCGAAAAGCAAACTCTTTTGATGCTGATTGTTATCAAATTTTTATTTTTCAGAGTTTCGGTTAATATTGGCCCGAATTGCTCCTAACTTACAGTTTGTTACTTGCAGTTCGAGATGTTTGATAATTCAGTTGCCAAAGAATCCCGACAAAATCTTTAAGGAAAAAGAAGAAAAAAAATCAAAATCTCTGTTCAAATGCGTTGAAAAATCTGCCTGAATACAAAAATAAATAGTAAAATCAAGGCCATATCTAAGGGGGGAGGGGTTGAACCTGCCCCCCCCTCCCTAAAATGCTTGTCTTACTCGTTAAAACCTAACAAAATGGATATAAACAAATTTCTTATGTGTTTTTGTAGTTTTTTTTTTGTGTTTACTCCCCCCTCCCCTCAAAAATTCTTGTTTAAACCCCCCCCCCGGAAAATAATCCTAGATACGGCTCTGGGTAAATTGTAATTTTAGAAAGGCACAAATTCTAGAGTAAATGGAGACAAACTATAGCTCTGAATTACTTCTACTACTCATAACTCACTGCGGCACCAAGCCACCTAGGGCCATTACAGCTACGCACACTCCTCCTCCATCCTAATCTAGTCAAAGCCTCCCACTTTACACCCTTCCAGTAAGCTTTCAATTTTCCTTATATCTTTCTCAACGACTGATATGTATTTTTAGCGACACAAGTCATGTGGACAGCAAGTATATAAAGCTCGTGCACATACGCGGGAGGGAGCGGGCTGGAGTTTTCCTCCTACCCAAAATCCTAAATTTTCAGGAATTTCTTGGCATGTCTTTTCCTAAGTATGAAAAAAATTACCTCTCCCCCCCAAAAAAAAAACCTGGTGCGGCCCTGATTAGGCAATATTTTGTTGTTTGGATCTTTAATATAATCATTTACCCATTTGGTAATTACTGTCTTTATAGCTTTATTTTGTGATTTAAAATTCTAGTTTTATTATTGGCAAAGGGCAGATGAAAAACTTAAAATATTTGCGCACTTGAAGCTTCTTAATGAAGCCCCGTTTATTCATCGATTGTAAAAACTGAAATTCGTTTTCAATATTTCTTTCTCTTAACTGCCTATGTACTATATAATTAGAAATCACGCAAAGTAGAGCAAAACTAATTACATTCCGCCTCATTTAGAGTCCTTGACAACTTTGCTATAATAGACACATGTGTCTAACCATAATTAAATGTATGGTTAATACTTCCGGCCAAATATTGTACAAAAACAGTTGTCCTAAATTCTTGTTTTAAATTGCGCATGCAAAAACATATGAACCAATTATCGATAGTGAAACGCTAAATATCACTGGAATCGTGCACTTCTGGCAAAAAACACAGAAATTAGTGGAAATATAGATTCGGGCACGGGGAATTCAATGGTGACGAGAAGCACGTCAAGTGGTCGCTTAAAAGCACCTAAAACAAAAAGCACCCGAAAACGCTAAAAAAACGCGCAAGTTTACCAGTCTCTCTACGGACGCATCAAAACTTCTGAAAATACGTTTTAAGATATTGAGATTCTAATGGTGGCTAAATAAAAAGCAAAGAATTGCTCTGAAGCGCACAATGGAGTGCTAAAAAGTGCATAATGAAAGCACCTGGTTCCAAAAAACTGTACTAGTTTTCTTCAGTGTTCAGACAACAAGCAGATTCTATTTGAGTTCATGGCAAAAAAGATATGCAACACTGTTACCAATCATTTGGTCGTCGTGACTTTTGGTGATAGTACAAGAAGTACTATTCAAACTGACTTGGCTGAAATTCATCCCAGCAACCACGAGGAGGGAGATAGCAGGATATTCCTACACTGCCTTCATCAAGCGCTCTGCACAATGATATTCGTCACTGTCAGAACAGTTGATTGAGATGTAGTTGTTTTGCTCATCACAGAGTACTTTCTTATTGGGGTTGGTCAACTGTACGTAGCCTACGGCCAAGGGAAGAGTTTCCTCTACATTCCTGTTCACGACATAGCAACTATACTTGGGGAAGAAAAGGCACAGTAACTGCATTTTTTCCATGGTTTGAGTGGCTGCGACACTGTGTACGCATTCTTGTGGCATGACAAAGGAGTGTTTTGAAAAGCATGGGAAGCCCATAGTCCCACAATACCGGTCTTCAACCGCCTGTCTTCTCCTCTTCAAGAGCTCAATAAAAACGACTTTGCGCCGATTGGAAAGTTCATTGTGATTGTATATGACAAATCCAGCGAGAACAAGTCGGTAAATAAGTTGAGGAAGTATCGTCTGTTCATAAAAAAAGGATCATCCATGGACAGACATCCGCCAACCCAGGATGCGCTAAACCAGCGCACTTGGCGCGCTTAAATTAAAGCCCAGGTTTGGTCCAGTTCTCATCTTGCCATTATTCCCAAAAAGAACCCCAACGATAACGAATGGAAAGACTAGCAATGGGCTTTGGGCTCCCCGATGGTCAACCCTGCCCCAAGCTTCTGTCACCTGTCGAGAGCTTATACGATGCAGTTGCAAAAAAAAGGCTCTGGGCGCCGCAACTGCAAGAGCAGCTCACTAGAGTCCTGCCAAGTGCAATGAATTTTTATGTATTATGGATTTTGATGTCCCTTTTAAGGCTTCAGCCTAACTAATAGAGACATCAACAAATAGGGATAAAATACGATTTTATCCCTCTTTGAAATTTTATTTATTGGCTTAGAATCTCGGTTGTTCAACATGTGATCTGATATATCAGCGAAGTACCATATTATGTGATAATTATTGCCTTATTTTGTATTCCATTTTTCAATAGCAATGACAATAGCAAGACAAGTTAGCCAAAGTAGCAAACGGAAATGGCTTTTTTGGTTTCGCATCTCCGAAAAATTCCATTTAGGTCTCTATGTGTGTTCGAAATCCTTCATTCTTTTTTTGTCATTAAGCGTTTTGGGGTCTGCTGGACGCTCTAAATCGTTCTTCGTATTGCATGTTCGGTGTCATTTCGAATTATCGCTTGTTTTAAGAAACTAACGTTTTGTAAATTTTTCTATTTTCGCGCTTGAAGTGGTCATTAAGATATGCCAGGACCGGATTTTGGCTTACAGATTCACTTTCTATTCAACACCACTTAACTATCGATTTTCAAACCGTATTTCTACCAAATCTGAATTTTTTGTAACAACCAGATGAGTTTCGCGGCTTTAGCACATTTTTCAGCGATTGCATAGTTGCTATAAAGCGATCGCTCCACTTTCTACCTGTATTGGGTTCCCCATACTTTGTACTATATTACCAATTTTTCCGGAGTTTCTTCAAACTTTTCATCAGTTTTGCACTTTTGAAAGTGCCAATTTGCGCTTTGACGCGCAAAATCGATCTGCTACTGGTAATCTTCGGACTTCTAGTACTCTAAACTATGTTTTGCCTGTTTTGGTATTACGTGAGATAGGCACTCCTATTTTGCGCTTTGCGTGCTTTTTTAGTGCTCTATTACGCGCTTCAGAGCAATCCTTTACTTTTTATATAGCCACCATTGGAATCACCATATCTTAAAATGTATATTCAGTAGTTTTAATGCTTCTGTAGAGATGCTGGTAAACTTACGCATTTTTTTGCGCTTCGGATGCTCGTAAAGGTGCTTTAGAGCACCCGCTCGACGTGCTTTCCGTCGCAATTAGATTTCCCGTGCTTTAATCTCTATTTTCACGAATTTTGGTGCTTTTTGCCGGAAGTGCACGATTCTTATGCTTAACGACCCCACTACGAGAGTAATTCATCGATTCATACATGGCTTCCAGAATTCTAGCCTGAAGGGGAAAGAAATAAATTTCATGAAATAACTTTCAGGTAGAACAGGACTGAGACCCAGGAATTGTCTACTTTCTATGCCTAAATTTATATTCACAAAAAAAGAGGGTTCAGAGTAGAAACGTACGCATGGATTTTCTTGGGCGCTGAGGTGCACGGCATTTCGAGGGGAGATTTGAAAAAGCTAAAAACAAGGTGAAATTTAATGCAAATATAGGACACTGAGATTATTACGAGTAATTTACGTAATTTACGATTTTACTCGTAAATTACTTGACAAATTCTGAATTACCCTGAAAGTTTCTTAAAGATTATTGAGAGATTTACTGAAAAAACAAAATCAACGAAACAAAACAGGATTTGAAGCAGAAAATTCTTATGTGACCTGCAGAAAATACAACAACAATTCGAAAGGTTTACCGGCCATGACACCAATAACTGGCAGTATACAATTTTAACCACAGTTTATAGAATTATAGAATCTATAAACTGTGATTTTAACTGTCTAAAAAAAACTCAAGAAAGCTGAGTTTTAAAGTTTCGCTAGTTTTCAGAATTCTACAAATATAAGGCAACATCAAGAGCCAGTTTATTTGAAACAGTTTGTCAAAAATATGTTACAGGGTGACTCGTCTCAATAGTAACCGAAACTCTAAAAAACGGAATTTTAATATCAATAGATATTTCAATAGAATTGGATTTTTATCTTGCATAAAAAAACGATCTAGATAGGTCAAAAGTCGGAGAAAATTCGTTAAGAGCCTTAATTTTGGTTTTTGCAAATGACCTCATGTAATAAATTTGTAATGCCGTCATGTGCGCAATGTAATTCATGACATCATATGAAGACGTCATGTAATACAAATTGCAATGTCGTCATGTACGTAATATGATGTACGATGTACAACATATGATTTCATTCATATCCGGGTTGCAGCGGTAATTAGCAACCTAGGAAACTTACCCCTATAAAAGGAAACTTACCGTCTCTTAGCTTGAACAACAAGGAATATATATTGGCTTGAAAAATAAAAAAAGTGGCTGAAACCACGAAATTCTACGTATACTGCATCTTTTTCTCTCTCTCTCTTTCTCCTCAGGTAACTTGGCACTGGAACAACGTAGGGAGCTGTTTAATGGCTCATATTAAATGAAATTGATGTGGTTAAAGAATCTTTTGTAATTAAAAAAAGTGATTTTTAAAATATAATCAATTTTTTAAGAAAAAATACATTTTTCTATAACACATTTTGTATCTTATTTTAATAGTCTCATTTAATAATTAAATATCTTTGAATGGACTTCAGAATGAAAAGACATTAAATTGCCTAAAGAACAAAAACTGGTAATTGCAAAATATTTGCATAAATTTTAGCCAGGAATTATTTTAACAAGGGATTGCAACAATTCAAAAACCTTAAAAATGAAAACCAAAAGTTTGAAGCTTAGTAGAAATCGTTGGTATAAATTTGACATGCTTTAATAATCAAATATCTTTGAAAAGACACAGTATTGAAAGATGTTAAATTGTGTCAAGAGCAAAAAACTGGTAATTGCAAAAATATTTCTATATATTTTAACGAGGGATTACAAAAATTCAAAAACCTTAAAAAAGAAAACTAAAAGTTTGAAGCTTAGTAGATATCGTTGTTAGAAATCGGACTTGCTTTAATAATCGAATATCTTTGAAAAGACTGCAGTATGAAAAGACAACATTGTCTGCGGTTAAATAAAAGCGAAAATGAGAATCTATATATAGAAGCCTGCCGCGTACCTGGGCCCGGCGGTGAAGCCGCCAGGCTCCCGGTGCTATATATATTTTTTGTTTCAGAAACATTGCCATTGGCATCGGAATCCAAAATTTTCCTGATGGACAAGCGGTCAGTTTACCCCTTCGAGCTGCTGGGTTTTCAACATTAAAAGTTTCTGGTAACTATTTTCAATTTTATATTTAATCCACTTTTGTAATAAGTCTTATCAATTGCCAGATATTACCTTTTATGTCGTAATAATAAATATATGGTGAAATAAAAAAGTCAATAATTAACACAAGGCTTCATTAAAGTGACATTAAAACGGCTATTGGGAAGTATACAGACGTTTTCAGGGGGATTTTTTCTGGTACTGGAAGGGGGTCTGGGGTTACGTGGGAGGATCTTTCCATGGAGGAAGCTTTCATGGGAAGGGACATTGCTATGAAGAGGAAGCCGGATTTCCCACCATTATATTAAAAACAATCGGAAATTAAATAAAAAAACAAATTTTTAAACTGAAAGTAAGGAGCAACATCAAAGCTTAAAACCAACAGAAATTATTACGTATATGATTGGGTTCACCCGCTAGTCAATACCTCACTCTTTACGCTAAAGATTTTTTAGTACTTTCACAACAGCTATTTATTCTAATTAACGGCCTTTGTCATTAAGGGGTCATTTTTTAAGAATTGGAACAAAATTTGAACTTTAGCATAAAGGGTGAGGTATTGACTAGGGGGCGAACCCCCTAATATACGTATTAAAAACATATGAATATAGAAGATCGTTACGTAATACGTAACGTTACGTAACAAAATTATTAAGTAGAATAAACCAAAAAGGGCGAATTCGTAAGTTACGTATATCTATTACTAATAAAAGCGTTCGTAAGTAAAATTAAATAGCTTTCGAGAAAATCATTTCACCAAAACAATTTATAATTAAAATGCAAATTTTGCTTTAATTATTCATGTACGGTGAGCCAAAATCAAAACCTGCATTAATTCAAAAACGTTCAGAAATTAAATAAAACAAACAAGTTTCTTTTAACTGAAAGTAGGGAGTGACATTAAAACTTAAAACGAACAGAAATTATTCCGTATATGAAAGGGTCTGTCCCCTCCTCAACGCCTCACTCTTTACGCTAGTTAGATTGTTTCTGACAGTTCTATTTTTTAAAACAATAAAAACTTTAGCAAAAAGAGCAAGGCGTTGAGGAGGGGACAGCCCCTTTCATATACAGAATAATTTCTGTTCGTTTTAAGTTTTAATGTCGCACCTTACTTTTAGTTAAAAAAAATAATTTTTTTTTATTTAATTGGTAGTTTGGTGGCCTTGTGGAAGACATTCTGAGTCAAGAGGTGAGGGGTTCAGTTGCCTTGGTTACTGCTGCCTTTGTTCAGTGAAGCATTGTCTCTATTGTGGCTTTTTCAGGTAAAGTAGCCCAAGTGAAAACAGCTTCTCGTTAGCCGAATTTGCCTTTTTCTATAAAAAAAAGAAAGAAAAATGGTAACTAGTTCTGAAGTGTTAAAAAGAAACTCTAAATAATTGGAATGAAAGTGAATTCAAGCTTTTATAGTGATTGTCTCATTATAGACTGTTAAAAATGTGAAGAACGGGCGTTGGTTTTAAATTGCCGACTGCGTTCAAGTTTGTGCTCTGTCTTTAATATCTTCAAGTTTGGCCATCTTCAAGTGAAGTCAGCCAAATTGGAACAGGTTTCGGTTTAACAAATCCGTATATTCTTAAAAAAGAAAAAAAAAATCATTCCTGCCAGATTCTCCTTGAAAAGCACCAATGGAGATTGTCTTCACTGTGTTCAAACAAGCCCTGTCTCCAATATAGCCTTTTCAAACGAAGTCAGTCGAGTGAAAGCATCTTTTTGAGGACTAGATGTATCTTTTCTTGTAAGAAAGGTCATAGCCCTTCTATTCCCAGACTGTTAGCAAGTAACTCTAACCAATGGGAATGGAAGTGAGTCTTCATTATGGCTTTTTCAGATCGAGTAGTTCAAATAAGAACCGTTTTATTCACCAAACGTGCCGTTTTCTAAAACAAAAAACCACTTCAAATATTCTTGATTTGCTTTATTCGCCTTAACTAGCATCACAGCAAAGGTAATATAAAGTAGCGGAAAGTCCTAAACCCTCCATTGATGATTTTTGAAACAAATCAAAAACCATGCAAGATAAATCATTCTTCATGCCCCCGCCTTCCCTCACGCGCAATGGTAAATGTTTAGCACCGATCTGATTGAATGCCAAGTAGCAACTGAATCTTTTGCTCTTGCGGTCTGGAAACTTTCCAAATTACGCGCTATGAAATGTTTGGTGAAACATTTCGCTACTGTATATTACCGCTACTATGACTAGCATCAATAGAGACTGGAGCTGCCAGAGAAAGCAAAAAGGCATGGCCAAGGCCGCATCCAGGGGTGGTACCGTGTTTGAACCCCCCACCCGCTAAATTTTTGTCTGACTCGTAAAAAGGTAACAGAAATACAAATAAACATTTTCGACATGTTTTGCAAAAGTTTGTTTGTAACCCCCGCTCCCTCCGCATAAAATCCTGGATACAACCTTGGGCATGGCTGACTTCGTCTGAAAAGCCATAATGCAGAGACGGGTATATAACCAACAGGTTCTGTTTGAACTTTACAAACGACTTAATCAAATAATATTAATATGAATTCGTTACATACCATTTTATATTTTGAATATTTCTTGCTGCAATTGAAGACAAAATCACACAATGTTAAAAGGTGATCTTTACTAGGTCATACTAACATCTGCACTTGGTTCAAATGCGTAAACAAGATTATATTTTGAGGGGGAGGGGCAAGCGACATCTCGAGAGGGGGAGGTGGGAATATTTTCTACTATACGAAAAAGATGCGAATTATATTTATTTCTAAGAAATATCGTAAAAGGTCGGAGGAGGTACAAGAATAACTAAGGTGATGTTTCCCATAGTTACTTTATCAAAATGAATTCTCAGAAGTGAAGGTTTTTTTTTCAAAATTGGTACATTTTATGGTGTCCTTAGGTATGGCCAGTTAACTGGAATTATAGAGCCAATAGGCGGAGTTGTTGGAGCCTCAGCAGTTCAGTATATGACACCACTTTTACTTTACGCCTTATCCTTTGCTGTTGGTGCAATGATTTTTGTAGCTTCTATCAATTCTTTTCTAGGTTATCATAGGCAGTGCTATGGCGCTGCCTAAGTAAAGAACGAAGTTGGTACAATGTATTATTTCTTTTTCCAGACCAGGGCACATCGTATCGAAGGAGTTGTCGCAGAAACTTCGAAAAGGGCTCATTCGATTGGAAATTGGAATGGCTAGTGCCCATTTTAATAGTCGAAAGTGATTCGAAGGCAACTAACACCCCTTCCACACCCACCATTTCCCCAAACACATCAAATCAAAATTTTGAGATATCCATTTTGTTCATCGTAGTTTATTTATAGATAGAAATTATGTTTTTGAGGAGGTTACTCCCCCCACAGCTCTCGGGGCAAGGGTTGTAAGTTATACCCTGGGGCCATATTAGGTTTTTATAGAAAGTTTGTCGTAGAAACTTCAAAAAGGGCTCATTTGATTGGAAATTCAAAGGGCTTGTGCCCTTTTTAATATTCAAAGTGATTGGAGGGCAACTAACCCCACTCTCACGCCAACCTTTTCCCCAAGCAAACCCAATCAATATTTTGAGATAGCCATTTTGTTCAATGTTGTTGAAAGTTTTGGAAACTAGGTCCTTGAGGATGACAACCCCCCTCCCCCAGCCAAACCCCTCCCCCAGCCAAACCCCTCCCCCAGCCAACACCCTCCCCCAGCCAACACCCTCCCCCAGCCAACCCCCTCCCCCAGCAGCCCTCAGGGCAAGGGTTGTAGGTTATGCCAGGGCATATAAGGTTTTTATAGAAAGAATTGTCGTAGAAACTTCAAAAAGGGCTCATTCAATTGAAAATTGAAATGGCTAGTGCCCTTTTTAATAGTCGAAAGTGATTGGAAGGCAACTAACACCCCTTCCACGCCCCCCATTTCCCCAAACACATCCAATCAAAATTTTGAGATAGCCATTTTGTTCAGCGCAGTTGAAAGTTCTGGAAATTATATCTTTGAGCCTGACACTCCCTCCGCAGTCTTCCCAAGGGTCATAATTCAATTCAATTCAAACTTTTTATTTCCTCCGAATACGAAGAGTAAAAAGAAATAAATAAAAATAATAACCGCTAATCAACAGGCCATAAAATTATTTTAAACTATATAACAACAAATACGCAAAGGCCTTCAATCAAAATTACCACACAAATTAACACTTCATTCAATAGATAATAAATAACACTTCACAAATTAACACTTCATTCAAAAAATAAATCAAATAAAATAAATTAAGCTTCGTGCGCAGCTCTATATAAATTATGAGAAAAAACATTTAATTTGGATAAAAAATTCTTTTGCTTTTTCTCCAAAACATCAACAGGGTTTTTTATTTTATATGCATTCATTAAAAAAGTATTTGATTCAGATTTAGAAAAGCGGCAAAGGAACTTAGCAAAATTAAAAAATGTGGTTTTTACATGCGCAATATTACTAATTCTAAAAAACGGGAGAAGCGATGAAAAAACTAAAATTTGAGGCAAAGCGACTGTATTATATACCCGAGCCAGTGATTTCCGAGAAAGAAGATCGCGAAGACAAATTACTGCCCCGAAACTAGACGTTATTCTACTTTTAACTGCTTTAGAAATAGAAGCACGGCATAGAGCTAAAGTTGGTCCATAAGGCACACCAAGATATAAAAAAGATTCCAAAGGTTTTAAAATACGGACAGAAATTTCTGAATTAACGAGATCATTAGCCTTAGGACCAAGAATTAAAAACTGACACTTTTCAGGGCGAAAACGAAGTCCATGCTCACTAAAAACCTTTGCTAAAAAATCTACATTTTGTTGAAGTGACTGAAGCGATCGACTCAAAAGGAGTAAATCATCTGCGTAAGCAATCCACGACAGAACATAACCTTTACCATAAATAAAAGTCAACTGAATTTGATCAAATAGCCCCGAAACAGTAATATTGAAAATCAAAGGAGAAATAATGCTTCCTTGTCTCAGCCCCCTACATAACTTAACATTATAATCACTAAACTGATTCTTCCACTTAATACGAATACGAGAGGAGCCATACCACTTTTTTAAAACCAAAACTACTGGTAGTGGGACATTATTCTTCAGAAGCGCAGTCATAGCCCAAGAATGGATAATTGAATCATACGCCGCCGCAAAATCTAACGCAAGTGTGTAAACTCTATCCCAATGCTTACAAAAGGATATTATTCTTGAAAGGAGGGTATGAGCAACATCCATGCTTAGACCCTTGCGGAACCCAATTTGATTCAGGCCTTGGTTACAAGACTCCAAATACTTTAATAAAACTAACTCAAAAACTTTGCTAATCTGGCACGAAAGTAGTAACCAAGGTACTACTTTGCGTACGCCCCCGTACCAAACAGGTTTCTGGTAGGTATAATCTGGTTTGGTAGGTACAATCTGGTTAGGTGGGTATAATCTGGTTTGGTTCAAGTTTTTCTGACACAATTTTTCAGGGATACATTCACGGGTTTTTGAAGCACTTTCATCATAACATGTTTTATTATTATTTTTTGGCAATTGAAATTTTTTTGTGGGTACATATGGAATCCGGTTAATAGTCTGTAGCTTAAAGGTATCTGAGATCTCGCCCCAGTATCGCATACACTATTAGAGATATCAAAATGATATCTCATTTGCATTAAGCTAACTCAATTTGCGAAAAAGAAATTCCATTTATGGGATGTTATAATTAGAATGGTTTTAAGTTGAAAATTGTGACGTAAAAATAACTCTATTTGCGAATTTTCTTGCGAAAAGATATTTGCGTAAAGGTATTGCGTTGGTTAAGAATGCCTCACGGGTAATTAAAGAATGGGATGCTTCCATCAACAATACAAAGAATATGCTCAGATACTTAATAGATTTGACGCCTACAAGAGACATTGGTAAAAGGTATTCAATAGCTTAATTGAAAAGTAACGATAGAATGACATTGTGACTTGACCTCGCTTTACCTCTCCGATGTGGTCTGTATAATACACAAGTAACGTTTGAAAAGTATTGTCAATTTAAAATAGGATCTAACGTTCCCTTCGTTCCCCCATTTCTGAGGGACAGGGGAGGGTAGGAGAGGGGGAGGGGGAGTCAATTTTGGAGGTATAACAAGTACCATTCATTGCGATCATAGCTCTATATTGGCTCGTTTTAAATACTTCAGCTTGTCTATTCATTTGTGTTAAATAAAAATCTTGAATCTGGAAAATGAAAAAATAAGTATTTAAACAAAATGTACGATGCTGCTAATTAAAGAATAGTAGGCTACACTCAGAATTGTTTGCATGAGGGTTCAGTTAAAGACGTTCCCTTCGTTCCCCCATTACTGAGGGGCAGGGGAGAGTAGGAGAGGGGGAGGGGGAGTCAATTTTGGAGGTATAAAAAGTACCATTCATTGCGATCATAGCTCTATGTTGGCTCGTTTTAAATACTTCAGCTTGTCTATTCATTTGTGTTAAATAAAGATCTTGAATCTGGAAAATGAAAAAATAAGTATTTAAACAAAATGTACGATGCTGCTAATTAAAGAATAGTAGGCTACACTCAGAATTGTTTGCATGAGGGTTCAGTTAAAGATGGTTCACTTGCACGAGGGTTCAGATGCATGGGGGTTCACAAAAACAATGGGGACACACACAAAAGCCAAATTAGCCCAGTGGCCTATGAGAAATCTCAGTAGCACGGGGGTTCAGTTGTACAGGGTTTCGGTTATACATTGGTTCAGTTACATGGAGGGTTCAGTTGCACGAGGGTTCAGTTAAATGGGATATAGTTACACAGGGGTTTAGTTAAATTGGGTTGAGTTGCACGAGGGTTCAGTAGCACGAGGGTTCAGTAGCATGGGGATTCAGTTGTACAGGGTTTCGGTTATACAGGGGTTTAGTTACATGGAGAGTTCAGTTGCACGAGGGTTCAGTTAAAGGGGATATAGTTACACAGGGGTTTAGTTAAATTGGATCGAGTTGCACGAGGGTTCAGTAGCACGAGGGTTCAGTAACACGGGGGTTCAGTTGTACAGGGTTTCGGTTATACAGGGGTTCAGTTACATTGTTTGCATGTCCGGGTTGATGTTTGCAAGTCCAAGTTGGGTTTTCAGACCTAGGTTTTTTAGATTTTCGTGTGTGTTTGACTCCTGGGGATTTATTATTTGAGAAGTTAACTTTAGTATTTTGTGGTTTTACGTGCCTGAAATCATGAATTAGAATAGTTAATTTAGCTGTTTGGGTTTTCAGACCTAGTTTTTTTTTTTTTTTTTTTTTTTTTTTTTTTTTTTTTTTTTTTTTTTTTTAGATTTTCGTGGGCGTTAGGTTCCTGGGACTTATTATTTGAGAAGTTAACTTTAGTATTTCGTATTTGACGTGCCTACTTAGGTAATAATGGAACATTTAGTATTTTTTCTAATGTAAGTGTTTTTCTTAAGAAATTCCCACTTGAGGTTTTATGACTCCTCCCCACAATGAATTCAGATGGTTTTAGGACTCATCTCACTAGCCATAACTCCATTCAACCTTGAGCGAAGGTATAAAAGTTTGATGAAGTATTTCTCTACTTAACAACTACATTAATAGCCTCCAAGATGATTTTTTTTTTTTTCTCAAAAAAATATGTTAATACGTTTAAGCAATAAATATCTTTAAGCTTAACCCGTCTTTATTCTTTAGAATAGTTTTATTCATTTCATTAAATTATGAAGAAATTGTAAGTAAGTAACAATAGCTTTCTTGAATTCGCTTCCTGGACACAATACAGATATTTAATTCAAGAAATCATAGAAGTCAACTCTTGGATACACAATACGGAAATTTCATTTAAGAAATTATGAAAAAATTGTAAGCAAGTAACAAACTCTTTCCTGAAGTCACCTCTTGGATACACAATGCAGAAACTTCATTTAAGAAACTATGAAAAAATTGTAAGTATTCGCTTCCTGGACACAATACAGATATTTAATTCAAGAAATCATAATAAAATCGCAAGTAAGTAATAAAGTCTTTATTGTTTTCACCTATTGGATACACAATACTGAAATTTCATTCAAGAAATTATGAAGGAATTTTAAATAGGTAACACACTCATTCTTGAAGTCACCTCTTGTATACACAATGCAGAAATTCCACTTAAGAAATTATCAAAAATTGTAAGTAAGTAGCAAATTCTTTCTTGAATTCGCCTCCTGGATAAATCGCAAGTAAGTAATAAAGTCTTTATTGTTTTCACCTATTGGATACACAATACTAAAATTTCATTCAAGAAATTATGAAGGAATTGTAAATAGGTAACACACTCATGTTACCTCATGGATACACAATGCAGAAATTTCATTTAAGAAATTATCAAAAATTGTAAGTAAGTAGCAAATTCTTTCTTGAATTTGCCTCCTGGGTAAATAAACAAGACAGTTCATTAAAGAAATTATGAAAAAATTGTAAGTAAGTAGCAAATTCTTTCTTGAATTAACCTGCTGGATAAACAAAAAAAAGACATTTCGTTCAAGAAATTATGACAAAATTCCAAGTAAGTAACAAACTCTTTATTGTTTTCATGACTTAGATACACGATGTAGAAATTTAATTCAAGAAATTATGAAAAAATTCTCAGTAAGTAACAATTTCTTTCTTGAAGTCAACTCTTGGATACACAATACGGAAATTTCATTTAAGAAATTATGAAAAAATTGTAAGCAAGTAACAAACTCTTTCCTGAAGTCACCTCTTGGATACACAATGCAGAAACTTCATTTAAGAAACTATGAAAAAATTGTAAGTAAGTAACAAATTCTTTCTTGAAGTCACCTCTTGGATACACAATACAGAAATTTCATTAAAGAAATTATGAAAAAATTGTAAGTAAGTAGCAAATTCTTTCTTGAATTCACCTGCTGGATAAACAAAAAGACATTTCGTTCAAGAAATTATGACAAAATTCTAAGTAAGTAACAAACTCTTAATTGTTTTCACGACTTAGATATACGATGTAGAAATTTAATTCAAGAAATTATGAAGAAATTCTTAGTAAGTAACAATTTCTTTCTTGAAGTCAACTCTTGGATACACAATACGGAAATTTCATTCAAGAAATTATGAAAATATTTGTAAGTAAGTAACAAACTCTTTTTGTTTTCACCTCTTGGATATACAGTACAGATACTTCATTCAAGAAATTATGAAAAAATCGCAAGTAAGTAACTTTTTTTTCTCTTTATCACAAACAATTTTCACTTAGCCACACGATGTAGAAATTTAATTCAAGAAATTATGAAAAAATTCTCAGTAAGTAACAATTTCTTTCTTGAAGTCAACTCTTGGATACACAATACTTAAATTTCATTCAAGAATTTCATGACTTAGATACACGATGTAGAAATTTGATTCAAGAAATTATGAAAAAATTCTCAGTAAGTAACAATTTCTTTTTTTTCATAACAAAAAGACATTTCGTTCAAGAAATTATGACAAAATTCTAAGTAAGTAACAAACTCTTAATTGTTTTCACGACTTAGATATACGATGTAGAAATTTAATTCAAGAAATTATGAAGAAATTCTCAGTAAGTAACAATTTCTTTCTTGAAGTCAACTCTTGGATACACAATACGGAAATTTCATTCAAGAAATTATGAAAATATTTGTAAGTAAGTAACAAACTCTTTTTGTTTTCACCTCTTTTTGTTTACGTGCGCGCACGTAACCTCGTCTAAATTAACCTTGAACAAATGAAATAAAGCTATGTCGACTTTGCATATTTTATTGGTGTTGTCTAAAAAACCAGTCTGGTTGAAAACGTGGAGTTTTCGTACTGGACACTTTTTTGCAATGTGTAGGAACCAGTGGGGGATCCCCGCTCGTTTGGAAAGGTGCCAAGGAAAGGCAAGCAAATAGCATGTAGTTTCAAAACGTGTTTAATCACGTGTAGAGGTCCCATAGAATGAAATTTCTGTATTGTGCATGTAAACGGCGAATTCAAGAATGAGTTTTTTACTTACTTAGAATTTTGTCATAATTTCTTGAATGAAATGTCTTTTTTTGTATCCAAGAGGTGAAATCAATAAAGAATTTGTTACTTACTTTCCTTTTTTTTATAATTTCTTGAATTAAATTTCTACATCGTGTATCTAAGTCCTGAAAACCATAAAGAGTTTGTTACTTACTTGGAATTTTCTCATAATTTCTTGAACGAAGTGACTTCAGGAAAGAGTTTGTTACTTGCTTACAATTTTTTCATAATTTCTTAAATGAAATTTCCGTATTGTGTATCCAAGAGTTGACTTCAAGAAAGAAATTGTTACTTACTGAGAATTTTTTCATAATTTCTTGAATCAAATTTCTACATCGTGTATCTAAGTCATGAAATTCTTGAATGAAATTTCCGTATTGTGTATCCATGAGTTGACTTCAAGAAAGAAATTGTTACTTACTGAGAATTTTTTCATAATTTCTTGAATTAAATTTCTACATCGTGTGGCTAAGTGAAAACTGTTTGTGATAAAGAGAAAAAACAAAAAATTACTTACTTGCGATTTTTTCATAATTTCTTGAATGAAGTATCTGTACTGTATATCCAAGAGGTGAAAACAAAAAGAGTTTGTTACTTACTTACAAATATTTTCATAATTTCTTGAATGAAATTTCCGTATTGTGTATCCAAGAGTTGACTTCAAGAAAGAAATTGTTACTTACTGAGAATTTCTTCATAATTTCTTGAATTAAATTTCTACATCGTATATCTAAGTCGTGAAAACAATTAAGAGTTTGTTACTTACTTAGAATTTTGTCATAATTTCTTGACCGAAATCCAAGAAAGAAATTGTTACTTACTGAGAATTTTTTCATAATTTCTTGAATCAAATTTCTACATCGTGTATCTAAGTCATGAAATTCTTGAATGAAATTTCCGTATTGTGTATCCAAGAGTTGACTTCAAGAAAGAAATTGTTACTTACTGAGAATTTTTTCATAGTTTCTTGAATTAAATTTCTACATCGTGTGGCTAAGTGAAAATTGTTTGTGATAAAGAGAAAAAAAAAGTTACTTACTTGCGATTTTTTCATAATTTCTTGAATGAAGTATCTGTACTGTATATCCAAGAGGTGAAAACAAAAAGAGTTTGTTACTTACTTACAAATATTTTCATAATTTCTTGAATGAAATTTCCGTATTGTGTATCCAAGAGTTGACTTCAAGAAAGAAATTGTTACTTACTGAGAATTTCTTCATAATTTCTTGAATTAAATTTCTACATCGTATATCTAAGTCGTGAAAACAATTAAGAGTTTGTTACTTACTTAGAATTTTGTCATAATTTCTTGAACGAAATGTCTTTTTGTTATGAAAAAAAAGAAATTGTTACTTACTGAGAATTTTTTCATAATTTCTTGAATCAAATTTCTACATCGTGTATCTAAGTCATGAAATTCTTGAATGAAATTTCCGTATTGTGTATCCATGAGTTGACTTCAAGAAAGAAATTGTTACTTACTGAGAATTTTTTCATAATTTCTTGAATGAAATTTCCGTATTGTGTATCCAAGAGTTGACTTCAAGAAAAAAATTGTTACTTACTGAGAATTTCTTCATAATTTCTTGAATTAAATTTCTACATCGTATATCTAAGTCGTGAAAACAATTAAGAGTTTGCTACTTACTTAGAATTTTGTCATAATTTCTTGAACGAAATTCAAGAAAGAAATTGTTAGTTACTGAGAATTTTTTCATAATTTCTTGAATCAAATTTCTACATCGTGTATCTAAGTCATGAAATTCTTGAATGAAATTTCCGTATTGTGTATCCAAGAGTTGACTTCAAGAAAGAAATTGTTACTTACTGAGAATTTTTTCATAGTTTCTTGAATTAAATTTCTACATCGTGTGGCTAAGTGAAAATTGTTTGTGATAAAGAGAAAAAAAAAGTTACTTACTTGCGATTTTTTCATAATTTCTTGAATGAAGTATCTGTACTGTATATCCAAGAGGTGAAAACAAAAAGAGTTTGTAACTTACTTACAAATATTTTCATAATTTCTTGAATGAAATTTCCGTATTGTGTATCCAAGAGTTGACTTCAAGAAAGAAATTGTTACTTACTGAGAATTTCTTCATAATTTCTTGAATTAAATTTCTACATCGTATATCTAAGTCGTGAAAACAATTAAGAGTTTGTTACTTACTTAGAATTTTGTCATAATTTCTTGAACGAAATGTCTTTTTGTTATGAAAAAAAAGAAATTGTTACTTACTGAGAATTTTTTCATAATTTCTTGAATCAAATTTCTACATCGTGTATCTAAGTCATGAAATTCTTGAATGAAATTTCCGTATTGTGTATCCATGAGTTGACTTCAAGAAAGAAATTGTTACTTACTGAGAATTTTTTCATAATTTCTTGAATTAAATTTCTACATCGTGTGGCTAAGTGAAAATTGTTAGTGATAAAGAGGAAAAAAAAAGTTACTTACTTGCGATTTTTTCATAATTTCTTGAATGAAGTATCTGTACTGTATATCCAAGAGGTGAAAACAAAAAGAGTTTGTTACTTACTTACAAATATTTTCATAATTTCTTGAATGAAATTTCCGTATTGTGTATCCAAGAGTTGACTTCAAGAAAGAAATTGTTACTTACTGAGAATTTCTTCATAATTTCTTGAATTAAATTTCTACATCGTATATCTAAGTCGTGAAAACAATTAAGAGTTTGCTACTTACTTAGAATTTTGTCATAATTTCTTGAACGAAATTCAAGAAAGAAATTGTTAGTTACTGAGAATTTTTTCATAATTTCTTGAATCAAATTTCTACATCGTGTATCTAAGTCATGAAATTCTTGAATGAAATTTCAATATTGTGTATCCAAGAGTTGACTTCAAGAAAGAAATTGTTACTTACTGAGAATTTTTTCATAATTTCTTGAATTAAATTTCTACATCGTGTGGCTAAGTGAAAATTGTTTGTGATAAAGAGAAAAAAAAAGTTACTTACTTGCGATTTTTTCATAATTTCTTGAATGAAGTATCTGTACTGTATATCCAAGAGGTGAAAACAAAAAGAGTTTGTTACTTACTTACAAATATTTTCATAATTTCTTGAATGAAATTTCCGTATTGTGTATCCAAGAGTTGACTTCAAGAAAGAAATTGTTACTTACTGAGAATTTCTTCATAATTTCTTGAATTAAATTTCTACATCGTATATCTAAGTCGTGAAAACAATTAAGAGTTTGCTACTTACTTAGAATTTTGTCATAATTTCTTGAACGAAATGTCTTTTTGTTTATCCAGCAGGTGAATTCAAGAAAGAATTTGCTACTTACTTACAATTTTTTCATAATTTCTTTAATGAAATTTCTGTATTGTGTATCCAAGAGGTGACTTCAAGAAAGAATTTGTTACTTACTTACAATTTTTTCATAGTTTCTTAAATGAAGTTTCTGCATTGTGTATCCAAGAGGTGACTTCAGGAAAGAGTTTGTTACTTGCTTACAATTTTTTCATAATTTCTTAAATGAAATTTCCGTATTGTGTATCCAAGAGTTGACTTCAAGAAAGAAATTGTTACTTACTGAGAATTTTTTCATAATTTCTTGAATTAAATTTCTACATCGTGTATCTAAGTCATGAAAACAATAAAGAGTTTGTTACTTACTTGGAATTTTGTCATAATTTCTTGAACGAAATGTCCTTTTTTTGTTTATCCAGCAGGTGAATTCAAGAAAGAATTTGCTACTTACTTACAATTTTTTCATAATTTCTTTAATGAACTGTCTTGTTTATTTACCCAGGAGGCGAATTCAAGAAAGAATTTGATACTTACTTACAATTTTTGATAATTTCTTAAATGAAATTTCTGCATTGTGTATCCATGAGGTAACATGAGTGTGTTACCTATTTACAATTCCTTCATGATTTCTTGAATGAAATTTCAGTATTGTGTATCCAATAGGTGAAAACAATAAAGACTTTATTACTTACTTGCGATTTATCCAGGAGGCGAATTCAAGACAGAATTTGCTACTTACTTACAATTTTTGATAATTTCTTAAGTGAAATTTCTGCATTGTGTATACAAGAGGTGACTTCAAGAATGAGTGTGTTACCTATTTAAAATTCCTTCATAATTTCTTGAATGAAATTTCAGTATTGTGTATCCAATAGGTGAAAACAATAAAGACTTTATTACTTACTTGCGATTTTATTATGATTTCTTGAATTAAATATCTGTATTGTGTCCAGGAAGCGAATACTTACAATTTTTTCATAGTTTCTTAAATGAAGTTTCTGCATTGTGTATCCAAGAGGTGACTTCAGGAAAGAGTTTGTTACTTGCTTACAATTTTTTCATAATTTCTTAAATGAAATTTCCGTATTGTGTATCCAAGAGTTGACTTCTATGATTTCTTGAATTAAATATCTGTATTGTGTCCAGGAAGCAAATTCGAGAAAGCTATTGTTACTTACTTACAATTTCTTCATAATTTAATGAAATGAATAAAACTATTCTAAAGAATAAAGACGGGTTAAGCTTAAAGATATTTATTGCTTAAACGTATTAACATATTTTTTTGAGAAAAAAAATCATCTTGGAGGCTATTAATGTAGTTGTTAAGTAGAGAAATACTTCATCAAACTTTTATACCTTCGCTCAAGGTTGAATGGAGTTATGGCTAGTGAGATGAGTCCTAAAACCATCTGAATTCATTGTGGGGAGGAGTCATAAAACCTCAAGTGCGAATTTCTTAAGAAAAACACTTACATTAGAAAAAATACTAAATGTTCCATTATTACCTAAGTAGGCACGTCAAATACGAAATACTAAAGTTAACTTCTCAAATAATAAGTCCCAGGAACCTAACGCCCACGAAAATCTAAAAAAAAAAAAAAAAAAAAAAAAAAAAAAAAAAAAAAAAAAAAAAAAAAAAACTAGGTCTGAAAACCCAAACAGCTAAATTAACTATTCTAATTCATGATTTCAGGCACGTAAAACCACAAAATACTAAAGTTAACTTCTCAAATAATAAATCCCCAGGAGTCAAACACACACGAAAATCTAAAAAACCTAGGTCTGAAAACCCAACTTGGACTTGCAAACATCAACCCGGACATGCAAACAATGTAACTGAACCCCTGTATAACCGAAACCCTGTACAACTGAACCCCCGTGTTACTGAACCCTCGTGCTACTGAACCCTCGTGCAACTCGATCCAATTTAACTAAACCCCTGTGTAACTATATCCCCTTTAACTGAACCCTCGTGCAACTGAACTCTCCATGTAACTAAACCCCTGTATAACCGAAACCCTGTACAACTGAATCCCCATGCTACTGAACCCTCGTGCTACTGAACCCTCGTGCAACTCAACCCAATTTAACTAAACCCCTGTGTAACTATATCCCATTTAACTGAACCCTCGTGCAACTGAACCCTCCATGTAACTGAACCCATGTATAACCGAAACCCTGTACAACTGAACCCCCGTGCTACTGAGATTTCTCATAGGCCACTGGGCTAATTTGGCTTTTGTGTGTGTCCCCATTGTTTTTGTGTGGGTTCCATTGTAACTGAATCCTCGTGTAACTGAACCCCAAGCAACTGAACCCCCATGCATCTGAACCCTCGTGCAAGTGAACCATCTTTAACTGAACCCTCATGCAAACAATTCTGAGTGTAGCCTACTATTCTTTAATTAGCAGCATCGTACATTTTGTTTAAATACTTATTTTTTCATTTTCCAGATTCAAGATCTTTATTTAACACAAATGAATAGACAAGCTGAAGTATTTAAAACGAGCCAATATAGAGCTATGATCGCAATGAATGGTACTTGTTATACCTCCAAAATTGACTCCCCCTCCCCCTCTCCTACCCTCCCCTGTCCCTCAGAAATGGGGGAACGAAGGGAACGTTAGATCCTATTTTAAATTGACAATACTTTTCAAACGTTACTAGTGTATTATACAGACCACATCGGAGAGGTAAAGCGAGGTCAAGTCACAATGTCATTCTATCGTTACTTTTCAATTAAGCTATTGAATACCTTTTACCAGTGTCTCTTGTAGGCGTCAAATCTATTAAGTATCTGAGCATATTCTTTGTATTGTTGATGGAAGCATCCCATTCTTTAATTACCCGTGAGGCATTCTTAACCAACGCAATACCTTTACGCAAATATCTTTTCGCAAGAAAATTCGCAAATAGAGTTATTTTTACGTCACAATTTTCAACTTAAAACCATTCTAATTATAACATCCCATAAATGGAATTTCTTTTTCGCAAATTGAGAAGTGTATGCGATACTGGGGCGAGATCTCAGATACCTTTAAGCTACAGACTATTAACCGGATTCCATATGTACCCACAAAAAAATTTCAATTGCCAAAAAATAATAATAAAACATGTTATGATGAAAGTGCTTCAAAAACCCGTGAATGTATCCCTGAAAAATTGTGTCAGAAAAACTTGAACCAAACCAGATTATACCCACCTAACCAGATTGTACCTACCAAACCAGATTATACCTACCAGAAACCTGTTTGGAACGGGGGCGTACGCAAAGTAGTACCTTGGTTACTACTCACGAAACAGTAATCGGCCTGTAATCAGAACATCGATTCGTATTCCCTCCTTTTATTGAAAGGGGTGAAGTGGTAGCACGAGAAAAGCTAGTTGGAAGAACTCCAGAGGAAAGAATAGTAGTAAAAAGAGTAGCGAGGAGAAGGATTGCTTTGGGGGATGCCCATTTTATATGGTTTGAATGTATACCATCATGATCAAAAGAATGCTTACTTTTTAGAGCTTTAATTGCTACCGTTACATCATCAACAGAAACAGATATTTTACTATTTGGGCGGGGCTTTGAAATTTCTTCCGATAATAAAGAGTCAAGCCGTGATTCAACTGCCGCATCACCGGATGAAAAAACTTGATTATAATGAGTTATCCAATCATCTAGTTTCAGAGAACTATTAGAATTTGGTGAACAATTATTATTACGACGTCTAGAATTAACCAAACTCCAAAGCTCATTCTTATCACTATAGTAATCCTTGAACCAATTTCATCTTTTATAATTTCATTATGCAAACGCAACTCAGCCCGAAAAACGCGTTTAGTTAATTTCATACTATCATAAAATGGTCCAGATCGCGGTTTTCCCGCGCAATTCCAAAGGTAACAAGCTTGAGATGCATTCTTTTGGCTTTGCTTTAAAATCGGGTTAAGGTTCCAACCTAAAACACGAGATCCACGACGGAAAGAATCAGTTCTAAAAGCCTTATTAGCCCCGACTTTTAAACTATGAACAATTTCAAGGTAAAATAGATCAATATCAATTTGATCAACATCCTTAGAATAATTTACGATTATTTTGGCTAAAAGAGCATCTGCTTCTTCATGATATTTGCACATTTTTTCCCGATCCCAGATCATTTTACTTACAATTTGACTAGAACGATGGATAATTTTAAAAGATGGAATTTGAATATTTAAATGAAAAGAAAGGTAAAAATGGTCACTAATAGGCATATCCATCCCAACATGAACAGGCTGTGGTAATAACGCTGCATTTGAAACCAGCACATGGTCTAGATTAGAGCAAGAACCAGAATTATGGACATACGTAAAATCCGCATCTTTTGAAACTACAGTAAAAACCGAAAACAAAGATAAAAGAGCGGAGGAGCGGACATCAGAGATAGCAATGTTGCAGTTAAAATCCCCGCAAATAAGTCACTGAAATTTGATGGAACTTTTGCCACAAATCGCGATAATTCTAAACACGCAAAATTGAAATCAAAATCCGAATCAATAGTATGATAATTTGTTGGTAAATAGCACGAAAAAACAATAATCCCTGGGATTCGAACAGCAACAAAATAACGATTAACGGCAAACACTGAAACTGGAATATTCTCTCGAATAAAAATGCAAACGCCTCCTGATGGGCGTCCACC
The DNA here is from genome assembly GCA_027921565.1 of Artemia sinica. Taxonomy (NCBI): domain Eukaryota; kingdom Metazoa; phylum Arthropoda; class Branchiopoda; order Anostraca; family Artemiidae; genus Artemia; species Artemia sinica. The sequence goes on from CM051275.1 coordinate 7,589,397, forward strand.
TGTAGGTGTAGCTGGAGATATAAAACACTTAAACTGCTGCGACAGGCTCGAAAGAAGACTAGTAGAGTGGTCAAGAAGATGAGGCTCTTGCAGACACAAAATATCCAGATCGCGCAGCATAGACTGCAATACACGTTGTTTATCACCAAAACCATTCAGATTCAGAGATATAATCTTTGCACTAATCATTTTTTATTCTTTGCAACTTTTTTGGTTAACTGTTTGCAGCGAAAGCTAAATCCAGTATGCTCATGAGATCCACAATGGAAGCAACAAGGTTCATTCTGGCAAGGGTTGTTCCTAGAATGAGAGTGTCCACTACCAAGGAACTTGAGACAACGTTCCACGCTAGAGCAGCCTGACGATATATGCTCTAGCGACCCGCATTTTGTAGCATATTCGCGGTAAAAACTTATAATCAGTAAGCCGGAAATGTTCGTAGCCAATGTGAATCCCATTACGTAAATAATGAGACTTGGCCGTCACCGAACGGAAGTATACACGATATGATTTCGAAACACCGATGCGCTGTATCTCTTCGATACCTTGGTTAGAAGCACACACACTCTCTGGATTGATCGTGAAGTCCAATCGTGATAATAAACCGACAATTCTCGATTTGCGAACCTCAGTTTTACCGACCTTTTCATTCAAACAGGCTTTCAAGTTTTCGGCGTTTTGTCTTTTCGTATGAATGACCCATTTCTGTTGCTGGGATCCTGATTCCTTAGAAAGTGAAATCCGCACTATACCATCAGCTCCATCCAACGATTTCAGAAAAGCTTCACGCTTTAAGGGATCATCACAATCTTGTGGTGGTGAATCTACTACAAGACCCACTGTTTCTGACTCGTTATTCAGCGGAGGCCAGGACTTATCATTGAGTTTTTCTTTATTTATACAGCTCAAAACCTTGCTCTGTACTCCGTCACAACACTCTTTCACCAAAGCAGGAGTCTCTGCTACCTTACTCGTGACGTAATCAAGTTTATCAATTATGCTAAAAAGATGCCGGTCCCAGGTTTGAATGGAACGGCTAAAGTGAGCATTTTGATCCGTATCTATCGTAGGTATCGCATCACTTGCAGTCATAACGAATTTCAGATTTGGCAAGCGAGGGGTTGCATCTTCAGAAATAAGGATGTCTAAAATATCCTGTGACAGGCTTTGCTTAGCAGAGGGGCCGCGAAGTGAAAGGAGTTTATGCGTGGGGTTCACTAGAGATGTTAGGAGCCTTCTAGCTTGATCAAGATGATCATTAGAATAGAAGTTTGAACACGAAGATATACAGGAAGCGGACGAAATTCCTGACTGTAGACAGTGCCGGAAAAATCTTAAAACTGGTGAATAAACAAGAGTCTCTGAAGGAGGCGGGATCTGCGGGGAAGCAGGTTTATCAGCAAATTTCTCGCAGCAGTCAGAGCACTGATATATTATAATACTGTCTTTCTCAATACTCTGAAGAATTTCACAGCGGTTATGGCAGAGGCGACCACAACCCCCATCAGATGTGTTGCAAATAACTGTTCCTCTGGTTGCGAGGCTGAGGCTCTCTTTGCAAACTTTGCACCCTGTCTTGTACAACTTATCAGAAGTCACGGCAGCCATTTATCAATTAATAATAATAACATATAAATATTAACTTGGTACTATGCACTAAGGAAATGCAAGGGGGCTACCCCAAACCACTACCCCGCCTTCGCCTGAGTAAAACTATTACCAGATAAAATCTCTGTATACCCTAGGGGCATATAATGTTTTTATTGTAATCTTTGTCTTAGAAACTTGAAAAAGGGCTCATTATATTGGAAATTCAAATGGATAGTGCCCTTTTTAATAGTCGACATTGATTGGAGGGCAATTAACCGCCCTGTCACGCCCACCTTTCCCCAAACACATCCAATCAAAATTTTGAGATAGCCATTTTGTTCAATGTACTTGGAAGTTCTGGAAATTAGGTCTTTGAGTATGAAAACCAACCCAAACCCCTCAGGGCAAGGGTTGTAAGTTATGCCCTGGGGGAATATAAGGTTTTTATAGAAAGTATTTTCGTAGAAACTTCAAAAAGGGCTCAGTCGATTCGAAATTCAAAGGGCTAGTGGCCTTTTTAATAAGCAAAAGTGATTGGAGGGGAACTAACCCCCCTCTCAAACCCACCATTTTCCCAAACACATCCAATCAAAATGTTGATATAGACATTTTGTTCAACGTAATTGAAAGGTCTTGAAATTATGTCTTTGATAATGAAACTCCTCCTTAAACTCCCTACAGCCCCCAGGGCCAGGTTTGTAAGTTATGCCCTGTGGGCATATAGGGTTTTTATAGAAAGCGTTGTCATAAAAGTTCAAAAAGCGCTTACTCGACTGGCAATTGAAAGGGCTAGTGCCCTTTTTAATAGTTGAAAGTAATTGGACGGCAACTAACCTCCCCCCCCCTCTCACGTCCACAATTTCCCCAAGCACATCCAATTAAAACTTTGAGGTAGGCATTTTCTTCAGCGTAGTTGAAAGTTCTGGAAATTATGATTTTGAGGATGACAAACCCCCCAAATCCCTCAGGGCAAGGGTTGTAAGTTACGCACTGGGGGAATATAAGGTTTTTATAGAAAGTATTTTCGTAGAAACTTCAAAAAGGGCTCAGTCGATTCAAAATTCAAAGGGCTAGTGGCCTTTTTAATAGTCAAAAGTGATTGGAGGGGAACTAACCCCCCTCTCAAACCCACCATTTTCCCAAACACATCCAATCAAAATGTTGATATAGACATTTTTTTCAACGTAATTGAGAGGTCTTGAAATTATGTCTTTGATAATGAAACTCCTCCTTAAACTCCCTACAGCCCCCAGGGCCAGGTTTGTAAGTTATGCCTTTTTTATAGAAAGTGTTGTCGTAGAAAATTCAAAAAAAGCTCATTTGATTGGAAATTGAAAGGGCTAGTGGCCTTTCTAATAGTCAAAAGTGATTGGAGAGCAATTAACCCCCCCTCTCACGTTCACCATTTCCCCAAACACATCCAATTAAAACTTTGAGGTAGGCATTTTCTTCAGTGTAGTTGAAAGTTCTGGAAATTATGATTTTGAGGATGACAAACCCCCCAAACCCCTCAGGGCAACGGTTGTATGTTATTCCCTGGGGGCATATAAGGTTTTTATAGAAAGCGTTTTCGTAGAGACTTCAAAAAGGGCTCTTTCAATTGGAAATTGAGAAGGCTAGTGCCCTTTTAGTAGTCGAAAGTGATTGGAGGACAATTACCCCCCCCCCCTCTATCAGCCACCATTTCCCCAAACAAATCCAATCAAAATTTTGACATAGCCATTTTTTTCAACATAGATAAAACTTTTGGAAATTAGGTTTTTGAGGATGACAACCCCCCCTAGTCTTTAAGGCAATGGTTGTAAGGTATGCCCTGGGGGCATATAGGGTTCTTTTATAGAAAATTTTATCGTAGAAACTTCCAAAAAGGCTTATTCAATTGGGAATTGAAAGGGGTAGTGCCCTTTTTAATAGGCTGGTCGAAACTGATTGGAGGGCAACTAACCCCCTCTCATGCCCACCATGTCCTCAAACACATCAAATCAAAATTTTGAGATAGCTATTTTTTTAACTTAGTTGAAAGTTCTAGATATTATGCCTTTGAGCATGATAACCCCCCCGCACACACACACACACACACCCTTCAGGGCAAGGGTTGTAAGTTATGCCCTGGGGCATACAAGGTTTTTATGAAGAGCGTTGACATAGAAACTTCGAAGGGCTAGCGCCCTTTTGAATAGTCAAAAGTATATGGAGGAAAACTAACCCCTCTCCCACGCCCACCCTTTCTCCAATAACATCCAATAAAAATTTTGAGATAGCCATTTTGTTCAACGTAGTTGAAAAGTCCAGAAATTATGTCTTTGAGGATGACACTTCCCCCAGATTCATCAGCGCAAGGGTTATCAGTTATGCCCAGGGGGCATATAAGGTTTTATAGAAAGCGTTGTCGTAGAAACTTCAAAAAGAGCTCATTCGATTGGAAATTGAAAGCGCTAGTGCTCTATTTGATAGTCGAAAGTGATTGGAGGGAAACTAACGCCCTTTTCAAGCCAACCCTTTCCCCAAACACATCCAATCAAAATTTTGAGATAGACATTTTGTTCAACGTAGTTGAAAGCTCTGGAAACTAGGTCTTTGCCAGCGTTTTTGTAGAAGCTTCAAAAAGGACTTATTTATTTGGGAATTGAGAGGGCTAGTGCCCTTATCAATGGAAAAAAGCGATCGGAGGGCGAATGCCCCCTCCCCATGCCCATCATTTCCCCAAACACTTCGATCAACATTTTGATATAGCAATTCTGTTGAACGTAGTTGAAGGGTCCAGAAATTATGTTTTTGAGTATGACAGCCCCCCACAGCCCTCAGGGCTAAGGTTGTAAGTTATGCCCTGGGGGCATATAATATCATACAGAAATTGTTGTCGTAAAAACTTCAAAAAGGGCTTCGATTGGAAATTGAGAGGGCTACTGCCCTTTTTAACAGTCGAAAGTAATCAGAGGGAGAATCCCCCCACGCCCATCATTTCCCCAAACATTTTCGATCAACATTTTGATATGGCCATTTTGTTCAACGTCGTTGAAAGATCTGGAAATTATGTCTTTGAGGATGACAACCCTCTCCACATAGCCCTCAGGACAAGAGTCGTAAGTTATGCCCTTAGGGCATGTAACATTTTTATAGAAAGTTTTGTCGTAGAAGCTTCAAAAAGGGCTCATTCGATTGGAAATTCAGAGGACTAGTGCCTTTTTTATTAGTCGAAAGTGGTCAGAGGGCATATGTCTCCCTCCACGCCTATCATCTCCCCAAACACTTCCAATCAAAATTTTGATACAGCCATTTTGGCAAGCCTATTAGAAAGGTCTGGAAATTATGTGTTTTTGAGTAATAAATCCCCCCAGCACTCAGGGCAAGGGTTGAAAAATATGTCCTGGGGACATATAGGGTTCTATAGAAAGTGTGATCATATAAACTTCAAAAGGGGCTCATTGGATTGGTAATCAGACGCTCTAATGCTCTTTTTAAGAGTCAAAGTGATCAGAGGGCAGCTACCCTCTCCCCTTTACACACACTTCATATTCTCACAAAATGTGTCTAATAGAAATTTTGAGATAGCCATTCTATTCAAAATAGTCTAAATATTATATAACAAGGCTTTTGGGGTTGAAACAAACCCCAGCAATTAGGGGCAAGGGTTCTAAGTTTTGCCCAGGGTATTAAAGGTTTTTATGGAAGGGATGGTTGTTTAACTTCAGAAGAGGCTCAGTCTTTCTCCCTGAAAAAGACTATGTCAATATAAAACAAACAGAAATTAGTCAAAAAAAACTTTTTGCACAAAATAAGTTTTTACAAAAAAAAGAACTCCATTAAACCAAAAATGAACAAAAATAGAATAAAATAATCTACCAAGCATACAACTACCACAAATCAGTATCAATAAATAAATAAAACCCAAAACAAACAGAAATTGCAATAAGTCAAACTCAAAACGAGCAGAAATTAATCTGAGTAGGGTTCTAAACCCTATACTTTCTAAAAGTCAGAATATACTTAATACTTTACTGAAAAAATCGAGTAAATGATTTCACTTTTACACGATAACTTTAAGAAATGAAAATTAATTAAGATTCTAAGGAATAAATATCAGCTTCTGTATATTAAACTGGCAAGGTACATTTGTTTCAGTAAATTCTTCATCCCAGACATTTTGGCTCGTTTCACCTTGAATAGAGCTGGCATGTTAACAACAAAGTGTCAACAGCGGTGATGATTTTCGTACCTTTTATGCCCCCTTCCCCTCACATGACAATGCTCTGGTTAACACCACCCGAAATAATATCGTCACAGTCATCAAAAAGCACATCTACTTTTGGTCTCCGGTGGAGCCAATTGGGGGGAGTTTGTGCCTGCCTAAATTGTGAAAGACACCTTTTTTATTTTATATTTTCGTTTAAAGATGCCCGTTTGGTATTTTCATTGAAAAACTATTCAACAAATAATATTGTCACACCCTTGGATTTTGAAAAACTACATTTTGCCCCATTCCAAAGGTTTCGTGAATTGACACCACTTTTGGTCTCTAGTAAAAAGAGTTCCTATTTCCTTAGAAACACTCCCTGAAATGTTTCAGAAAGACGTAGATAATAAAAAATTTACATGTCGTACGTACATATTAGCGCCGTCTTAGCAGACGTTGTGCTAATATAGAGTATATTCGCACATTATGGGTGGGAGGGGGTTGGATAAAGCCCATTTCCGACTCAATTGAATGTTATATATGTAGATTCAAGATGAAATTCTGATTCTAAAGTTTTGTCTGTTTCTCAACTATCTCAATTTACAGTTTTCAGAAATTTACTGACAGTCCTAAGTTCAAGGCCGCATTCAGGGGGATGGTTACCGTTTCAGACTCTCTCCCCCTCTTTTTTACTGAATTTTAGGGTTTTAAATTTCTTTTTCATTCAAATTATATCTTTTTCTTAGCTTTCTTGATATTAGCGCAACTTCTGATGCGGCGGCATTAATGCATAAGTACCCTAACACTTTCAAGAAGAAAACAGTCAAATTTGCTAATTTGTGATTTTTTGCTCATTTAGTAATTTTTTTTTCTGAAGAATGTAGGGATTTTACTTTTGACCTGGTGACAACCCCGTGAGTATGTAAACCTTGTAGTGTATACAAAACATAATATAAATCGCAGTTTATATAATTATCCAGTAAGTTTACCGCAGATGATTTCTGGCTCTTCATTCTCGGTGCGAACAAAAAGCTCATCCCACTTATTTTTGCACTTATTGTCCACTTATTGGTTAGCCGGCCAAGTGGTTTTGTCAGTACTTGTTCCGTAGGTGATTATTCTTTGTCTACCCGTGAAAAGATCTAATGCCGCTTATGTTTATATCTGCAAAAACGTTCTCTGGAGCACTCGCACCTCGGTCCGGGTTTTTATAATGGGTGAGATAGGGAAATATCATACTGGATAATTATATAAACTGTGATAAAAATAAAGCATGATATATTATGATTTGCAGAAGTTACCAACCTCGCCCCCTTATAGATACCGTTGGTATACAGCTAAAAAAATTAACTTTTTTGAATACTTGATTATTTTATAGGTTGGGGAAATTACTTTAATGGCCGAGACAATCCTGTGATCATTTTCACTCCTGCAAATGAAAAAGAAATATGATCCTTATCTTCTGGGCTTAGACAATATCAAATTACAGATTACTTTTGACTAAGCCGAGCATTCCGGAAATGAACAATTAACATATTTTGTTGGAATAACTTTCAAACGCTCTATTCGCTGAGGCTTGAAACTAAATTCATTGCATTACATTCTTTCAACTTTCATATTCACCGGGGATTTGTGTTTCGGAGAGTCAGAGGCTAAAACGAAAAAGATATTTCTAAAAATGTCAAACTCAAAAGAGGTCATAATTAGAATTGAAGATGGTTGCTGCTGCACATAAATTCCGCCATTGAAGAAATAATTGGGGAGGGGCGTTCGTTTAATGTAAAATTGCCGTAGTTGCCAGATCCGTAATTAATTAGGAACATTTCATGCTTTCAAATTGAAAGTTAAGCTTCGGATGCTTTCAAATTTCATATTAATGTTCTCTGTTAAAAACAGAAAAGGCTCTGACAAAAAGTTTATAAACTCAAAATAAGCACAGAAGAAATAGACATCTTTGCTGATATATCTGCCTTGTACATCCCGTACAACCACATGAGGATGATTATTCTTGTAAATATTATCCTTTTTTACTTATAATTTTTCCTGTTAGCTGAGACCCCCTTCCCTAAAGATGAAATCCCTTGTAATTGGCTAAGAGCTCTCTTTATTCTGTCCCACATAGAATCCCAATTTATTATAAATCTTGTTTAGAATGCCGGAAACACAATATCGCTTAAATTTCCTTTCTAATAAACTTATCAAAAGCCGTTGGCTGGGAATAACTAATCCAATCTCTGAATTAATGATAATGACAGTTTTTTAAGACGTCCCATTCTTTTCCCCCTTGTATCCTATTTACCGCCTGGGAAATTAATTGTTTAATCTGTCATCTTTTTTTCAAGGACCCTTCAATTGACAAGTGGGAATTTTAGAGAAATTTTATTACGTACACGGTTTGATTTTCCCACGGGATTGAGTGATACAAAATGTAAACGTAATTTACCGTGATGTAATGTAAAATATCTTGTAGGTATTTCTAACTAACCAAAAACTATGTTAGCCGACAGGCAAAAAAGAAAAAAACGTAGGGTGTAGGCTACTATTGTGTTAGGACTAGAGGAAATTTTTTTTGGACCTTTCCCTAAATATTGTATATCCACCTACCTTCTCCCCCTCCAAAAAAGAAAATTTTTCTTGCAAGTTTCAAGTCGATCCTTGAACCGTTAGACAAAATGGGTACATACTTACCAGAATCTTTCAGGGATGAAATGGACTGATCTCGGTTTGGGGATGGGGATTCCAGGAAAATTTTACTCAAGGGGATGGATTTCTTGGAATAATTTGAGAAATAATCATTAATTAAAATAAAAAAAAACAATTTCTTTCAACTGAAAGTAAGGAACAACATTAAACTTAAAACAAACAGAAATTATTCCGGATATGAAAGGGGCTCCCCCTTCCTCAACTGTTGCTCTTTACGCAAAAGTTATACCACAGGAGTGTATTTAAAAATATAGAATAAAAGGAATTTAATATTAGATGTCAGAAAATCTGTGGGGGAGCACCCGCCCCTGCCCATACCTAGAACCACCACTGCAAAAGGGCTGATGAATTTGAATGAGAGGTAATCAAAGAAAAAAAAAGATTTTAGTGTAAATAGCTAGGGTTGAGTTAGGAGTAGCCCCATTAATTTACGGAATAATTTATTTTCGTTTTAAGTTCTAAATTTGCTCTTTACTTTCAGTTGAAAAAGCTTGATGTTGTTTTTATTTAATCAGTCGGAAAAAATGACCAGACAGTCAGTAAAATCCATTGCCCTTCCACCATATTTTGGCTAGTGACACCTTTGATCGGTGCCAAACAAAGTTCACGGAAAGTAACTACACGTATCTCTTAGGTCCCGCCTGTTACAAAAATTAATTTAAAAAAAAATTCCGAAATATAAGTTTTTCAAAGAAAAGCAAAGACCGTTTTAAACTTAAGCTCAGCAGATACAAATACCTGTTAAAATTCAAACTCAAAACGACCAGAAATTACTATTAAAGAATAAATGAAACCCAAAACGAATAGAAATTAAATAAACAATCATAGGAAGAAACATACAACAAGTAATAATATAAATGAATAAATAGATCTCAAAGTGAGTAATTCTTGGATTGAATATGAAAATCAAGCTTAAAACGAAAAAAAATATTTTGCTATTGAAGTATAAATGAAACTTAAAAAGGAACAGAAATTAAATAAACAATCAATGCAAACAAACATACAATAGATATTATTGTGAATTAATAAATAAATCTTAAAACGAGTGAAACTTAAACTGAATATGCAAATCAAGCTTGAAACGAACAAAAATCACTAGAAACAAGAATTTGGGTATCGCGTCCTTCTCTCACTGTAAAAGTCTAAAACCTAATGCGTCCTTGGGACTTTACTGAAAACAAATTTTATTACAAGTATTTTCTTTTGTACTTAATATTGAAAATAAACATAAAAATTATAGTAAAATTTTGAACTGATGAGCTTTCAGCAATTAATTTCATTATACATCAAATATTCACTTTAATTTATTAGTTCTCTCTAAAGTTGTTCAAGACGAATATAGTTTTACTACAAACAAGAGTTTGGACACTGCCCCCTTCCTTAATTGTAAATAAGAACCAAAAGCCCACTGCGTCATTGGCGCTTACTGAATACGAATTATATTACAAATATTTTCTTTTCCAGTTCTCACAGCATTGAAAATAAAAATAAAATTAGAGTGAAATAAATTCTTAAACTGATGGGTCTTTCAACAACTAATATAATTATATATCAAACATTCAATTTGATGTTGTTTATACTTTCCAAGACTGTTCAAGACGCATATAGTTTTCAGTCAAGCGCCAATGACGCAGTAGGTTTTAGACTTTTACAGTGAGAGAAGGAGGCGATACCCAAACTCTTGTTTGTTGTGATTTTTGTTCGTTTCAAGCTTGATTTGCATATTCAGTTTAAGTTTCACTCGTTTTGAAAATTTATTTATTAATTCACAATAATGTCTATTGTATGTTTGTTTGCATTGATTGTTTATTTAATTTCTGTTCGTTTTAAGTTTCATTCATACTTCAATAGCAAAATATTTTTTTTCGTTTTAAGCTTGATTTTCATATTCAATCCAAGCATTATTCGCTTTAAGATTTATTCATTCATTTATATTATTGCTTGTTGTATGTTTTTTCCTATGATTGTTTATTTAATTTCTGTTCGTTTTGGGTTTATTTTATTCTTTAAAAGTCATTTCTGGTCGTTTCAGTTTGAATTTTAACAGGTGTTTGTATCTCCTGAGCTTAAGTTTAAAATGGCCTTTACTTTTCTTTGAAAAACTTATTTTTGGGAAAGTTTTTTCTTATTTAATTTTTGTTCGTTTTTGATTACAAAACGTTTCCAGTTTTTAAAAATTCCTTATTTCAAAATCAAACTTAAAAAAAACTTCCCTCCTCTTCGAAATCCCACCTCATAATCCTAAAAAAAAACCACCTCAAAATAGCTCAAATTTTGCGGTTAATCGTGATTTCTTTGTAAAGTAAGAAAAACAGCATTTGCTACAAATTACCATAATTAGCTTTAACAACAAATATTCTCCACCTAATCATATAGAACGAAATAAGACGCATTCCTGATCTTTCTTCTGGCAAAAAATACATATTGCCACATTTTTGTAGGTAGAAGTTTAAAGTTTTAATTTCGGTTGGAATACGCTCTCTACCAATATTCTAGGCCCATTAGAGTTTCAAACAATCATCTCTAAGGAAAACAAACAAAAACAAAACGAAAAACGCAACAACAAATAAACACGTATCCGCAACCTTTGTTCTGACAAAAATAAAAATTCCACATTTTTTTAACCTCTGTTATTAGGTTTTCTGATACGAGATTTCTTGACTTTGGAGGGAGTTTCTCCCACTTTTTTTTAAGAAATCAGGCAAATTTTCTCAGTCTCGTGTCTTTTGATGAGAAACACTAAACTTAATGAATATTATATATTTAGAATCAGCATTATACGCCAACTCTTTTAAGGTATCTGTTGAAATCCAAATTCTGTTTTTGATTACCAGTGGGCCGCGTCACTCCTTGCTTCTTTTCCATGAACTGTTGAAAAAGTAAAGGAAAGCTAGCAGGCCATTCGTGTCGTTGCAAGCCATCATTTGCAAAACGTGTCTTAGCCATCTACCTCATTATAGCCCCGTGGAACAGAACCACATTTTTTGTACAGCTTAATGTTTGATATAAGATCATTCAAAAAGATAGTCAAGCTCTTTGCACATATTTATCCAAATTAGTTTGTCGATGTTTTATTTGTCGTCCTTTATGTTAGTCGACTCAATTTTGTATGCGGAGATGTTCCCTGAAAATTTTCAGAAGGGTTGAAATTGTCTGGACAATTTTTTCATGGGGGCAAGGATTTTCCACTGGAGAAATTCTCCATGTATCTTTTTGCAGGAGCAACTTTTCATGGGGGGGGGCAGACTTCAGAAAAAAGTTTGCACGGAGAGGAGATTTCTGGGATGATTAAAAACCAATTAGAAATTGAGGTCTTTTTCAAATCGAAATATACTAAGGAGAATTTTTCTGGCGGAATTGTCACCAAAAATTTCCTGTAAGGAATTTTCAATGAGGATGGAATTGAGCAGGGGGAAGTTTCGTGGAGGGTTATGTTTCGTGGGAGGAACTCTCCATAGTGGAGTTTTGGGAGGGAGAGAATTTTCTACAGAGGAGAGCCAGATTTAGTGGCATTATTTGAAAAACATCATAAATAAAATTTTAAAAATAACTTTTTTTAACTGAAAGTAAGGAGCAACATTAAAACTTAAAATTAACAAAAATTATTCCATATATGAAGGAAGGTTCCCCTTCTAAATATCTTGCTCTTTACACTAAAGTTCTAATTCCTGAAGAACGACCCCCTGAAACACAGGCGTCGTTTAATTAAAAAAGTTTTGGGTAAAAAGTGAGGTATTTAGGTGGAGGCAACCCCCCCCCCCCCGCCCCCTTATATACGGAATAATTTTTGTTAAAGTTTCTATGTTGCTCCTTACTTCCAGTTGATTTTTTTTTTTAGTTTGATACATCCCTTGGATGACTTTACCTTCAAAGAAATATACAGCTACACCCTCTTAGGTTGTTTGATGCCATATGTTTTGGAACTTATTTTTTGTTGATATATACCTGCATTTCTTCTTCTTTTTTTCCTTTTTTTTACACTTACCTTTACCAAAATTGCGAACATTGCAGAGGTCATGATTGTTAAATATTAAAGTCTCGAGTTTTAATGGTATTTTAAATATATGCATGGTTTTGCAAACTTTCCCTTTATCAATTCAGACAATCAGATTTCATCTTCACTGTCCTTGGTACATTCAGTTGCTTGGACAAAAGTGAGGGGTCGTGCTTTCTCAGCCAATTGATGCACATTTAGGAATATCACTTATTCCGCCAGGTACGGATCATATCTGACACGCAACGCCTCTTCGTCCAATGAATGGCTTACTTCGTGCCACGCTTTGGAAAACTTCTATTTCTCTGTTTGAATCATTATGAAAATTAATTTTGCTGGTCTTAAGTTTAACATGGTTCTTTACTTTTCTTTGAAAAACTTCTTCTTCAGAATATGTTTTTTTTTTTTTTATTGATTTCTTGTAAACAATGCAATTTTCTATTCAAAGGTCTTATAAGGCAATTGGTAAAAAAAAGCTTAAAAAATGAACTGGTTTTATTTTATCAGAAATAAATGAAATCAAAAAACAATAAATCCTGTAATTGTCTTTGCATGCTTCAACTTTCTATTCTAATGTAACCCGTTTCTTATCGTCGAAACACAATATTTCTATCATTTAGATTTAAAGACCATTTCACCATGGTACTTTAGGTTTGTCCATGGTAATTCTATATAAATAAAACCACTGTCATAGACTGATGTATTGATTCGTCTTTTCAGTAACACTAATTTTTAAGGTTTTCAAAGCCAGTCAAATTTCCTATGTAGCAAAAATGATACATTTTTTTTCCGAACAATGCTAGATTTTGTATTTATTACGTTTTATTTGTCTTCTTTCTCAGTCTACTCTGATAGATGAGACGAAGCTAACAGAAATGACCTCAGAATAAGAGGTCTTCAAATTTTCGAAAAGAGAGATACTTTACTAAAAATCAAAGTATATGAATGAAAATCAGTCATTCGAGAACCATAGCACATTGTTGAAAGTTAATGCTCCTTTCTACAAAATGGGGAATTTTGTATTTTTTTTTTTGTCAGAAAAAAGATCACGCATGCGGGTTCACTTTTTTTTTACTGTTGAGACTTTTCGAGTTAATAGTTACCATTTCTGAATTAACAACAAATGTCACTTTTTCTCACTAACCAGTTTTTTTTACATTTTTTTTTAATTTAAACCACTACGAGCCGTTGTTTATTATTTGCTCGGGTGCAGATTCCGTTGCAATCATGATCTAGGTGTTCTATGAAAGAAATGAAATGAATTTGTTTTATGCATGCCGATATTTTCTCCAGAAAACCTTGTCCTTGAACTGTACCGACCCTGGAGGCTTTATCGCCCGAGGAATATTGAATTTCGACAGCTTGGATTGTTGGGCTCTATGTGTGCTGGAGGATTGGTAGGAGTACTTCCAGATTGTAAAACAGCCCAATTAAAAATGCTATATGTTTAAAGTTTACAAGACAAAAGATGTCGGTTTTTTCTAAAAAAATATTTAAACAAATCTACTATAAATGCGTCATTTAAAAGCTTTTAAATTCAGCAAAAGCAAGGTTTAAAGGCAAATAAATGCACAATTATAGGACTATAAGAAAAAATGGGGTCAATAGGTCTTCCTAATGGACCTTTAAAAGTGAAGGGGTTAAATTAAAAACTTTAAATGACGCCCATGTAAAATGTTACATTTTTGGTACGTAAGGAAAAATAAATGGAGTTTTTTTTTTCTTTTCTTAAGTATTTATACACAAAACTCAATAAATTCAAAAGTCTTTAAAATGAGAGCTACCAGTTATTCAACCGACTACTTTCTATCTGCTACTCCTGTCACAACTAGTGCCACCAAGACCGATGCAGCTGCTGTAACTACCATTATAACTGCTACAATGACTGCTTCTAACAATGCTCATTGAATAATCCTTTAAAACTTAAGATAGGATTTGAGCAGCTTCCTAGAAACTTTTCTAAAAAAAAAAAAAAACACTTCTTTCTCCTTGTGTATTTTCAATATTTAAAATTCTACTGGTGTTTTAATTCAAACTTTTGAAACCACTACCGCCCTCTCCTAGTTTTGAGGAGGGAGAATAGTATACGCTCCTAAGTACTGCTGTTAACATAGGGAGAATTATGGAGAAATTGTGACCATAAAAAAATTATGTATGACAAATTTATCCTGTTTTGGGCTTACAAATTTAGGGAATTTTCCTTTGGCACTGATGTCCCACCCTTAAAGAGTGTCACAAAACTTATGACAACCGGTGACTCTGGGGGCTATGTTTTCCCTGGAGGCATACTTATTTGACTTTTCAACTGTTTGAGCAATGTGTCTCTTCCAAATTATGGATGAGAAAAAAATTTTTGAAGGAAGAGCAGCTTAAAAAAGAATGGAATGACCTCTGACCACTTTTAAAATCCTTTGCACCATGCACTAAAGGCTTACACTTGATTTTCTCAGTCATTCTAGACATGTTTTAGATACCCCTTTTTGTTAAGCTTGATGCACATAGTATCTTTTGATTCAGTTTAACATGCCACTAAACATTTCCCGAAATCTCTTCTTCATGCCTTCAATGTTCCAGAACACACCCATAATCAAAGGTACCTCATTCCTTAATGATAAATTCTGCATTCAAAAAGGGTAAATTCTATAATTTATAATCTTTGCCCTTGGGACTCTGGGGGGCATCCCCAAAGGGAAACTTACTAGACCCTTTGACTGTTTTTAAGAAAATCACTGTTTCAAAATTTTGGCCAGTAATAAGGATAAGAAACATCTAAAAATGGCAAGGGGTTCATTGCTCTCCAATAGCTCTTCAAAATCCACCTCTATATTCCATAAAATTTTCAGTTTATTACCCTCAGTCCTTCATGGGTGCCCGCAGGGGGGGCATGCACCACCCCCACCCCCCTCTGGAGCTTAGACCAGAGTAGGAAGAAAATAGAAGTGTAAGAACTAATCAAAGAAAAAGAATTTCTTATTTTTGTTCTGTCTTTAAGAACTGCTATGAAACTTATTTAGAATCAATTCAGAATTTAATTCAATTCTTAGATCTTAGACTAACTCAATATAGGTCATTATTTTATCTATCTAAAGAAGACCGAACGGTGTAGAGTAAATACTCTCAAAGGCATTCTTATTAGACCCCAGCACCGCGCCAATGAGGGAAGACCGGTGGCGGCAGGGCCAAAAATAGCGTGCCAGGCCGCGCCGCCGGTAAGACGTCGGCGGTGCGCTGCCGGTAAGATGTCCGCGGCGTGCCGCCGGCGCGATCAATGTTGACCGCAAACACTAATGTTTTCATCAGTTTTTCTCAAATCACAGCTTAAATTTACAACAGATTTGAGCCTATTCATGAGTTCAAAAATTCACAAGTCGCTGGCTGGAAACTGGTCTTCTTCGTTATTCATCAAGAGAAGCAGAAATCTGGTAGAAACGAAATGGCTGTGACGTTTCAGAACCCTTGCATAATACGAGTAGTTGAAGTATCTATTAGCTATGTATTCTTAACATAAATAATTATCAAAATTAGTAGTTTTTTTTCATCGAGCATTACTGCATACAAAACTTCAAATACTGTATCACAAAATTCGTCAGTTATCTGGGTAAAAACTTTGAATATAACTTTGAACTTAGAAGCTTAATTTTTTCATAATGCCCTTTGCCTATATCCGTTTTGTCACCTTTAAAACAGTTGAAATGGGCAACTTTTATATTGATTGTTTTGTTTTTGCTCTTTTGGATTCCTAAAAAGCTGTTTTTAATAACTATTTAGAAAAAATGCATTTTAAAGTTTTTTTTGGCTTCTTTATAGAATATATGTCATGTAGGCTAAGGCTGAACTGCTGCTTTTTTATTGGTTTTGGCTGCTCTTTTGGATATTATTCATTTTTTATTTTGGGGATTCATTCCAAATTATAAACAGATAAATACCTAATATCAGTCAAATTATAAACTGCATCTAAAAGGAGTAAATTTATTAAATTAAAAAATACATGATGAACACTTCACATGAGAACATTTCAATTACAATGAAACAAAAAACACTTAATGGTTTATTTGGTATGAAGAAAAATGAAGTGCCAGCTATTTTCTTAGGTAAAAAATGAAAAGCTCATCCGTTTTAAATGTAATTAAATGAAATAATATGCAAACTGAAGTAGCTCCAGGAAGATGTTGGGATTTTCATTCTAGTTCGTCATTTTTAATCCAAGCAAAATGTTAGGACACTTAGTATCAGTTATTGAGTTTAAGCTTTGATTTCCAAATGCTCACAAAAATTACCAAATTTAAGAAAGTCGCAACAATAAGTCACATGTGGTCAAAATACTCAAAGACTCCTCTTTGATCCCCACCCAGGCTCAAAGCTTCTGCTATGGTCATTTCCATGGAAATCTCCAAAGAGTTTCTTTTTAAAATAGCTTTGAAGCATAGTTAGGGGTATTTAGACTTTTTTGCTTTTCTTCAAAGCTTTGAAAAAAGTGTTAAAATATTCCAAATGTTACTTTTGTTACATTTGTGCATATTTTTGGTAATCATTTGTGGGGTGATCAAATTTTTTAAACCACTGTTGATACTTAAGAACGTTGCAACATCTAGAACCCTGAGGTCATAAGACTGTCAAAGACTCCTCCTTGAACCTCCCAAGTTGAAAGCTTTTATTATGACCTGGCCTTTAAATGTAACTTGGGCACTGGACAAAGGTTGCCATTGTCACTCGAGCGCAACGTTAGGTGGGGATGTCGATACCGCTCTCGTCACACCAATTCGTTTTAGTGTGAATCTGCCTGGTACTTATGAATGAATGTTTTCAAATTAAATCCGTTTCATCAATAAGAAAAAAACGGGTTGGACGCATATGTCCCTTTCCCTTTTGACGACAAAACCATGCAAGTGCTGTATCAAGTATAACTCACGAAAATCTTGTTAATTTTTGTCAACTTTTCAAATTTTTGGCATCCCTGCTTTCAATAAAAAAAATCAAGGTACTATCACTTAAATAAAATAGCTCCCTATGCCCCCCCCCCTCTGGATACAATCTTGATAGGATACGGTCTCTGCTTTAAATAAAAAAAATAATTAACTTATTGGCACCCCTGCTTTCAAAAAAATTGAGGTATTATCATTTAAATATGATTACTCACTAACCCCCCCCCCCGGATACCACCTTGATAGGATGCCGTTTCTGCTTTAAATTAAAAAAAAATAACTTTTTGGGATCTCTGCTTTCAATGAAAGTAAATTCGAGATATTATCATTTAAATGTAATACCTCCCTACCCCCCCCCCCCTCTGGATACCACGTTGATAGGATACCGTCTCAGCTTTCATTAGAAAAATAATTTACTTAATAATTAACTAGGTCACTCTTTGGTTCAAACAAACAAGCAAAATAACGTTAAACAGCTTAGTGTTCCTTGAAAAAAAAAATTGAGGATATGAGTAAAGGGGTACAAAGACAACAACAAAACTGTCGAAATTATTCAGATATACCTCAAATTACTGAAAACTGAGTCATAGATTCGCCGTGGCATTCAATAAGATCCAAAGAATCTAATTGAAAGGGAGCACACACAAAAGCCAAATTAGGCCAGTAGCCTATGAGAAATCACAAAATACCCAAGAGAATGAACAACACCTAATGAGGGGGGGGGCTGGGTCTATCAAAATATTTCAATGGTTTCCCAGGGTATTTGATATCATTTTCTTCTGTCTCCACTTTAAATGCAAAAAATAACTATCTTTTTGGCATCCCTGCTTTAAAAAAAATGAGATATTATCATTTAAAAATGATAGCCCCCTATCCCCCCCCTATAGGCAATAATTTACAATTTATTTATGAAGCATATTTTTGGGGTAACTTCCAGTTCAATCTTTAATTCCCCAACCTTGTACATAGCTTAGCCTATAGCTAAATTTTGTCTCAATAGAAGGTTTTTTTTTTTTGGGGGGGGGGGTAAAAATGTTTCAGAAAGAAGATTGTATTTTCTATCAGGGTTCAACAATTGAGTATTAAACATTAAAAAAAATCTTATCTAAAAACAGCAAAAAAAAATCTGCAAATTTACAATTCAGCTGTAGAAACAATCTGTCGGCTGTCAATTTCAAAATCCAACTGAAGGCTGAAGCTGTATAGTAGTGAATGCGTTCTATAATTCTATTCAACTTGAAAATCAAATTCTTGACTACGAATGATGTAATAAATAGCGATTAGAAAACTGCATTCGAAATGGCTTAAACTCATTTCATAAAGACGATTCTTTTTTGTCAACATATTAAGAACTGTGTATATTACATTATTTGCAATTGCATATTGCATCTGTCTGGTTTTTATGCAAAGTAACAAAAGAGACGAAAATTAATGAACAAGAGAGTAGTGAAGAATTATGGTATGCTAAGTAATATTTGGCAGGGAAAGTCACTGGAGGTAAATCGCTAGAGGTGGCACCGTGATTGCATGATTTTCGGGGATTCGGGGAACCAAATTTTGTTTCGGTGTGACGCATAGATTTTTGGGAAAATACCCGAAAATTTGGGGAAAGTGAAAGCCCTTCTTGATTTCTAATCAGGCAAATCAAAATACTAAACCACCCAAGAAGAAAAAGCTCCAACTTTGCGGTTGAATTGCCGCAAAATTAATTTGGAGTCGACCGAACGCCGCCGCCTCTGCCGATGATGGCGTGCCTGCGGCACGCCGGTGGCGGTACGACACTTCGGCGGCGTTCGACTGGGCCACTCGTCAATGGCGTTCAATCGATCCGTCGGCGCGGCGCCGGGGTCTAATTCTTATGCCCTAGCAATAGTGCGACAAGCTTGACAAAGCTTACCGCATTTTGGAATTAATAAACAAAGAAAGTTTTATATTGATACAGCGCCGTGCCCTACCAGGAGTCAGTTAGGTATTAGTTTTTGCTCCTATTTTGTCAAGCCAACAACGTAAGTCTATTTTTTTTATTCTTTTCCTTAATTTTTATAATATAATCCTAGCTAAGGGCTAAGATTTTAATTTTGCTTAAGTCTATAATGATCATCCTGTGTTTATTCCATTGGTTGTGTCCTATAAGGTCTTATCCTATTAGTAATTTTGCTTGCTTTTCTCTCATAATAATGAAACTTAACTTTTAGCTTAAACCTTATCGGGAATTTAGTCAAGATACCAGAATTTGTGAATTAAAATATTAATCTTTTAATAAACCAACAAATAATTAATAATTAATCAAAAAATAATTCTAAATAAATTTCAAATACATGGCTTAAATTGAATAGTAAAATTAATAGTAATTATCAAAAATATTAGTAAAATAGTAACCTTTCTTTTTTTTATAAAAAACTCTTTGCTTAGGAAGCGCTATTGCGCTGCCTAAGTAAAGAACGATGTGGGCACAATGTGTTTTTGGTTTTTTTTTTCTCCATACCCGGGCACTTCGTATCGAAGGAGTTGTCGTAGAAACTTCGAAAAGGGCTCATTCAATTGTAAATTGGAGTGGCTAGTGCCCTTTTTAATAGTCAAAAGTGATTGGAGGGCAACTAGCCCCCCCCCCACGCCCATCATTCCCCCAAAACACCCAATCAAAATTTTTGAGATAGCCATTTTGTTCAGCGTAGTTGATTTCCAGATAGAAAATATGTTTTTGAGGAGGACACTCCCCCGCAACTCTTAGGGCAAGGGTTTTAAGTTATGTCCTGGGGGCATATAAGGTTTTTATAGAATGCGTTGTCGTAGAAACTTCAAAAAATGCTCATTGGATTGTAAATTCAAAGAGCTAGTGCCCTTTTTAATATTCGAAAGTGATTGGAGGGCAACTAGCCCCCCCCCTCACGCCCATAATCCCCCCAAACACGCCCAATCAAAATTTTTGAGATATCCATTTTGTTCAGCGTAGTTGATTTCCAGATAGAAAATATGTTTTTGAGGAGGACACTCCCCCACAACCCTTAGGGCAAGGGTTTTAAGTTATGAACTGGGGGGATATATGGTTTTTATAGAAGGCTTTGTCGTAGAAACTTCAAAAAAAGCTCAATCGATTGGAAATTCAAAGAGCTAGTGCCCTTCGTAATAGTCGAAAGTGGTTGGAGGGCAACTAGCCCCCCCCACGCCCATCATTTCCCCAAACACATCCAACTAAAATTTTGAGATAGCCATTTTGTTTAGCGTAATTGATTTCCAGATGGAAATTATATTTTTGAGGAGGAGACTCACCCAGAGCCCTCAAAGCCAGGGTTTTAGGTTATGCCCTGGGGTCATATAAGGTTTTTATTGAAACCTTTGCTGTAGAAACTTGAAAAAGGGCTCATTCGATTTGAAATTCAAAGGGCTAGTACCCTTTTTAATAGTCGAAAGTGATTAGTGATATGGTTTGTTGTTGTTTAGACCAGGGCACTTCGTATCGAAGGAGCTGTCGTGGGAACTTTGAAACGGGCTCATTCGATTAAAAATAGAAAGGGCTGATGCCCTTTTTAATATTCGAAAGTCATCGGAGAGCAACTAATCCCCCTTCAACTCCCACTTTACTGAAAAAAATATGAATGTGCATTATCAGTTTAATATACATATACTGATATGCAGTAATCAAAATGTTAATATTATTTGATTTATTAAATTTATAAAAGTAAAAACATTTATATTTTCTTCAGTAAAGTACAAATATATTTTTGCGTAAATATATATATTTTCACGTTTTTTTTCAGTAAAGTGCAAATATAATTATGTTTTTGTTTCATAATAGTAAAATTCTTGGTTTTTCTATACCGGTATAGAATCACATTTTTGTACCACTCACCATTTTTTTAATCAGTAAAGTGTCAAATATAATTATGTTTTTTGTTTCATAATAGTAAAGATTCTTTCTTGTTTTTTTTATACCGGTATAGAATCACATTTTTTGCTGTAAATTACTCACTGTTTCCACAGAGGAGAATCGCCTCCCCCCCATGCCAATACACTAAACTTTTGATCAGGCGCATTTTTTCGAATTAGTGTGGAGATGGAAAATTATTTTTTGAAATGACACAGAGACCAGGGCATAAGGTAGAATATTCGTATGTTTTTTCAAGGAAGAAGCTTTTTTTGAAAGGGCTCACCATAATCAGTCTGTCTAAAGGTACCATAATCATCTGTTGCCGGCGATTTTCCCTTGGAAATCCCCCGCAGAAAATTCCCCCGATTTCCAATAGGGATCAGTTTAATGAATGCCATAATTCTGGTTGAACGGATCGATTTCTTTTGGAAAATACCCCCGCAGAAAATTCCCCCGTCCGGTAATACGCAACCCCGTGGAAAATACCCCCCCCACCCTGTGGAAAAAAGGCTTTGCAAATTTAAGAGTTTTATTTGAGTTTAATTTTTTGAATTTCCGTTAGGGAAAAAGTTTATTTCGAAGCCAAACATACGGCCATGAACACAGTAAAATACCATAAGTGAAAGGCACAAATAACATAAACTTTGATCAGCGATCATCATAAAACCCTTAAATGAAACACCACATTAGTAGAATATCTCGTATGGATACTACCCCTGCTATAGGAAAACATTTCTATAGCAATCACAGTGCTATTGTACGGGACCTATACACCTTTTCAAAGAGAGTGAGTATCCCCTCGAAATGTCGTATGGATTCTACAGGACATATAGGAATTACCATGCTATTTGTAGGCAAATATAGGAACCACTGAAGCGTATCAAGTTGATAGACCTATAAAGTGATCAAACATGTTTTGGAAGTATGGTTGAGATTGTATAATGCAACCAGACTGGTTTCGTTTCACGGGTTCATTAATAGAACAACTAATGTTTTTGAAAAGGGTAATTACTTGTAAGTTCAATAGCCAAATTAAACTTCCGATGGTTAAGAATGCATCATGGGATAATTACAGAACTGTGAATGATGAATAATTGAAAATTGTACCATTTTGCGTAAAAGCTAACTCTAATTGCAAAAAAGGGTATAGCATTTGCGAATTGGACTCTATGAACAATATTAATTTTTGATTGAATAATAGGGATGTGAATGATCCTAATTAGTGAACGGATCGTATGAAGGTGGAGAAAAAAGGGTTAAACTAATTACCAGTTAAAGTAAGCCCGAAGGGCTTGTTAACTCAGACAATTTGTTATAAATTTGGAACAACATCAATCTATGAAAATTGTTAACGATGATAGAATGACCTTGTGACTTGACCTAGCTTTAATTCTTCGATGTGTTCTGTATAATACACAAGTGGGGTTTGAACAGTGTTGTCAACTTAAAATAGGGTCTAACATTATAGTATACTAAAAAGCTGATACTAATAGAGATGTAGATGTCAAGAAAAGAATTTTAGAAATGAAATTCAGAACAATCCATAGAAATCCTTACAAATCAAGTAGTGAGGTCTATATGAGTACGAACCGTCAAGGATCATAAGCGCCAGTGACCCTAACCACCAGGCACCTCAACCCCCAACCCTATCCCCAAACTCCAAAGGACCCCTCCTCCCAACTTTTTGCCCCCCCCCCCCCCCTTTTTTTAATTTTTGTTAACTTTTGTTATTTTTTTCCAACTTTTTTTTTACATCTCTAAATCATATCAGACAGATAGAAACACACTTTTGATTTAAATTTTGAAACATATTCTTGTGCATACCGATACTCCTATCGATGAGGACTGATGGTTCTCATTCAATATTTTTTCATGAAAAACAAACTATTTTTTTAAACTAAATTTTTTGGACTTCAAAATTATTCAACTATTTTTTTTTTCTTTTTTTCATTTGTTATTTAAATTTTAAAACAAATTCTTGTGCATACCGATACTCCTATTGATGAGGACTGATGGTTCTCATTCAATATTTTTTCATGAAAAACAAACCATTTTTTTTACTAATTTTTTTGGACTTCGAAATTATTCAACTTTTTGACACTTTTGATTTAAATGTTAAAACATATTCTTGCGCATACCCATACTCCTATTGATGAGGACCGATGGTTCTCATTCAATATTTTATCATGAAAAACAAACTATTTTTTAACTAAATTGTTTTTGGACTTCGAAATTATTCAACTTTTTTTCTATTTTTTATTTGTTAACATGGTATTATTTTTCGAGTTTTTTTTACATCTCTAAAGCATATCAGAAAAATAGAATGACACTTTTGATTTAAATTTCAAAACATATTCTTGTGCATACCCATACTCCTATTGATGAGGACTTATGGTTCTCATTCAATATTTTTTCATGAAAAACAAACTATTTTTTTTAATTAAATTTTTTTGCACTTCGAAATTATTCAACTTTTTTTACATCTCTAAATCATATCAGAAAAATAGAATGACACTTTTGATATAAATTTTAAAAAATATTCTTGTGCATATGTAGCGATGGAAAAATTGGTTTTGTGGTAATGGGAGATTCGCTACTGTGGTGATAGAAATTTCTCCTATAGCGCCACTTATAGCGCTGGAGATTGTGTCAACTAGGCTAGCGCCGCTCTCAATTAATGAGAGAAAATTGAATATGTAGACATACAAATGTGGCTTCTTCTTTCTTGGGCTATCTGGAGATCAGATTCCTTTGGGAGCATTTACCATGGAGACTGGCGAACTAGTTACCTATTATCGGACTAGACTCAGACATATAAGAGAAACAAACACATATAAAAAGATAATAGATTTATTGAACTTACATGCTTAGTTGTACAGCAACGGGTCACTTCAAGGACAATAAAAATGGTGACCGAGATTGTTTGCGGTACTAATCGCTTCAAATCTGGATAGAGATTAAAATTAAAAAGGCACATTTGCCCCACTCCCAAACGCAGTTCTTTCGTCCTGCGCTCTAGGGACTGTCTGCCATTGGCTTACGTGGCCCAAGGACGCGCACCCTCGTCCAATAATACGTCTTAAATATTTTTGATGATTTAGGCGTTCACACGGTTCTTTGCCTTTTAAACTTCCTTGGAATTTTATGCATTGCATTTTCTTGCTACAATTATCTTAGCGAAATTCGAACGACTAGCGCCGTTGTCTGACTGAAGCTAGAAATGCAATTTCTCTTTTTTGCTGATTAAGGACTTTTCATTTTTGCAACTAGATTTAGCTTAATTATAAGAAATCGGAATTATCTTTAGAAAGGAACTTTATTTTGGTATTTTAAATACATCGTGTTTTACTCCCGGTACATATCACCCTTCCCGTCAATTAATGACGTCTCGTCATTAGTTACTGCCCATCAGGAGTTTTAAAATTTTTCAATTATTTTTTCTTATTTTATTCTACATCCTTATCTAAAATTCATCTACCGGACTAAGATTATTTTTGGTTCTAGGTTAGCTACTATACTAAAGATTTTTTTTTTTCTATATCTAACACTGATTACTTTTACTTTTCCAATAAGGTTGGGACTATTCTACTTTTACATTAGTTCTCTTTTTTTTTTTTGATTTTGCTGTCTATATGACGTACTACATACTATCTACACAACGTTAAATGAATAACATAATAATATTACACCTAATTCTACTTGTGGTACATACATAAATGATTTATAACGTACAATATTTGGTTCAACATATTCGCAGATGACATTAAAACACTTTCACTATTTAGATTTTT
The DNA here is from genome assembly GCA_027921565.1 of Artemia sinica. NCBI lineage: Eukaryota > Metazoa > Arthropoda > Branchiopoda > Anostraca > Artemiidae > Artemia > Artemia sinica. Next base: position 7,614,439 of record CM051275.1, read on the forward strand.
GCATTGTCAAAGCTGTTAGGAAGTAACACATGTAGCTTCACATCTATTCATCACCTTTGTGTCCTTAGTGTACTACACCCTTCTGTTGTAAATTACTGTCCTTCACTCCTTTTGTCGTGGCAAAATTTTCGAAGCACGTACGTTATGGTTTCTTCATGGAACAGTTCGAGTCTAGTTGTCTTTACACGGTATGTTTTCCCTAATAGTCAACTGGGAAATGACCGTTGAATATCGTTCTAATAGTCAACTGGGAAATGATTCTTCCCACTAAAGGTGTTGGTGTTTTTCTTCTTAGCATATCATTTTTTAGGATTTTTGAGGCACATAGAGAATGTATTCTCCAGTAAAATTGTTCATTTGTGCCTTTTAAAACGGGTTGCCGTCATATTATAGTGACTCTCTTAATATATTTGTCTTTAAATTCAACTTCGAACCTCTTCAGCTATCATCTAACTTCAAATATCGTTAAATATCGTTTATCTTGTACTGCTCGATGGTGTTCTCAGAGTTAAACTTCAAATTTTCTTTAATTTTGTCTTCAAATATCCTCAAATGTCTTTAAGTGTCATTTAACTTCAAATATCGTCTATCGTGTGCTGATTGATGGAGTTCTCAGAATTAAACTTCAAATTGTCTTTAATTTCATCTTCAAATATCTTCAAATGTCTTTAAGTATCATTTAACTTTAAATATTGTTTAATATCGTTTAGCTTCAAGTATCATCACTATACTGTCAAATTATTATGGGGTCCATAGTGAGTATCAACAGCGATATCTACGTATTTATATCTTGTATTGGCCGATGGGTTTCTCAGCGTTTATGCGATTATATAGTTCGTTAAAGCACTTGATACTGAGGTTCAAATATAGTGTTTACCTGATACATAATATGGTTCATAGTCGAAGAAACGACGATCGAAGGTAACTGTTGTTTTCGTAGACGAAGTTTGGATGAAACTTGCCTGGAGTTATGGTGAGTACTCTTCGTTGGTTGAGATATGATGAAACTAGATGTTACTGGGTCGTATCTGTACTGAGCGGCTTGTTGTAATACTCAATGACCAAAGTGTCCATTTACCTTCCTGTAATAAAAATAACGCGGCAGAATCACATGTTCTTTGAAGTAAATACACATACAATAATTCACGCATTAATTGGGTTATAATTTCTTAGCTATGAGACAGAATTAAATAAATACACTAATATTGGTACTCACATTGAAAATCTAAAACAGAAATTTCTTCAAATTTGTTTTGATAACGAAAATATCGATATTAAATAAACATAATTTACCCTACATTGTTAAGTTTGAGGTCTGTTTTTACAATATTTTTTCATGCCTGCATTGTTCACGCAAGTCCGCGCTGTATAAGAAACGCATGTGCAGCGTCATAACCGCACGGTTTTACGCAAACGATACTACAATGAGGGAACAAGACATAACAAGGACTAGTGGAGACCTCTATACCCACTAGTTTTCTGATGTCTTCCCTATTTCTTGGCTTAGACGTTCTCATGGGGCTCCGGGTTTAACGGCTGAAATGCCGAGGTTCTTAGTCTCAGGATTTTTCCGTAATTGCAAGTCAACATTGGTGCCTCGTATTCGCCTTTCGAATAAGGTCATTAGATGCAGGATTTCCAAGCTTGTCCGCGTAGATTCCAGTTGATGCTTGGCAAAGAATATAAGCATAATGAAGAACTGACATCAATATCTTTTTAGAAGGCTATTGTTTGAGCAAATCCTTCAGCACTAAATAAATAAATATTATATTAAAGTCTTATTAGAATCCGTTAAGCGAGAAACACCTTCACATTAATAGGGAATTCCTTGTGGGTTTTACTTAGTCGCCATTGGACATTCACAGGGTTTCAATCCATATATCTTAACTGATTAAATGGTTTTAAAATTTTACATATTATTATTGAGATATAATTTCACATCCGCCGTGAAATTCTACGTATAAACGTACCATAGGTTGTTTGGTTATAGTTACCAATAGTTGGCTATTGGTACATATATTACTCGAGTAAGAAACATTATATTTCTCGAGTAAGAAACACATGAATAAGCAAACTTGCGGCGCATAATTACACTGGTAGGCCTAAAATAATTATAATCTGCACTAAGATAAAATATTTCATATAATTAGACGCTTCTGTACTGATAATATCTTGTTTTGGATAATATCCATCTTGGTTAGGACATGGGTCGATTTTTCATAGAAAATCTGAGGGAGACCTGAGTCAGTATAGGTAAGATATAACGTGACTGACTTGCGAAAATATTTCACAAAAATTAGAGCACATATATGTCATAGATAAACCAATGAAATTAAAGGACATTTTTGTCACAGAACTATAGAACAGTGATCTCTCTGTTATTGTATATGTCATAGATATAAACTAGTAGAATTAAATTTTTCGCCAAGGAGCTAAAGACATTAATGCCTTTGTTTCTCTTTGGAAGTAATGTTTAACACAGAGCTGTAGGACAGCATACGTCATAGATATAATATAATGAAATTAAAAAGCTTTTCTTTTTTTTTTTTTTTTTTTTTTTTTCGCCTCGGAGCTATAAGAAAGTAAACTCTCTGTTTCTCTTTCAAAGCATTCAGATCCAAAAACGAAAACTTAGCTAGCTCACAGAAGTTTCTATTCAACCTTTAAGTATTGCTTTGACTGGCCCTGATTGGCATAAGAATACTAATTTCTTACACTTGAAGGACTGAGAAATATTCCTTCCTACGATTGTTTACACAAAAAAAATTACAAAAAACAATCATGGGCCTTGAGTTCCTCCCCAGGCTTCCCACAAGACGTGGTCACAACACCATTTGTCGTTCTCAGTAGACCACGAGCTTTCTACCTTTGGTTATTTTCTGTTCCAACCTTTCTATTATCCTTTGAAAGGGCATAGAAATAACACTTAACAAAAATAAGACATCTAAAACTTAATCAAATCCTTAGTAACATAGACTAATTTAGTCTAAGGTGCGCAAAGTATAGCAATCAAGGATGCTTGTTGTAACAAAACATTGAACGTAGATTTAATTAAACTGAAGTACTAAGGTATGTCTTATGTCTAGCTACAAAAATAAAACCTATATGCTCATCCTCTCTCGCTCTTAAATAAATAGAACAACATAAAAAAAATTGACATTTTCAAATAAGCAGTTTTTAAGAACAATAGACAGACTTTTGACGACCTTTCTTAATTGTGTTGAATGGTATCTGTTTATAAGAAAAGCATTAAGTTAAGTCTGATATTTGCCATCATTACAAATAACCCATAAAATTAATAAGCACAAATAACGCGGATATTTATCCACTAGGGGACCTAAAGTGTGCGAGGGGAGTCGACCCCAGCAATACAAATGACACTCGACCAAAAAAAAATATATTCATGTATTTTTAATTATTCTTTGTAAACAAGCATGAACACTGGCTTGTTTTACATCTACATGGCTCTAAAGCAGCCATGGTTTGAAATTCAAATTTTCCTGTTCACTCATTTTGCGGAGCTACTTCAGAATTTGAATTTTTTCTAACACCATTATTCAGATGAAGGTCATCTGTGTAGGTAAAGGAGACCCTTTTAAGACCTATCCCTATGCCTCAATTTTCTGTGATTAACGGTTTCTTTCGCCGAATTTCTCGCCTTATGCAGAGTTCCAGTCACAGCTGGGTAACAACTCTTCTTTTTTTGCTTCCTTCGGCAACTTTTGCTAAGCTTTCTAGCATGTGTGCTTATGCCGCTGCCGCCAATGTTCGTAGTGCTAGCTACCGCTGGCACCACTTATTGGGGTGTATGTGCAGGGTCACTACTTTTAAAGGCAAAAAATGACGCAAAAGATTGCTATGGCCACTTACTCGAATGACGCAAAAAGATTGCTATGCCACTTACTCGAATGACGCAAAAAGATTGCTATGCCACTTACTCGAATGACGCAAAAAGATTGCTATGCCACTTACTCGAATGGGAGAACCCCTTGTCGGCCCTAATGTTAGTGAGATTCCCGCTCTTACCCCAACGGTTCTGCAAATATCGGGTTTGGTACTACCCTATTTACAGTATACCCTGTCTCAGGGTATGGTAACGCGATCGAGTGGTCAAATGGCCACTTTCTAAAGCCAAATGTACCCGCCTTGGGTTACGGCTAGAAAATTTCTACTCTCTCCTTGGAGGTAATAACCCTCCCTGTCAATATAATAATGACGGCGCCTTGTAGCTCTATTCCTACCCTGCCTGGGTTACGGAAAATACTACACAGTTTGTAGAAAATACCTTACTTGTATTCTTCCAAAAGGTCACAAATGTAATTAAAGAAACGAAAATAGGTCGTTTATCTGAAAGGAAAAGAAACGGGGGTGGAATATAACAGACCCCATTTGCTACTATTATGCCTAGAATTTCTTCTGTTTCTACCAACGTTTCATCGGTCCAGCTAGGTTTTGTTTTTCTTTCCGTATTATCTTTTATTTAATTCTTTCAATTCACGGTACAAATACTTTATTATTTAGTAATATACGGCACTACTACATTGCATTTATTACTAATACTAAAAAAAATTATTAATTATACACTTGCTTCTACTTGTTAAAAACTGAATACTATTTTTTTTTTTTTTTTTTTTTTTTTTTTTTTCATTTTACAATTTTTTATTGAGCCTTTTCTCCATTTTTTCTATTGTACCCAACTCTTTGAGGGGATACAAATTTATTTCTAATAGCCAAAGTTCAAGCAAAGCTGCTCGAAGTTTTGCTAATGTGAAACTTCGCATTAGCGAAGTTTCGCGAGCGCCGCTAAAAGCGAAGTCAATTTACCTTCCCCCTTTGACAAAGCCATTTCTGTTTCAATATACAATATTTCAATATTTTTTTTTTTTGCGTTTATATCAACTTAAAATAAATTTATTATTTTACTTAACCTATTTTGGGGGACTCTATTATCTCCTATGAGATATAAGGGGTTTCCTATCGTAGCCTAGCGGTTATAGGCCTAATCAATTTTCTTATATGTCTGTGTCTTTCCAAAAATTAAATTTGAATTACAAAGTTTAAACAGCCTAACTAGTTCGCAGTTTTCCTCCAATTTCCGACACGCGCCATTTGTACCATTGGAAAAATGTTTGTAGTGATAGAAAAGATTTGCTCGTGGCGATAGAGATTTCTCCTATAGCGCCACTTATAGCGCTGGAGATTGTGTCAACTAGGCTAGCGCCGCTCTCAATTAATGAGAGAAAATTGAATATGTAGACATACAAATGTGGCTTCTTCTTTCTTGGGCTATCTGGAGATCAGATTCCTTTGGGAGCATTTACCATGGAGACTGGCGAACTAGTTACCTATTATCGGACTAGACTCAGACATATAAGAGAAACAAACACATATAAAAAGATAATAGATTTATTGAACTTACATGCTTAGTTGTACAGCAACGGGTCACTTCAAGGACAATAAAAATGGTGACCGAGATTGTTTGCGGTACTAATCGCTTCAAATCTGGATAGAGATTAAAATTAAAAAGGCACATTTGCCCCACTCCCAAACGCAGTTCTTTCGTCCTGCGCTCTAGGGACTGTCTGCCATTGGCTTACGTGGCCCAAGGACGCGCACCCTCGTCCATAATACGTCTTAAATATTTTTGATGATTTAGGCGTTCACACGGTTCTTTGCCTTTTAAACTTCCTTGGAAATTTTATGCATTGCATTTTCTTGCTACAATTATCTTAGCGAAATTCGAACGACTAGCGCCGTTGTCTGACTGAAGCTAGAAATGCAATTTCTCTTTTTTGCTGATTAAGGACTTTTCATTTTTGCAACTAGATTTAGCTTAATTATAAGAAATCGGAATTATCTTTAGAAAGGAACTTTATTTTGGTATTTTAAATACATCGTGTTTTACTCCCGGTACACATACCCATACTCCTATTGATGAGGACTGATGGTTCGCATTCAATATTTTTTCATGAAAAACAAACTATTTTTTTTAAATAAATTTTTTTTTGGACTTCGAAACTATTCAACTTTTTTTTTACATCTCTTAGAATGAAATGAAACATACTTAAAACATTAAAAGTTTACATTTAATATTTTCCAAACTCAAAATGAGAATGGTATAGATATGTTAGTCATGACCTTTACTATTAAAAAAATAATGTTTGTAGTAGCACTTTTTTTTATTGGACTAAATTTTTTTATGCACTTAGAAATTATAAAACTTTTTTTACGTATCTTAAAATGACACGAAATATGCTTATGGCTCTAACAAATGTAATCTATACTTGCTCAGAGACACGATGCGGCTTTCCCACTAGTACTCTATGGCCGGTTATCGACACTGCCAAGTTTAGTGCATGCATTAAATCAGTATTTTTTACACAGTAGAACGATAAACACATAACTAATATCTCTAAAAAGTGAAGATGAAGCATTTTAAGAAAGTGTGTTCACATGATAGTGTTATTGTAGCATTGAATGCTGACAAGGAGAAGTATTTAAACTATGAAATAAGTACAAAGTGGTAGCACAATTGGAATTAAATATCTTTGGAGTACCAAAACAATTCAACTCTTATGATGTGGATATGCGAGATTGAGATCTCCGGAGATGATTGCACTCAAAGAGAATGCCAACATAAAAATAATCGTTGATGAAGAGGGGCATCTTCTTGTTAGTGCTTGTGGTAACATGTTACCCAGTGTTAAACCATATCGTCAGCTTTCGGGTATTAGCATCCAAATGAAAGCAAAGACGAAAAGAAAGGCCTACTCTTCTACTAACATCATAAACCATATCTTGTCTACGTGCCGGAACTGTTACCTGTGTAAAAAAAGTGTGATAATAGACAGTGAAATTGCCAGAAAAATAAAAAAGGACATTGGCAGAAAATATCACTAAGGACTATAAAGATGAATCGATGAAAAACAAAGTACCAGCAAGCGTTACTGCCATTGATCAAACAGTCAATGAACCAAATAATACCAAAGACGAAAAGCATATTGAGCCTGTCGATGACACACCTGTAAAAATTGTGTATGACTCAAAATGGAATAATTCTACTACGATTATTCTACTGATTACGGACTAAGAAAAGACAATAGCTATAGTATCAAGAGAGAACATGATGAACCATTTTATGGAACAGATTCAAAATATCCAAAGTTTTTCAGTGATATTAATAATGTATAATAATACATATTTTTTTGTATTAATATTCTACATGATATTATTTCATTAAAAAATATGTTATGCATTACATTGTTATGTGTTCATTATTTTTAGAGTAAACTAGCATATCAAAGGTTTAGAATGTCTATTAAAACATTGGAGATGTAAGAAATGGAATTTACATACATCATATGTCGGATAGATAGGTTAAAATAGAGAAAATCTAAGTATAAGAATGAATAAATTATCTATCAACATCTATTGACAGATACTTGGGATAGCATTAACAGAACCTAAGTATCAGAGTGAATAATTTTTTTTTTTCATGTCTTTTGGCAGATACGTTTGATAACACTGACATAATATAACTATCAAATTGAACAAATTCTTTATTTACATTCTTTATCGATATCATTTGTCGGGTACGTTGGATAATATTGACAAAATCTATCTATTAGAATGAAAAAATTATTTATCATCATCCGTTGTCGAATTTGTCATTATGAAAAAATTTTAAGTAAGTAAGTAACAAACTCTTTCTTGAATTCACCTCTTGGATACACAATACAGAAATTATAAAAAAAAATTGTAATTTCCAGACTTCATTTGCATGCAATAGATACCGAGAGTTCTATGACTCCTCCCCGCGCAATGAATTCTAAGGGTTTTATGACTCCTCCCCACAATGAGTTCAGATGGTTTTAGGACTCATCCCCCTAGTCATAACTCCATTCAACCTTGAACGAAGGTATAAAAGTTTAATGAACTACTTCTATACTTAACAACTACATTAATAGCTTCCAAGATGATAGGACTGTATGACACAGAATTTATCGGTTTGAAAAAATCATCTTGGTGTTATATTCGAATGTGTATTTTTATTATTGTCTAAGGAACTCGAAGAAATTGACTGTTATCATTGGATAGTGAACTATAATATGTTTGAGAATGATAAAAGCTTGTGGAGCACTACATTGCGTCGTATAAACAGACTTGGATTCTATGATAGAGTGATTACACCACTTAATAATAGTGGTCAGGAACTGAGAAATGTTCAAGAGGAAGTCAGTGAAATTTGCAGCTTTTTCGGGGTTGAAGCACTACGTAAAGGGTAATGTACCTACAGATAAAATTTTAATTCAAAAGTTTGACCCTAGGATTCCCCTTTTCAATCTAGAAGAATTCAAGTGTCCTAAATTTGAAGGGGCTTATCACCGTCCTGAAGACGAGGTTTGGTTCTTCGCGCAGTAGATACCTAGGGACATACCTGATCGCGATAAATGCATAAGACACGTTAAAAAAACTATTCTATAACATGGGATCCTCGTTTTTGGATGTTTAAGAGTGAACTTTAAGTACTATTTTTATGTAAATATGTGTTTTTTCTCAAAAAATCTATTAATATGTTTAAGCAATAAATATCTTTAAGCTTAACCCGTCTTCATTCTTTAGAATAGTTCGATTCATTTCATTAAATTATGAAGAATTTGTAAGTAAGTAACAATCGCTTTGTTGAATTCACCACTTGGATACACAATACAGACATTTCATCTACGAAACTATGACAAAATTCTAAGTAAGTAACAAAATCTTTATTGAAATTGCTGTTTGAATGCACAATACAGAAATTTAATTCAGGAAATTATGAAAAAAAATTGCAAAAAAACTCTTTCTTGAATTCACCTCTTGGATACACAATATGGAAATTTCACTCAAGAAATTATGAAAAAAAATTGGAAGTAAGTAACAAACTCTTTATTGACTTCACGCCTTGGATACACAATACAGATATTTCATTCAAGACATTATGAAAAAATCGCAAGTAAGTAACAAACTCTTTATTGTTTTCACCTCTTCGGTACACAATAGGGAAATTTCATTCAAGAAATTATGAAAAAATTGTAAGTAAGTAACAAATTATTTCATGAATTCGCCTACTGGATACACAATACAGACACTTCATTCAAGAAATTATGACAAAATTCTAAGTAAGTAACAAACTCTTTCTTGCGCTTTCTTGAATTCACCTCTTGGGTACACTATATGGAAATTTCGTTCAAGAAATTATGAAAAAATCGCAAGTAAGTAACAAACTCTTTCTTGAATTCACCGTTTGGATACACAATACAGAAATTTAATTCAGGAAATTATGAAAAAAAATTGAAAACAAACTCTTTCTTGAAATCGCTTCCTGGACGCACAATACAACAATTTCACTCAAGAAATTATGAAAAAATTGTAAGTAAGTAACAAACTCTTTCTTGAATTCTCCTCCTGGATACACAATATAGACCAAAAAGTTGGGTTGATCTAGGTTCGCTACAACCCAACAATGACAAACATTGGGACTAGCAAACACCCGCCCTGACTTAGAGTGGTCAGACACACAGTCATAGTGAGAGAGATATCCAAACAGTTGGGTTGATCTAGGTTCGCTTAGAGTAGCGCGCCACTCTAAATCTGTTTGAATCTGTTCCATAAAATGGTTCTCCATGTTATCTCTTGATACTATAGCTGTTGTCTTCTCTTAGCCCGTAATCAGTAGAATAATCATTATTCCATTTTGAGTCATACACAATTTTTACAGGTGTGTCATCGACAGGCTCAATATGCTTTTCGTCTTTGGTATTATTTGGTTCATTGACTGTTTGATCAATGGCAGTAACGCTTGCTTGTACTTTGTTTTTCATTGATTCATCTTTATATTCCTTAGTGATATTTTCTGCCAATGTCCTTTTTATTTTTCTGGCAATTTCACTGTCTATTATCACACTATTTTTACACAGGTAACAGTTCCGGCACGTAGACAAGATATGGTTTATGATATTAGTAGAAGAGTAGGCCTTTGTTTTCGTCTTTGCTTTCATTTGAATGCTAATACCCGAAAGCTGACGATAAGGTTTAACACTGGGTAACATGTTACCACAAGCACTAGCAAGAAGATGCCCCTCTTCATCAACTATTATTTTTATGTTGGCATTCTCTTTGAGTGCAATCATCTCCGGAGATCTCAATCTCACATATCCACCATCATAAGAGTTGAATTTTTTGGTACTCCAAAGAAATTCAATTCCTTACTGTCATGACAATTAACGCATACGTTTCCGATAGTGCTACCACTTGTACTTATTTCTTAGTTAAAATACTTCTCCTTGTCAGCATTCAATGCTACAATAAAACTAGCATGTTAACACACTTCTTAAAATGCTTCATCTTCACTTTTTAGAGATATTAGTTATGTGTTTATCGTTCCACTGTGTAAAAATTACTGACTTAATGCATGCAATAAACTAGGTAGTGTCGATAACCGGCCATAGAGTACCAGTGGGAAAACCGCATCGTGTCTCTGAGCAAGAATAGAGTACAATTGTTAGAGCCATAAGCATATTTCATGTTATTCTAACATATCTATACCATTCTCATTTTGAGTTTGGAAAATGTTAAATGTAAAGTTTTAATGTTTTAAGTATGTTTCATGTCATTCAAAGAGATTTAAAAAAAAATTTGAATAATTTCGAAGTCCAAAAAAATTTAGTTAAAAAAATAGTTTGTTTTTCATGAAAAAATATTGAATGAGATTCATCGGTCCTCATCAATAGGAGTATGGGTATGCACAAGAATACGTTTTAAAATTTAAATCAAAAGTGTCATTCTATTTTTCTGATATGATTTAGAGATGTAAAAAAAGTTGAATAATTTCGAAGTCCAAAAATATTTGGTTAAAAAAATAGTTTGTTTTTCATGAAAAAATATTGAATGAGAACCATCAGTCCTCATCAATAGGAGTATTGGTATGCAAAAGAATGTGTTTTAAAATTAAAATCAAAAGTGTCATTCTATTTTTCTGATATGATTTAGACGTAAAAAAAAGTTGAATAATTTCAAAGTCCAAAAATAATTTAGTTAAAAAAAATAGTTTGTTTTTCATGAAAAAATATGGAATGAGAACCATCAATCCTCATCAATAGGAGTATGGGTATGCACAAGAATATGTTTTAAAATTTAAATCAAAAGTGTCATTCTATTTTTCTGATATGATTTAGAGATGTAAAAAAAAGTTGAAAAAAATACCATGTTAACAAATAAAAAAAAGAAAAAAAAGCTGAATAATTTCGAAGTCCAAAAAAAATTAGTTTAAAAAAATAGTTTGTTTTTCATGAAAAAATATTGACTGAGAACCATCATTCCTCATCAATAGGAGTATGGGTATGCACAAGACTATATTTTAACATTTAAATCAAAAGCGTCAAAAAGTTGAAAAATTTCGAAGTCCAAAAAAAATTTAGTTAAAAAAAATAGTTTGTTTTTCATGAAAAAATATTGAATGAGAACCATCAGTCCTCATAAATAGGAGTATGGGTATGCGCAAAAATATGCTTTTAACATTTAAATCAAAAGTGTCAAAAAGTTGAATAATTTCGAAGTCCAAAAAAAAATTTAGTTAAAAAAATAGTTTGTTTTTCATGAAAAAATATTGAAAGAGGACCATCAGTCCTCATCAATAGGAGTATGGGTATGCACAAGAATATATTTTAACATTTAAATCAAAAGTGTCAAAAAGTTGAATAACTTCGAGGTACAAAAAAAATTAGTTAAAAAAAAAATTGTTTGTTTTTCATGAAAAAAAAATATTGAATGAGAACCATCAGTCCTCATCAATAGGAGTATCGGTATGCACAAGAATATGTTTCAAAATTTAAATCAAAAGTGTCATTCTATTTTTCTGATATGATTTAGAGATGTAAAAATAATAAAAAAAATTAAAAAAAACTAAAGAAAAAATGGGGGGAAAGTTTGGGGGAGGGATCCTTTGGAGTTTGGGAACCTTTGGGAGTTGAGGTCCCTGGTGATTAGGGGCATTGGTGCTTATGATCCTTGACGGTTCCTACTCATATACACCTCACTACTTGATTTGTAAGGATTTGTATAGATTGTTCTGAATTTCATTATTAAAATTCTTTTCTTAACATCTACATCTCTATTAGTATCAGCTATTTTGTATACTATAATGTTAGACCCTATTTTAAATTGACAACACTGTTCAAACGTCACTTGTTTATTATACAGAACACTTCAAAGAAGTAAAGCTAGGTCAAGTCACAAGGTCATTCTATCATCGTTAACCATTTTCATTGATTGATTTTGTTCCAAATTTATAACAAATTGTCTGAGTTAACAAGCCCTTCGAGCTTTCCTTAACTGGTAATTAGTTTAACCCTTTTTTCTCCACCTTCGTACGATCCATTCACTAATTAGGATCATTCAAATACCTATTATTCAATCAAAAATTAATATCGTTCATAGAGTCCAATTCGCAAGTGCTATGCCCTTTTTTGCAATTAGAGTTATCTTTTACGCAAAATGGTACAATTTTCAACTATTCATCATTCACAGTTTTGTAATTGTCCCATGATGCATTCTTAACCATCGGAAGTTTAATTTGGTTATTGAACTTACAAGTAATTACCCTTTTCAAAAACATTAGTTTTTTCTATAAATGAACCCGTGAAACAAAACCAGTCTGATTGCATTATACAATCTCAACCATACTTTCAAAACATGTTAGATCACTTTATAGGTCTATCAACTTGATACGCTTCAGTGGTTCCTTTATGTCCCAGCAAATAGCATGGTAATTCCTATATGTCCTGTAGAATCCATACGAAATTGCGAGGGGATACTCACTCTCTTTGAAAAGGTGTATAGGTCCCTTAGAATAGCACTGTGATTCCTAGAGCAGCGATAGAAATGTTTTCCTATAGCAGCGGTAGTATCCATACGAGGCATTCTACTCACATTAACCTAATAATAGTACTTAATACTTGGAAAAACGGTCATTAAAAAAAACATTTATCACATGGAAAAAACACTTAAATGGAACATTACATTTACCTTATATTGCTTTTTTTTTCTTTTTTTTTGTTAACAAAATTTCCAGATACCTCGCTATTCTTCTGTAATTTTTTAGTGGCCATATACCTAGTAAGAATTGTTTTTTGACTTCAAACTAACCAAAACTTTACTCCTCCCTCTTATGTGCAAACATATAGTCCAAGTTATATAATTCCCATATAATCTGTCCCTCTATACTTTAACCCCCCCCCCCCCCTAATGTGCAAATGCAAAGCCCAAATTTATTTCTAAAGTAACGAAGAAACTAACGAAAAAACCGGTTTGTTCTCGAATTTTACACAACGTAGACTTGAGTGAGTAGTGCATAATAAACAAGTACCAAAATTCCTTCCCCCTACGGAAATTAAAAAAATAAAACTCAAATAAAAAATTATCAAATCTGGAAAGCCTTATTTTCCACGGGGGTACTTGGAAAAATGATACTTAACTGATCAATGATGTACTTCTTTGTATTTTTTTTAACCACAAAATTTATTTCTCCTCCAATGTCCGCTATTGTGGTATCTGCCCCACTGGAAAATTTTCTGCGGGTGCCCTTGCAGTCGTTCCTTACATATTGCTGATAAATGTTTCTGAAAACCAGCATGGACATAGTGTGTTGTAATGTGCTCGACATCCCTCTCAAAAGCTGTGGGGTATTGCATCTACAGAGGCATATATATTTTACCTCTTGACATTTTCGAACAATATCTATGTCAAAATTTTGAACAAATATTTTTGGAGGGAGGGCAACTAAAAGCGACATCAGATTAGGCTGGTGGCTATTCATCCAATTTTAGACATCCCCCTCGACATGTTCTGAAAATCTTGAATTAATACCCTCAGAGATTCATACAATATTACCGATCTTCCTTTTAGATGAACTGGATGTTAAAGTAGGATACCATTCACTTCAACATTCTACAAATTTTACTCCAAAATTTGGTCAGCATTGAACAGAGGATGCATCTAAAAAGTGTAAAGAGGAGGGGGCTGGCTGTCCTCCAATTTTATTCAATATCTCCTCAAAATACCCTAAAAGTTTCAAGTTCATACCTTCGACGTTTCTTAGATATTTATGATATTCCCTTTTCATAACCAGTAAGCAAATGGTGTGTTTTGATTCTGTTTGGCATCCCTTTCAGCATTTTCTTAAATTTTCATCTTAATAACTTAAGCTTTTTTTGGAGATCCAAGATCAAAAATGCCCATCTTTTTAACCAAAACCCATTTATGTTAAAAAAAAGGCAACTTGCATAACCTATTGCTCTGACCACGACAGTTTGGAGTGGGGCTGGAAATCCAAGAGATATAGTTAGTTGACCTTTGGACTATTTTGAACCAAATGGCTATCTCAAAATTTTGATTAGATGCATTTGGGGAAAAGGGGAAGATAGACTGTTTGTCCTCTGGTCACTTGACTATAAATAAGAGCACTAAAAGTTCCCATTACCAATCGAATTAGCCCCTTCCGAAACTTAGACGACTACCTCTTCCATATGAAGAGTCACTAGCAAAATAAAACGGTACTTCTGCATTATACAGGCCAACGAAAGAAGTCAAGAAGCATTAATGTGTGTATGTGTGTGTGTGTCTGTGTCTGTGTCTGTGTGTGTGTGTGTGTGTGTGTGTGTGTGTGTGTGTGTGTGTGTGTGTGTGTGTGTGTGTGTGTGTGTGTGTATGTGTGTGTGTGTGTGTGTGTGTGTGTGTGTGTGTGTGTGTGTGTGTGTGTGTGTGTGTGTGTGTGTGTGTGTGTGTGTGTGTGTGTGTGTGTGTGTGTGTGTGTGTGTGTGTGTGTGTGTGTGTGTGTGTGTGTGTGTGTGTGTGTGTGTGTGTGTGTGTCTGTGTGTGTGTGTCTGTGTGTGTGTGTGTGTCTGTGTGTTGTGTGTGTGTCTCTGTCTGTGTGTCTGTGTGTCTCTGTCTGTGTCTGTGTGTCTCTGTCTGTGTCTGTGTGTGTGTCTGTGTGTGTGTGTGTGTCTGTGTCTGTGTCTGTGTGTCTGTGTCTGTGTGTGTGTTGTGTGTTTGTGTGTTTGTGTGTTGTGTGTGTGTGTGTGTTGTGTGTGTGTTTGTGTGTGTGTGTGTGTGTGTGTCAGGAGCCCATTCGCCCATGGGTTCCTGAGGCAGGGTTACATAAAATTGTGTCAAGCATTTTAGACTTGAGCGTTTTTAACGGGGTAAGTCGTGTGACTTCATTGGTGTCCAAGAGGGGTGTGTCTTGGGAGTCTTGCCAACTGTGTCCCCTTTAATAGAACCGGTGACCGCATTGCGTAGGTGTGACGGTTTGAGGGGTTGGTAGCACCTCTTATCTGACCCTTTAAAGGTGAGGGTGTGTCACCTGATGTAACAGGGCTCCGCTACAGTGTTATTCTACTGTGAAGTGTTATTCTATAGTATTTGGGGGGGTGTAATCGTAGATACCTTTATTCTCCCTTTATTGGGGAGATAAACTCTGGCCCTAAGGTAATTAAACTTTGGTAGCGTGCCTTAGGCTGTAACTGAACTAATGAGGCGTACCGACTGGGTATGTTCGAGAGGCTAAAGGTAGATCGTAGAGAGGTTGTCTAAAATACAATACTTTTATTCATTTGACATATAATATAATCGGATATATTCTGTCTCCCTGGGACTGGCTGTCCCAAGTAGACCACAAGTCTCAAAAACAACAATAATGTATAAATAGATACTTAGACACTTACAATGATAAGACAAAGTTCCAAGGTATTTATAAAAACAACGGACCTGAGGTCAGTCCGGCATAAAGTTAGTATAAGATTTCCCCTTCCGATAAAATGTATCTTTTATACATTTTTATCAACCACACCTTCCCACGTAATCGCTAGGAAGTGGTAATTTCTCAATTTCCCGTTAAACAGAACTTAGCAGGATATGTTCCTTATCTTAATAAAAAGTGGTATTTCAAAACTTCATATTTGCGTCTTATATATTTTTACTAAATCAATAATTAACTAAATTAGGAAGCTTTACCACAATACTCCCCATTTAAAGAAGAATTGTCCCAATTCTCAATATTTTACTTTTAAAACAACTTAATTTTGTTTACAGCTATTATGCTGCCATCTTTGGGTCATTATGTGCATCTACCCTCAATGGGTTTCCTTAGGGTTATGTTTCTGGTCCAATATTGGCCATGTTTTTTTGTTTGTCGAAGGATTTCAATTCGAAATTCATCCTTGTTTCTCTTTCTCGTTCTCTAGGACTGACAATTACTCTTTTACCCTCTTCATATGCATCTTCTGTTTTACGTGACCCCAAGCGGCTTAAACATAATATTAGTGGTTTTGCTTAAATTAGATTTATATTAGAAAAGTTTTATGAATTTTTTTTTTAATTTAATTCTCATTAATAATTTAATTTATCTGTGTGATGTGGTTGATATTTCGTGGTTGATATTACCGTGTGGTTGATATTTCCGTTTATATTTCGTTTTAGAAATGCCTTGGGTAAATTACACATAACATTTTGATTTTTAAATTTTTACATATTTTTCCAGCACAAAGTATTTTCACATATTTTCAATAACATAAGCCATTGGGCTACGTAGCACATTTTCTAGGCCTAAATTAAGTTCTGATTTTATCTCACTTTCTGACGAACTTTTAGTAACGTCTGTATTACTGCTATAGTTTCCAAAATATCAGTTGATCGAGTATGCGATGATAATATCAGGATATATTTGAAGTGTCGTCAAAATTTGTTACTTCCCAGAAATGTGTCAAATTATGATTGAAGGAAAAAATGGATCCGAAAAGATGCTACGAAAAATTTGATTTCCAAAAAAATAGCTAATGCTGTATCTAAAATAAATATCCACATTAGTATACATATCAAGCATATATTTTTACATATATAGCAGAATGGAACACTCAATTTTCGTATATATCAATGCATTCGAAAATTAATTACTTACTTTTAAGTACTTTCTCCACTTTTTTAATTACTCCAAAAATAATATCCCGCTAAAATCGAAACATTATTTTCCTTGCTGGATTATTCTTTCAAACTTAATACAAAACAGATTATTTTACAAAAAAAAATTATTAATACTTTGACTCGAGGTCAAACATTTACATATAACATTACATCACTAGTTAAAATTTAAAGTAAATTAAAACAGCGTATATATAAATAAGCATTGTGTAATAACTTACACAAGTATTTAAGTCGCAAAACTAGATATGTTATTATAGTATTGGTTAAAACTTAAAGCATTTTTTAAAAACAAAACACGGTATAGACTAGCATTTATAACAGTAGATATTTTCTCAATTACATTTGTTACAACTATATAACTTTTCTCATATACGACTACATACATTTTGTTTTAAAACTTTGGTTCTATTTTGAACCCACTTGTGTCATTAATTGTCATTATCCTATAAGCCTGTTTGTCTATTCAGACTTTTAAGCTTTTCAATTCTTTTCGAATTTCTAGGTACTTTAGAGAGTTTTATAACGTTTTTGTCTGTAATCTCTCTTTTTTTCAGCTTTAATGTCTTTTTGGTTTAAGGCTTTTATTTACAGCTTATATCTGATAAGCTAAAAAGAAAGTTTTCTGTTCCCCTTATACCTGTAATGCCATTATCAGTTGACTTTGCCTGTACTCTGAAGGTTCGCTTACCAGGACTGCCTTCTGGTAGCTCCTTATAACGTTTCCAGGTCCTCTTGTCATGGGCTACAGCTAAAAAGACTATTATGAACCCACACACAAAATAATTAATTTGAATAATTTGTGGCTACAATTTTTTCTTGGGCTATTCTTTTTTTCAGAAAAAGTGGCCCTTCTGCCGAAAATACCTGGCCTTCATGGCACACAGTAATTCAGTTTTTGACATACAAGTGACAATGACTATTTTCACTTTAAATTCCCCACTTTTAGTGGTCTTGTCTCAGGTTTCAACTTCAAGTTCTTAAGGCTATTATGTGCCTTACTTTCAATTTTCTATGTCATGCTAGTCATTTTTCTGAAAACGACTTCCACATAAGAGAGCCAAATTTCTTTTCTTGACTACTTTGAGTATTTCTCCAATATTTTTATTAATCTCGGCCCGCGTTTACCAATGTAACGGTGGCTCCGTAGTATTAATGCTACTTATTTGTACTTATTTAGTACAATTTTCATACTAGTTCGTTCGGCAAGTTCAATAAGTGCGTCTAGCAGAGTTTAACTGACTTCATTGAGTTTATTTTCCTTTTAGTTTCGTCTGTCTATATTTTCAACTTGAACCCTTCTCTTTTTTTGATTCAATATTTCAATGGAGCCTAAGGGTTTTTTCCAGTCTTTTTCCGCTTTTTCAGTAAAATATGTCTTTTTTTTAAGCCTATATTTATATATTCCATGTTCTTTTTCAATAACCTTAACAAGTTTTTATGCTGATTGTCCTTTATGATCAAATTCATTATCTCCATATTTCTAAGAGGGGGGGGGGTGTCTAATTTTTGCAACTTGTATTTTTTTGAAATTATTTAATTTTTTTTCTTTCGAAAGTTTTTGGTGTTAGAAAAGTACTGTAGTTTTTCAGCTAATTTTTTTTTGAACACTTTTAATGAAGTTTTTACCCCGAAATTTCTAGTTCTCATTTATTCATAAAAATGTACGTTTTTACGATATCCTGATTCCCACAAAATTGTGTGGTTTTCATCGCAGACACATATTTCTGTCTGTGGTATTTTTTCCAAAAATTAGTGCCTATGTCGTGCCAAAAGTTGCTTATAGATACGGGTTATCTTTTTGCGGTTTCCCTATATATATTTTTTTATTTTATTTGTGTCTGGAATGGAATTATCCTCAGTTTAATTTGCGCCTTAGTTTTATACAGTCATTGAGTGTAATTTGTCCCTTTTGTGATATTTTGACTATTACTCTATTCTACAAGTGTATGGGTTTAGTGCATTGGCAGAGTTGCTGCATCATGTCATCTCCCTGGTTCAACAACTCTGCCGAGCATTCAGCTCAAACCTCCTCCAAAGTTTGATTTTTATTTCTGATCTATATTTGGTTAGCTTGGTGGATCCCCCCAATGACAAGACGTTTAGCAGTTTAGTTTTTAAATGCCAATTGTCCTGTCATTGGTGTTTTTCACCTGCAATGTCCTCGCCCTGTTATTCCTGTTAATGGTTTGTTGTGAGTTTATTTAATATGTGAATTTAATTATACCCGAGAAAAACTTTGCTTTACGCTGTGCTATACTTTTTAAATTGTGACCCATTTTATCTACGGCTTCTTGTTTATACATATCTTCCTTATTGGTAAGTGTTTAATTTATTATATCTTTTACTATTTATAACAAGATTACAGCTAGCTTTTACATGTCGCGATTCATGTAAACTCTCGCTGTATTTCCCATTATAATTATTTTTAAAATTCTTAAAAAAAAACAGATTTTTTTTTTTTAATATCCCCCCCGAAAGAATTTTTTTTCAATATACATATCAAAAGAATCGCCTTTTAATGTTGATTCTAAATATGTATAATTTAATTAGGTTCACTACACCCATTTAGAAGTTACGTGGCCTTACTTATTTCCTTTTTCTTTTTGAAGCGAAGTTTAATTTGTTTTGACAAGTCTTGACATTATACCGGTCGCGAAGACTTATCTCGTATCGGAAACAAAATTTTTGCAGGAACCTATGATGTCACTTCAGATCGGAGCTATCATTTAACGTTAGAATGTGACGGTCATAATTTTTACTGGCGATATATATTTGAAGGAAAACTTGATGTTATCTATATACCGATTAAAAAAGAAAATGTAGATATTTCTTTAGAGGCTTTTTATTCGTTTATTTTTATTTAATACGTTTTGTTTTTTGTTATAATTGTTTTATTCAAATATTAATCTGCTGGGGGCTGCGCTTGTTCTGCCTTTCTCCGTTTCCTGGTCCGAGTTCTGGACCCCAAACTTTTACTTTTCTTCTTTATAATATTGGCAAGTTTTTCCGTGGTCTCTATAGTGTGGTTTACAAGGCTCTGAGTCCGAGTGCTGTTTTGTTGCCTCGTCAAATATATTTCATCTTTGTTTCTCTTGATGTTTGGCCTTTTTCATAAGTGTTTTCGTGACTTGTGCTGCTGACAAAGGAACTTCTTGCTGCCCCTTTGGTTTCTTTACTGTTCCCCATAATTTGTCTCTCAAAGAAGTATTTTCTTGACGATGGCCCAGGCTTAGCTATATCGGTTTCAGTAGAAGAATTTTCGGTGTCACATTCTGTTATCTCGCGTCTGGTAGATGGCGTTTGTTCCAAAAGCCATTTTTGCGTTAAGACTGTAGTTGAGGCTAGGGTATGAAAATCAGATAATTCTTTGGTTTCTTCCAATTTCTCTTCCTCTTTGGATTTAACCTCTGGTTTATTATGTCTTAAACCAGTAGGTTGTGTTTGAGGCTCTTCTCTGTCGCTTTCATCGCTAGTATCCAATGAACATTGACTTTTTCCTTTTTTCTCTTTTGTTGTGTGGAAATTTTGTAGCCAAGACTGGGCTAAATATTCCTTCCACTTCTCCCAACTGTTGTGGTCGTTAAAAAGGTCATAAAATTCATATGGTCTTCTGATATATACTGGTGAGATCGTGTCTTCTATTTCTTCTTCTGAAAGTATAGGCTCTGTTTTCCACGGTTTTGAAAAAATATCCCTTTTTCATTCTATTATGGTGTACTACTTCTTCCTTTTCCTTATACTGATGCTTTAGAACATATGTTAAGTTATTTGGTAGAATTTTTATAATCCTGTACGGTCCATCCCATTTCGGTTTTAACTTTTTTGTTCCTTCCAGATTCGTTTTGTAAACATAAACCAAATCTCCTAAACAGTAAATCGTTTTATTTTTGCTTGTTCTGTCATATTTTTCTTTTTGTTGTTTTCGCATCTTCCAGATTGTCTTTAACTTGTTCCATAGCTTTTTTCATTCGCATCACCATCTCTTGCTTATATTGGTCTAGGTTGTAATATATTTTGTCATTTTGTATTTCATCTAAACAAATTCTGGGATCTCTTATATGTTGCAAAAAAATGGCGTTTCTTTTTTAAGGTACGTGAAAAAGCTGTATTTATAGCAAAGACTACAAATGGTAAATGTTCATCCCAATTTTCATTTTCCTCTCTTGCATGTATTCCCAGCATGTAAGCTAATTCCCTATGCTTACGTTCAACCTTTCCATTAGCTGCTGCCATATAAGACGAGGTAAACCATCGTCTAACTCCCAGATATTCTGTAATTTCGTCTAATAATTTGGCTCTAAAACATGGCCCATTGTCGCTAAGTAAAACTCTAGGGAAAATCCCGTGTTCCAGAAATAGGGCGATTGACCAAAACTTTCGCAATGGTTTTTTTGTCTTTTCATCTTTAATTGGAAAAGCGTATAAATATGAATTAAAATGATCTACGATGGTTAGTACGCACCTGTTTCCTTTCCTGGAAACTGGTAAACTTCCCCCGGATCCCCAAATGTCTATTGACATTATTTCTTCTACCCCTGAAGGGGTGGGTATTGACCTAATTCAGCAATAGGGGTCTTTGGTGGCGACTTTTGTTTGGCGCACTCTTGGCAGCTTTGTATGAAAGCTTTTACTTTTGAGTACATTTTTGGAAAATAAAAATTTCCCTTCAGTCTCCCCATAGTTTTTGCTTCTCCCATGTGACAGCCAATCGTTGCATGTGCCATCTGTAAAACTTCCCCTTCCAGAGATTTTGGAATTACTGGAATAAATTTTAAGTCATTTTTTCTATATTCTTGCGATGGTCTATGGTATCTTACTAGAAGATTTTTACTTTCGTCCAGATCAAAATTATCTAAGTCCTTTAAAAAATGTTTAAAATGCTCTGGCAGTTCCGTTCATTTTGATAAAAAGGATTTCATTGCTAAACAAAAATCATCTTTATTTTGATGCTTCGAAATGCTTTCATTAGACAGTATTTCTACACCTTCCAGTTCGTTCTGGATGGTTGCTATCACATTTTCTTCCTTATCTGGATTTCGTAACAAATAGTCTGGTAAAATATTTGCACGGCCCTTTATATATATTGGGGTATATGAATATGCTTGCAGACGTAGTATCCACCGTGTCAGCCGGGCTGAAGTATTTTGCATCGTATGTAGCCAAACTAATGATTTTTGGTCTACGCGCAAAATAAATTTTTTTCCAAGTAAAAGTTGTCGAAAATATTCTGTAAATACTACAACTGCTAAACACTCCCTTTCAACTGTCGAGTATTTTTTTTCTGCTTCCGTCAGTGACCTACTGGCGTATTGAACTATTGATTCTACTCCTTCAGAATTTATGTTTAATAATATGGCCCCTATACCGTACCCCGAAGCATCTGTTTGCAAACAGAAGTCTTGTGACAAATCTGGTAGTTTTTAGTATTGGTGCCAGGAATAATTGCCTTTTTATTTCATTTAGCGCTTGTTTTGCGTCCTCTGGACATTCGAATTTGCCTGATTTTTTCAAAAGGTTCGTCAAAAGTTGTGCTATTGTGGCATAATTTTTAATATATCGTCTGAAATAGCTTAGCAACCCACAAACTGATCTGCAGCTTTTTTTATCTTTAGGAGGCTGTAAATTTTCTATGACTGTAAATTTTTCTGGATTTGGTGAAATAGTACCTTGGTTTATCAGGTGTCCAAGAATTACTAATTTTGGTACTACTATTTTTAACTTTTCTGGTTTTAATTTTAAGCCTGCTTTTTCAAACTTTTCCAGTATTTTTCTAAGTCCGACCAAGTGGTCTTCCAAGTTTTCATTAAACAGAATTACATCATCTAAATAAGCCAAAGTATCTTTTTTCCTTCCTGGTTCGTTATCTTTTAACACCAAATTCATTAGGCGACTAAAACAATTTGGACTAAGTGATAAGCCAAACGGCATACGTTCAAATGTGAACGTTCTGCCATCGTCTAAAATTACTGTAGCCTTATGCTTAGTTTCTGCATCTAAAGCGATTTGCCACTATCCTGCTATTAAATCAAAACTAGTGTAATATTTTGAACCCCCTAACGAATCTAAAATCGAATCAATTCTTGGTAGCTTCATCACGTCTTTAACCGTGACGGCGTTTAGTGCTCTAAAGTCTATACATAATCTCCAGGTGTTATCTTTTTTTCTGACTATTACTAATGGAAAACACCAATCACTAATTATTCTTTAATTATTCCCTGATCTTCCATTTCTTTTATTTGGCTTTCTAGCCATGGCTTTAAATGATAAGGTGTTTTTATACGGTGACTTTTTGATTGGAGGGCCCTCTGTTGATATCTTGTGCGTGATTAAGTGAGTTAATTCGTAATCCGCTTTGTGTCTTGCAAAAGTCCATTTAAAATCCCAAAGAGTATTTTCACCCTAGTTTTTACGTTTTCCGGTAAATGTTTTAAATCAAATTGTTGCAAAAAATCCGTTTTCGACATTTGATACTCTTCTTGTGGTTGCGGTTTTAATGAGGATAAATGTTCGTGGCTAGTGAAGTTTACGCTTAATTCTGGACTGTTTTAAAGATTTTGTTTCCGAATTTGAAATCTTTTCTACTGATCCAAGTTCTACCTGGTTCAGTTTTATTTTATTATTACTTAGATTTGATAGTTTTAAGTACGTTATACCATTTTCAATTTTTATAACTTGATTTTCCACGAAAATCATTGGGTATTCTTTTATGGTGTACCCCCCAATCACGGCATCCATTGTTTTAACCTTTCCTTCTTTTTCATTTAATGTAGCTAGAACTTGAGCTGTCGTTCCCCCTTCTATTGTGATTTTTCCGCTTATTTTTAGGTTATAATTCGAATCTTCACTTTCTTTATTTGTTGTTACGCAAATTTGCCTATTATTTTCATTTGCCTGGTTTATTGTGATTGTATTAGATATGGGTTCCCATACAATCCCATATTTTCTGATGGCATCTACTCCTAGAATACAAGGAAATGGTAGCTGCTTGCATATTATTACTGTTACTGTTATTTCTTTATCCCTTGTACTAAATTTTAGTGGACATTCTCCCAAAATTGTCAGCTTGTGCCCTGTCACTGATGTTAGGGTATTTTGGCATCTGCTTACTCGATTTTTGACACTAGGAGGAAACCTATTAAAAACTTCCTCTCGAATTAATGATTTAGATGCGCCTGTATCTAGTAAACATGGTAAATTTTGAAAACACTCAATTTTAAAACAACGGAGAATCGGTAGATTATTATTATTTGCATTTGTATCACAACATTCTAAACTATATAGGGGTCTTTGCAAGGAAACAGCTCTGTCGACCCTTACAGGCTGGTTTCTCCGTTTAAATGCCCACTGTTTGGCCAAAAATTTCTGGGATTATCCCAGTTTTCTTCAGCGCTGTTACTTTGACCCTGGGTATTGTTAACCGTTTGCCCCCTAGGCCTAAATTCAGGAATATTATTAGGTGTTTGCCAAGTATTATTTGTTCCCTGTTTTCCTAAATTTCTGTCCCCCTGCGTTCTGAATTGGTGTCTTGTCTTGTACGTCTGGCCTTCTTTGCGTATTCTATGCCAGCAATCTGCTGCATAGTGGTTTGGTTTGCTACAATAATAGCAATAAAATTTTCTCTTAAATTTTTTGTTTGTTTCCTGGTTATTTCTAAATATTTTGGATCTGTCCTTGTTGGTTCCCCAACTATCTGTCTTTGGTTGGGGAGGGTGCCGATATTTTCTATAGTTATTAGCTGCTAATCTCTCAAGGTCGTGGAATCTGTCAGCTATCTCCCTAGACGGCGAACCATGGCCTCCGTCGCGCCTTTTTGGTTCACGATTCGGCTCCTCAAAGCTCACCCTTTTTTGTCCCCTTTCATATTTTATACTTTCTTGGGCTCCCGTGTTATTTATTGACATCTGGTCAAACTTTTTCATAGCTTCGTCAATTTTTACCTCTGTTTCGACTAGTATTATAGCCTGCTCTAAATTTGGAGGTTTCCGCGATAATATTAGTCTTAATAACTTTTTTGGTAACCCTTGGGTAAAAGTATGTAGTTGTACTTTCTTTATTGTCTCGTCATTTCCACCTTTTCTAATTGTAAACACACGGATCTACAAATTTTGTCTGCTTATTCCCTGATACTAGTTGAGGTATCAAATGTGACTACCTCTGTTCTTAGCCTCTCGGAGATGCTTGTCTCTATGAATCTTGTTTTAAAAGATTCAATTAGAGCACTGATGTCCTTGGGCTCTTTTTCCTTAATTGCCTCAAAGTGTTTAAGGGCGCTTTCCTTTAATCTGGCTGCAACGCATTGCTCTTTGACCTTATTCTCAAACGATTCAGTTAGTTCGTCGAAAATTTTTAATTTTTCGATAAACTCATCTACATCTGAATTTCCCGCGTATTCTGGTATAATTTTTGCAATTTCAAGTACTGTTGATAGGGAAGTAATTTTTTCCTCTGGTAATGCCATTTTATTTCAATCTACTATTTTTATCTAGCCTTCTCGACCCAGTTTTTCTAGCGACCACCAGTTGTTGTGAAGTGTTATTCTATAGTATTTGGGGGGTGTAATCGTAGATACCTTTATTCTCCCTTTATAGGGGAGATAAACTCTGGCCCTAAGGTAATTAAACTTTGGTAGCGTTCCTTAGGCTGTAACCGAACTAATGAGGCGTACTGACTGGGTATGTTCGAGAGGCTAAAGGTAGATCGTAGAGAGGTTGTCTAAAATACAATACTTTTATTCATTTAACATATAATATAATCGGATATATTCTGTCTCCTGGGACTGGCTGTCCCAAGTAGACCACAAGTCTCAAAAACAACAATAATGTATAAATAGATACTTAGACACTTACAATGATAAGACAAAGTTCGAAGGTATTTCTAAAAACAACGGACGAGAGGTCAGTCCGGCATAAAGTTAGTATAAGATTTCCCCTTCCGATAAAACGTATCTTTTATACATTTTTATCAACCACACCTTCCCACGTAATCGCTAGGAAGTGGTAATTTCTCAATTTCCCGTTAAACAGAACATAGCAGGATATGTTCCTTATCTTAATAAAAAGTGGTATTTCAAAACTTCATATTTGCATCTTATATATTTTTACTAAATTAATAATTAACTAAATTAGAAAGCTTTACCACAGTTTCAATTTATTAAAAGCCGCCGATGTCGCCTGTCCAATTCTCCTTTTAGTTTCATTAAATATTTCACCATCATATTCAATCCAGCTCCCAAGATACTTAAATTCTTTGACCTGGTCAATTGCTTTACCCTATTGCTTTACCTTTTATCTCAACCATATAAGGAACCTTGCCTCATAGAGGTCGGGGAAACATGACGGTCCCAATTCCGTTAAATGAGGAGGGTTGGGCTGTGGGTTTGCAACCCACACCCGGGACCCTGAGGGGCAACACTCAGGGGAAAAACACCTGCAACTGAAACGCCTACAACAGCCTCGGATGCATCACCTCTCTCCCAGATAACGACCCCCGCATGCCCCCAGAACCGATTTTTGACTGCCAAACAACACGTAAAGATGGGTTTTTGGAATGTGAGAACGATGAACCAGATATCCAAGACAGAACAAGTTATTAACGAGATGAGACAATACCTCATCGATATACTCGTTCTTACTGAAATAAGGTGGACTGGAAATGAATTAGAGAAATTTGATGATGGGTATGCTATGGCATTTAGCGATCACCCTTCCATCCACCGCGCTGGTGTAGGAATTATGATGTCACCACTTGCACTCAAAGCAATGGCGAACTAGACACCAGTTAGCGAACGTATATTGACAGCTCGTTTCGTATCTAATCATACAAAAATGACCATCATCACCTGCTAGGCTCTTACCAACGAAGCTGATGATGAGGAAATAGATGCTTTCTACAACATGCTACAATCGGTCACCAAAGACGTTCCCAGGCACGATATAATCTGTGTTGTTGGCGATGTAAATGCTAAAGTCGGTGCAGATTGTCAGCACTGCTTTGAAGTTCTGGGCCCACATGGCATCTGAGAAATGAATGGAAACGGTGCACTCCTAATTGACTATGCCCTAAGCAACAACTTGGTGATAGGCGGCAGTATGTTCGAAGATAAAACGATTCACAAGTACTCATGGGTGTCCCCCAACGACCGGACAAAAAACCAAATCGTTCATTTCCTAATATCAAGACGCTGGAGAAGTAGCCTGCTCGACGTGAGGTGCTTTCGAGGAGTGGACGTGAATTCAGATCACATCTTGATGATAGCCGAAGTAAGAATTAAACTGAAAGCTCAGAAACTGAAAACCAACGCCACAACACACAAACAGTTCGACACTGATAAGCTGAAAGATCGTGATATCCGCAGAAGCTTCTGCATATCATTACATAACAAATTTGAAGCGTTAAACCTGCTCGATGAAGCTGAAGACTTTAGTGTTGAAAACATATGGACTTCAGTGAAAAGTGCATACCATGACGTAATGTAATGAAGTAACATTTTTTTTATTATAGTGTTCGTTCGGATATGAAATCTTCCAACCAATTGCAAAATTTAGCGATACCAGCCAATGGTGAAAATAAAAAAAAAATAAAACCATCACAATAGACACAAAAATCAAAATTTGGCTTTACCATATACGAAAAACATAAAAGGGTGTCCTTGGCCAACGTAGACTCATAGGACAGAAATCAGATAAAAAAAAAAACAATATAAATTCTCTTTCCCCATTTAACACTTTTTTCAAATATGTGTCACACAGTTTCCAAATTGTATTAAATTGTTAAACAATATATATAGATTATTTTCCAACTCCCCCCACCCTTGATAATACTAGTTTTGGCCATAGCCTATATACGAAAGTTTAGTGACTTTCTTATAAAACAATTACTGTTTTTTTGCCTATTTATCACCAAAAGTTGGCTCATAATATCCAGTAAAGCCAAAAAAAAAACTTTTGGGAGGACAAAGAGTTATATAGCCTATATGGCTTCATTAGTCCTATACCTAGCCTATTCTCCTAAATCAGATAGAAAATTATTGAAGGCATTAGCTTATGCTGTGGTTTTTAGACACTTTTTCTTTAGTTAGCTAAATGTTTTGATACAATAATTCGTATGATTTCGGCAAAATTCTAAGCCACAGCCACGCCAGAAATTTTTTTCCCATTTAAGAAATTAAAAGTCTTTAAAACCATAAAAATCAGGATATAGATAAGGTATGAGGCTCAAAACACTTTCTTCTGTCCAATATGAACATTAAATCATTTTTGAAAGTTTCACTTTAATACCATGAAAAATTTCTAAAATTATCAAGTGTCATTTGGAGAGAAAAAGGGGGAAGCGTATAATCGTGGAGAGCCAGTAATCTGCACCTTTACCCTTTATATATCAAAGCCCCAAATCTCCAGCAGAGGAGCTTATATATGTAGTTGCCATAAATGATTTTACAGATCTTATTAACATTCACAGCAAAGTAGGGATATCCTCGACCCCATAATAAAATCTGCACTAGCCTACTGTATATTAGGCTAGCTGTGCTTCATCTTTCAAAATTAAATAAGTCTGAAAAAAGTAAAAAAAAATTAACTCAGAGCACAACTAAAATTCAGTTCAAACTCAAGAACAAACCCTTTGAATTTTTTTTAACTAAATAATGTCTCGTGCAGTGTCTGAGTCGGAACACTAGGCTAAATACAAGTTTGCTCATACAAGATGCTTTTGCTTATACAAGTTCATTCAATACAAAATGCTCTTATAGTCTTACGAGGGGAAAATGTTATTAATATATATAAATTCCTTTGTCTGGCTTTTGGAATGGATAGTAATAAAAATATTATGAAAGGAAAGAATACGCTGATACTGTTGGATGGAATACGAAGATTCCAACTTCGTTATATGACGAAAAGTACTTGGGTCCAAATGAGAAAAATAATTTCTTTCAGATAAAGTATTTCACGCCAAGATTTACTCCTGGCGAGATGAATCAAAATTTTCTCGCCAGTTACCATCAAAATACGGCATTTTTGCAGGAAATAAGCCAATATGGCAACATGCCCCCCGAAGCCCCTCACTCCACTATATACATGCAATACTTTGTATCTGGGAATGATCCGGATCGACAATGACGATTTCCTGACTATCATATTAATTACTCTCGGTCTCACCCATTATGCTTAGTATCAAATTGATTAAAGTATTTTTAACTGAAACCTGAAATCAGAGTTACCATCTTTCGAGGCACATCAGCTTTTCAAAAATTGTCAGCTTTTCTCAAGTTTTTTACTGAAATTTACATGTTTCGCAAGGAACTTATAATTATTGGAGATAAAAATGATTTCAAGCTACTTATAATATTCAATAAATATCGATACAAACAAATAGCCTGAATATACATTGCACATTATAAAAATATTGCATGAAATATTTTTCATTGTACCATATTAGAAATTATTGTACAAAATTAGACTTGCAACACGTAAAACGCATATAATCGAAATATAAAAGCAGAAATAAGGAGTAAATTGAAATTGCAATAAAAACCGAATTCCTTTGATATGCATACTGTTTCTGGAAACTTTCTTCTTTCTTTGGTTTCGATTGGAATTAGATAGAATAAATTCTTCCATAAAGTTGTTATAGCGAACCTTGCGATTCTTCGTGGTTTAGCACCTTTTCTCTTTCTTTTCTTTTATAGGAATTGTTCCGTCTATAACAGCTTAGCAAAATGAAATCTTGCGATCAAAAGTTTTTGAGGTTAGTCTGATCAAATATAAAGTTAAATGCTTAAAAATTATTGGTAAAAAAAGAAAAATTGAAAAGTAAAGTTTGAAAATAGTGCATTTAAGGTTCAAGCGCATGCCCTCCCAGGATTTCAAGCGCATGCCGTCCCTTTTCCCATAGGATTCAAGCGCATGCCCTCTGAGGTCACACGACACACCTGTTTCTAGCGGTCGGCTGGCAGGATTCCCACCTCTGGCAAAACTCCCAGGTGTTTCAATTACTTGGAATGTGGTCGGGATATTAGAAAAGTAATAATAATAAGGGGAGCTCCTAGCCCCTCGCAGGTTTTTCTAGCGTACGGCTGTTTGTAGCAGAGCCCTGTTACATCAGGTGACACACCCTCGCATTTAAAGGGTCAGATAAGTGGTGCTACCAACCCCTGAAGCCGTCACACCTACGCAATGCGGTCACCGGTTCTATTAAAGGGGACACAGTTGGCAAGACTACCAAGACACACCTTTCTGGACACCAATGAAGTCACACGACTTACTCCGTTTCAAACGTTCAAGTCTAAAATGATTGACGCAATTTTATGTAACTCTGCTTCAGTAACCCATGGGGGATTGGGCTCCTGACTCACACATACACAAACACACACACATATCACACACAAACTTACACACATATCACACACAAACTTACACACACACACACACACACACACTCACACTAACACTTACACGCACACACACTTACACTAACACTTACACACACACACATTTACACTAACACTTAAACACACATACACACACACGCACGCACACACACACACACACACACACACACATCCCCAGCATGTAACGTAACAACAGCTCACACCTTACGCAATGATTGCACATCACTGTCACATAATACCCATTTTGACAATTTATTTTTCACCCGAAACAATAACATAATCTCGTCTAGTAACTCTTAATGCAAAGTGTTCTACTGTACAGCCTGATCAATTTGAAAATTTTATTTTCAATCACGTTTCCAGAAAAGATTTCGTTTTTGGTTTTGGCTGGTTGTGAAATTAAATTAAGAAATTTTTTATATGGCTTCTAAAAGAACGCTTTACACGAGTAGCCTTTTTCAAACAGTTCTTTACCACGAACTGCTTGACATCTCTAGAATGGAAGAGCTTACTGATGGGCCTTTAGTAAAGGGCCATAAGGCCTCAGCCTATTATTTTTTATTGGTACTTATACATTATACGGGTCCACGAAAAAATTTAGGTTTGGTTAATGCTTCTTGACTTCTTTCGTGGGCCGGTATAATGCAGAAGTACCGTTTTATTTTGCTAGTGACTCTTAATATGGAAGAGGTAGTCGTATAAGTTTTGGAAGGGGCTAATTCGATTGGTAATGGGAACCTTTAGTGCCCTTATTTATAGTCAAGTGACCAGCGGACAAACAGAATCAAAACACACCATTTGCTTACTGGTTATGAAAAGGGAATATCATAAATATCTAAGAAACGGCCGAACGTATTAACTTGAAACTTTTAGGGTATTTTGAGGAGATATTGAAAAAAATTGGAGGAGAGCCAGCCCCCCTCCTCTTTACCCTTTTTAGATGCATCCTCTGTTCAATGCTGACCAAATTTTGGAGTAAAACTTTGGAGAATGTTGAAGTGAATGGTATCCTTCTTTAACATCCAGTTCATCTAAAAGGACGATCGGTAATATTGTATGAATCTCTGAGGGTATTAATTCAAGATTTTCAGAACATGTCGAGGGGGGTGTCTAAAAGTGGATGAAAAGCCACTAGCCTAATCTGATGTCGCTTTTAGTTGCCCTCCCTCCAAAAATATTTGATCAAAATTTCGATATAGATATTGTTCGAAAATGTCTAGAGGTAAAATATCTATGCCCCTGTAGATGCAATACCACACAGCTTTTGAGAGGGATGTCGAGCACATTACAACACACAGTGTCCATGCTGGTTGTCAGAAGCGTTCATCAGCAATATTGTAAGGAACGATTGCAAGGGCACCCGCAGAAAATTTTCCAGGGGGGCAGATACCACAATAGCGAACATTTGAGGAGAAATAAATTTTGTGGTAAAAAAAAATTTAAAGGAGTACATCATTGATCAGATAAGTATCATTTTTCCAAGTACCCCCATGGAAAATAAGGCTTTCTACATTTGGTACTTATATTTGAGTTTTATTTTTTTAATTTCCGTAGGGAGAAGGAATTTTGGTACTTGTTTATTATGCACCACTCACTCAAGTCTACGCTGTGTAAAATTCGAGAACAAACCGGTTTTTTCGTTAGTTTCTTCGTTACTTTAGAAATAAATTTGGGCTATACATTTGCACATTAGGGGGGGGGGCTAAAGTATAGAGGGACAGAATATATGGGAATTATATAAAAAATTACAGAAGAATAGCGAGGTATCTGGAAATTTTGTTAACAAAAAAAAGAAAAAAAAGCAATATAAAGTAAATGTAATGTTCCATTTAAGTGTTTTTTCCATGTGATAAATTGTTTTTTTTTTTTAATGACCGTTTTTCCAAGTGTTAAGTACTATTATTAGGTTAATATGGTGTTTCATTTAAGGGTTTTATGATGATCGCTGAGCAAAGTTTATGTTATTTGTGCCTTTCATTTATGTTATTTTACTGTGTTCATGGCCGTATGTTTGGCTTCGAAATAAACTTTTCCTCTAACGGAAATTCAAAAAATTAAACTCAAATAAAACTCTCAAATTTGGAAAGCCTTTTTCCCACAGGGGGGGGGGTATTTTCCACGGGGGTGGGTATTTTCCGGATAGGGGGGGTATTTTCCGTGGGGGTATTTCCAAAGGGGTATTCGCCAGCCACCAGTCTGAGTATGGTACATTTAGACTGATCACATGTGAAAAACAGTGAGTGGTACAAAATTGTAATTCTATACCGGTATAGAAAAACCAAGAGTTTAACTATAAAAAAAGAATGGTTACTATTTTACTAATTACTATTAATTTTTACTATTCAATTTAAGCCATCTATTTGAAATTTATTTAGAATTATTTGTTGATTAATTATTAATTATTTGTTGGTTTATTAAAAGATCAATATTTTAATTCAAAAATTCTGGTATCTTGACTAAATTCCCGTTAAGGTTTAAGCTAAAAGTTAAGTTTCATTATTATGAAAAAAAGCAAGCAAAATTCCTAATAGGATAAGACCTTATAGGATACAGTCAATGGAATAAACACAGGATGATCATTATAGACTTAAGAAAAATTAGAATCTTAGCCCTTAACTAGGATTATATTTTAAAAATTAAGGAAAAGGATAAAAAAAATAGACTTACGTTGTTGGCTTGACAAAATAGGAGCAAAAACTAAGACCTAACTGACTCCTGGTAGGGCACGACGCTGTATATACATAAAACTTTCTTTGTTTATTAATACCAAAATGCGGTAAGCTTTGTCAAGCTTGTCGCACTACTGCTAGGGCATAAGAATGCCCTAGAGAATATTTACTGTACACCCTAAATCGGGTTCCGGGTTCGGCCTTCTTTAGATGGATAAAATAATGACCTATATTGAGTTAATCTAAGATCTAAGAATTGAATTAAATTCTGAATTGATTCTAAACAAGTTTCATAGCAGTTCTTAAAGACAAAACAAAAATAAGAAATTCTTTTTCTTTGATTAGTTGTTACACTTCTATTTTCTTCCTACTCTGGTCTAAGAGGATACTCTGGATGAGGAGGATACTCCCCCGACAGACCTCTGGGCAAGGGTTGTAAGTTATGCTCTGGGGGCATATAAGGTTTTTAAACAAAGCTTTGTCTTAGAAACTTCAAAAGGGCTCATTCTATTAGAAATTCAAAGGGATAGTGCTCTTTTTAACAGTCGAAAGTGATTGGAGGGCAACTAGCCCCCTCTCACGCCCAAATTTTCCCCAAATACATCGAATCAAAATTTTTAGATAGCCATTTTGTTCAACGTAGATTAAAGTTCTGGAAATTTGGTCTTAGAGGATGACAATCCCTCTACAGCCCTCAGGGCAAGGGTTTTAAGTTATGCCCTGGAGACATATAAGGTTTTTATAGAAAGCGTTGTCGTGGAAACTTCAAAAAGGGCTCATTCGGTTGGAAATTGGTTACTGGTGCATTATACCTAACATACGAAAGAAGTCAAGTTTGGTTAATGCTAAAGAAATAGAATAAAATAGAATGAATATATTATAGTTCAGAAACAGATTTGGGCTACATATTTGCTAATAAGGGGGGGGGTGGTAGAGCATAGCATATGTTAAATACGTAACATGACCTAACCTAGGTACCTCCCCCCCCCCTAAACTCCAAAAAACAACAGTTTGAATGTTGTAAACGCAATGAGAAATCACGCTATGCAATCAATTTAGATAGCCAATACCCGTTTGACGGGTTCCCATGTCTGGTTTCCTTGTACAGTCTATAGCGCTGTGTTAGGTATAGTCACCAGTACCTGAAATTGAAAGGGCTATTGCCATTTTTAATATTCAAAAGTGATTGGAAGGCAACTAGCACCCCTTCCACGCCCACCATTTTCCTAAGCACATCCAATCAAAATTTTGAGACAACCATTTTGTTCAAAACAGTTGAAAGTTCTGGGAATTATATCTATGAGCAGGACAATCCCCCCACAGTCTTCGGGCAAAGGATTATAAGTTATGCCCTGGGGCCACATATGGTTTTTATTGAAAGCTTTGTCGTAGAAACTTCAAAAATAGCTCATTCGACTCGAAATACAAAGGACTAGTGCTATTTTTAATAGTCGAAAGTAATTGGAGGGCAACTAATCCCCCTCTCACGCCCACCTTTTCCCCAAACACATCCAATAAAAATTTTTAGACAGCCATTTTGTTCAACGTAGTTGAAAACTCTGTAAAATTAGGTCTTTAAGGATTACAACCCCCCGCCCGAGCCCTCAGGGAAAGGGTTGTCAGTTATGCCCTGGGGGCATACATTATAGAAAGCGATGTTGTAGAAACTTCAAAAAGGGCTCATTCTATTGTAAATTGAAAGGGCTAGTGCCCTTTTTAATAGTCAAAAGTGATTGAAGGATAACTAAACCCCCTCTTACGCCCACCATTTCCCCAAACACTTCCAATCAAAATTTTGAGATATCCATTTTGTTCAACGTTGTTGAAAGTTCTGGAAGTTAGGCCTTTGAGAATGATAACCCCCTCGGAGCCTTCATGGTAAGGTTTGCAAGTTATACCCTGGGGGCATTTAAGGCTTTTATAGAAAGTTTAGTCGTAGAAACTTCAAAAAGGGCTCATTTGATTGAAAATTGAAAGGACTAGTGTCTTTTTAATAGTCCAAAGTGAATGGAGCTCCCCAGCAACTAACCCCTCTAACGTCCACCATTTCCCCAAACACTTTCAGTCAAAGTTTAGAGACATCCATTTTGTTTAACGTCTTTGAAAGTTCTGGAAATTATGAATTTGAGGATGATAACCCCCCCCCCCCGAACCCCCCGGGCAAAGGCTGTAAGTTATGCCTTGGAAGCATATTAGGTTCTCATAGATAGCGTTGTCGTAAAAACTTCAAAAGGGGCTCATTCAATTAAAAATTGAGAGGGCTAGTGGCCTTTTTAAACACACGACGTATGTGTGTGTAGAAGAGGGGGGTAGCTGCCCTCTGATCACTTTGACTGTTAAAAAGAACGCTAGAGTGTCTGATTACCAATTCAATGACCCCCCTCCGAAGTTTATATGACCATGCTTTCTACAAAAGCCTTATATGTCCCCAGGGCGTAACTTACAACCCTTACCCTGAGGGCTTGGGTTTTTTTTTATCCTCAAAGACATAATTTCCAGACCGTTGCGATACGCTGAACAAAACGGGCTATCTCAAAATCTTAATTGGATGTGTTTGAGGAAATTATGGGCGTGTGGGGGGGGGGGGTATTTTCCCTTGATCACTTTTTACTACTAAAAAACTCACTATTCTTCTCAATTTCCAGTCAAATGAGCCCTTTTTGAAGCTTCTACGACAAAAATTTCTATAAAAACCTTATATGACCGTGAAAGGGGGTTAGTTGCCTTGCAATCATTTTCAACTGTTAAAAAGGGTACTGGCCATTTCAATTTCCAATCGATTTAGCCCTTTTTGAAGTTTCTACGACAACACTTTCTATAAAAACCTTATACGCCCCCAGGACCCAGGACATAACTTACAACCCTTGCCCTGAGGGCTGTGGGGGGGGGGTGTCATCCTCAAAGACCTAATTTCCAAAACTTTCGACTACGTTGAACAATATAGCTATCTAAAAATGTTTATTGGATGTGTTACGGAAAAGTTGGGTTGGAGAGGGGGGTTAGTTGCCTTCCAATCCCTTTCGACTATTAAAAAGGGCACTAGCCATTTCTATTTCCAATTGAATGAGCCCTTTTTGAAGTTTATACGACAACATTTTTTATAAGAACCTTATATGCCCCCATGGCTTAACTTACAACCCTTGCCCTGAGGGTTGTGGGGGGGGGTGTCATCTTCAAAGACCTAATTTCCCGAATTTTCAACTACGTTGAACAAAATGGCTATCTCAAAATTTTGATTGAATGTGTTTGGGGAAAGGTGGGCTGAACAGGGGGGTTAGTTGCCCTTAAATAACTTTCAACTATGAAGAAGGGCAGTAGCCCTTTGAATTTCCAATCGACTGGGCCTCTTTTCAAGTATCTACGACAATGCTTTCAATAAAAATCTTATATACCCCCAGGGCGTAACTTAAAACCTTAGCCCTCCACTTATATATAAGTACAAATTATATTCTGGCTTTTAAAAAGCTTGGGGTTTAGAACCCTACTCATTTTAATTTCTGCTCGTTTTGAGTGTGACTCTTGTTTATTTTAATTTCTGTTTGTTTTGGATTTTATTTATTTATTGATACTGACTTGTGGTAGTTGTATTCTTGGTAGATCATTTGATTATTTTATTTTGTTCATTTTGGTTTAATGGAGTTCTTTACCTTTTTTTAAATTTATTTTGTTGAAAAAGTTTTTTTAATTAATCTTTGAAAAGATGCAATATGAAAAGACATCAACAATGCAGTTTTTTTGTATGAAGTGATTTTATCTTTGTTTTTTTTTCATTAAAAAAGGCACTAGAACTTTTAATTTCCGTTCGAATGAGCCCTCTCGCAAACTTCTATGACCAAGGAGTCGATACGGTCACCCTTGGGAAAAAAAACAAATAAGCACGCAACCGTGATCTTTCGTCTGGCAAAAATTACCAAGTTCCACATATTTGCAGATAGGATCTTGAAACCTCTACAGTAAGATTTTCCAATGCATTTAATCTGATGGTATGATTTTTATTAAGATTTTATGACTTTTAAGGGGATGTTTTCCCCCTTTTTTCTAAAATAAGGCGAATTTTCTCAGGCTCGTAAGTTTTTATGGGTACAATTAAGCTTGGCGAAACTTATATATTTCAAATCAGAATAAAAATCTGATTATTTTGGTGTCTTTTGATTCTTTTCTCCGTTTCTAAGGGTTTCGGATCCTATTGAGACGAGTCGCTCTTACTATACAGTTCGTTACCACAAACTGTTTGATGCAAACAGGAAAAAGCCAACGGCTTTTTCTTCTTTGGAATAGTATAAGACGATCCTCATAGGATCAGGCAGCTAACTAACTCCATAATTTGTTCTTTAAAATAAACTATTAATCAGATATTTTAAGTACATTTTTAATTATTTTATATTCGTTCTCTATTGTACAAAAATAAAGTAAAATTTCTTGTCGAAAGATAAGCGTGCATAAATATTGCATTCACATGTTAAGTCATATATGGTTATACAAGAAATATCAGTTCCGTTGTATCTTTTCAACATATTGTAAACAGTAACCTTTTCAATGTGATTATAATAATAACTTTATACAGGTTCTTTATTATATTAACAAATTTACTATCATGTCTTATATGTAACTTATTTTTCAGAAGTCTCCGACGGTACAATTGTAAGCATGCTAGCGGTTTGGATAGCGGGCATTCATCAAGATTGGCAATAAAAATGTGTTTTTTAGTGGAATTTAAAAAAAAGTTTTTAATTTGATTAAATTTTGTTTTTTAATTAAAAAAGGCACTAGAACCTATAATTTCCGTTTGAATGAGCCCTCTCGTGAGATTTTAGGATCTCTAGGTCGATACGGTCACCCCTGGGGAAAAGAAAAACAAACAAACAAATAAACACACATCCCTGGTCATTCTTTGGCAAAAATGCTAAATTTCACATTTTTGCAGATAGAACTTGAAACCTCTACAGTGAGGTTCTCTAATACGTTTAATCTGATGGTGTGATTTTCATTAAGATTTTATGACGTTTAGGGGTTGTTTCCCCCTTTTTTGAAAATATGGTAAATTTTTTGATGGGTATAACTTGTACATTTTGATGGGTATTACTAAACTTGACACTTATATATTTAAAATAAGCATAAGAATCCGATTCTTTTGATGTGTCTCTTGGTATCAAAATTCTAGTTTTTAGAGTTTCGGTTACTATTGAGCCGGGTCACTCTTGATATACAGTTCTTTACCACGAACTGTTTGATGACGAAAATAACGGTTTTTTCTCGAGGTTTACATAGCGTATACTTGAGTGAGTCGCATATAATACACAAGGACCAGAATTCCTTCCCCCTGCGGAAATTAAAAAAACAAATCTCAAATAAAATTCTCAAATTTGGAAAGCCTTATTTTCCACTGGGGGTATTTTCCTGGGGCAATTTACCGGGGGTATTTTTCAGGGGGTGTATTTTCTCCGGGGCGAGGTATTTTATGGGGGGCGGGAAATAAGTGGAAGGTTTGGGGGGGTTAAACTCCTAAAAAATATTACGATGGTTTGATCATCGCCTATGATGAATGAAGCTGAAGCAAAACATGAGGTCATGTTTGGGATTTGTTTTTAGAACTCTTTAGAGAGTAAGTGAAATCCTATAGAAAGTCAAACTAATTCATTTTAAAATTTTTTAGAATAAAAAAGAGGGGTAAAAAAACGAGCCAAAATAACACCATTAAAGTGCTGTTATGTGGCACTAATTGTCCTAAGTACGTTCTTCCTATATATCAATTCCTTAAGATTTTATCCTATACGAATTAATTTAACTTACTTAATAACTCACTAAATACTAATTAAAAAGGTAGCTGAAGTTGAATTTTTCTTATATTTTAGCTTCAGCTACCTTTTTATTAATATTTAGTAAGTGCAAATAGCAGGAGGGGGGGGGGGGGGGTCAGCAACAACGAAATTAAACGTTGTAAATTCCATTTATTTAAAGTTTATTTCCATTGTTTAGTGTAAGTTTTTGTTTAGTTTTGTTGTTTGTTTATTATCGGGAGGGGGCGTTTTCTTGCTAACGTTCAACTGTATTTTTGTTGGCACAAAGACTAACTCCAGCCCTCCAGAAAATAGTTTCCGATATTTTGGCTCTCCTGTGCCTGGCTTGAAAGTATAGTCATTTGGCCCTTTCATGGAGTCAATTTTTTTGGTTTTGGATTTTTATTTTCTCCGAATATAATTTTTTAGAATTTTTTTTTGCCTACTGCAATGGTTCCAATAGCAGGAACTGCTGCATACCCATGCCCCCATGTCACTTTCAGAGCTTTATGATGGATTTGCCACTAAATTGATTTATCATTACAAAAAAATCATCAGTATTTCTAAATATTCAATATCACTAATATTTTGTGACAGTGCAGTGGAGAAATTTGTGCCTAGAAACTTCAACGAGTTTGGTTCAATCCCACCTGTCGCAAAGAATGCGTTTTCAAGGTGTTCTAGATAAATATTCACTAATAACCCGGATAGAGGTGTCCCCATGGGAAGGCCCTTTATTTGTTAATAAAAAGAGTTACGGAACTGAAAATACATTGAATACTTATTACAAATTTTGACTAGGGACATTAAAATCTCGCCATCTATTCCTGTTGTTGAATCTTCGATTAAATGATAGTTTTGTTCTATTTTATTTTTAGTAGTTGCTCAGATATTGCTTTTGGCATAGTTTCTATGTATACTGATATTGACGTAGCAATATCTGAACAATTATTAAAACATAAAATAGAAGAAAATTATCATTTAATCGAAGATTCAACAAACAGGAATAGATTGCAAGATTTTAATGTTCCTAGTTTCAATTAGGCCGAATATCCTTCAACTAAGATGTATACCTCTTCGCTCTCGACCCATACTGTATTCAATACGTCACAACTCACAATATCCGAGTCCAAATATTTTCAACGAGTTTCCGTTTGTAGTAAAAAAACGACACTATTGTTCGGACAAAGCAACGTGGAGTCAAGATCATAAGTTATTACCACAAACACCCCTAAACTCCCTTTGGCTTTGTTTTTAGCTCCATCCTAGCTTCTTCTTTCTTTAATATATGGTCAATATACTCCTCTTCTGCAAGATTCTACAACTTAAATGCCATGCATCTATCACACTGGTCATTCTTTGGCTTTAAAATCCCAGTGTATTTCTCTTTCAACAGTTGTGTAAAAAAGCCAGAGCTAACAATGTTACCCTTTCCTTTCCTTATTATCTCCCTGTAAACATAAAAAAGAATTTTAACAGTCCCAAACGGATCCTTGAAGTACTAGTTCTTGTTCCAGGCTCTACGGTAGTGTGATGGGAGCTTCAGGAGACCGCCCAAAAACTGGTGTGCACCTTGTTTTCCTTCTACAAAGTTAAGCCGATATCCTAGTATCTGATCGAGTTGAGGCTTCTGGGTAGTTTGAATCTTGTGATGGATAGATGCCGTCCTTCGCTACCTGTTCAGACCATTTCTTCACTTGCCATTTTTCAACGCCAAATATACTCAAAATCATCAGCTTGCAAACGCTTTACATTCCTTCTGAGGTTTTCAAATTGTATTTAAGGGTTCTTTTTGTCCTAGCAGTTGCAAGATCAGTTTCCTTGAATTTGTCACAATCCTCGTAAGCGGTAAGTGAAGCCATGTAGACTTTTTTTGTCCTCAGGACGCTTTTGTCCAAAAGCTGCCAAACATACTCTGCCTCTCACTTTCAGCAACTATTGTTTGCTTGCAGTAACCATTCGGACACTAGGACCACCTTTATTACAATGGATTTACGTTAAAATATTTGCATTGGGAGAACAGTTTTTCGGTCAGACTTTGAATCTTTAGTAGCTTTCCACTCACTATCTCCCCTGTTTTTACTTTTCTTCCTTCGCATTCTTTCCCTTGGAATCTAAAAAAATAATTTTTCCTTTAGTTTTCCTTTGGCTTAGATCTACGTTTGTTCCTGTTATTTTCTAGATAATGCAGCACTGTCTTCTGTTTTTCACTGAGCTTTATCTTTCTGAGTCCAAAGTGTTTTCTAGGATGTCTCCTAGATTTATGTTGTAGACTGATAGGTTCCCACTTTCGTTAGCATGTATATTTCGTGAGAAAATAGGAACATTTATATCCGCTAATTCAGGCTGAGGACGTTCTCTAGAAATATTTTCGTTTTATTCATTGCTATTCTTGTTCACCCCTTGAGTTTACATCAGTATGTAAAACGGAATGTCAATTCATTCAGCATTTAATAACTCTGATGCATTAAAAGCTTCATCAATTTGCTTGGGCAGCCAAAGATTAAAACAGACTTCTGTAAGTGTAGCGCTGTACTGATACATGGAAAAACGGGTACAGGCAAGACAAAGACCAAAGATTCATATGCTGTATCCTCATTCTTGCTTCCTTCTTCCCTGACGCCTAATGATTTCTGGCTGGCTCTGTCAAGAGATAATCAAACTGAAGGCAAGAGGAGAGGAGTACAACGCAACGCCTCTTTGTGCCATGCAGGGCATACTTCGCACCACGCTTTGGCACAGTTCTACGACGTAGTTAAAATGATTATAGGAATTAATTTCTGCTGGTCTTAAGTTTAAAACGGTTCTTTACTTTACCTTAAAAAACTTCTTTTTGAGAATTTTTTTTAAATTAACTTCTTACAGAAAAGGCAATTTTCTATTCAAATGCCTTAAAAATCAGCTGGTAAACGAAAATCTTAGAAATGAACTTGTTTTATTTAAAAAAAAATAAGAAAAACACAATTTTTGTAAATGTCTCTACAAGCTTCAACTTATCATTTTAATGCAACTTATTTTTCATAGTCAAAACAAAACAATTTTTTTTCTAGATTTAAAGACCGTTTCACCATGGTGCTTTACATATTTCCATGCTGAGTCTATGTAAAAAAAAAAAAAAAAAAGAGAACTGTCATAGACGGACGTATTAATACGTCTTTTAAGTAATACGTATTTAAATAAGAACTAACATTTATAGCAAGCTAAATTAATGTAAACTGATAGAATGTTGAGGTGAATGTTGCTATGAAAAGGGTATAGACGTAACACCTTGCGGCACTTACCCTGCTCAAGTTCTGATTTGTCCAGGTATCATTTGTACCCGGGCCATATTTTAGCAATCCTTGTGGATAAAATCAAAATTACACACGACTACAGTGACAATCATGCATCTCATCCGCTGTTTCTCTAGTTGATCAATGTTCCAATTTCAAGCATAAAATTTATGATTAACGAATTAAAATTAAGATTTAATGAAAAAATTTTTGAAACTGGAAAAGATACAAGCTTTGAACAGCAATTTTCTTTACTGTAAGGTGAATCTGGCAGAAGATACAAAACCACGGCATTAGGAGGCAATAGTTGGGAACAATTTGGTGCTGATACAAACTTTTCAAACCAATTTTGTGCCATAATTACCCACTTCCATAGTAAGGAATTTCTAATGGGTTCTACTCGTTTATACCCTAAACTTTTCTTTCCAGATCTTTATGGACATAGCCATCACTGAAAACGACCCTGTTTTCAGCCTTCTAATGCGCGTTGCCTAGTAGGCAATCCCTGGAACATCCGTTCCAGAGAAATTCGATCAAATGTGTAATTTAGAATTTAGTCTATGTTTTACCTTCGTCTTAGCTGTAGGTGTGGATTTCACCTTTATTCAATAAAAACAATATCTCGAAGCTAATATTCTTGACTATCTTATAGAACTCAAGCAAGTCCCTAGATCTTCCAATATAAGGGTACATATATACAATGGGCAACTTATATAACTTGTAACATTTCGGGAGATATGAGGGGCTATGTCTTCCATGGAGGCATACTTGTTTTGTTTTTTGACTAATTCGAGCAAGATAGCAGTTCTAAATTTTTGATCAAATATCATTGAAGGGAGGGCAGCTAAAAGAGAATGAAAAGAGTACCTCATAACTCATACCTCAGCTTTTCAACATCCCCCTCTACATCCCTTGAAGTTTTCAACTTTATACCTTCAGCTTTTTCTTAGATATTAGTGATAAGGCCTTCTGACAACCAGCCTGCATAGAGTTTGTTTTGTTGTGCTCGGTATCCCTCTCAAAATTGTGGGGGTTATTTCATCTCCATAGGCATAATTATTTTAGCTTTAAACCATTTCGAAGAAGATGTCTATTTTATAATTGTGATAGATTTTTTTTTTTGAGAGAGTTTAGCTAAAAGGGAAATAGGAGTAGACTGGCAG
Source organism: Artemia sinica (assembly GCA_027921565.1). Lineage (NCBI taxonomy): Eukaryota > Metazoa > Arthropoda > Branchiopoda > Anostraca > Artemiidae > Artemia > Artemia sinica. Next base: position 7,657,717 of record CM051275.1, read on the forward strand.
CTCTCCATCTACTTTTGAACATTCCCCTCAACGTTTTCTAAACGTTTCAACTTAATACCCTCAGCCCAAGCACGGATAGCCTACAAGGGGGAGACGAAGGGGGCGATCTCCCCCCCCCCCCAAACTAATTTTTCAAGAATCCTTCTTAAATTATACTATTGAGTACTATATACGAGAAATGAGGACTGAAAATTCGATCGTTTTCTGAAATAAAAACAATGAAACATATCAGCGCAATAAAATAGTTAAAGACAGTATGTGTCATAAACGCAAGACGAAAACGTTTCTGTGCTGTTAGGGAGAGTCCAAGGGAGTGCAGACCCGAGACAAGAAGGTTGGACAGTGACAGTGCTGTGGCCCATATAAGCATGCAAAGGTTGGCATCACTTATCACTGTTCCCCGGAGACAGAGACACAAATAAAGTGTACGTAATACATACGTATAAATGAAATAGTTTTATTTCTATCACTGAACTTGACAAAAATCAAAAGTGATGAAGATACCAGTTTGTCATCTATTATAATGGTCGCGGTTGTATCTTTCTTTATGCCGAAAGGCTTTGCATCCTACTGTAAAGAGATTTAAGAATCATGTGTCGCCTCATACCAATCGGGATTCTGAAATTTCGCTCCTCAATTTCTTCCGCCAAGTTTATGTCAATAAATTAAAGAGTATATTTCACATCTCCCTTGACGTGAGACCTGACTATACTTTTTTTTTCTCACATGTGGAACCCGTTGCATGGCACCATAAGGCCAACTATCTTTTGTGGCGTACCTCAACGAGGTCCTTTGAGCAGTAGCATTCTTTGGAAGATGCATTTCCTGCTGCTAGGGCCAGGTATACTAGCACCATTTATCACCCCCTTTACCCATTTGTCCTTTTTTCTTGGCACCATATTCTGAACTTGATTAAGTTCTCTTCTCGTCTCATAGAGAAAATTTTTGGACGAAATATAAAACTTGCTCAGGAGTTTGTTGTCCACTGCATCAAAACGTACTATTTATCTTCTGCCAGTATTTTGCCACGTCAGCTTTTCACCTTGATTAATTAAAAAAAAAAAACTTTCCGAAAAATAATTTTTTCAAAGAAAACTAAAGGCCATTTTAAACTGAAGCTCAGCAGATACAAATACCTGTTAAAATTCAAACTCAAAACGACCGTAAATTACTATTAAAGAATAAATGAAACCCAAAACGAACAAAAACTAAATAAACAATCATAGCAAAAAACATTCAGCAAGTAAAAATATAAATGAATAAATAGATCTTAGAGCGAGTAATGCTTAGATTGAATATGAAAATCAAGCTTAAAACGAAAACAAATATTTTGCTATTGAAGTATAAATGAAACTTAAAACCAACAGAAATTAAATAAACAATCAATGCAAACAAACATTCAATAGATATTAATGTAAATGAATAAATTCATCTTAAAACGAATGAAACTTAAATTGAATATGCAAATCAAACTTGAAAAGAACAAAAATCACTACAAACAAGAGTTTGGATATCGCCTCCTTCTCTGACTGTAAAAGTCTAAAACCTACTGTGTCATTTGCGATTTACTAAAAACCAATTTTATTAAAAATATTTTTTCTTTTGTGCTTTATATTGAAAATAAACACTAAAATTACAGTAAAATTTTGAACTGGTGACTTTTCAACAATTAATATCGTTAAACATAAAATATTCAGTTTAATTTATTTGTTCTTTCTAAAGTTGTTCAAGACGAATATATGTTCACTACAAACAAGAGTTTGGATACTGCCACCTTCCTTAACTGTAAACAAAAACCAAAAGCCTACTGCGTCATTGGCGCTTAACTGAAAATGAATTACATTACAAATATTTTCTTTTCCAGTTCTTACAGCATTGAAAATAAAAATGAAATTACAGAGAAATAAATTTTTGAACTGGTGGATATTTTAACAATTAATATCATTATACATCAACTATTCAACTTGATGTTGCTTGTACTTTCCAAAACTGTTCAAGACGCATATCAACACAGCCCCTCAGGCCCTGGAGGGTTGTGTTGACACCGGAGTTTTTGTTGTCTAATTTTTGAACAATTTGAAAAAAACTGGCTATCCCTAAATTTGTAGCGTATGGGTATGGCTGGGGGGCTAGTAGTCCTTAAAGCTCTTGACTCTAGAAGTTTCAATTTCCAATCAAATGAGCCCTCTATGAAGTTTCTACGAGCATCCCTTTCATAAGAACCATACATGCCTTTAAGGAATAACTTAGAACGCCTTCCCCCGGGTCCTGGGGGGTTTTATTGACACCGGAGATTTTCTTATCTGACCTTTGAACTCTTTTTAACAAAATCTCAAAATTTTCATCAGATGGGTTTGGAAAAAGAAGGCATGAGGGGGGGGGGGGGCTAGTTGCCCTCGGATCTCTTTTTACTATTAAAAAGTGAGCTCGAACTTTCAATGTCCAATCAAATGAGCCCTCTCTGAAGTATATACGAGCCTCCCTTTCATAAGACCCATATATGCCCTAGGGCATAACTTACAACACCTGCCCCCGGGCCCTGGGGGGCTGTGTCGACACCTGAGTTTTGTTATTTGACTTAATGGCTATCCCAAATTTTTATCGGATGCATTTGGGGAAAAAGGAGTGTGGGGGGGGCTAGTTGCCCTCCAATCTCTTCTTACTCTCAAAAACTTAACTAGAACTTTCAATTCCCAATCAAATGAGCCCTCTCTGAAGTTTTTACGAGCATTCCTTTCATAAGAACCATATATTTCCCCCAGGGCAAAACTTACAACGCCTGCCCCCTGGTCCTGATGGGGAGGTTGTATTGACCCCAGAGTTTTTTTTATATCGTTTTTGAACTATTTTTTTAAAAAAATGGCTATCTCAAAGTTCATATCGGATGGGTTTGGAGAAAATTGGCGTGGAGTGGGGTGGGGGGGCTAGGTGCCCTCCAATCTCTTTTGACTCTGAGCAAGTGAACTAGAACTTTCAATTTCCAATCAAATGAACCCTCTTTGTAATTTATACGAGCATCCCTTCCATAAGAACCATATATGTCCCCGGGGTATAACTTACAACGACTGCCTCCAGGCCCGGGGGGGTTGTGTCGACACCGGAGTTTTTGTTATAAGATCTTTGAACTATCTTTAATAAAATAGGTATCTCAAAATTTTATCGGATGCATTTGGGAAAAAAGGGCATGGGGCGGGTCTGGTTACCCTCCGATATCTTTTGACGCTTAAAAGTGAACTAGAAATTTCAATTTCCAATCAAATGAGCCCTCTCTGAAGTTTATACGAGCATTCCTTCCATAAGGATCATATATGCCCCCAGGGCATAACTTATAACCCTTGCCCTGAAGACTTTGGGGGGAGTGTCCTGCTCAAAGATATAATTTCCAGAGCTTTTAACTACGTTGAACAAAATGGCTATCTTAAAATTTTGATTGGATGTGTTTGGGGAAATAGTGGGCTTGGAAGGGGTGTTAGTTGCCTTCCAATAACTTTCGACTATTAAAAAGGACACTAGCTATTTAAATTTCCAATTGAATGAGCTCTTTTTGAAGCTTCTACGACAACGTTTTCTATAAAACCTGGCATAACTTACAAATCTTGCGCTGAGGGTCGTGGGGAGTTGTCATCCTCAAAGACCTAAATTCCAGAATTTTCAACTACGTTGAAAAAAATGGCTATCTCAAAATTTTGATTGGATGTGTTTGGGGAAAAGGTGGGCGTGAGAGGGGGTTAGTTGCCCTCCAATCACTTTCGACTATTAAAAAGGGCACTAGCCCTTTGAATTCCCAATTGAATAAGTCATTTTTGTAGTTTCTACGACAGATCTTTCTATAAAAACCTTACATGCCCCCGGTGTATAACTTACAACCTGTGCCCTGAGGGCTGTGGGGGGAGTGTCCTCCTCAAAAACATAATTTCTATTTGTAAATCAACGACGTAGAACAAAATGGTATCTTAAAATTTTGATTGGATGTGTTTGGGGAAATGGTGGGCGTGCCAGGGGTGTTAGTTCCCTTCCAATCATTTTCGACCCTTAAAAAGGGCACTAGAATTCTCGATTTTCAATCGAATGAGCCCCTTTGAAGTTTATACGACGACCCCTTCCATATGAAGGGCCTCTGAGAAAAAAAATAATAAATAATAATAATAATAATAAAATGTTGGAGCCGTATGGCCTTTTCTATAGGCAACGCTATAGCGTTGCCTCTGATTCGGATAAGTTTTGCAGAATCAGCGAAGCTTCCCTTGTTCTCCAGCCAACTGACTAGGTCTTTTCTTATTCCTTGTTCTTTTACTTTGCTTTTGGGTACCTTTGTAAAATGTACCGGTAACAACATCAATAATAAGAAATAGCCCCCTCGTCCTCAAACATTGTCATTTACACAGTGGGGGTGTTCTCGAACATTGCATTTTGAGAGAGGATTCTTCTATATTTTTGTTTTCTCCTATTTCTATAGGAGCCTTTCACGTCGGTGTCCAGACGCTTAGATTATCCATTCATCTTATACTACAAATTTATAACACCGTGATGGTATCAAGGAGGAATCGAAAATATTACAACTCACCAAATGCAACAGGCAACGAGTGCGTAACCTTCCCTCTGACTGGGGTTGCCTCTGATTGGCCAACGGATATCGATGTTTAGTGGCAATCACGTCCTCGACTGAGTTTCTCAATGCCTTGCGCAAGGAGCAAAGAGAGCCAGTTGATCTCCCGTTGCGTTACGTTACGTCGATAGAAAACCCAGCCTTAATTCAAGTATTTTAAACAAAATTGTAGAGAGTGAGATGTTACACTTTCTTCTTTCGGCACTGCCCCCCCCCCCCAATTAAGGTTCTGGATCAGTGCTTGCCACAGTCATTCTTAAAATATTGCAGATCTTCCTTTTCAATGAGCTGGAGGCATATAATGACTTTTGATTTAGTCTACATACCCCTAAACATTCTCAAAAGTTTCACCTTAATACCCTCAGCCTTTACGGATGCAGCCAGAATCATACATTTCCCCTTTTCATAATGATGAATACTTCGTGTAAATAATTTGCAAATTGCATTATTTTTTCGATCAATGTTCAAAATTTAAATTATTTTAAAATTTTTATCAATGTTCAGCAGAAGGGCACCTAAAAAAGGGCGAGAATAGAGGGGCTGGTTACCTTTCAATCTCTCTTCAACATCTCTTTAATATGTCCTGAAAATTTCAACTTAATGCCCTCCCTCTCAAATATTTCCTCAGAGTCTAACCTTTATACCCAAAGCCTTTTTGGAAATCCATGATGAAATAAGCCCTTTTTTTTCAATAAAAAACCTTTTATGTTAGTAATACACACCTTGCACAACTTCTACCCCTTGCCATGGGAGCTAAGAGGGTGGCTGACAACCCCAGAGACATAGTCATTTGACCTTTGGACAATTTTGAACAAAATCACTGTCTCTGAATTTTATATCGAATACATTTTGGGGAAAATGGGTGTGTTTTTTTTTGGGGGGTGGGAGCTGTTTGCCCTCTGATCGTTTGAGCACTAGAACTTTTGTGTTCCAATCGAATGAGCCCTCTCCAAAGTTTATACAACCACTCCTTAATAAAACAAATTAATTAAACTGAATTAAACGAAACAGTTCTAGCAGTAGGCAAATAAAAACAAAAAAATTCGTTTATTTCATAACTAGCTAAGATCAACAATGAAATCTTTGACTGAAACTATATTGAGCATAAGGTTTCAAATTGATCAGGCTGTGCAACAGAACAATTTGCTTAAAGAACTAACTAATTCATGAATGTCATAATTAGAGCATTGATTTATGAGAAATAGATTTGATAAAACAACTTTTTCAACGACCCAAGTAATTCTTTGTGTAAAGCCTTTGTGTAATCCTGTGTATTGGTTTGGTATTGAGTAGCATTGGCCTGGCATATCTCAAAATCTTGTCATTTTTTACCTTTTTTTTCATTTTGGACTTGTACTAATAATTTTTAAGCAATTAACGTTACCTTTAATCAGACTAACACCAAACAGTTTTGAAATCAAGGTTTTATTTTGAATAAACCGTCATAGAAGGAGGAATTGCAAAAAAAAAAAAAAAAAAAAAAAAAAAAAAAAAAAAAAAAAAAAAAAAAAAAAAACGCAAATCCCAGAAGAATCACACAGCTCGTTATGACAAGTTTATACAAGAAGTTACTCCATTTGATTCTTTTTTCAACCAGAAAAAAACGTTTTCAGTAGCAATATACATATCAAATGAATTAAGTTTTTATGGTAATTCCGAATTATTCCCTGTTTCTGCTTTTATATTTCAGAAATATGCATTTTACTTATTACAAGTCTTTTCATGTGCTAAAATTTCTAATATCATCGTGGAAAATCCTGTTATTGCATATTTTGCAAGTTTCAACTCTTAAAAATTTTCAGTGTTCTTTTATTTTACCCTTGAACTTTAGCTGACTCATCTTAAGTCCTGTTGCAGACTTAAGTCAGCGTGAAGTCACTTAAGGATGTTCAGAATTTCACCCATGGACTCTAGAATTTTTGACAAAGGTAGTCTTAGGGTATTCCAAGAGGACATCACTTAAGTTTCTCTGACAAATTTTGATTGCTTTTATATTTATATTTATTTTGTATTTATTAAATTTACACAGTGGCATTACGCAGCGGCAGATACAGGAGGGGGGGTGAGGGGGGTTTCTCTGACAAATTTTTGAATTGGTATAAAAATTATAATGGCAAATAAGGATGATAAAGGTTTCTTTGGCAATTTTTAACATTTTGCCATATTGAATAAGAAGAAACATTTTGACATGTGAGCATTGTGATAACTAATTTTGATTTGACTGTTGTCATGTAAGCTAACATAGCTCAGGGTCCGAGCGCAATCTATTTCTGGTACAAATTTTGTCTAAGTTAAGAAAAAGGTAAATTTTTAAATGAAGGACAACTTTAAAATCCATTTTAATAAAAAATAGTATTTTTCAGCTAGTGTCTTTTGATCTTGGACGACCATGTTTCATTAGAGCACATTAATGAAAGATTCAATTTCATGCTCTTCCCTAACTTGGCTATATTTTGTTATGTTTTTAGCCGCTTCGTTTCTCAGTGTTATTTTGTTTTATAACACTGATTAATTATGTTCTTCCCTAACGTAACTAAGTTTTGCTTCTTTTTTTTCGCTTCCTTTTTCAATGTTATTTTGTTTGATAACACAGATTAATCATGTTCTTGCCTAGCTTGGCTAAATTTTGTTATTTTCTGTCGTTTCATTGTTCAGTGTGTTCTTTTTTTAATGACACTGATTAATCATGTTCTTCCCTAACTCGGCTTTACTAAGCTATTTTTTGGTCGCTTGATTTGTCAGTGTTAATTTATTTAATAGCACTGATTAATCATGTACTTCCATAACTAGGCTAAATTTTGCTATTTTTCATCCCTTCATTTTTCAGTGTTATTTTGTTTAACAATACTGGTCATTAATATTCTTTTCCAAATTGGCTAAATTTTGCTATATTTTTGTTGCTTCATTTTTCAGTGCTATTTTGTTTAACAGCACTGATTAATCATGTGCTTCCATAACTTGGCTATATTTTGCTATTTTTGTCGATTCATTTTTCAGTGTTATTTTGTTTAACAACACTGGTTCCTTTTCAAATTTGACAAGTTTTGCTATATTTTGTTGCTTAATTTTTCAGTGTTATTTTGTTTAATGACGCTAATTAATCATGTTCTCCCATAACTCAGCTAACTTATGTTTTTTTTTTCGGTCGCTTCATTTTTCCGTGTTATTTTGTTTAACAAAACAGGCTATTAATGCTCTTTTCCAAATTGGCAAAATTTTGCTATATTTTTGTTGTTTCATTTTTTGATGTTATTTTGTTTAATAACACTGATTGATCATGTTCTTCCCTAACTTGGCTAAGTTTTCTTTTTTTGTCGCTTCCTTTTTCAGGAAGCGACATTTTGTTTAATAACACTGATTGATCATGTTCTTCCCTAACTTGGCTAAGTTTTCTTTTTTTGTCGCTTCCTTTTTCAGTGTTATTTTGTTTAATAACACAGATTAATCATATTTCATTTTTCACTGTTATTTTGTTTAATAACTCTGATTAATCATCCTCTTCATTAGCTTGGCCTAATTTTACTATACTTTTTGTTACTTCATTTTTCAGTCTCATTTTGTTTTAATAACCCGGATTAGTTTGGCTCTAATTTGGCTAAATTTTGCTATATTTTCTGTCGCTTCCTATTCAGTGTTATATTGTTTAATTGCACTGATCAATTATCTTCGTCTCTAATCTGGCTAAATTTGGCTTTTTTTTGCTTCATTTTTTACTGTTATTTTGTTCAATAGAACTGATTATTCATGTTCTTCCCTAACATTGCTAAATTTCGTTATTTTTTGTAGGTTAATTTTTCAGTAATATATTATTTAACATTAGTATGGTGTTATCACAGATTTTTGTATGTGACTGAATGGCTTTTGAATATAAATATCATTATTGTCATTGTGAGCATGTGTGCTAAGTTTAAATTTTGGAGCGAGCTGGGGCTTGACACATTAGTTTTAACCGTATTCTACCTTTCTACCTAAGCCCCTCCACCTCAAAATTTTGTGCTTAGTCTATAAATTCATTTCAATTTGTTCTAATTATTAATCTACACCTTATGAAAAGAGCTATGTACCCTTTACTAGTTAAAAAAAAACAGCACCTGTTATAATTAATCGGACACGATTGGGAAAAGACAGATATATTTTGAAGAGAAATAACCACAGACTTACCATACATAAATACTATGATAATCACATTTGATAGACCACACTAATGAAAACTATACGAATCTGCAAGTTTTAAATAAAACTCTCATATTGGATTCGCAGGAATATATATTGGCTTCATAGATGCTAGAAGTATCAGGGACAGAAAAAATCAGATTTTATTATTTGAATTAATTAATTAAAACATTCAATACCACATATATCTTTTAAAATTAGGAAAAAAAAAATCAAAATTCAAAATCAGAAGAAGTCCCCCTTATGCAGTTTCTGCAGTAGCGGGTGCCAAATTTAAAGTAAGAAACTACTAATGCTACTACTACTAACGATTCATTACAGCACCAAGCTGCCTAAGCCAATCTCAGCTACGCACGCTCCTCCTCCATCCCAATCTATTCAAAGCCTCCCTATTTACATCCTCTCAGAACCTCCCGTTTCCCTTAAATCTTTCTTTAAGACAGCCTCCCGACCAAAACACTGAAGACCTTCTTTCAGTGGGGCCAATCACAAAAATATAGGGAGGGGGGACAAGGATTTTTTTTAGTGATTTTTTTTAATGAAGATGCAAAAAAAATGAACAAACATAGCAGCGATTTCACTGCTTGGCAAAATTCTTGACTAATCTATCCAAATCCAATTTCTTTACCTCCTCTTTTTCAATGCCATTATCATGAGATCACTGAGTCTGTCGTTTCCCATCGTCGATCACAGATAGTCCTTGTCACGCCCTAATACTGAGAAGAATCGTTCATTGCTGGCAGTGGTCACAGGCAAAGCAGCGACTAGCTTCATCAGTTTTAGCACTGCAGAATAGGCAACTGGGAGGTCGGATAAGATATCAATAGCTCGAAGAAGATCCATTTTGAAATATCCCTTTTTAACAGGTCCAGCTTTGCAAAAGAAAGCTGGGGCTCTATGGCATGGTCGTCGATATCGAGAATCCCTTGATAATTGCACATAACCCTTTACACTTTGGAAAGTTCGAGAAATTCGGAACTTGAGGGATCGAAGACAGATAAAGCGTCAAGCAGAGACATGTTTTGCATGAAACGTTGGTCCATCTCGCTCGTGAAACGGTACCTCAATGTACAGAGGTTTAAGGGAGTCTGATTGAACTGGCTGACTGGTATTGCGTTTACCAGTTGTTGAGCTTGAAAGCAAGTCTTTGAGACGAATGGAAATGGCTTGAATTCTCTTGTTTCGAGCGCTGGTTTTAGATTGTGGAGATTGCGATTCCTGAATATCGTGTAAAAGCAAGAATTCGAATATGTTTTTGCTTAAGTTGTTCCATTCATCATCATTTCTCAGCTTTTGGAGAGTCTCATATGTCCCAGAAATAAACAAACTTTCGGATTGAAGTTGCTCTGATAAACAATTTACACTGACTAATACTTTTTCCATTATGTGCGAAGTTGAGACAAAAGAGGAAGAGTTAATTTTGTCCAGTAGTCCTTTTGCTTAACACGCTGCCTCACCGTTGTAACTATCAGAGACTGTAGCAAGCAGAGCAACAATACAATCAAATCTAGCCTTCATTTTCAAAATAGAACGGAATGCGTAAGACCAGCGAGTCTGGATGGTCCTCCCAAGCTCCAAGACTTTTTGCCCCCTAGTACGCTGGGATTCCACAAATAGGTCGTGCCGAGTATTGCCGTATGATATATATGTGTAAAGTCTTTGCACCAAAGAGAAAAATTCCGAAAGTTCCCTGATATTTTTTAGGCAGTCAGTCAAAACCAAGTTTAATCGGTGGGCGTGACAGTGTAAATAAACTGAATGAGGCACCTTCTCCCTAAGCTTTGCTTGAACTCCGTTAGATTCTCCACACATAATGGATGGGCCGTCATAACATTGGGCAATACACCGCATCAAATCTACACCAAGCTTTTCTATAGTTTCACAAATTGAGATGGATAAGCTCTCGGCGTCTAATTTGTGCATGAGATAGCAGCCGATTGGTTGCTCCACTACTTTTCCATTTGATATGTACCTGAGTAGGGTCACTAGTTTTTCTTTCATAGTAACGTCTTTTGTCTCGTTGACAAGAATAGCAAAGTAATTAGCTGATTTTACTTCTGAAATAATATCTTGGCGCAAAGCATTTCTTTTCTATCAGTGTAACTGGGTCATTTTGGTACTGATGACTGCAATAGTGACCATATCGGCACTGTAACTTGGCCTTCACCTTTTCGTCGCTTTTAGACATTTCCCCCATCAATACAACTAAATTAGCAGATGTTTCTGATTCGTCATGACCCCTCAAAGCAAGACCCTGGCGGCCAAGAAAGCAAATAGCGCGAAAAATGTACTTCACATTATCTCTGTTTTCCTGAACCTCTTGAGATCTGGATTGAATTAAGGCAGTCACTATTGATCTCGAAGTATCAGTACTAGTTGTCTGAATTTTCGTCCATGCTGACATACAATACCTATGTCTTTCAGAACCATCATGTTGCTTTAATACAGCAGAACTGAGTTTCCACTTGCAAAATCCTGACTCAATGAAAGCCCTTTTTCTAGCAGTTTCTCCAGCCCTTAGAGTCCCCATAGAAAAATGGCGGCAAGCAAAATAAAACACAAAATTCAAGTTTTTTGAGTATTAAATCCATTCATAAGTCTTTTAGTAATGTGCACTGAATTTCCTTCCGTTAGAAGTGGAAGCCGGATATCTCTCAAGAATAGGTTAAGCTGGTTTGTCGTGACGCGTTTTAGAGATATCTGAGAGAGGTTTTTGACTGCTACTGCTACTGGAGCCCGCAAGGGATTCAGGGATGCAGACCGAACTTTCAAGGTGACCTGAGCCAGTTAGTGTTCCGCTTGTTTCCGAATGACTGTCACAGGTGGGGGAATTTATCTCCACTAACCCGACACTTTGAGCGCTGACACTATCATGAACGCTGGCAGGGGGGGGGGGTTGCCCCCTCCATGGAAATTTGGGACTATAAAGTAATTATAAGGAAACCAAAGGAAAGAGAGCAGAAACAGGAAAAACCATTTGAAAAATGTGTGTTGCCCCATTGTTGGCTGCCTGACAATAGATTTTGACCCTTAATAAGGAAAATATAAGTTCTAAATTGTGACTGAGTGACCCCTTTTGAGTTTTCCACAAACATTTTTTCTATATGATTTGATTGGAGGAAGAAAAAGATGAATAAAATTCTTCATAGTAATGAACGGTAAGTAAATAACAATCCTTGTCAATAACAATAGTATAAAAGCTTATTTATTGATGACATTAAATCAAATAATCAGCTGTTTGTGGTAATCCTAAATATATATATTTTTTTGTAATTAGTGCATTTATTAGTGCACAAGAAAGTACGAATAATTAAAGAAAACACAAGGAAAACAAATTAATAAGGGGCAATTTCGGCAAAAATTTGCCGTCAACTTTTGTTTGCATTGCAGGAGTGCCCATGAGCTGATATATGAAGCCACTATAATCAGAAGTGTTTCCCCTTAACGGAATGCTGGGAATTTAACTATTTTTCCCCTGAACGGATACGTTGTTTGTGTTTTATTATCATTCTTTTTTCCAGGAGTGATTGCATTTATCTAGTTGTCACTTTGAAAAACATTTTAATTTTTTACAGTGATGAAGCATAAAGGTGTCAAATATATAGGTTTTTGGTATTCAAAATTAAATTAAAATATTAAACTAAAAAAAAATTATTTGATTTTCTCTATCTAAGTTTTAATGTTTTACTTCGAAGAAACTACTTTGATAATGCGTTACTTTGTTAAAACACTGAGTCTAAATGTATTAAATATTTTGGTGTTTGATAACCAAGTTCAAAACTGTCGATTTTTGATGGCATTGGTCAACAAAACTGAATGCTGGGAGTTTATCTCTTAGTTTTTGTAAGTAGGCTATTGTTTTGTGTATTTTTTGTAATTGCTTACTTTTTTCATTTTTATATAGTTTTACTTTAACTGACATACTTTTTTCATTGCCTTTAGAGAAATCTTTGTCTCTAAGCATCATTAAATAAAAAAACATATTTTTTCAACCGAAAGTCAGAAGCAACATTAAAACTTAAAACGGACAGAAATTATTACGTATATGAGGGGGTTGCCCACTCCTCAACACCTCGCTCTTCACGCTACAGTGTTTTGGCACGTTAAAAAAAGTTATTTATTGTTTCAATTAAACGACCCTTTTGTTTTAGGAGTCGTTTTTAAAGAATTCAGACAAAATTTAAACTATAGTGTAAAGAGCGAAGTGTTGAGGAGGGGGAAGCCCCCCTCATATACGTAATAATTTCTGTTCGTTTTAAGTTTTAATGTTGCTCTTTACTTTCAGTTGAAAAACACTTTTTTTATATTTAACTTCTGATCGTTTTTTAAATAACGCGTTTTTTCTTAAAAACATTTTCCCAGGAGCTGCAGGGGGTCACTTTATCTTCAAAGACATAGCTATTAGGCCTTTCAACTATGCTGAGCAAAATCGATATTTCAAAATTTTAATCGGATGATTTTGGGGAAAAAGTGGCATAGGAGGGGCGTATTTGCCCTCCAGTTTTTTTTTCACTTAAAAAGGCCATTAGAAATTTTTATTTCCGTTACAATAAGCCCTCTCTCGACGATCTAGGCCCACTGGGTCAATACGATCACCCATTGGAAAAAAAATAAGTAAACACACATCCATGATCTTTTTTTCTGGAAAAAGTTACAAGATTCCACATTTTTGCAGATATGATCTTGAAACCTCTGGAGTAGGGTTTCTTGATACGCTGAATTTGATGGTGTGACTTTCATCGAAATTCAATGACTTCTAGGGGGTCTTTCCCCCTTTTTTCGAAAATCAGACAAATTTTCTCAGGCTCGTAGCTTTTGATGGGTAAGACTAAACTTAATGAAACTTATATATTTGGAATCAGCATAATAAGCCCCTTCTTTTGAAATATTTTGGATACTCTTGAACGCGGTCGCTCCTTACTTACAGCTCGTTACCACGAACTGTTTGATTACCCATCAAAATCCAAACAGGGATCATTGAAATATTGATCGTTTTTTCTGCGTTGCCAAAAGTATTGTATTCGCAAAACTTTACAGTTTCATAAGGTTTAATTACGCAAATAGAAAAGTTTTTTGATTTAAAGTAAGGAGCAAGTTTAAAACTTAAAACAAATTAAAATTACTTTGTATATAAGGGGGACTGCCTTCTTCTCAACACCTTGCTCATTAAACAAATGTTTTTTTGTGCTTTGAAAAATTCTTTTTTTTTACAATTGCAAATTTACTTAAAAAATTTGGACAAAAGCCGAACTTCACAGTAAAGAGTAAGGAGCTAAGGAGAAGACAGCCCCCTTCATATAAAGAATAATCTGTTCAAATAGGTTTCAAATCTGTTCCATGCTTTCAGTTGAAAAGCTCTTTTTTTGTTTAATTTCTGATTGTTTTCCAAATCATACCCAGGCCTAACCAAGATATAATTTGAGGTACTGGTCCCAAACGTAGCCTAATTTCATTACAAATAAAGCGAATCAACTTCGTTGAATCCAGTACTGCCACCATGTGGCATTACTTCTTTTGCAACTGGGAAGCCTAAAATATAGTCATTGATACATTAAATTAATTAGCTTCTCAGAATTTTAAATTGACTGCAAATTCGTCCTCTTTGGGGTAAAGTCGTAGTTTGGTGCCCTAAAATGGCAGAAAACAAGACTTTCCCCTGGCCCAATCTGTATGGTCACTTAAAAAAGAGCTTTAAATTTACTTTTGAATGAGCTTCCTCCCAATTATCTTGGACCTTCTGTTTGATACAATCACCCGGGGAAAAAATAAAACAAATAAACATGCATTGACGATGTTTGTTCTGAAAAAAAAAACAATGTGAAATTCCACGTTTTGAAGATTGGAGCTTGAAATAAGATCGCTTTCTTTTTGGGGATGTTTCTCCTTTTTTCAAAAATCAGGCATATTTTCTCAGATTTTTTATTTGGGGTGGGTAACAATAAACTGAAAGAATGTTATATATTTAGAATCAGCATAAAAAGCCAATACTGCCGGTGTAGCAATTGCCATGAGAATTTCATTTTTAGTTTTGGTGAATATTGGCCCAAGTCACTTTTTACTTCCAATTTTTAGGAAGTAAAAAGTTTTCAGAGTTCAAAGTGTCAACATCAAAATTGGATATTATATGGACATTAATAATTCAGTAAGTTGCAGTGAAGAACATAAAAACTTCGCAATAGGGATTAGTGACGTATCATCCTGACATATTTGTATTAACCTTCACATGTGTCTACTGATCTACTAACCTAATTTCTGAACATTTATATATATATATATACATATATATATATATACATATATATATATATATATATATATATATATATATATATATATATATATATATATATATATATATATATATATATATATATATATATATATATATATATATATATATATATATATATATATATATATATATATATATATATATATATATAGTGTGTCAACCTGTTTTTTATGTAACCCCAATTGACAAGCAGAAGAGGGGCAGTAAACCCGTGGCAAGTGCTGTTGTACCTGCCGGGAGAGTCTCCCTTAAACTCCAGGGATCAGTTTGAACAGGGGCTGACACTTCCCTTGTTTATTGGGGTTAAACTGGTTTCAAGCATGGGAGAGACTATAATGCTAAATGCCATGTTGAACTATATATCGCGATCAATGGCTGTCGGAATAAAGAAGGAAGTGTTTTTAAAACCAGCTGTGAAATTTTTTGATAGAGACTCGATTTTAAAGGCAAGAGAACTGTTAACCAAGGAGGCCAAAACTGGTAATCGATTTACGAAATGCGTGCAAGATGAGGATAATTTAGTAATAATATAATTACTTGGAGTGTGGTCGGGATAATAGGGAAATTAACAAGGGGAGCTCTTAGCCCCTTGTACTTGTTTCTAGATGGCAAGATTCCCGCCCATGCAAGATTTGACATGTACAGGCAAGATTTGACACGTCCATGCAACATTCCCGCCCTGGCAAGATTTTGCATGCTCAGGCAAGAGTCCTGGGTGTTTCAATTACTTGGAATTTGGTCGGGATAATACACAAGTTTAATTAACAGGGGTAGCTCTTAACCCCTCGCACCTACATAACACAGTAACCTGTTCTATTAGCGGGAACACACTTGGCAAGACTCCATGACACACCCCTCTGGACTCCAAAGACGTCATACAACTTACCCCGTTTCAAACCGTCAGATCTAATATGCTTGACGCAATTTTATGTAACCCTACCACAGGAACCCATGGGGAAACCCCTGCTTGTAACGTAACGACAGCTCACACCTCACGTAATGACTATGCAACACTGTCACGTAATACAGTTTTCTGGCCCAGAACCCCCAAAGCGTTTTTTTTATTCACTTAATGGCGGCAACCACTCTATGTAGGGTCAGCGCATCTTATGCAAGGACGGCACATCCATCACTGCCAGATAATACCATTTTGACATTTTTCGCCCAAAAGGCTCAAGACATTTTCTTCTTTCGGCGTTTCGTTTTTCACTCGAAAAACCTTTTAGAATTTTTTTTTCTACAGTTCTTGACCCCGCCAGGACTCAAAAGGTCATTTTGCTCAAATGGCATTGTGCCTTAAATGGAAGGACTAAGCTGCTATTCTCAGTATTTTGTATCTGGAACCATATTCTAAAATTAACCTAATGCATGACAGCTAAGTTTCCCTATTTCTGGCAAACACTAGAATGATGTGTTATTCTCCCAATTTGACAAGTTCCAGGAGATATTTACACTCAAGATATTAATAAAGGGAAATGCATCTCTTACTTTTGCTAAGGAATACATCTTCAAAGCGCAGACATTGTTTGTAAAAGTTTTATGATTTTAAACAAATTGACAAATAATACTAAAAACATAGAAAAATGCACTTAAAAAACACGATAAAAATAAAGGCTGGAAAGAGGTTAATCCCCTAGTTTCAAATCAATAACTCATTTTACAAACGAATGTGTATTATACGGCATTCCCACCTATGAAACAGGATATTCAACATCTGTATAAATTTATTGTAATTCTAAAACATTGAATTTTCAGCTTTTCGGCATTCCGTTGACTAGACTGCTAGCTTTATGCCACAATTTGGTTGAAAACCCCTGTACTGAGGAGACACTCTCTTTGGCTAAAATAAATGTCTATGTTATCAGTTTATTTTATAGCATTAGCATTACATTTTAGAAACGAATGTGCCTCATATGGCATTCCCACCTCTGAAACAAAAGATTTAATATCTGTAAAGATTTATCGTAATTCTAAAACATTTAACTTTTAGCTTTCTCGGCATTCCGTTGACTAGAATGATACTTTTATGCCACAATTCGCTTGAAAACCCTATGTAATGAAGAGACACAGTCGTTTTTGGCTAAAATAAATGTCTATGTAATTAGTTTTTTTGTAGTATTAGCAGTACCTTTTAGAAACGGACAGGCCTCATAAGGCATAACCCAATGTACTGAAGAGACACATTCTATTTTGGCAAAAATAAATGTCTATGTTATCAGTTTATTTTATAGCATTAGCAGTACCTTTTAGAAATGAACGTTCCTCATACGGCATTCCTGCCTTTGAAACTGGAGATTCAATATTCCCTTAGATTTTCAGAAATTCTAAGACCATTGAACTTTTAGCTTGGACTCTCAATAAATCCAAAAGGGAGGCATGTTGCATTTATACCAACAAGTATATCAACCCTAGTACAACATAACCCATTTAACTTAAACCCCGTTCAACTGAACCTCTGTTTAACCCCACCCTTCCGATATAGATGTAAATGAGAACCAATTTTATAACCGTGTATCTGAATCCCGTTTAACTGAATCCAAGTTCAACAGAATCTCTGATATTTGCATAACCTCCCTTTGTCTCTGCCCTAACACAACCCAAAGGACGTTTTTCAGCAAAAATATCAAAACACGCAAAGGGGGGAAATTTTTGTTCCCACCCATCCAGAGCACTGCGGGGGAGTTTGGTCAGTGTCTACTCATTTTGAGGGCAAAATCCGGACTTCAGCTAGGCAATAAAGGAGGTTAAAAAACGGTCTTTGCTCGAGATAACTTAAAAAGTAGTAATACTAGGGAAAGTATCAAAGAATTTCTAGGACAAGCCCGCCTCTGAAGTCACATTACCCGTGTTTCTAGCGCTAAGCTAGCAAGCCTCTCACCCCTGGCAGCCCACCCAGGATTCCAGGCGTTCTATTATTTCTTCTATATTGGCATGATTAATAGCCCTATTTTGGTACATTGTTTTTTCTGGAAGACCCCCTTGATTCTGTGACCAGGTCTAATATGAACGACCCCATTGTATCTCTCAAGCTATACTAAAAGGACCCCATGGGATAACCCCCCGAGCAAGGTACATACATGTAGCTGCTGCATAATAACAGCAGTGTATATCTTAAGCAATGACACCTAATGGGAGAGGTTGGAAAATCATCTTGCGAGAAGAGTAGGTGCCCAAACCGTTAAAAAGTATACTTATAGCCCAGAGAGGAATGGTGCTACAACACTGTTTTCACACTGGCATCAGCCCCCATCACTCCTCTCCTATCATCCACGTGACACCAGCTCTCATCCCCCTAGGACATTTTCAATCTTCTCACTTCAAAAATAAACTTCTGGAAACACATTAAACAATATATTTTTGAAAACAGGTAAGTCAACCCCCCTTTTCTTTACTAGTGTTTGATACTATAAGCATTTCACCTCACCATGCTAGACTATTACTGCCCCTTTGACACACCTGTGACATCGCCCCATCCCCCCCAAAACACTTTTCAGATATTTCTTGTTAAAAGTTTTACTTCAACTCATTCATTAGGGTTTTCACAAGCAATTCACGCCGCAGTACCACACTGTTAGTACTTTCTAGCATCCCTGTGAAACCCGTCATCATCATTGTAAGCGTCTTCAAACGTTTGAAACACAAGCACACACACACACACAAAAACACACACAAAACACACACACGCACAAAAACACACACACACACAATCACACACACATACGCAAGCACAAAACACACACAATAACATAAAAACACACACACACAAAACACCCACACACAAAAACAAACACGAAAACAGACACACAAACACGCACACACACAAAAACACATACACACACATACACACACAAAAACACACACATATAAAACCACACTCGCTCACAAAAACACGCACAAACACACAAAACCCACACTCACAAACACACACAAACAAAACACACACACACAAAAAAACACACACACGCAAAAAACACACCGACAAAAGCACAAAAAAATACAAATACACACAAACACACACACACAAAAAACACACAAAACACACAAACACACACACAAAAACACACACATACACACACACAAAGCACAAACACACAAAAAAAAACACACACACACACACAAAAACAGACATACACAAAAACACACACGAAAACAGACACACACACTCACACAAAAACAGACATACACACACACATAAACACGCACACGCACAAAAAAAACCTTCACACACACACACACAAACATACAAACACACACACATACACAAACACACACTCACTAAAACACACACACACATAAACACACACAAACAAAAAAAACACACACACAAACACATAAGAACACACACTCACACACACACACACACAAAACACACACAAAAACACACGCATACATCCACAAAAACAGACACACCACACACAAAAAAAAACACTGATACACACCAAAAAAACACACACACACAAAAACAGATGCACAAAAAATGCACAAACACAAAAACACACACAAACACAAAGACACACACAAAACAAACACACACACAAAAACACACACGCACACAAAAAACACACACACCCAAAAACACACACACACACACAAAAACACACGCACACAAAAACACACACACAAAACACTTAAACACAAAAACACACACGCACAAATACACACACACACAAAAAAACACAAACACCAAAATACACACACACACACAAACACACACACAAAACACAAAAACACACACACAAAAAAAATACACACACAAAACACACACACAAAAAACCCACACAAAAACAGAAAAACACACACGCACAAACAGACACACATACACACACAAAAAAACACATACACACACAAAAACACACACACACAAAACACACACACACAAAAACACACACACAAAAAAAAAACACGAACACACAAAAACACACCCAGACACACAAAAAACACACACAAAAAAAACACACGCACGCACAAAAACAGACACACGGAAAAACACACACAAAAACACACACACACACAAAACAGAGACACACAAAAACAGACACACACAAAAACACACACACAAAAGAAGACACCCACCCAGGAACACCCACACACAAAAAAAAACACACACACAAAACACACACGCACACACACAAAAATACACACACACACACACAAACACACACACAAAAAGATACACGCACACACACACAAAAACACACACACGAAAACACACACAGCACCACTTCATTGGATTTTTTTTCTTTGAACTGTAAGACTTTGAATATTTTTGTAGTGTTATGTCATGATTTACCTTGTCACTGTTACACTCTCTTGATGTTTCAAAGTTCATTTTGGAATTTTTTAATTGAAATGTAAGACTTGGAATATTTTTGTAGTGTTGTGTCGTGGTTTACCTTGTCACTGTTAAATTCTGTCAGTGTTTCAAAGTTCAGTTCAGGATTTTTTCGTTGAAATGTAACCCTTAGAATATTTTCGTAGTGTTGTGTCTTGTCACCGTTACATTCTGTAGATGTTTCAAAGTTCAATATGGAATTTTTTATTGAAATGTAAGACTTGAAATATTTTTGTAGTGTTATCTCATGATTTACTTTGTCACTGTTGCACTCTTTTGATGTTTCAAAGGTCATTTTGGAATCTTTAATTCGAAATGTAAGATTTGAAATATATTTGCACTGTTGTCTCGGGGCTCACCATGTCACTGCCACATTCTGTTTTTTCTTTTTTGTTAGAATAACTTTATTTAACAAACAAATTACATGAATAAATTATTTTCTAAACTGGCCGACGGGGAGCAGGGCTCGATGTGTCGGCCAAAAACATAAAAAAAAAAATGCCGAAATAACAAATAAAGCATATCAATAATGAAAAAAAGACACACATGGTAGGAGATAACAGAGGAGGCCACCCCAGCGCAAGAACACCACAACAAATTTCATACTAAAATCCAAATTCACCAATCCCAACATCCAAGCAAAGAATAATTTTTGAAATATGTTTTTTCAAAGAAAATCGGCTCTTGAATCTTGGGGACACATCTATTAAATTAAATTTATTTGCAATATGAGGGATCTGGTATCTGATTGAGAATCTAGCTCTTTCAGATTTAATTGGGGGAAGGCGATACTTCTTGGAGCGGACGTGGTGGGCAGGAGAAATGAGAGTCTCAATTATACCCAGATCATGGAAATAATTTGCTGAAGATTGGATATCATAATACCACATTGCTGTATGCAGGTCTTTCAGTTGTTTAAGATTAAGTATATTGAGAAAAAGATATAAAGTTTGGGTTTCTGAAAGATTTTGAAGCCTCACTGGGCGATGAACAAAAGTACCCAGGATTCTAACCGCCTTTTTTTGAATTATCTGAAGAGGTTGGAGATGGACCATAAATGTGTTGAGGTATATTACAGGGCAATATTTAAAATATGATTCAATTAGAGAATGATATAAAATTTTAAGGATGGAAAAAGGAAATACATGTTTCATTCTATGAAGACAACCTAAGTTATGGGCAAGTTTCAATCTCAAATGATCAGAATGCTTACGGAAAGATAAAAGCTCATCAAGAATAATCCCAAGGTAACGAAATGAATTTACTCTTTTTATCCTACTTTGATTTACAGTTAACTCATCTATGGTAATTTTATCTACTGCCTGTGACCGCCCAAAAATTATGAATTCAGTCTTAGAAAAGTTCGGAGCCAGGTAGTTACATGCAAACCATTTATTCAAAGAATTCATTGCTGTCACCATTTTCTCAGCCAACAAAGATGGGGTTTTAGCTTTTACTGTCACCGCCGTATCATCTGCAAAAATTACTGCTAAACTACTATCTTGGGGTAAACACCTCGAAAGGTCATTTGTATAAATCAAAAATAGTAATTGCCCTAATACTGATCCCTGGGGACTCCAACATCATCAATAACAATATGGCTTGACAGGTGCCCATTTACCTCTACCTGAATTTTTCGACCATGCAAGTAAGATTTTATTAGATCTAAGCCTTTACCTCTAATACCTGCATTATTAATTTTCTCCAATAAAATTTCATGGTTTAGCGTATCAAATGCCTTCTTTATATCATAGAAAAGAGTAGATACATGATTTTCATCATTTAATGAATCATTAATCTCTAATATTAGCGCTGCAATAGCTTGTTCAGTAGAATGACCCGCCCTGAATCCAAACTGATTTTTAGTAAATAAATTCCTTTTATCAAAATACGAGACAATTCTTTTTTGAATAATTTTTTCAATAACCTTAGATATAGGGGAAAGAATAGCTATTGGGCGATAGTTACCTATATCTGTCTTATCACCTTTCTTATGAATTGGAATAACTCGTGCAGATTTCCATACTTCCGGAAAGATCCCTGATGACATAGATGCATTTAAAATATGAAGCAACGGGACGTGAATTACACATGCAAGATGTTTGCATGTTTCAAAGTTCATTTCGGGATTTTTTTTTGAAATGTAAGACTTTGAATATTTTGTAGTGGTTCAAAGTTGATGTTTCAAAGTTCATTTCGGGATTTTTTTCATTGAAATGTAAGACTTGCGATATTTTTGGTAGTGATTTACCATGTCATTGTTACACTCTCTTGATATTTCAAAGTTCATTTGAAATTTTTCTTTCGAAATGTAAGACCTGGAATATTCATGTAGTGGTTTACCTTGTCACCGCTACATTCTGTTTGAAAGTTCATTTCAGGATTTTTTCGTTGAAATGTAACACTTGAAATATTTTCGAAGCGTTGTGTCTTGTCACCGTTACATTCTGTAGATGTTTCAAAGTTCATTTCGGGATTTTTTTCATTGAAATGTAAGACTTGCGATATTTTTGGTAGTGATTTACCATGTCATTGTTACACTCTCTTGATGTTTCAAAATTCATTTTGGAATTTTTTCATTGAAATGTAAGACTTTGAATATGTATATAGTGGTTTACCTTATCACTACTACATTCTGTCAGTGTTTCAAAGTTCATTTCAGGATTTTTTCGTTGACATGTAACACTTGGAACATTTTCGTGGTGTTGTGTCTTGTCACCGTTACATTCTGTAGATGTTTCAAAGTTCAGTTTGGAATTTTTTGTTGAAATGTAAGACTTGGAATATTTTTTGTAGTGTGGTGGTTTACTTTGTCACTGTTACAGGCAAACGGTTAAGAGAGACATGCAAAAAGTTTGGTTAATTTAAGATTACTTAACGTGGACGCTAAGTGATCTTAAATGTGTTTTTTTTGTGTGTGTGTATGTATTTGTGTGTGTGTGTATTTTTTTGTGTTGTGTTTTTTTGTGAGTGTGTGTGTGTGTCTCTTTGTTTTTGTGTGTGTGTGTTTGGGTTTTAAACGTTTGTGGATGTGTGTGTGTGTGTGTGTGTGTGTGTGTGTGTGTGTGTGTGTGTGTGTGTGTGTGTGTGTGTGTGTGTGTGTGTGTGTTGTGTGTGTGTGTGTGTGTGTGTGTGTGTGTGTGTGTGTGTGTGTGTGTGGTGTGTGTGTGTGTGTGTGTGTGTGTGTGTGTGTGTGTGTGTGTGTGTGTGTGTGGTGTGTGTGTGTGTGTGTGTGTGTGTGTGTGTGTGTGTGTGTGTGTGTGTGTGTGTGTGTGTGTGTGTGTGTGTGTGGTGTGTGTGTGTGTGTGTGTGTGTGTGTGTGTGTGTGTGTGTGTGTGTGTGTGTGTGTGTGTGTGTGTGTGTGTGTGTGTGTGTGTGTGTGTGTGTGTGTGTGTGTGTGTGTGTGTGTGTGTGTGTGGTGTGTGTGTGTGTGTGGTGTGTGTGTGTGGTGTGTGTGTGTGTGTGTGTGTGGTGTGTGTGTGTGTGTGTGTGTGTGTGTGTGTGTGTGTGTGTGTGTGTGTGTGTGTGTGTGTGTGTGTGTGTGTGTGTGTGTGTGTGTGTGTGTGTGTGTGTGTGTGTGTGTGTGTGTGTGTGTGTGTGTGTGGGTGTGTGTGTGTGTGTGTGTGTGTGTGTGTGTGTGTGTGTGTGTGGGTGTGTGTGTGTGTGTGTGTGTGTGTGTGTGTGTGTGTGTGTGTGTGTGGTGTGTGTGTGTGTGTGTGTGTGTGTGTGTGGTGTGTGTGTGTGTGTGTGTGTGTGTGTGTGTGTGTGTGTGTGTGTGTGTGTGTGTGTGTGTGTGTGTGTGTGTGTGTGTGTGTGTGTGTTTGGGTTTTAAATGTTTGAAGACGCTCACCATGATGATGACGGGTGTCGTAGGGATGATAGAAAGTAGTTATAGTGTAGTACTGTGGCGTGAATTGCATGGGAAAACCCGAATAAATGAGTTGAAGTAATACTTTTAACAAGAAATCTCTGAAAAGTGTTTTGGGGGAGATAGGGCGATGTCAGAGGTTTGTCACAGGGGCAGTAATAGTCTACTATTGTGAGGTGAAATGCTTAGAGTATCAAACACTAGCAAAGAAAGGGGGGCTACTCTGTTTTCAAAAATATATTATTTTATGTGATTCCAGATATTTATTTCCGGAGTGAGAAGATTGAAAATATCCTAGGGGGGTGAGAGCTGGTGTCATTTGGCTGATGGAAAGGGGGAGGGAAGTGATCAGGGCTGGTGCCAGTGTGAAAACACTGTGGCAGCGCTATTCTGCTCCGGGCTATAAGTATACTTTTTAACGGTTTGGGCACCTACTCTTCTCGCAAGATGATTTTCCGACCTCTGCTATTGGGTGTCATTGCTTAATATATGCACTGCTTCTATTACGCGGCACCCGCATGTGTGTGCCGTGCTCGGGGGATCCTCCCTTGATGTCCTTTTAGTCTAGCTTGAGAGATACAATGGGTTCGTTCATATTAGACCTTGTCAAAGAAATCCAGGGGGTCTTCCAGGAAAACAAAGAACCAAAAATGGCTAGGAATCATGCCAAATAGAAGAAATAATAGAACGCCTGAAATCCCGGGTGGGCTGCCAGGGGTGGGAATCTTGATAGCTGAGCGCATTCACAGAATATATCTCCCCTATCTCCCATGAAATATGTCTCCCATTTTGATTTATTAAGAGTCCAAGCTAACAGTTAAATGTTCTTAGAATTTCTGAAAATCTAAGGGAATATTGAATCTCCTGTTTCAGAGGCAAAAATGCCGCATGAGGTACGTTCATTTCTAAAAGGAAATGCTAATGCTATAAAACAAACTGATAACATAGACATTTATTTTAGCCTAAAATGACTGTGTCTCTTCACTACATAGGGTTTTCAAGCGAATTGAGGCATAAAAGTATCATTCTAGCCAACAGAATGCCGAAAAGCTGAAAGTTAAATGTTTTAGAATTACGATAAATCTATACAGATATTGAATCCCCTGTTTCAGAGGTGGGAATGCCGTATAACTTCACCCCTAGAAACAGGGGTGAAGTGACGTCAGAGGCGGGCATGTCCTAGAAACTCTATGATAATTTCCCTATTATTGCTACTTTTTAATTTATCTCGAGCAAAGACCGTTTTTTAACCTCTTTTATCGCCTAGCTGAAATCCGGATTTTACCCCCGAAATGAGTAGACACTGACCAAACTCCCCCGCAGTTTCCTGCATAGGTGGGAACAATAATTTACCCCCTTTGCGTGTTTGGATATTTTTAATGAAAAATGTCCCTTGGGTTGCGAAAGGGCAGAGACAAAGGGAGGTTATGCAAAAATCAAAGATTCTGTTGAACGTGGATTTGATTAAACGGGATTCAGATGCACGGTTATAAAATTGGATCTCATTTACATCTACATCGGAAGGGTGGGGTTAAACAGAGGTTTAGTTGAAAGGGGGTTGAGTTAAATGAGTTATTTTTTACTAGGGTTGATATACTTGTGGGTATAAATGAAATATGTCTCCCCTTTTGATTTATTAAGAGTCCAAGCTAACAGTTAAATGTTCTTAGAATTTCTGAAAATCTAAGGGAATATTGAATCTCCTGTTTCAGAGGCAAAAATGCCGCATGAGGTACGTTCATTTCTAAAAGGAAATGCTAATGCTATAAAACAAACTGATAACATAGACATTTATTTTTAGGCTAAAATGACTGTGTCTCTTCACTACATAGGGTTTTCAAGCGAATTGAGGCATAAAAGTATCATTCTAGTCAACGGAATGCCAAAAAAGCTAGAAGTTAAATGTTTTAGAATGACGATAAATCTAAACAGATATTGAATCTCCTGTTTCAGAGGTTGAAATGCCGTATGAGGCACATTCGTTTCTAAAATGTACTGCTAATGCTATAAAATAAGTTGATAACATAGACATTTACTCCTGTAAAATAAGGTGATAACATAGACATTTATTTTAACCAAAAAACACTGTGTCTCTTCACTACATGGGGTTTTCAAGCGAATTGAGGCATAAAAGTATCATTCCAGTCAACAGAATGCCAAAAAAGCTAAAAGTTAAATGTTTTAGAATGACGATAAATCTAAACAGATATTGAATCTCCTGTTTCAGAGGTTGAAATGCCGTATGAGGCACGCTCGTTTCTAAAAGGTACTGCTAATGCTATAAAATAAGTTGATAACATAGACATTTACTTTAGCCAAAAAACACTGTGTCTCTTCACTACATGGGGTTTTCAAGCGAATTGAGGCATAAAAGTATCATTCTAGTCAACGGAATGCCAAAAAAGCTAAAAGTTGAATGTTTTAGAATTACAATAAATCTATACAGATATTGAATATCCTGTTTCAGAGGTTGGAATGCCGTATGAGGCACATTCGTTTCTAAAAGGCACTTCTAATCTAATGCTATAAAATAAACAGGTAACATAGACATTTATTTTAGCCTAAAAGACTGTGTCTCTTCAGTACACTTGATCGCAAAGCTGTCCACTTGATCGATCTTTTTGTTACCCAACGTCATTTTTTCATCTTCACTTATTTCTAGTCTTAGCGACATAATCTTCTTTGCACTAGTTTTCAAACCTATCCTAGCACCCTGAACTTGCAAAACCTCTAAAAGTTCATTCATTTTGCTCACTCTTTCATCTCGGATGTTTAAATCATTTGCATAATCTAAGTCCATGAAAGCTTTTCTTCCCATTTGATACAATGATCTCCCATTACCATTCCTGTGATCCTTAAAACAAAGTCAATGGGTGAAAAATCTACAAAAATATTGAAAAACAGCTTACCCCTTGGCTCCCAAATAGACGATTTTTTTGACGAGATATGGAATTGAAAAATAGGAAACGGAATTCGCATTTTAGCGCGACAATAATTATAGGGGTCACACTAGACAATTTATTTATGTCCGATTTTAAGTGGCAAAGAACAGCATTTAATTTTTTTTTTTAAATAGCCTGGGGCAAGGCCTATGTCTTGTTATGTTAGGGTATGGGACTGCGATCCATCAAAAATGTTAGAACTGTGCCAAGCTTGGCAGAACTGTGTGGCACACGTGGTGTTCCAAGATGTGCACCAGGTGGCGGGGAAGTTGACAACTCGTCGATTGGATTTCGATTTTGAGTAATCTTGGCACTGTCTTTGGTGAATTTCACAAAATGAACCAAATATAAATAAAAAGGCCCAAAAATGTCAATATGACTGCATTATTTCAAAAGGCTTTATAGAACATTTTCATCAAGACTAAATTTACAGCCCTTTTCAGACTCACAAAGTGAGTGTTGAGAAATTGAATTTGTTAGTTTCATTTTTTTTTTTTTTTGCCGTATCTTGAATGCCGGAAAAAAATTCTTTGTGCAAACAAAAGATCCTTAATAACAATCAGAATCATCTAATGCATGTTTCAGTTTTTCTTACTCAATAAGTTCAACTTCGTTTATTATATTATATCTACAACAACGAAAAACACGAAATTAGAAATGTTCCCCCAGTGGATTGGTTCAATGACCTAAAAAAGGGAAAGAGGAAAAAAGTAACAAAAAAAGGACAAAGCAACCTGATGCTTAGTATCAGTATTAATCAAATCAGGTGATAAGTGACTCCCCAAAACCCGGCAAAAAATTTATTTAAAAAAACAATATAATAACAGGAGAACTCTGTCCCTGGCACGCGGTAGGCTTGTATATATGTAATTCTCGCTGTTGCTTCTCTTCTAACCACAAATTAATGTGAACTTCTGCATGATGTTATGAGCTCTTCATAGGTCGGAGGGGATCCCCCTTGTTAAAACGACGAACTTATCCTTAACATCATGACCAATCTAGATCATTTTTGAAACCAGAAATGTCAGTGTACCAATTTTCTGAAAAAAAAAAAAATATTTAGCCATTTTTGAGGTAAAATAAACACATATATACACAGTTGTTGCTCACTTAAATAGTAAAAAATATATATATATGAAATTAATTAAAAGAGGTTAATCAATGGGAGTGTTCAATACTTCCTTTCAAACAGCATTATATTTTAAAGAAGTTATATTTTAACTTCTAATTTGAACTCTGACGAAAATACAGCCGTTTTTAGGTTGTAAACGTTAAATCTATCCATATCTTTAATTCTGTGGCGTTTCTTCCTATTCTTCATTTTTTTTTTTTTTTTTAAGGAATAAAAACCAAAGTTCACATCAGCTATTCTACTTGAATGAGTCAGATCTGTTCTAACTACGACGTTCCTCTAGATATGAGGATTTCCGCCTAATTAAATGCTCCATGTTATATGGACAGCCTCAATCTTATGAAGTGAGTGGGAGCCCATCCCATGGATTCTTAGTATCTAAGCAAGCCTTGCTTTCATCGGATCTCAGACTTAGAGCTGGTAGGGCCTGCAACCCTCCACCTGAAATCTTTACGCAAAAAAAAACGATAACAGTGCCTCAGATGACCCTTACCTTTACCTTTTACGACCTTAGCATGTCCCTGGGGCCGATTTCAGGCCATCGAACAAACCTTCTTTACCAAGAAGCTTTCTACCCGGAGCCGTATTCTATCTTTTGATGGTAGCATGCTGGATGATGGTGCAGGTAAACTCTCTGCACGGAGCAGTTACTTTTCAAAGCTTCCTAACGCCGAGGCAGTCACACATCCTGAACCAGACTTGATTCTAGCAGTCTCGGCCACATCCGAGGTGGCTTCTGACCTCGTATTGCAACATTTTACAGCCTCTGAGATCCAAATTACTGTAAAAGGTCTAAAAAATAAATAAGTCACAGGCGCCTGCGGTATTTCCGCAAAGCTTTTCAAGTGCGAAGGTGAAGCACTGATACTTTGGCTCCAGCTAAGCTTCTCAGTTATCTGAACGACGAAAGGCATGCTGACATATTGACGTGCTGCCATCATTTTACTCCTCTGGAAACGAAAAGGCTGTCGGCAAACCTTCTCTAACTATCGTGAGAATATACTTATCTCCGTTCCCGGCAAACATTTTGCCAGAACGCTATTGGACAGATTCTCTGCCTTTCTACGCAGAGACAGAAGAGGACAGCAAGCTGGGCTTATACCAGCAAGTTGACTATGGAGCAAATCTCCACGATTTGCAAGTTGATATAGATAAACGTATATCTTATTTGTAAACTTCAAGTCGTACTTCGATTCTGTAGATCGCTTTTCACTCTCGCTCATACTGAGAGCCGGAGACAAACCCCATAAATATTGCCCACTCTTTTAAAAACTATATGATTGTACGAAGAGCAGCTTGCAAGTCAATGGAAGACGCGGCCCGACATTCTCAGTTTAGACAGGCGTTCGGAAAGGTTGCGTCACGCCTCTCAAGTTCTTCAACTGCAAGATAGACTATGTCATGACTTATACGACAAGTCCCCTTTGATTCGGTCTTCATTTTGGAGACCGGGTCTTTACTGATGCTGACATTACTGATGACATACCCCTAGTCACAGACACCGGCAAAACATGACTGGTCTCCAAACAAACTCTGCGAAAATATCAAAAAATCTTCCTGTGCTTTCAAAAGAAGCCTGGAAAGTTGGCCTGCTGATCAACTGGTAGAAAACCAAAGTTATACTCATCGAGCCCCAATGTCCCACTCTACTCTAAGAATGTCAACATCTGAAGCCAAGCAATAGATTTGGTTAAAGATTTCACCTACCTAGGAACCATTTTGTAGAGGGATGGCTCGATCCCAAAAGAACTTGCAGCTTGAATAACTAAAGCGTCAATAGTTGTTGGGAGACCGATTAGAGTTTTGCGAAAGCTAAATATAAACACACCATACCAAAATGTGTTTATACTACCCGTTAGTCAGCATCGTGCTGTTGTACGAAGCAGAGACGTTGTCAGCCGCAAAATATATCCTTAACACCATCCATGTTGCTCAGACTAAACATCTTCGAAGAATCGAAGGTCTTCACTGGACTGACTTTGTTAGAATCCTCCTGTCACGTACTTCGTTAACTTTTTTTCAGGTACAGCTCACTCAGCACACTGTTTACTGGTAAAGTCATCTCCTTCATATGCCGAATGAAGCCTTAGCAAGGGTTGTGTTTGACTTCGACCCTACCCCGCACAGAAGGAAACGACCCAGAGGACGCCCCCTCCCTAACTAGGTGGAAAGAAAAATCCCGTGAATTTCTCACCCAAGCCCACATCCTAGTGGAAGAAGCCACGAGCCTGACAAGTGATAGGTCAACCTGGAGGTGCCTGGTCTCATCGTTCTCTCAGCTGAACCCCTGGCAAGAGTTGTAAGTCAAGACAATCGTCTTACTAATTATTCTAAATAGTAGGTAAATGTATAATCCTGGTCAATACTCAGTATTTGACATTATTTGCATTATATAATATTATTTTGTATATAAATGACTTTACCAGTCAAGATGGCTACTTTATTAAAAGAAAAAAATACCAAAATGAAACTTAAATTCGTGCTGCCTTCTGCTAGATTTAGCTATAAATTTGACATGGAAGTGAAATAATAATAATAAATACGGTGCCATCATGCTGACTTGATTTAGATTGTGGTTTTCTCGTGCGGTTTAAAAAATGTCAAAATTGCTCTATTTGAATCTGGCTCTACACCGAAAATGATATTGTCAGGAATGTTTGTTGAACATTTCCAAGGGTACCTTTACAAGTTCGGGTTAGGAGTGAATCAGGGATATAATTGACAGGGGGATCGAATCCCCCGTTCCCAAAATCCTACGTTTTTGTTTTATTATTTGACCCTTGAAAAAACACAATCTAGGTTCATGCTTGAAAGGGATATTTATAAAAAAAAAATTCAAAGAGAATAAAGTTTTAAATTTCAACCAAAGCTAATTAAACCAAATTTTAAATTAATTTTTCTGTTTAAATTTTTCACTGAGTTTTAAGTAAACTAAATTTCTTTATTTTATTTTTTTAAATTAAATAGATTAAAACTTCGTTTTAAAAGTTTTAAGCTATAACTTAAGTTTTAAATTAAAGTTTTAAACTTAAATAATTTTACCCAAAAAGATGGAAATTTGAAATAGAAATGTTAACTAAGGCTCCATTACCAGGTAAGTGTCATATCTTTTTTTTCAAATATTACAAACTGTCACTCTGAATATGTTCCTGGCTTCCAGAGGTGGTGGCCACCCTTTTCCCGTTCTCCGTGGGTACCATTGACCGTGGTAATCCTATGTCAGAGAAATCCTGTAAAATATCGGAAAGGAATATGTTACCAAGCATGGGAGTACCACATGGCATTCTGTGAAGATTTATGGAAACATAAAATATGACAGCAGTACTTCCCAGAATCGGTTGGGCAGAGTCCTTAAAGAAAGATTTTAAAGGAGCTTCATATGAGGGAGAAAAAGCTAAGTTTGAACATTTTTGGGTTGAGGAGGAGTGTGAGCAGCTATGGTACTCTCAAGTAGATTGTTGAAGCTATAAGCTGTTAGTAGCAATGATGGAAATGGATTCCATACCCATTTTGCATAGTGCTCTGATATGTAACTTGTCTAGAGAAGTAGAATTTACGATTTATTAAAAACATCCCAGGTTAATGCTCTATCTGTTAAAACCTTACGTTTTGAGACGTATCTCTCCAAAATCTATTTTCCAAGCCACATGTGGCTTGGAATGTGCCAAATGTGTAGGGTGGTAGGTTAAACGTCCAAATTGGAATTTATTGCGAGAACGTAGAAAAATTGCAAAAGCAGCAAAAAGACGATTTTTACATCATAGGTATGAAGTACTATGGTTGAAAAAACAAGAAAAGAAGTTAATAAGATATTCTTATTTACTTTTCAAATAAGAAATTCTTTCAAATAAGAGCTTGCAAAATGTGCGATATAAGAACCAGAAGTTTCACTGCTAGATGTAGCCTATGGCGTAACCAGAGCTTCCACTCGCGAAAATTAAAATTCGGGGACAAGTCTTAAAAATTCGGGGAGTTTTCGGGGACAAGTCTTCAAGTTTCGGGTATTTTTCAGGGAAAAACAAAATGGAATTTCGTTGCGAAAATTTGGGAGCCAAAATTGGTTTTAGCTTCGTTTTCAGGCTCAAGTAGGGCTTGTATCTGCGTAGTAAATCAAGGCTTTTACAAAATAGGTTTTAGAGCCAGAGCCCGGGATTGGAACCCATAGCTGAAAACACTCATTGTTGATATTGCGGCAAAAACTTCAAAATTGCTTTCAAAAAAAAGAAAAGAAAAATAGTGAACACATGTGAACTGTAAATACCAATAGCAACTTTTTATTAAGTCATTAATCTCGGAAATTCATTATAATATTAAAAAAAAAACAAATATTGTTTGCGGTTTCTAGTTAAGTAAATTAAATAGACAAATTCAACCAATAAGTACGGGGTAATATTAAAACTTAAAACAAACAAGAACTAAACTAAACAAGTAAATTTAAACTTAAAGTAAAAAAGGGAATTTTTACGACAATTGAGACATTAATGGTTTTTCATGCTGCTTCTAAGGACTTAGGTGTTTACCCCCCCCCCCTAAAATAGTCTAAAGTAGTGTAATTTACTTAACTAATGCAAGTTTGCGTTAGTTATTCTTGCTCCTAATGCAAGTTTATTAGATCAACCTATTCAAACTTAAAGTAAAAGAGGGAATTTTTACGACAATTGAGACATTATTGGTTTTTCATGCTGCTTCTAAGGACTTAGGTGTTTACCCCCCCCCCCCCCTCAGAAAAAACCTCCCACGGAAAGTACTCCTGTGGAAAATATCCCCTGTGAAAAATACTCTCGGAAAATACCGACCCCCGTGCGGAAAATACCCCTCCGAACATACATGTTTTTCATTGTTTGTTTCTACTATGCTTTTCTTTCTTTTGGTTGCCTCATAATTACTATATAGTCACCGATTAACCCCCAACCCTCCCACCAACCCTGTGACCATCCATATTCCAAATATAATACTTATTGCAGTCTCATTTTTATATCAGCCCATCTAATGCTTGGACATGATAGCTGTAGGCTACAAATCCTATAAAATTTACTAATTCTTTCACTTCGCACTAACATTATTTGGCATTATTAACCAACTGTTCGTGATAAATAAGTCCGAAAATATTTAAAACTTGACAAGAAAACAATATGAGCCTAATACCCAAATTTTTACTTTAAGCTTTATCGTAATTTTTTTATGGGTAATATTTTTGGGGTTACTTCCGTTTGAATCCTCTATTCCCCGACCTTTCACACATTCTGTAGCTAAATTTTGCCTCATTAGGAGGGGGAGGGAGTTGTGCATTTTTTAAGGTAAGAAGATCGTGTTTAGGGCGGAAGAAATAAATTATACCACATTTTCTTTAAAAAAATATTTTATTTCAGAATTCGCCTTCATACAGGGTTATTGATTGTTAAAGCATTAGAAGTTGAAAAGGTAGGCCTTAGATATTTAAACAAATTTACTTGGCTATCCCGAATTTGAGCAGAATATATTTTCCGTAAAATTTCCTTTGCCTAACTAACAGGTTTGCAAGACCGTAAAAGGTTCCTAAAACTACAGTTTAAAATATTACGTCACTGAAAATATTACATGGGTGAAGGGACCAGAAAAATAATTGTGAGGGGAGTGCTGGGTGAATACGTTTGAGGATAAAGGGTGGTATGACAAATACCATTCTCAGATCAAAAGAAAAGAACTTAAATTTTACACACTGAATAAAACAAAAATTTAAATTCCTGGAAATAAAGATCAATTTCTTCAATATATTATGCGGTCAACTATTAAGTATTAAACATTAATACAGTATGTCCAAAACCGAAAACAGCAAAAGAAAACCAAATTTAAACTTGTGATTCGGTTTTCAAAACAATTCTCTTTCTTTAGAAGTTCAATTTCAAAATCCAGAATCTAACTGAGCGTTCCGTTAAATAACTTTAAGCATAATTCTTGGCTAATTTTGCCAAGATACTTGACCACGAATGATGTAAATATAAGAATCTTATACCATTTGGAATACTGCCTTCGAATTATTAAACCTAAATAAAAGAAAGTAATACTTTTGTGAACATTTAAAGAACCGTCTATAATTAAATTGTATCGGTCTGGTTCTTATGCAAAGCAACACAGGAGACGAAAATTAACGAACAAGAGAGTAGTGAAAAATTATGGTATGTAAAGTAATGTTTGCTAGGGATAGTCACTAGGGGTCAAACCGTGGTTGAGTGATTTTCGGGGAAATTTTGGGGATTCGGGGAAAAATATTTTTTTTCGGGGAGACACATACATTTTCGGAGAAATCCCCGAAAATTCGGGGTAGTGGAAGCCCTGGGTGTAACTACTTTGTTGTAGGGAAACTGAGCAGTGTTCACTACTCCTGCTATTTACAGTGTAAGAACCAGAAATTCCACTACTCAGAGTTTTTACGAAGGGTTTAAAATAGTTTTTTTTTTCGTTTTTCTCAGTTGACTGGTTTATTGATCAAGACTGTGATGTTAATAAAATTGACGAAACCTTGACAAATCGGTGATGCTCCTTGCCATAGTTAAACATAGATACATGGGAGACCATGTCAGAGAGCCTCCACCGGATGTGATTTTTAAAAAACTGAGCACGGATTTACCATCTCCCTATTGAGCCCCCAACTATCTTGGTAGTGGGATCTATATAATAATCCCTCCCCAAGAAAAGCACAATATTTGTAAATCGAAAGTTCATCTGAGGGTGAGGAATTAGGTAACTACCTTCATAGAAAGTGAAGTATATAACAAAAGAAATGATCATCATGAAAGAAAACATACTCTCCCAAGGTTTTGCTCTCTCATTTATAAAAAGCTCTTCAGGCGTACCCCAAAGAGAATGGGCAACCTATATACGAATGTAAGTTTAAATTACCCATACTCTTTAGGCGTGCCCCTCAAAACATCTCCGCATTCATTCATGCTAAAAAAACCCCTAAAAAACAGGCAATTATTAACAGCTTGACAATCTGCATTTCATTTTCTCACCCTTGCATAAAATTTATGATGATAGTGGCAATTAATAATTCCCGTTAGATTCTTCTCCGCTCGAGAGGGTTTAGAATTATCTGTAACTCAACACCTTTTGAAGCACAAAGTGGTTCAAGTGAAGCGTATGGGCTTGCCATAGTTTACTGTGCTTTCTATGCTGATAATAATAATGAAAAATCAGCTGACGGAAGCTTTTGACGCGTGGATTGAAAATTTTAGAGAAGGAAAAATAGAATTACTGTTAAGTAAATTGTAAGTAATTAGGCTAGCTTATCGAAAATAATTGCATGAAAAATCTATTTTAACAGCTAATGATTACTTAGAATGCTACCGAAATAGGCCTAGTTGCGAGACATTCAGAATAGGATCTAACCTTGGGCCTGCTGCTCTTAGTCTAGCCTAGGACAATTTTGATGTAATAATCCTTTAGGTATCTATCTTTTTTATTTTCTATTCAATGTTTGATTCAAATAAGTTAGGCCTAGCTTATATGTTGGAAGAGTATTAAAAGGAGAGTCTAATGGTAAGCTACAGTTATTCTGCCCTATTCCTAGCCTCAGATTCTGGTGAAGTTCTAGCCTAGTTTAGGGAGCTTTCTGCTATATTAGAAATTGGCTGAGTTTGGTGAATAAAACAGTTTAGAATGAATCCAGGATACCAGATATATCCTGGGAAGGTAGCCTTTTATCAAACAATTAGATCTGGGCACCTCCCTAGGCTATCTGAATCTTCTCCTAAAACATTTGAGCTTAATTTTGGGTTTTCATTCTATTTTAATTGGCTATTGAGTGCAGTTAGCCATGCAGGATTTTTAGCCATGTCAAGGCTTTATTCTTAAATTTAAGAAACAGATCTTCAAATAGCCTATGTTATTTAAAGTGTTATTAATCAGGATTCAACAAAAGCTTGGACATTGTTCTTGTGTATCTGCTATAATTTGTTTTCAAGCCATTATTTTTACCCTTATACATCATTTCTTGGGCTTCAAATATGAATTTTTTCATTTTGGATTTCTTGTCTCTTTTGCTTTGGCTCTAGGCCTGCTGTGCAAAAAGTGGGGTAGTACAGTAGCAACACTACTTGGCAGTTTTGGTACTTGTCTAAAATATAATGTAATATTTTTGCAGTTCATATTAGGTTCCTATTGAGTTATGAATAAAGTGAACATACCACTTGATGCCTTCTTTATGCTCTCTAAATATAAAAATCATTTTTGTTGCAAATGAATTTCACCCCCCACCCATATATATGTCAATTCAGGGTATATATTTGTACATTAGGGGGGGGGGTAAATTTTATTTCTGATGTAAATGAGAGGTAATTTTAAACTTTAAACCCCCCCCCCCCAATGTGCAAACACGTACCCTGAGTTGGTATATATAGGGGTGGGGATAGAATTCATTTATGACAAAAATGATTATTATATTTGGAAAGAGCATTAAAAAAGGCATCAAGTAGTTACCTTATAGCTTTTTTTTAATTAAATGTTTAGTTGGTATTTTGGTTAGCTTAATTTAGGTTACACACTCTAGGCAGCCCCCCTTCCATAATCCCTTGTGGTAGGTTAGGTTATGCACTCTGGGTGGCCCCCTTCCATAATACCTTGTGGTAGTTTTGAAAATTATGTTACTAAAGCATTGTATTTTCATCATATTTGTTTTATTTCATTAGCATTCACCTCTTGAGTGTGTTTTATATAATAGACAAGTACCCAGTTTTCAAATTTGTTGGCAGATTTTGTCTGAAAATACCATTTGTACATATAAAAATACTTTTGCTCACAAAAAAGCTGTCAAACCATGAGTTATGCTGCTAAAGTGTTGGCAACTTTGGAACTTTTTCCATACCTGCTTTAGAATTTGAAAACACAATTCCTATGATTGCAGTTGCAGTTTATAATATAATTTAGTTAGAATGGAAGTTAATGCATAACTTGGTGCCTTTTTATGCTCTTTCACAATTCAGTAATTGCTGCTGGTGCCAATTCCATTTTGATACCTTAAAGGGCTCAAAACAGCCCATAGGCTCCAAAAAATTAAAAAGCATTTTCTAAAAAAACTGGCTGGTGAGAAAAAATTGCCATTTGTAGCTGATTCAGGAAAAGCAATTATTATTTTTCTTGGTTTTAACAGTGGTGTTGTTTCATCAAAATCCAGAGGGGGCAGAGTTGAAGCCAATTTTCCCAAATCAAGTGAAAACTGGAAAAAAACCTTATAGTACAGTAAAGGTAAATATATTAAAAAAAACTGACCTGTTTCTGTAGATGCTTGAATTATGCAGGTTTATCTTAGTTTTGACAAGATTTTTGAAGAAACTAAACTTCAGGTGGGTGAAAACTGGGGTCTAGGGGGCAATTGCCCCCCTGTCCTATAACAAATTACACCACTGAGTCTTGATATATTCCACTTTCTTGGGGTATAATGAAAGAAAGGTTGAGGTGACTAGGGCAAGTTCTGTGGATGAAGAATGACAGATTGCCCAAGGTTGGTCCTTTTTGGCCAACCATCTAGGGCTAAATAAAAACAAGCCATCTGAGATTGGGGTGAGAGGATGTTGTAAAAAAAATTTAAGCAAAATAAGAAAT
This sequence comes from Artemia sinica, assembly GCA_027921565.1. Classification (NCBI taxonomy): domain Eukaryota; kingdom Metazoa; phylum Arthropoda; class Branchiopoda; order Anostraca; family Artemiidae; genus Artemia; species Artemia sinica. Next base: position 7,695,641 of record CM051275.1, read on the forward strand.
TCCTGGGAGGGTGTAAAGGGGGAGGCTTTGAATAGATTTTGCATAGCTGTGTTGGCCTCAGGCCCCTTTGTTACATGTTGAGTTGTTAGAAGTAGTAGTAGGTCCAGTAGTCTTAACTGTAAAATGTTGCTCAAAAAACTTAATTTGCTGGTTTTTATTTTAAAAGAGCTATAAACCTCTTAAAATGATGTCAGTTTTTCTGTGGTGTCATTTTTTAGGGGTTTCAAGCTCTTTTTTTTAAAATTCTGCAAATTTGTTTTTTAAATAAAATTTTACTATTTTGTTAAAGGTAAACATAATTTTCTCACCATGATCAAATTCTAAGCTTTGTAGTGTGTTGTAGCAGCTGAGTTCAAACTCTGGGTTCTGTATTACCAAACTGACATCAAACACTGCACCAATATAAGGCACTCTATCCTCAAGTTGCCTCAGTTCTTAATTTCTATATAGAAATTATATATATATATCTATATAGAATTGCTGGTTTATAACTTTAACACTATACTTACCATTTTGAGAGGAAATGATTTGCCATCATTAACACCTGGTTTTGAAGTAAATGTGGATATGTTTTATCAAAGAGGTGGGCATCATCAGCAAACAGGTGGAAACCATTGGAAATACTATTGATGTACAAAAGAAAAGTTCAAGATTGAAGACAGACCCTTGAGGTTCTCAATATCTATTTAGCTAGAGTAAGCTTGCTGACCACTCTGACAATGAATTCAGGAATATTAATATAATCAAGATATGGCTAATAGGCATATAAATTATCTGGCCTTATATGGGTGCCCTGCTTGGAGAATCAGGTGATGTTGGTTAGTTTCCAACTAGCTGGCATTACTCATGGTGAGCCACCCTTGAAAGTGTTTTCACTGAAAGCTCTGCAATAGAATTTGAGGTTCTTTTGGCACCTTGGGCTGGGTAAAGGGTAATATATACCCTTTTGTGGTACCCATTTGAGTTCATTTTTTCATGATTTTTTGCAACATTATTTAGAAGAGTATTTTGAATTAGAAATTCAAGGAAAATGTTATGATGTAAGAAATAGCCCTGTTTGTGCCCTGATCAATTAATGAATATGGACAAAAATAAATTAGATGCTTTTACAATTCTGTCAGTAACAGTTATTTCTTTGCTTATTACTAGTCTCTTTACATCATGCCTATTGTGATTCTGATCTGGTATGTATTATCTGGACTTAGCAGTAATACACTACCATAACCTTGATTGATGTTACAAACTCATCATCATCCCAATATCACAACAAGTTCTCAAGTGGCTTAGTTAGATATTGGTTGTTTCAAGATTTTGGGAAGGGCATCTGCCTAGAACTTCGGTTTTATTTTTGCTCAGCATATTTTAAGCTATAGTTGGAAGACTTTTTTTAAACTTTATGGATAACATCAATAAATTACCTTAAATCGCACTTGCTAGCGATATGGATGAGTCCAGTGTACGCCAGTTAGTGATGATAGGGCTGACAGACATCAGCTTCATCCCATTGCGTTAGCCATAGTTTGGTTTCCCATTCCTTATTGAGATTGGCTTTGAAACTGTCAACGGATGGTGAACTCACTGTCGTTTTGCTCAGATCGTTCCAGAGGCTTATGATGCGGTTGGAGAAGAAATGGTTCCTCTTCCTTGTATTAGCACGCTTCCGAAAAAGCTTTGCTGAATGACCCCTGGTTCTTGACAACTGGGCAGGCTGAAAGAGGTCCTTGTCGTCAGACTTGAGCAGTTTGTAGGTCATTATCATATCACCTCTTTGCTGACGGTATGTCAGAGTTGGTAGCTTGAGGCTCTGCAGTCGGCATTCATACTCTTTGTCTCTGAGCCCCTTTACGCATTTTGACGCCCATCTTTGGGCAGACTCGAGAGCCATCTGGTCTGTTTTATTAATTGGCATTGTGACACACATTCCAAATTCTAATCTTGGTCTCACCAGGCTCTTGTTAAGTTTTGTGATTATTGCGGGGGATCTACTTGTCATTGTACGTTTGATGAGACCAAGAGTTTGGTTCGCCTTTGCTACTGCAGCTCAGGTGTGGCAGTTGAAATTAAGGTCTTCATCTACAACAACCCCCAGAACTCTTTCAGAGGGACTCTCAAAGAGTGGCTGTCTCACACCAGCGTTTGCTGACATTGAGTATTGCCATCGTGGGTTATTTCTTCCAAAATGGAGAACCTTGCACTTTTCAACATTAAACTCGAGCCTCCATGTCTTGGCCCATTCGCCAAAGCTGTCAAGATCTGACTGTATTGAGGTCACACCTTGCTGAGTTCCGACAGGACCAATGAGCTTCGAGTCGTTGGCGTACAGGCTAAGCTTGCATGTAATGGTTCTTGGAGCATCATTAATATATACATTGAAGAGTGTAGGTCCCAAAACTGTTCCTTGAGGAACCCCACTTAAGACCTCAGCTATTTTGGAGTAGTAAGCTCTGCCACCTTCACCAAAAACTCTGACCTGCTGCTTTCTTCCCTTTAGGAAAGACGTGATCCAGTCCACCACTCCCTCTTGAATTCCAATTGCCTTCAGTTTCAATGAAGCCTTCGATGGCAGACTTTATCAAAGGCTTTAGCAAAGTCTAGCAAGATCATATCCACTGGGAGACCTTGGTTGAGGAGCTCAGTTATGTAATTATACGAGTCAATCAGATTGGTTTTGACTGATCTGCCTGGTCGGAAACCATGTTGTTGTTTCGATAGAAGGTTATTTGTGATCAAATGTCTAAGAATGGCAGTGTTGACAATACCTTCTAGGATTTTCCCAACAGCAGACGTAATACTGATTGGCTGATAACTGCAAGCTTTGCTCTTGTCTCCTCCTTTATGTATTGGCAAGATATGGGCTACTTTCCAGTCCATTGGTATGACTTTAGTGTCAATAGATTTCTGGAAGAGTCTTGAGAGGGGTATTGCTAGTTGGGAATGAGCTTCCTTTAAGAGTCATGGATGTATGCCATCAGGCCCAACAGACTTATTTGGATTAAGCTTTTTAAGCCGAGATTCGAGCTCAGCCTGATCCACTCTTATTGGTGACATTTGAGTGGTGATTTCGTAGCATGGTGGGGTTGGCAGGGGGGCTTTGTCTGCGGGTGTGAAGACTGATGTAAACTGGTGGTTCAAGGCATTAGCAATTTCTTGGGGGTCGTTTGACTGGGCTCCATTACAAACCAGCTCCAAAACCGTGTGTCTACCAGGCTTATGTGCTGAGGCATAATTCCAGAACTTCTTGGGATTGGTTTTTGAGGTTGTTGCGATGGCCTCCTCGTATTTATCTATCAGTTCTCTGGACAGGACTCGAACTTTGTTCCTTGCGGCTTTGAACTTTACCAGGTAGTCCGTTCTGTGGGGGTCCTGATTTATGAGCTTTGACAGTTTCTTCTTCTTGTTCCTTGCACTTTTCATTTCTCTGGTCATAAGGGAAGAGTTTTCGGTTTTTGTCTCCACGTGGTAGTTATATTTCTACTGATGGTGTCTAACAACATATTTTTCATTTTCTCCCACGTGTCCTCTACCTCCATCGTTTCAACAAATGACCAATCGCACTGACAGAGTTCATGCCTGATTTGATTGTAGTTTGTATACACATGTCTGGTTAGATTTGATGTCTGTGGGTACAATCGAAATCGGCATTTTATAGCTATGTGATCACTATTTCCAAATGGGGGTTGCGATTCTATATCAATGAGTGACTCAGGATCATTTACCAAAACGAGATCAAGGAGTGAAGGATTCTGTCCCTCTCGATATCTGGTCGGGAATGTCACTGCCTGGAACAGCGAGTGTGCTTCTAAGCAGTCAAGAAAAGACTGCGTAACCGCGTTACTCGTGTGGCCGTACCCCTCAGTCCACTCAATCATAGGTAAGTTAAAGTCGCCGACTATGACTAGATTCTTACACTTTCGAGCAGCACCATCAATAGACGGGCATATAGCCGAGAGTGAGTTCTCCAGACTCGTCGAGGTGGGGACTTCTGTAAAAACAACCAAGTATAATGGGACCCCCAGGTAGGTTAATAGATATCAAAATTTGTTCTACACATGGCTCATATTCTGACTTAATATCAATAGTGCCTACCTGAATCGTTTCTTGTACATATATGGCTATTCCTCTGCCACCATCTGTCAATAAGTTTGTCATCAGTGTATCCGGAAATCTGTATCTGGGATTCTATCAGGGGTAGGGAGGTTCGCTTTGGTTTAATCTCACAGAACGCATAAATATCAGCCTCATTTGTGGAGAGGACACATCTGACCTCCTGAAATTTCGAGGTTAGGCAATCAACATTGCTAAACACCACACTAAGTCCAGTAATTTTCTTGCAATGACTGTTGCCTGCATCTGTACTAAGTCCATAAGAAGACATAGAAGTCTCTGGGTTTGCATCACTATAATTATCACTTGTATACACTGTACTTCAAAAACACTACCATCTAACTGACTATTTACATAAGTTACTTCACTTGGTATATCTTCTAGAGTTCCTGTGCAGCCGGCGGGACTGCACGAGTCGGCACGTTTTTTGGAACTATAGCGTTGCCTCGGATAACCAAATTGATTTCACCTTGTGCTCGTTTAGCCCGCAACTCCTCGTATAATTTTGCTCTTTTCTCGCTGTCAGTCTTTGAGACATCATTACGGAACTGGATCGTATCTGACCCTTTTCTTTCATAAGACTTTTGAAGGATTTGTTTCTTAGTCTTAAAATCAGGGACCAAGAACATTATAGGAACAGGCTTGTTTCCGGTGCTGGTGGTTGCAGCTTGTCCTTGGGTTTGCAGATCACTCAGACGACGGACATTTGAGATGCTCACATTTGGCAGCCCATAATCACTCGCAAGGTATCTCTTGATGTACAGTTCATCACTTGTCTGAGGGGGGACACTGAAGACGACAATATTAAGCTTTCGGTGCTGCCGGTCCCTGTTGTCTGCAATCATGTGTCTAACTTTAGCTTCAAGCTGCACCTCAAGATCATTTTTCAATGTCCGAATCTCCGACTCGACCAATCTCTGAACTGCTGCCTGGTTGAATGAGGTGCACTGTTTGATAGTAGCCAACCGACTTTCAACACCACTAAAGCGGTTATCGATATCAGTGGTTAGCTGGTCTCTTAGTTCGGCAAACGCTTCTTTCACTGCATCCTTAACTTTAGTGTCCATTACTACCTAAATGCATTACTACCACAATGGGTATTGTTCCTCTGAGGTATAATTGGTAAATTGTAGTAACAAAAAATAAGTATGTTTTATTCTTGTAAAATCAGCTACTTTAGTGCCTGTTTGATTTGGTATAAGGGCTGACAAAACCCCTACAAATGCAACCATAAGCATGGAAGGATATGACAGCAAGTGTTACCTGGTGGAAATAATTAAGTTAAGCTAGTTGCAGCTTGAACAATCTTGGAGTTTCAATTAGATCAAGGAGCTTAGAACTGGAGCTTAGTAGATCATAGAACTTTTAGGACTGGTATTTTTCTATTTATCATAAGCTCATCTGTACCTGTATTTTTTTGCAATCTTTCTTTTTTTTTGGGGGGGGGATGAGGGGTTGGATTTGCTTTTTCTATTTGTTTTAGTAATATTTTCTATAAGAAGGCCAAAATGGGTGTATTGTGTGCAGTCATTTTTCACGGTGGGGGGGGGGGGTGCTTTGTAGATGTAGCCATGTGGTCTGTTGTTTCAACCTCTATTTGTAATGTTTATTTTTAACCTTTAGACCAATTTAGAACTTCCTATGAGTGACTAGGATATATGTACCACTTTTTTAAGACAAGATTTAGGTTGTAAATGTACTCAACAAGCAATCACAACAATGTAGGTAAAAAAAATTACAGTGGGGAAGAAAAAAAATTAACCAGGGAAAATGCATCCAACAAACAAAAAGAAATTTGACACTAATTATATTCTGATGTATTGCAGCGTCTAAATTTTGGGTGTGCATTGTAACTTTGTTGCACATTTAGGGTTACATCTTTATTTCTCATGTATTACAAGACCACACAGCCTTATATGGAGGGGCTCTATGAAATGCTTTTATATTTCTTCTACTGAAAATAAATATAAATCTAGTTTAGTTATCCCCTTGGATTTTTAAAAAATACCTTCTTTGGCATTTTCATTGGAAAAACTGGGATAAAATTTGACCCACTCCCTAGATTCTGAAAAAAACCCGTTTTGTATCTTCATATAGAAAAATGCAAAAATGTGTTCATGAATTGGCACCCCTGTATTCTATATGCCTCACATGCTTCAGTGTGTATATATGTCTCCATCTATCACTGAAATAACTTTTTTATTTTGGTAATTGGCATGTGACTAGTTGTAAATTGTTATTATGCTTGATTGATATATAATTGCTGCAAATAAATTATTGAGGTGAAAGTTAATGAAGTTTGCCTTTTTAACAAGATGTGTTGTATTACTGCCAAACTGCTTTGTTTTTACCTTGGAGGTGCAGTTTCTACTAAATTACTTTGGTATTGAATTCCTTTTAAAAATGGGTTTGTCTGATTAATAAGGTTGGGATTTTTCAATTGGATTAATATGCTCTTCTTCCTAAACCTATGAATGAATATTTTATTTCTTTTTAAAAATGTACTTTTTCAATTTCTTATCTAGTTCTAATATATCAGATACAAGGTGACGCCTTTCTTGTATCGTTTGCACCAGGTTGCACGTGCCATGTAAGCAAAAAGAGGTGTTGGGTGGGTTAGGTTATGTTAGGAATTTAATCTAATTTTATTCTGTGCAACCTCCCCCCCCCCCCCCCTCACCATAATTCTTTGCTGTAGTTTCCATAATTTTTTTAATGAAGTATTATATTTTCATCGCATTTTGGTATATTTCATTATGATTAACCTAACTTCACTTCTCAAGTGTGTACTGAATAATACACAAGTTAGCAAGCTTTTGTTTAATTTTAATTTACATTATTTTCTTATGCCCTATAAGTAAATAAGAACATGGATGAGCACTATTGCCTCAAATTTCGGTTCAAGATTACCCCAAAAAATAACTAATTCTTTACGTTTTTGTATGTGCCATCCCTAATATAGTAAAGTAGAAAAGATTTATCATGTTTAAGAAAGAGAGATTATCCTTCACAGTAGGAATCTTTTTTTCTTTTTGCGTATTGAATGGCGTTTTAAAAGGGGGAAAGGGCTTTTGATTTTTAGCGCTTATTCCCACAGTAAGACTAAACCTGTATATATTTTGTGTTAAACCAGATAGAAATCTTACCTCACGGGTATACATACCCGTAATTGTTGATGAACAGCAAGTTCAAGTACATGTTATTTTTGCCTTCAGGTATTAAGTAATGCTCAGGTATTTAAATTTAAATATGTAAATTCAGGGGCTTCGGCTTCTTAGGAGCGGTCTATGTAAAGGTATTTTATTTGAATGGTAACTTGACTAGAATTTCATAAGACCATAAGAATCTGAAAAATGACTTTCGGATGTTTGGTTATAAATTAATGACAGGATAATTAAACATTACAGGTGGATTATGGCCTTCACAGAGGAACGAGTACGGAGTTTTAAAAAATTGTTTTTTAAAAACTTTGAAACATCTTACAGCTGCTGTAATTCAAAAGGTGTTGGTAAGGTACAGTAAACTTTAGCACCTAGACAAAGGTAGATCTAAGGCAAAATATTAGGTTGGGGGGGTATGTGACAAGAGTGCCAATAATTGACCAAATTGACAAGTTTATTTAGAAAGAGTGAAAAAAAACAAAACGGAATGATTGTGCCAGAAAAAATCTTGAGGGGCCTGCCCCTGGATCCGCCCCTGCATCTAGATATACCTGTCAATGAAATGTGACTTGCATCAAACCCGTTCGTAGAGGGAGGGGGTGGGCAATGCTCCTTCAGTTCAAATTTAATGATAATAGCAAAAAAACTAGCTCTGTAAACCGCGTTTCAGCTAAATATCATTGTGAATAAGCAGGAATTATGAAAGGGAGGAAAGTAACTGGAAAAAATCAAGTTTTTCAGCTGCTATTGGCGAATTGTTGTTTATACAAGGTATGGTACAGTGTTGCCAACGCTTAGAGATAAATTTTACCAGTTTTCCGACCAAATTACTCCATAAAAGGTATTTAGTGGTACAATTGCAACGCTCGAATTTTTTTTTCAATTTAACAGACTAAAATACTAGAATAAGCTGAAAAGCTAGTAGCCTCTGTTTCTTCAGTTGTATTTTTTTTCTCAGAAACTAATTTTCAGTGTTGTTTCTCGTTTGATGATTAGTTTGAATTCCACAGAGATTTCTTTGTTTCATTGCCTTTACGTTCAACGAAAATCTCTGTTTTTTTTTCTGCTTAATTTTCTAAAGGCGACTGGAGGATTACCGGAAATACCATTAAATAATATTTGATCTTGCTAAAACAGCCTAAAAAATACCATAAAATGCAAAAATGCACTGCATTATACCAGGACCTCTGAATTGTACCAAAAGCAGTACAATCATATCGCATTGGCCTCGTTGGTATGTTGTTTGTCTAACCTTCTAAATAATACTAGCACAATTTGAGTAATCAAGAGTAGTCAAAATTTTCAGCCATCATTTCAACCAAGGAGATATAGCATTTTTGGAAATTTTTATTTTGTCAGTTCTAATTATCTTGAGAACTAAGTAAGACACAGCAAAACGGAGATTAAATCGAGTATATCTTGTTGAATACACTAGTTTATAAGTTTTACTTTAACAAAAAGAGTCACATAACTTATTTTGAATCACTACAGCCAGTTAGTTGACACAAAATTGCCACCGTCGAAAGGTTATGTATGTGTAAGACTGGACTCAGATTTTGTATATTTCTACTGACATATTTGTATGCTCCTGCCTTTTGACTACTAAGTTCCGAATCTTCTTGGGCCCAGTTTGACTAGAACAGTGTTGCCATGCCTAGCCTGAAAGATGTTTACATACTCCTATCGTAATGTATTAGTACCTGGGGACAGCTTTGCTTGGTGTAAAGAGAGATGTTTTTTTTAGTCCGTGTCATAAACAACTTTACTTTCATTATGTTTTATTCTGCATATTTAAACCCACAAATTATTCTGCACGTTCATTCATTTCCAGTAAATTTATAATAACTATTCCCTAGTATTTGTGATGCCATTCATATGTAAAAAAAAAATAAGGCCCAAACGAATTTCCCCCAAGTTGTGACCTATCTAGATCTTTTCACATCGGGAAATGATAACCTATCACTTTTTGAAACAATTATAATGCTGATTTCAAGATAAAAACTTCGATATAAATATAAAAAACATAAATAAAACGGTTGCTTGTTGAATAAAATAATTGTAAATGAGGTTTAAAGTAAGATTCTATAAGTTTTCGCTGCCTAGTTCACGCCTTACTTTTTTCAAAATTTAAGATTTATTTTAATGGAATCTTGGACTTCTTACATGCATAACAAGAATAGAGCTGGGAACTTGAGTACCTTTTCCAGAACCCTAGTATGGGTTGTTGATCCATTTATAAAGATTTAATGTACTCACCATTTAAATTTTCCAAACTAATGGAAAGTCATTGAAATTACGTACTTGACAACACCATCCCCTGTCCTTTTCAAGCTGTACAGCCTCATTCACCTAACACAGCAACTTTCCAAAAAGTCCCTCATCGATATATTTTTCTGTTGTGATTAAATTTTTTGTGGTCAAGAATTAGAACAGAAAAAAAAAATAAAATTCTGTGTTAGTATTTATTTATGATGTGTAAAAATGTGTTTTGTAATTGGATATATATAAATAATTTTTTCTTTATCATTGTATGTATCCCCTACATAACAGAGAAGTAATGGGACTGCTTGTAAAAAAAAAAAAAAAATCCTGACTAGAAATATTTTTATTCTTGTTTGTGTTTTTTTTTTTGTTTTTATTCTTTTTATTAGTGTTAATTTTCACAAAGGAGGCTTTAAAGCCATTAAGATTTGTCTCTCCAGAAATAAGGGACAATGCCATTTGCTTAGGAAAACACGTTATAGATGTTAGCCAATGAAATTAAAGCCCACATTTTACAATTGGATTATATATTACATTTTACTGTTTATTAAATATCGGCAATTTTTTTCTTTTTCAAGTTTGCGGCGTCAGCCGCGACCTAGTAAAGAGCGGTATCTTTAAAAAAGGGGTAGAATAGCGCTATGCCCCACCTACCTTTGTCTTTTTGGTTATTGTTCTATTTCCCTTGTAATTTGTATTTATTATTTATCAAGTGAGTCTTTTTTTTATGTTTGTACAATTTTCTGAAGCCAGTAGTGCGCTAATTCTAGAAGTGAATTAACGTTACGTGAATTTTCGTGTAACGTGAATTTACGTTACACGACTTAATTTTATACAAGGAAAAAATGAGTAGTGTTTTTCAACTCTTATTAAAAACCAGTATATTGATATAGAAAGTTGAAATTTCAATTATTGTGAATTTTAGGGTTGTTGGGGGGAGGGGGGTTTGTATTTCTCTATAAGGAATCTCATATACCATCTTCTCAACTAAAATAGCTGTCCTGCAATGCTTTTATATAATAGTCAGTTCAGACGGAATTTTTTTAGAATTTAAACTAGTGATTGGCTGAAGGTTCTATTTTTTATGAATTCTCTGAGCAGTTTATTTCCAAAAATTAAATATAACCCATATGTGCCTTGTTATTATTATTGATCTATTATTGATAATAGAACATATTTCCTATCATACCACTGACATTTTCTTGGAAAAGTTATGAATGAAAAATGACTAGTCATAAACCAAACCGGGGAGGGGGCACCCTAATATTTGTCCTAAGAATGCAAGAATTCCGTTTTTTTTCGCCCTCCTCATGACGTGGAGGTCTAAACTTGACCACTAGGCGCATATGGATACTACAAAAAAATATCAATAAGAAGCAAAAACCGGGGCACCAGTTGATGAAAATATGGAGGAGGGGTGACGATTTTTGTCGAAGAAAATACCAAAAGTGGTATTTTTCAAAATTGAAATAGCAATTGCCCCTATTCCCATTGTCATCCCTGGACAAAAAAATAAATAAAGATTGTATAGCCACAGCCACTCAACCTTTACGTCTACTTTCACCAAGATGGTGTATAGGGGGCATTAACTTACCATAAACCCTTTAATGGGTATCTATACTCCTCTTTTAAACTGACTCATTAACTGCGCGAATGGATGGATCCTTGTTTATTACTATGATGACTTTATTTGGCTCCCTCTTCTGAGTGTTACCCAATCTTCAATCTCATGCTGTCATGCCAAATACTGAGAAAAATAAGTTCTATTTTGTGTGTATATTTTAATTTGGCAACTGTGATCTAAATTTTTAACTGTGTTTTAGAGCAGTGTCGTCGAGATTTTATGGAATCAATGAATCTTTACAAAGGCAGAGGGATAAGGGCTGCAAAAACTTACGTTGATGATTTCTTGTAAGTGCTCCTTGTTTTTCATCTTTCTTTTCTTTTCTCATATATTAAATATCACTTTCCCGCAGCCATTTTTAACTACTCAAAAATTGGAAAAGATTTACTGTGCAAGTGAGTATTATTTTCTTTTATTTGTGTTTATCTTTCTTTTATTTATTACCTTTTATTTTCTTTTATTTTATTATTTTCTTTTATTTCTTTTATTAGTGACTTACAATGAATATATGAAAACTGAAAAAATTACGAAGTTGAACAAAAATCTGTAAAAAAAACAAGATTTACTGGTTTTGTACAGAATTCAAACCGGTTTTTTAATTATCTGTAGGCCTATATCAAGGGCGGATCCAGGATTTTTTTTCGGGGGGGGGGTACTAATTTTTGACTTTTTCGGGGGGGGGGGTACTAATTTTTTACTCAGTTTCTGACTAATTATACTGATTTTTACCTAGATTTCTACTAATTTTCGACTTATTTTCGACTCGGTCAAAATTTCGGGGGGGGGGGTCAAACCGGGTAAACCCCCCCCCCCCCCCCCCCCCCCCCCCCTGGATACGGCCTTGGCTTATATTATGCATAAATTGATACAGATATATATTCAAACAAACAACAGAAATTATTCCTTAAATGAAATCACTAATCCCCACAAAGGCTTCGTGGACTAAAGGACACTGAACCTATATAGATGACAATATTATTAACGTTCTGAAGTGATGACAGTATTATGGCTACAAACACTTACGTAGAGTTTTTTTTTCTTCGAGGAGGGCAATAATCGAAAAGAACTATTTGATGATTTGAATAAGAAGTAGCCTACCCAGAGATTCGGGAAAATTTGGATTTTGGGAGGGGTGTTTGAGTCCCGAGGACTCCCCTCCTGCCTACGTCTGGCCCATCTTTTGTATGCAAGAAACGATATTAATGTCTTTAAAGTACGTCTTAGACAACTAGAAAGATATAATATGTTAATTGAAATAATATACGACGTTTTCGTTGTAGTAATTTCAAGTTTTGTGAAACTAAGACTTGTAGTCCATAATTCTAAGCTAAGCATGCTGGATTGATTGTCCAGTTTTATTTCTACAACACTTATTGGTTTCCAATATGCTATTTTCTAGATTTCTTGGTTCCAAAAAATCGTAAAAGTTTTCTTTTTTTTCTAGTTTTTACCAATAATCTTTTGGAAATCAGGATTTCTAATATAATTGTTATTGTCGGGTTTTGGAAGGATTAAAAATCTTATTTAATCTAACGACTCCACTCCCACCTCAATCCATCTAGACCCTCATTCTTTACTCCGGCCCATGAGCTTCCAATTTCCTTTAAATCGTCCTTTATGATATCTTCCCACCCTATTTGGGGATGACCTGCTTTTTGTTTTGCCGCAGATGGAAGGTCAAAAAGCATAATCTTTGGCAATCTGCCATTTACGATACGTGAAACGTGGCCTAGCTGAGAGCTGGCGTCTACCCTTGGACCCCCCCCCCCCCGTGGCTGGTTGGTATCAAATTACTTTTCACTTATAAACAAAGGACTAGAAATCGCAATTTCTGATCGAATGAGTACCCTCCGAAGTTTCTGCGACCATGAGGTGGAGCTGGGATGAGGAAGGGGGAGTCTCCTTCCTATACGGAATAACAAAAAGCCTGGATACGGCCTTGGGGATTATATATCAATTTCTACCTCCACCCTCCCTTTGTCTCTCCCTTAGAATTAATTCTGCATTTAGCTGAAGGCTCAATGAGAGTTGGGATGTTTTGGTATTAAAATTCCCCTTTGAGGCATATCCCTCCCTCCCTAGCTACAAAACAATCATAGAACCCCATTGTAGAGGTTTAAAGCACTTATATGCAAATGTTTAGAATTGTAAAGCAATAGAGAATTTACCTAAGACAAAGAAATTTGTTTGGAGCTTAAAAATATTTTGGCTAGTTAGGGAGGGAGAAAGATGTGCACGTGTATTAATTATTACAGTTGATCTTGTTGATGTCGATGCAGTACAATATAAATTAGTTGATGCTACGTAGACACTATCGATACATCACATGTTGTTACCAGCACGGAATTGTGTTCTCTTCTATAATTTGCAAAAACTAAAATTATCAATAATTCTTCTAAAAATGGAATAAATTACCGATTCCTCAGGCTAAATTTCCCTCAAATATAAGAGGAACATATTTTTTTCATAAATAGTAATAGTCCTTTGAAATGGTTTATGTATATATTTTTAATTGTTTAATTTAATTAATATATTTATTAGTTATTTTATTATTCCAAAATCACAGATATTTAAATTTTTCAAGAAAAACGAAATAAATTATGAATTTTTTCCAGCTGAAATTTCGCTGAAGAAGCCGCGGAACTAGACTATCTATGAAGTTTTTCTCATAAGCCTAAAACAATAAAATATTCTTTGGGGGGGGGGGGGGCTGAAATGAAAAGTGGGTGTTATCTTAGGATTTTTTTTTATCCGGGAATAAGCAAATAGTAAATATTATGAATCGATAGCCAAAAATGCACACTTGTTAATTAGTAATTCGTCATTGAATTAATTAATAATCACAATAATTAATGATCATTAATTTTGGCAGTTATAAAGGTGTGATATGGTATTTTGATGGGTAAAGTTAAGTATACGCCCAATATTCCCAAGCAAAGCAAGTTGCATCAATTGATTTAATCCATTTTCTGGTATTTTTTTCCCTTATTAGATGTTTACCTTTTCACTTTTCTAAAATAAGTTCACTTTTTTGTAAAATATGTCTTGTGCTTTTTTCGGTAACAAATATTTGGAAATCAGCTTAATCTTCTACCTCCTCAAATAAGGAGGTATTTGCAGTGCCTTTAGGTATTCCTCAAATAGGAGCAGTTTCAATCTCCTGAAGCAAAGCAAGTTGCATCAATTGATTTAATCCATTTTCTGGTATTTTTTTCCTTATTAGATGTTTACTTTTTCACTTTTCTAAAATAAGTTCACTTTTTTGTAAAATATGTCTTGTGCTTTTTTCGGTAACGAATATTTGGAAATCAGCTTAATCTTCTACCTCCTCAAATAAGGAGGTATTTGCAGTGCCTTTAGGTATTCCTCAAATAGGAGCAGTTTCAATCTCCTGAAGCAAAGCAAGTTGCATCAATTGATTTAATCCATTTTCTGGTATTTTTTCCTTATTAGATGTTTACTTTTTCACTTTTCTAAAAGAAGTTCACTTTTTTGTAAAATATGTCTTGTGCTTTTTTCGGTAAACGAATATTTGGAAATCAGCTTAATCTTCTACCTCCTCAAATAAGGAGGTATTTGCAGTGCCTTTAGGTATTCCTCAAATAGGAGCAGTTTCAATCTCCTGAAGCAAAGCAAGTTGCATCAATTGATTTAATCCATTTTCTGGTATTTTTTTCCTTATTAGATGTTTACTTTTTCACTTTTCTAAAATAAGTTCACTTTTTTTTAAAATATGTCTTGTGCTTTTTTCGGTAACAAATATTTGGAAATCAGCTTAATCTTCTACCTCCTCAAATAAGGAGGTATTTGCAGTGCCTTTAGGTATTCCTCAAATAGGAGCAGTTTCAATCTCCTGAAGCAAAGCAAGTTGCATCAATTGATTTAATCCATTTTCTGGTATTTTTTTCCTTATTAGATGTTTACTTTTTCACTTTTCTAAAATAAGTTCACTTTTTTGTAAAATATGTCTTGTGCTTTTTTCGGTAACAAATATTTGGAAATCAGCTTAATCTTCTACCTCCTCAAATAAGGAGGTATTTGCAGTGCCTTTAGGTATTCCTCAAATAGGAGCAATTTCAATCTCCTGAAGCAAAGTAAGTTGTATTGCTTGATTTAGACCATTTTCTTCCATCTCTTGTCCTTTTTTCTCGCAGTAGAAATAGTGAGAAATAGGAGCATTTTATCTCAAAATTTTGTTTGCTGTATTTCGAGTGCATAATATGCCACCTTTTAAATTACCGAAAACAATATGTTTGTTACTTAGCAAATTTTTGGCGGGTTGTCCATTATTCTACTATTTAAGCTTTTCAAAATTTAGGTCAAGTCTTGTTTGTTACTACCTCTAATTTCCTTGTAGCATTCTTAATAGAGCATTAAAAAACAGGTTTTAATTCTTTTTTTTCTAGAAAACATGCTTGACTTACATGTGAAATCTTATCACAGAAAAATATAATTCTATCCGGTTGTTAATGTATGTATCTTGTAAAATTTTGGTAATTTCCAAAGCAAATTTATTGATTGATTTCATCGATTTTCTCCTTTTTTAAGATTTTTAGAAGTTTCTTTTTTCTAAAATGTGTTTTGTCATTTCTTCCTGCTAATACAAGTAGCTGAAAATTGAAGTTTTTATCTCAAAATTGTGTTGTCAAAATTGTATTTCGAGTTAAAAAAATCTTACTTCTGAAAATCTCAAAAACCCGAAGCACGTTTTTTATCCGCTGTTTTACTTTAAAATCTATTTCGGATGACAATGAAGAAATCAGAAAACCGGAATAACAAGAAACATTCTGGCTTTTCAGTAAGGTTTTGTCCTGGCCTGTAATTTCTATGTTGTGGCATGATTAATAGTTCACTTAAAGCATTGGCTTCTAGAAAATGTGTTTGGACTTGTTTTAAAGTCGAAACTTTTAAGACTCCCTGAAGTCATTTTGGGTGTCACCACAGAAGACCACAGAGAGACTTCTCCGACCACCCTTGGTCGTAAGACACCATCACCCATTGTAAAGAAAAAGCCGTACAAATAAGATCACTTGAATCATAAAAAGAAAGAAATTTAATGAAAACATGGACCAGCCAATATGAAATTGTGTTGAATATTACGAAGTGTTACGAAATGCACCATCTCCGACAACTATGTGTCCAAGAACAGCTTTTACCGTTTGATTAACTTAAAAACACCCAGCTAAACTACTGCTTGTAATTTGTATGTGTTCCCTTTTCTCCTCCTTTTTATGCTTTTCATGATTTTTTAATTTATTGTTTTTATTTATTTTATCCTTGTGTATCTACATTTTTTTTTAATTTTTTTTTATTGATTTGCTTTTTCGGCAATTTTGATAAAATGACGATATGTTCTTTTGCCTGTTTCATGTGTATGATTGTTTTAGACCTATTTTTGATGTTATTCTGTTTTTTGTTTTGACTCCTAAACACGTATTCAGCCCTGTTGGATTTGTGATAGCTATTTTTGGGAATAAATCTTATCTTGTCACTCATAGAGAGGCAAGATACCTTAGATACAAGAGAGGCATAGAGAGAGGCACCTAGAGTTCCCGAAAAGCCTCAAAGTTGCTTACTGGTAAGATTTGACATATTTTTAACAAAAAAGAAAACAACGGAAATCATCAAACGAATATAATGCACTGATCCCCACGAAAACTGCATGACTTGTGAAGGAGAATGATCTTACGTTGGCAACAAAGGTGCCAATTCACAAAAATGTCGGGGGAGGGGGGGGGGGTGAAATAATTTATTCAGAATATAGCGGATGGGCAATTTAGCTGTTTCTTCGATTTTTTCAATGAAAGTACCATAAAAGGTATTTTTGGAAATCTAGCGGGAAATTGCCATCCCCCATCCCATTTCGAACCCAAACATTCATTCATTCAGTCCATACAAAATGAGCGTTTATGCAACCATAAATACAGTATTGCGAAGTTACCTTCTATAAGGGACATTATTATGGGAAGAGGGTGGGTGCCTCCCCATAGTAACTGAATTAACACAAGCAACATTTACTGTGGCTAGGAGTTCCAATGCTTAATATTTGCTAATATCAGTGATTATTATTTGGTGAATCATGTATTTGGTAAAAATTTGATTACGCCGTACAATTCTGGCCGCCAAGATCCTTTTTTTGCTCCCCTAAATTAAAAAAAAATACCTTTTCCGGTATTCCCATTGAAAAAGGCTTTTGGGTTTTCGTTTAAAAAAAGACAAAATTGCCCCCCCCCCTAGTTTCTGAAAAATACATCCCCCACCTCTAAATTATTGTAAGTCGACTTCGCTGCATGTGTTTAGACACATATTGATTTTACTTATGCGTTGCTGCAGGTACTGTATAAATGTTGTGTAGAAATTTGTTGATTTTATTGCACTCTGATTTTGAATCCAGATGGAAAACTTTAATTTTGTCATGGGACGCAAGTTTAATACTCTGGGACTTTTCGATTTCTTTGCGATTTGTACTTCAATTATAACCATATTGATACTGGCTTAGTGCATATTTTTAAAGGAGTATAGGTTTTATACTTCATTCATATAGTGTTTGGGGGGAGGGATACTGAAAAATTCCATTTCTGGGTCAGAGTTTTTCTTTTCTCCCCGTGCTGCAGATATATATTGCATAATTTTGCATCGTGTGTACCTAGTTCTTATAATTGTAATAAATGTTTTCTCATCTACTCCTTCCTCCCCTGCATATATGAATTGTATGTTACATGATGACCACACATTGGCTCCCTCTTCTGAGCGTTACCCAATCTTCAGTTTTCATGCTGCCTCGCCAATTTCTGAAAAAAAATGTTCTTTTCTGTGTTTAGCAATTTGTTTTGGCAACCGTGACTTAAAACATTTAACTCTATTCCAGATAGAGTGGTTTAGAACCACCAGGCTGCGTTTTAATGTGTTTCAATTCTGGATCTTTATCTCGTTGTGGGTTGAATTGTACCGGTGGACGACTAAAGTGTTTGAGTCAGCAAGAAGAGGCACTCAACTCCTATTGGTGAGTTGTCCAAAAATATACCCAGGCTGCTTATATATATATATAACATATAATATTTAGAATTGTGAATTATATATCCTTTGTTTGCGAAAGTTTACTTTGAAGGGGTAAAACATTCGGGAACAGATTGACGAAAAACCATGTGAGTGTTAAAAAATCTTAATGTTTCTTGCTAGGTCGGGGGGGACCTTATACAATTCCCGTGCTGTTATGTTAAAATGAAATAGGCTGACGCGAGACTTGTCACCTGTTTTCTGCCAAAGCCTAGTATCTTTATTTTCAAATTTTCAAGAAAATTGCAAAATAGGTTGTTGTTTTTTTTTTCACTTTTGGTACGATAAAAATTGATAAGAATTCAGGCTATCGTCGACAGGTTGTCTGAGTTCCACTTTTTTCCAGTCTTCACCACTCCGTTTTCTGCTTGACGTAGTTATTAGGTTGTGTAATACTAGTGTGTATGTTCTAAACTTGTCTTTAGAAAACCGTTGAATTCTGTATTACCCCCTATAAACACTAGGTCCTATCACAGAAAGTATAGCAGATAGAAATATTTTGAGCCGGCCATTGCTCTCGCCTTGTCGAGAATAGCACGAACCTGTCCTTAAAGTACCAATGGCAGTAAAAATGCAGTCTGATTATTTGAAATGGTCAAGTTTGTGATTGTTTGAAACATACCCATTTATATCCTAGAAAATTATAACAAATCGGGAATTCAATTTTTATTGAAAGATACCTCTATATGCAGTTATGCAGCTTTTTTTATTTGCGGCCTACAAATTTATAAAAAAAAGAAACGTGGGTGAAAAAATTGGCGAAAAATTAGCCAAAAAATGGCTCTTATAATTTCCCAATACTCGTTAAATCACAGGCTTAAAGTACCAAGGGCAGTGAAAATCAATTCTGATAGGTTATATCGATTAAGTGAAAACTCACACAACCATATATATCTTTAAAGTGCCAAGGACACCAAAATGAAAACATATTTAGCCCTCTTAATCTATTTTAGGTCTATTCATACCTGAAAAATCCGGGTTTCCTACGAGTTTTTGTTTAGCTGCTATAAGCATTTTTAGTTTGAATAAATTCGCAAAACAGTGTTGTCAATAATAAAACAATGATAAACTGCGGAGCTGAATAATATTAGCGGGAAATAGAATCCGACAATGTTTTTCATTTGTGAAAATTCAAATTTACAAAATCTGTTGATTGTTATATATATATTAGTGAAAATACATTTTGTGAAAAAATATGACCTCAAGTTCAGAAAGTGACTATTCTGATGTGTCAGAAAATATTTTGATGGTGACCAAGCGCTAGATGGTATGCAAGATACCATTTCAGGATACTTGTTCCGGCTAGACCCTGACGCTGCGCCGTCGGATCGACCGAACGCCGCCGACGAGAGGCCCGGTGCCACAGAAATGTCGTAACGCTGCCGGCGCGCCGAAGGCAACCCGACAGAGGCGGCGGCGTTCGGTCGATTTGAAATTAATTTTGCGGCAATTCTTTATTGCCTCAACCGCAAATTCGGAGCTTTTGCTTCTCCTGTGGTTTAGTATTTCGATTTTCCTGATTAAAAATCAAGCAGGGCTTGCACTATCCCCGAATTGTCGGGTATTTCCCCGAAAATCTATGCGTCACCCCGAAAAAAAATTTGGTTCCCAGAATCCCCGAAAACCACGCAATCACGGTGCCACCCCTAGCGATTTATCACCAGTGACTTTCCCTGCCAAATATTACTTGGCATACCATAATTCTTCACTCCTCTCTTGTTCATTAATTTTCGTCTCTTTTGTTACTTTGCATAAAAAAGAGACAGATGCAATTGCAAATATTGCAATATACACTTTCTTCATATGTTGACAAAAAAAAGTATCGTCTTTATGAAATGAGTTTAAATCATTTCGAATGCAGTTTCCCAATCGCTATTTCTTACATCGTTTGTAGTCAAGAATTTTATTTTCAAGTTGAATCCCAAAAAAAACCTATTGTGACAAAATTTAGCTATAGACTAAGCTATGTATGTGCAAGGTTTGGGAATTAAAGATTGAACTGGAAGTTACCTAAAAAAATATGATTCAAAAATAAATTGTAAATTATTGCCTATAGGAGGGGGGATAGGGGGCTATCATTTTTAAATGATAATACCTCATTTTTTTTTATTGAAAGCGGGGATGCCAAAAGGTTAATTATTTTTTTTTCATTTAAAGTGGAGACAGAAGAAAATGATATCAAATTCCCTGGGAAACCATTGAAATATTTTGATAGACCCAGGGCCCCCCATTAGGGCTTGTTCATTGTCTTGGGTATTTTGCGATTTCTCATAGGCTACTGGCCTAATTTGGCTTTTGTGTGTGCTCCCTTTTAATTATATTCTTTGGATCTTATTGAATGCCACGGCAAATCTATGACTCAGTTTTCCAATAATTTGAGGTATATCTGAATAATTTCGACATTTTTGTTGTTGTCTTTGTACCCCCTTACTCATACCCTCAATTTTTTTCAAGGAACACTAAGCTTTTTAACGTTATTTTGCGTGTTTGTTTGAACCATATAGTGACCTAGTTAATTATTAAGTAACTTATTTTTCTAATGAAAGCTGAGACAGTATCCTATCAATGTGGTATCCAGAGGGGGGGGGAGGAGGGAAGTATTACATTTAAATGATAATATCTCGAAATTTTTTTTTTATTGAAAGCAGGGATCCCAATTTTTTTTTTAATTTAAAGCTGAGACGGTATTTTATCAAGGTGGTATCCAGAGAGGGGGGGGGGGTAGTGAGCTATAATATTTAAATCATAATACCTCGATTTTTTAAAAGAAGGGGTGCCAATAAGTTAAATATTTTTGTTATTTAAAGCACAGACGGTATCCTATCAAGATAGTATCCAGAGGGGGGGGCATAGGGAGCTATTATATTTAAGTGATAGTACCTTGATTTTTTTTTTATTGAAAGCAGGGATGCCAAAAAGTTTAAAAGTAACATACTGAATAAAACATTGAGTGTTTTTTGTTCCATTGTAATTGAAGTGTTCTCATGTGAAGTGTTCATCATGTATTTTTCAATTTGATAAATTTGCTCCTTTTAGATGCAGTTTATAATTTGACTGATATTAGATATTTATCAATTTATACTTTGGCATGAATCCCCAAAAGAAAAAACGAATCACATCCAAAAGAGCAGCCAAAAGCAATAAAAAAGCAGCAGTTCAGCCTTAGCCTACATGACATATATTCTATAAAGAAGCCAAAACAAAACTATGCATTTTATGCATAAAGAAGCCATGCATTTTTTTAAATTGTCATTAAAAACCTGTTTTTAATACAAGATATCTTTTTAAGAATCCAAAAGAGCAAAAAAAAGCAATCAATATCAAAGTCACCCATTTCAACTGTTTTAAAGGTGATAGACAAAGGGCATTATAAAAAAGTTAAGCTTCTAAGTTCATAGCTATATTCAAAGTTTTCTGATTAGCCTAATTTAATATTAAGATGGTCTGGCCTAAAAAATAAGATTTTTTTTTTTATTAAAAGCGGGGATGCCAAAAGGTTAATTATTTTTTTTCATTTAAAGTGGAGACAGAAGAAAATGATATAAAATTCCCTAGGAAACCATTGAAATATTTTGATAGACCCAAGGCCCCCCCCATTAGGGCTTGTTCATTGTCTTGGGTATTTTGCGATTTCACATCGGCTACTGGCCTAATTTGGCTTTTGTGTGTGCTCCCTTTTAATTATATTCTTTGGATCTTATTGAATACCACGGCAAATCTATGACTCAGTTTTCCAATAATTTGAGGTATATCTGAATAATTTCGACATTTTTGTTGTTGTCTTTGTACCCCCTTACTCATACCATCAATTTTTTTCAAGGAACTAAAAAATAAGACACACGTATAGTCAGAATTCCATTGTGAATCCATATATAGCTAAATTTATCAAGACCCTCCCCCCTCCCTCCATAATGGTGAAAAATATACCCTGAATTATAAATCAACACCATATTTTGGTACATAGCCTAGACTGCAGTTTTCAACAAAATTTAGTGTTTCAGCACAATTCAAAATAACGAGTATTTTTCATGCTCTTTTATAATTAAATAATCACTTGACAGGGACTATTAATTTTGAGCCCTGAAGGGGCTAGAAGGCTCAGAACAGCCCATAGGAACCTAGTAACCCTATGCTCAAAAATTTGCTTCTTTAAATAACTGGCTAGGGAGAAAAATAGGTCATATGTAGCTGAATAATGATTGAAGCTGACTTAGGCTATATATTTCCATATTAGGGGGGGGGGGGGTAAAGCATAGGCTCTTGGTGTCAATTTCAAAGTCTAATAACCATAATGATTTATTTATTATGAAGTGACTAAGTAAGAGTCTTTTATTCAGGCTCATCACTAAACAAAATATAACCCAGTTGTGCTGATGATTTGTATCTAGTAATTATGTCAGTGATTCCAATCCTCAAAATGTAAATGGGGCAAAAATAACCAGTTAGCCATGATAAAATAAAAAGTAGCAAAATAGAAATAAGAAGGTATTTTTCAAAGTCTAACTGAGGCAACTGCTCCCCCCTCACATAATTGGGACCCCAAAATTATGTGGCCTAATGCTGGATTAGAATAAACAGTGTACATTGGCAAGTACAAACAATACAATAATATATTGTATATGATTCATAATACAATAATATGTATTACATAATAACAATGACAGATAATGATCTAATAGTATTGCTTTATTTAATCAACATTTGTCATTCAGAGAAGCCATGACTCTCTAATTTTGTTCTTAATATAATTCCTGTTTTGTTCCATTAAATTTTTTTTGGTACTGTTCTAATATATGGGCAACATGCAAGAATGCAACTTGAGAAAAGCCAAGAACAGATAACATTACCCAGTAATTTCCTATCTTATGCTCTATAAACAAGGGGTTTCTCACTCCAGGAACTATATTCAAGCTTTAGTTTTTGGGGTTTAGGAGGAAAAAAGGTACCTAGGTTAGTTTAGGTTATGCATTTATTATATGCTATGCTTTACCCCCACTCCCCTAATGTGCAAATATACTGCCAAAATTTGTTTCTAAACTTATATTTTTATCCTATTTTGTTTTATTTCACTAGCATTAACCAAACTTCACTTCTCGCATGTTCCCCAGATATTAGAACAGTACCTTTTTTCCTTGCATTGCTTTAGTATAACAGTGTGACATCCTTTTTACTAGTAAATACCCATAATTTTTTGAAGACCTATAGGATATATGTCCTGACAATTCAATCCATTATTATTATTGTTGCTGGTTTGCCTGTGAGTCCAGGCAATTTGATGTTCATATGTTAGTCCTAAAACTCAGCTGCCCTTGCCTGAGACTATAGGCAGGCAGACCTTATGTCACTGGTTCACCTGCAAATCCAGGCAACTTGTTGGGTCAACCAATTTTGAATGAATTTTGTGTTAGTGTAACTGTCTGAGCTTATAAACTGGGTTGCCTGTCTAAGACTTTAGGCAGGTAGACCCTATGCCACTTGTTTGCACACAAGGCCAGGCAACTTTTCAGTCAACCAATTTTCAATTAATTCTGTTTTAGTGTAACTGTCTTGGCTTATAGATTGGGTTTTCTGACTGAGGACTGCAAGTGCAGGTGACTTAATGGTCATGTTAATCATAAAACTTGGTCAAAATGCCTTAGACTCTAGGCGGACAGGCCTACTTGGAAAGTCTACTTGAATTACAATAGAGATGACTAAGATTTTTGGGCTGACTCACAACAGACAATGTCTATAGAACTTGCTGATGAAGAAGCATCCTAAGCCTAATTTTCCTGGCCACATAAATTCTCAGGTAGGTTGACTAAGTTTTAGGATTGATATGTGACCACCAAGTTGCCTGAACTGCAATTGGAACTATGAAAAGCCATCTGTATGACTTTGTTGTTTTCTCTATGTATCAGTGGGGTAATGTATTTTCTTTTGTATGACATTTTAGTAGATCATATATTAAATAAGAAAACCAAAAAGCATTCTGTATACCTTTATTCATGTTTCTTCTATAATAATTTGATGTTTAAAAAGTCATAGCCTACAGAAGACTTTATATCATTCTCCATGTTTACAGGAAACACAATATTGCCTATTGTTTTGATTTTATAGTGCTTTGTATATAAGAGTAAATGACAATAGGCAATTTGTTGCTTAGAGTATAAAGAACCAATGACTAACAGTCAAACAGTGCTCACCCAAGTAATTTGTATTTCTAATATAAAAAAAACATAAAAGGTATATGCTACTATTATATAATAACTATGAGGTAGATTTATATCAAAATATTCAAGCAAATCACACAGTCTACTAGGTGTCTTACCTTAGCCTACATAAGGTAGGCTATCAGTGGAAGTCATTAGGTCTGCAAAACTACCAATAGGTTAGACTATATACTGATACTTTCTTTTAGAATCATTAATATTTACCTTCACACTGCTTCATGGTTAAAAGATCCTGGAATGCCAAAAATCCTAGTAACATCAAGACTAGGCCTGGTCTAGCCAAGCTCTTTTCAAGAAGCATTCCTTAAAAGTATTTTTCAAAGAAAAGAGCTTTGCTGAAATAGGTTCCGATTTCTGTTTTACCAGAACATACAAGAAAACAACACTTTCTAAGACTATATGCTGATTTATTTATTTTTTGGTCATTTTCTGCTGTTTAACAGCACACGTTCTGTATTTTTGAAATTGGCCAGAACTTTCCTATTGGAATACATTATGTAAACTGGCGATCTATCTCCTTAAAAAAATGAATTATCGGTTTTTCACACTAATTTAAGACGTATATGGCTGTGTAAGTTTGCACTTGACCAATTTAATGAATTAGTTTTCATTTTAGGTGTCCTTGGTACTTTAAAAAAAAATCTTAAAATATTAGTAGAAATCGGGAATTAAATTCTTGCTGGTGTAGACCTTCTTATGTGTTTATGCCGCTGCTGGTAAGAGTGGTTGCCACATATAAGAAAAAAAATCGATAAGAAATCAGCAAAAAACAAGCTAAATACATATGCCTAAAAAAAACCTAAGGTGTTTCTCTGTTGGAAAGGTGTAGCTTTACGTTCAAGGTGCAGCTGTCTTTTGAGTCATCAGATTGTTAACGTTTGAGTTTTAGAGACGAAAGTTGTTGTATAATTTAACTTTTAAATTTTTCTTGTTTCATGGTTCAGTGAAGCAACACTGACGAAAATGTGACTCCGCCTTTAAATATGAGTAAACCTGAGATGGGTCCAAAGGTCAAACATTGGACCTAATGTCCTGGGTGCATTAAGAATCAAAGAACTCTGGCTTAAAAATTTAACTAGTCATATATTTGGACCTCTCCTGGGATACTGTCCTCTGATACTTTCAATTTCGTTTATTTTGCTTCATTTAAGTTAGCCTGGGGCTTCTTTACATCTTTTCATTTGAAATTATTCGCTTTTAAGGGATGTAAGACAGTCTACTCCGTGTCGATACTACTTTATTACAACTAGGCTATGTAGGTATTTACCTACCCCAGCTAGGGACATCAATTTATGAGAGTGTACGGGAGGGGGCATAATGTATTTTTCATGATCGAGTTGTGGGCGTAATTTCGTAAAAACGGGGGGGGGGGGTAAAGTTGGAGCCGATTTTCTCATGTCAAGTGAAAATGACCAAGTAAAAATGAGCCATAAACATACAAGGGTATAGTAAAGAAAACTGATTTTCTTCTGTGGATGCTTGAACTATGTAGCACTTAGTTTTGACAAGGTTTTTGAAGACGCTAAATTTCAGCTAGGGGGCAAAACTGGGGTCTCAGGGGTAGTTGCCTTTCTATCCCATAGCAAATTATTCCGCTTAATGTAGGAAGGGGGGCAATTTATTGTTTTTCAATTTTTTTCGATGAAAATATAAGATTTTGAGAGGATATACCAAAAAGAGAGTTTTCAGAACCTAGGGGTCGAGGGGGGGGATTATTCATGAACATTAACGACTATTACATTTGTCATTTGCGGATTTTCCTAGGCAGTTCAGCTACTCAAGGGAAGCACCTAATAACGGGTCGAGCCGTTTACTCCCGGGGAAATATATATATATATATATAAAAAAAAACGAAAATCATCAAACGAATATAATGCACTGATCCCCACGAAAACTCCATAAGTTGTGAAGGAGAATGATCTTGCGTTGGCAACAAGGGTGCCAATTCACGAAGATGTCGGAAGGAGTGGGGGGGGGGGTAGAATCATTTGTTTAAAATCTAGGAGGTGGGAGATTTTGTTGTTTCTTAGATTTTTTTTATGAAAGTACCATAAAGGCATTTTTGAAAATCTAGCGGGAAATCACCCTCCCCCCACTTTAAACCAAAACATTTATTCATTCACTCCATATAAAATGATTGATTATTATAGCGTTTATACAACCATAAATACGGTATTACAAAGCTACCTTCCATAAGGGACCTTTTTATTGGGGGGAGGGTGCCTGAATCCTCAAAGCGTATATTTTTAGGCCCACATTTTCTAGCTCTTCTAAGTATTAATAGCGCAATTTAGTAGTAACTAAATCAACAAAGGAATCATTTGCTATAACTTCCATGCTTAATAATTGCTAATATCAGTAATTAAAATTTGGTATTTGATAAAAATGTAATTACACTGTACAATTCTGGCCGCCTAGATTTTGAAAAAATACCTTTTTTAGTATTCTCATTGAAAAATCCTTTTTGGGTGTTCTAGCTAAAAAACAGGACAAACCCCCCCTAGTTTTTGAAGAATATATACCCCCACCCCTAAATTTTCGCAAGTCGACTTCGTTGCATGTGTTTAGCCGTATATTGACTTCATTTATGTATTGCTGTAGGAGCTTTATTAATGTTGCATAAAAATACATTAATTTTATTGCACTCTAATCCCAATTCTGATTTTGAATTCAGCTGAAAGACTAAGTTTGATTTTGTCATGGGACGAAATTTTGATACTCATGAGACTTTTCGATTTTTTAGCACATTTTAAAGGAATATAGTATATACACATAGGTCTGACAGGAGGATAAAAATACGGAAAAATTCTACTTATAGGTCAGTTTTCTTTCTTCCCCTGTTGCAGATATGTATTGTATATTTTTGTAACATATGTGTACCTAGGTCTGACTCAGAGTTCAAAACAAGGAAAAATTGTAATTTTAGGCCAGAATTATTTTCATTCCCCTCCGTTGTAGATATGATTATATATATATATATATATATATATATATATATATATATATATATATATATATATATATATATATATAATATATATATATATATATATATATTATATATATATATATATATATATATATATATATATATATATATATATATATATATATATATATATATATATATATATATATATATATATATATACGATTTAATCTAGTTTTCAGTTTGAAGGTCGATTCCGCAGAGTCGTTACTCTGTTACTAGCTAGCCGGTCTAAGAAATAGTTATTTTGTCTCTGAAGAGGAAATTGTCTCACTGGCCAAAGTTAATTATAACTTTTGGCTTTCAAGATGACTAAGTAACATCTTAAGACATTTAAAACTGACCTTTTTGTTTTGATTCGCTGTTTCTTTGGCAGGTATAAGGACAAATTAAATATTTCAAGAAAATGCTTGTGGGTGTATTCTGATAATGGTGGATGCTCAGAAGCTCAAGGGAGAGTTAGTTGAGGACACTTCTTTTGAGAATCCTGATTTTCCTAGGACTAGTCTCGTTTCCATTTTTTTAGAGGGTGGAAGGGGGGGGCAATCGGTTCAGATGCCCCGGGCGCTGTAGCTGGGGGTGGGGGCGCCCGGGAGTTGGCCCTTTTTTATCAGTCTTTTAGATTCGTTTTTTTTTGCTTATATTTAAGTCGAGAGGGGGCACCTTTTTCCCAGGTGCCACCAACCCTAGGAACAGTCCTGGGCGGGGGTGTATGTCAATTTTAATGTAAGACAATTAATAACTTACCTAAAGGGTTATGCATGTACGGAAGGGTAGGGCTTTCGGGTTTCCCCTAGAATCTCGGCAGTTTTGCCATTTTCTCCGTGTTTTCTGACAATTCGCTTTTCTCTGCTTTCATCCCCCTCTCCCTTAAATGTTACGCCCCCAGGGCCAAATCTGTTTAAAAGATTGTAATAAAATGTTTGATCATTAAATAGCTTCGCTAGATAGATATAGTAACTAATCAAGTCATTGAAATCAAAAATTTGCAAATTTGTGGCAGAAAAGTATACAGGGGTGGAATGCGGACCTGTGTGTGCAGCTTCTTTCCCTAATAATCTACTTGGCCCTGATAAAGAGTTGTTATTCCCTTAGAGAAACAAATTTCCTGACACTGGGTCATCTTCAATTATCAGGCACTAATTACTGAAAATGACGCTTTTTGAGTTTATTAAGTCTAATAAAACGCATGCAGTTTCTCTAGCCTAAGAACACACTTGGTCATTCTCTCTGAGCAAAAAGAAAAAAAAATCTTGCTTAAATCCAGAAAACGGATGTAGCCTCTTTTCTCAAAGAACCAACATTATCCTGATGAAGAGTCGCTATTCCCTCAGAGAAACAAATTCGTCAAAGTCAAGAATGTATTGGCAGAAGATTGAGAATATGTTAAAGGTCCCATCAAAATTCGGCTTTTTAATTCTTCAAGTGAGATTCCGTAAGAGCATTTCTTCAAGATGACCCATATCCGTTTTGGTAGTAAGGTGTGTATTGCTCGTTTGAAAACCTGATTTTGTGCTGTACTTCAAGTGACCTTCCATATTTATACTGTTAACGGCAATTTTTCTTATATGAATCATACGATGTGTTTGCATATTGACTGTGTCTCACTCAAAAATTTGCAAAATACAGCACATATAGAAGCTTGACAATAGTATCTGCACACGGAATAGGAGGAGGGTATTAACCATCCCCCGTAAAGTTGAAAAATATAATGACCTTGAAATGCAATTTTTGGATGTTAAGACCCACCCCCCAAAAGTTGCTGTAAAAACCTTACTGTGACCCTGCTTTTTTGCGAATTTTTTGAAAAAAAACTACGTTTTCTAAAGAGTTAAAGAGGCTGAGTCACAAGTTCGAACCTTAAAACGTACAGGGATTAGAAGGTGCAGTTGGGGGGCTGCCGCCCCCCAAACCCCCGCTTCCGTATATGAAAGGGGCTGTGCCCTCCTCAACGCCTCGCTCTTTACGCTAAAGTTTTTATTGTTTAAAAAAAAAGAGTTGTGAGAAAGTCAAACTTGAGCGTAAAGAGCGAGGTGTTGAGGAGGGCACAAATCCCCACAAAACTTGATATTTGGTTTTTGGAAAATAGGGAAGGAAGGATCGGATTGAGCTGAAATTTGAGGATAAGCTCCCAGGCCCCAGGAAAGCTTATCCTCTAAATTTCAGCCCGATCGGACAACGTTAAAGGGGGGCTGTGGTGGGAAAAATTAACAGGGGCTCCTATAGGAAAACGAGGTTTTTCGTAAATGTTAATTCGGGGGATAATTTTTTCGGTCTGAAAATATCAAAAGGCCCTAACAGGTCGAATTCCGCTTCGAATGAGTCCTCATTCACCCGGATCCGTTGCCAACTGTGGCCTGTAGGCGTGGCTGATAAAAAAAAGAGAAATGAACTTTAAGTGGCTATATTGTTTTTTGGAAAACAGGGAAGGAGTGCTCGGATTGAGCTGAAATTTCGAGGATAAGCTCCCGGGCCCTAGGGAAGCTTAACCTCTAAATTTCAGCCCAATCGGACAACGTTAAAGGGGGGCTGTGGTCGGAGGGTCGAAACTTCCGGCCCACTTTTACCCATGAAGATAAAGTCGGAGGGGGGGTGAAATTTTGCACGTTTCATAGTTGGAGCTTGGGCTACAAAATGCGATCACCGCTGTCTCTCTGCGACCGCTAGGACCGGAAATCGCTTAACATTGGGGTGGGTCGCCTCTTTAAAGAGGCACAAGTGTGCCTCCTTGATATATGGCAGGTATCTTCCCCTGGACACAGCCACTTACGGGACTTACAACTAGTTTTCTCTACACTAGTGACTCTGCAGAGCAAGTGTTGTCACCTAAGAGTAGAGTTCATTCAGGCCCGTGACAACGCCTGAAATACCCAAATTATTCCATAATTGTAATATTTTCATCGCACAATTTACGCATTTTCTTACTTCTACCCATGGAATAACGAAGGATAATTGACAGTGGGATGAAACTTAATGTTTTTATTTTCAGAAACTCCTCACCACTTTTGTTATATTTAATTATTCGTGACACACATTTTTGACTGAGGAGACAAATTACCAAAAGAGGCTTGAGTTTTTTCGAAAAACCAAAAAATGAATATTCCGTTGGTTAGGTTCCAAAGGGAATAGCAATTTCACGATGACATAGTATTTTTTGATGTCTTGATGCTTTTCCAAAAAAAACTGTTCAAGTAATTTCGCCCTCATCGTAATAAGCTAAATAAAAATAGCATTAAAACGGTTCTGACCTCGTTATAGCCTCAATACTAAGAATGTAAAAGTTTTGTTTTGTCTTCTGAAAAACCTGTTCTTTCGAGCAAATTGAATGCAAAAGCATGAACACTAATGGAGGGGCTGATGACAACCCTCCCCTTGAAGTCGGACCAAAGATCCCCCACCAGGGATAAGTTAAGAAACGAATAAAAATTCACTTTTTCATTTCCCCCCTCTAAGTAAGAACGCTCTGTTGCCTCGGAAAACTTTCGTTAAAGGGGACGGACCCTCGGAAATCTTTTGCTTTTTGTGATGTTGAATGCTATTTTAGTGGATTTATCGACAGTTATTGACATTAAAAATTGAAAGATTCCGATCGAGCGTAGTGGGCTTCGTTCCCAGCCCCGTCCATAAAATTTGGCAGTTTTACACATTTTTTGTGGAGGAGGAGTGTAAGGAGCTTTGATGGCCTCAGGCGTCTTAGTAAATTTTGTGTGTCTAAGAATTTTTTTTTTGTTTTCCTCATTCATAGATTTAGTTGGAAAATGAAGCTTTTGATGTAAAAAAATTGTTCGTTTTTTTGTATTTTGTGTTCCTAAACAAGTGTCACCTTTTACCAATAACCGTTCATTAGTAATAGTAAAAAAGACCTATTGCACATTTTTTAGTTGTTACGATTTTATTGTTACAACAATACGTTTGCATTTACGTGTTGCATACGCAACAATAGCATTTACGTGTTGCAACAAGTTTTGAACCAGGGGTGCTAATTCACGAAAATATAGAGGAGGATAGGGAGGATTTTTTCATTTTTAATTGAAGATACGGAAGAAATATGTTTAAAAATTCTAGGAGGGTAAATTTTTACATGTTTTTCTCTAGAAATACCCAAAAAGCAAAGGAGAAAGGCCAAAAATCTAGGGGGCAATTCCCCCCCCCCCCCCCTACCCCAAATTCGTAATCCTGGTTTGCACTTGCCCTGTTGGGCCTCCTTTAAAAAAGAAAAATTATAGGTTTAATACCCTAGTAATAGTAATAGATTAAGGCCTAGATGTTGTTACGATTAAGAGACTAGTGAACCGGGTTAAGTTTTGGGAGAGGATAGATTAGTAAAGAGGGGCTAGATTAATAAAGAGAAAGGCTAGATTAATCAAGAGAGAGGCTAGGTTAGCAAAGGAATCATTTAAGAAATTATACACGATGTTTTGGAGAGATTTTTGGCTTAAACATTAAAGGAAATATTGAGTGATGTGGCCCCCTAGAGTTACTGCCCCCTTTTACTTGGTAAAAAGTACCTTTTTGGTATTTTCATTGAAAAATACCTTGAAATTTATCCTTCCTAGATTTTGAAACCAACATCCCCTCCCCTCAAATTGAATTTTCGTGAATTGACGCTGCTGGTGGGGAATTATAGATAGTTTTGCAAGAGCAGGAGATTTGAATCGATAGGGATCGGCAATCGGTTTGGGCCATGACTGCTTCCCTCGGTGTTTACGTTGAGATTCAATAGGCTTGGGGGGAAGGATATCATCATAAAATGTCTTAAGGGGAGGATACAAGGTGGACTTTTTCAGCAATGGGTAGTTTTATGTTACTTAGAGAAAGAGGGAATT
Source organism: Artemia sinica (assembly GCA_027921565.1). Classification (NCBI taxonomy): domain Eukaryota; kingdom Metazoa; phylum Arthropoda; class Branchiopoda; order Anostraca; family Artemiidae; genus Artemia; species Artemia sinica. Next base: position 7,727,875 of record CM051275.1, read on the forward strand.
TTTGGAAGTGGTTTAGTTCACACAATGGTCCACAGTTTTGTTAATTGCATGGGAATAACAATGATTTAAATTAACTTTTGTTCAATTGTAAGTAATTGAGGAAGAGGGGTGAAATGTTTGGGATTCGGATAAGAGAGAAGAAATACACGATGGAAATTTTCAAGAGTAATTGCCAACTGGACACAATACTCACCATTGTGGGAAGTGTGTCGGTAATCGGTATGGCCCTGCATTATAGAGTTGTTGACTATTGGGAGGATAAGGGAAAACGAGTTAGAAAGGGAAGGGGGTGTGTGTCTCTTGCTGTGATTCTTTTCATATTTTAGTTTTTTTTTTGTCTTTTTGTTAACCATGACCAGTGCAGCACTAGTTAGAATGTTTGATATTATATTGGGTACTTGTCGGTTATTGGAAACACATTCAAGAATTACGCTTAGGTTACATCTCAGAAAACCGGTTTTATAGCTACAAAAACAAGTGATGGATGATACAATGCATTGGACTTGTATAATTTGGGCTATATATTTGCACATTAGGGGTCGGGGTTGGGTTAGGTTTAGGGTGGGTTCGATTTCCATAATTATGTTTCTAAAGTATTATTTTATCGTCATTTTTTGTTATTTTTAATTCGGATTAACCTAACTTCACTTCTTGGGTGTGTTTTCAATAACCGACAAGTACCTTATATTGTTCCATAGGTCGCCTGTTTGCGGGATTTTGACTAACTTAAAAAAATACTTGAGGAAATTAATTTATTTGCCATCCATTCCTTAGAACACATCATATTCCAGTGAAAAATTCGGTACTTTCCCATTATATGGGCATTTACAAGGAAATCAGTCATGAAAAACCTGTTTTTGACGGGTTAATTCAAGAGACGGCTGCAATCCATAGCGTGGTTTTCATTGCGTATACGGTATTTAAACTGTTGGTTTTTGGGGTTTAGGAGGGGGAAGGTACCAAGGTTAGGTTAGGTTACGTATTTACTATTTGCTGTGCTTAACCCCCCACCTCCCCTAACGTGCAAATATATAGCCCAAATTTGTTTATAAACTATTATATATTCATCCTATTTTATTTTATTAGCATTAGGCAAACTTGACTTTTTAGAAATGCCCATATAATGCGAAAGTACCAAAAATTCATATTATTGATAAGTATAGTTGAAATATATTGAATTAGTTTTATGATATTCAACTTGGCTTTAAATCCTTCTTTTTATACATATTTAGCTGAGTCAAGGTTCTCAAAAAATGACATGAAAGATTGCGTTTTTCAAAAGTAGAACTAAAGGTGAATGTCCGATTACAAATTTAAAACGCTAAGCAACACAGTGAAAGAAAAGCGAAATTGTATTAAACCATGCTCACAAATGTTTGAAATCTGGCACTACATACAACACAGCAATTATACTCTAAAAATACCGTTGTTCGCTTTGACTTAGTGAAGCCGAAATAAAGTTAAACACGAAAAAGCTGGTTATTCTCTTGTTAAATGAACAGCTGTTTTGCACAGAAGTCGGTCCTGGGTATTTTGCGAAGTTTTTCTCATTCACATCAATAATTCCTCTACGTCTTTGAAGCTGTAATTATCTTTGGGAACTAATAGATTGTTAATGTTTGAATTTTTTCAGACGAAAAGTGTTTTCAGTTCTAAGGAATTAGTATTGCTTGTATATTATCTCTGTTCAGTATGACAAAACTGGCGAAAATTATGATTCCACCCTTCAAACTTAGCAACTTCTAGGAACCAAAAGAAAAATCGCTGTTTTCTAGGTTTCGGAATCAGCAGACGTTTGAATTTCTTGAATTTCTACGGACGAAAAGTATTGTCAATTTCAACGAATTTGTTTTGCTTATTTATTATCTCGGTTCAAGTTGGCAATACTGGCGAAAGTATAATACCACCCTAAACTAAAAAAAATTGAAGGAACCAAAAGAGAAATCGGTGTTTTCGGGTATAAATTGACATGAGATAGGACTTACTGAAGAGGAAATAACGTTAAATAAGGAAGAATTAGTTATTTTCTTGTCTTTCTTAATTTAACTGTCTTAATTAAAAGTATACCCCATATATATATATATATATATATATATATATATATATATATATATATATAGGGCCTATATATATATATATATATATATATATATATATATATTTATATATATATATATATATATATATGTATATATATATAATATATATATATATATATATATATATATATATATATATATATATATATATATATATATATATATATATATATATATATATATATATATATATATATATATATATATATATATATATATATATATGTGTGTGTGCCTCCTGGGGCCCTCCCAACGATATGTTATTGCTGATAAAATTACTATTGGCCAAATATATATATATATATATATATATATATATATATATATATATATATATATATATATATATATATATATATTATATACATAAATTTACGCTTGACTTTCCCGTTGATTTTGAATTAAAATCAAGTTGCCAGGTTAGGTTAGCTGAATGTCAGATATAGATATGAGACCCAGTTATGATGAGTATATGAGACCACAGAATCCAGCATGTGTGCCTCCTGGGGCCCTACCAACGATATGTTATTGCTGATAAAATTACTATTGGCCATTTCCACCGGGACTCTTTTTCTAATTTATTAATTTGATTTATACGCCTTTGATTTGTTTTTATTTACCTCCTTCTGGCAGCTTGTGTCTGGTGATACACTCCCTACGATAAATTTCTGCATGCTACTTCTCTTTTCAAGTTTTATTTGTAAGAGGTGGCAATTGAACGGGATAGGGAGAGGTGGTAAGAAACGATTTATTAAATAACATAGTAAGAGGTGGCAATTGAACGGGATAGGGAGAGGTGGTAAGAAACGATTTATTAAATAACATAGTAAGAGGTGGCAATAGAACGGGATAGGGAGAGGTGGTAAGAAACGATTTATTAAATAACATAGTAAGAGGTGGCAATTGAACGGGATAGGGAGAGGTGGTAAGAAACGATTTATTAAATAACATAGTAAGAGGTGGCAATTGAACGGGATAGGGAGAGGTGGTAAGAAACGATTTATTAAATAACATAGTAAGAGGTGGCAATTGAACGGGATAGGGAGAGGTGGTAAGAAACGATTTATTAAATAGCATAGTAAGAGGTGGCAATTGAACGGGATAGGGAGAGGTGGTAAGAAACGATTTATTAAATAACATAGTAAGAGGTGGCAATCGAACGGGATAGGGAGAGGTGATAAGAAACGATTTATTAAATAACATAGTAAGAGGTGGCAATTGAACGGGATAGGGAGAGGTGATAAGAAACGATTTATTAAATAACATAGTAAGAGGTGGCAATTGAACGGGATAGGGAGAGGTGGTAAGAAACGATTTATAAGATGTGGAAACCTGGCGGAAGTAAAGACATCGATCAGGTTTGCATAGAATTAGACCAAGTCCCATTATAGTCTCATAAATACTACGGCTGGATTCGCCAATTCGGGGGAGGGGTTCTATGCCCTCGAAGTATCGAGATTTTAATCGCAATTTCTTGTGTTTTATGACTTGCACATACGTCCTATAAAATGATAAGTTATTAACAACAAAACAAAGGATTTCTTCAAAATGAAGTTGTGAATTTTGTTGCTTTTTTTTGGGGGGGGGGTCTCTTTCCATTTTTATCACAATCCCTTGTTTTTTAGACTTGTACATTGCCCTCTCCGCAACAAATACTTGTGTATTATCACCTCTTATAAAATAATAAGTTATTAACAACAAAAAAACGACTTCTTCAAGATGAAGTGGTGAATTTGTTGTTTTTTTTTGGGGGGGGGGGGAGGGGAGAATCTTCGCATTTTTTATTTTCATATTTTCTAGGTATTAATATTTAACGTCAGTGAGTTTTACTTTGAAATATCTGAAGCATACTTACCATAAACATTTTAGCTTTCACTTATTTCTCGAAACTGAACTTTGAAGTGGGCTTCAAACCTGGGGGACTACATGGGCTGCAGCACAAACTAGCCTATTGGGTAATACAATTCTTGTTGTCGATTATGGCTGATTTTAAATGATCTTTGCGAGGGGAAGGGCAAGTGGCTTCAATTGGGGAGCAGGGGGCTTATGCTCCCCAGATTTTTTGCCTCTTCCTAGATTTTGAAAATACTTTTTTGGTACTTTTTTAGTAGCCGGGCAACACGCGAGAAGTAAGTTTGGTTAATGCTAATGAAATAAAACAAAGTATGATAAAAATATAATAGTTTAGAAACAAATTTGGGTTATATATTTGCACATTAGGGGTGGGGGTAAAGCATAGCATATATCAAATACGTAACCTAACCTAACCTAGGTACCTTTTTTGCCCCTCGAACCCCAAAACACCAAAGTTTATATATTTTTCACAGAGTGAGCAATACCTCACAGGGCAGCGGAAACCTGTTTTTCAATAGCATCCTTCAGATTCTATATGCGGTTCATCTCGCCTGTATTCAGGCCACTCAAAAAGTAATATTTTTCTTTATTGAAAATGCTTTTAGGGGTATTTTAGTCGAAAAAAACTGCCAAGTCCCCCTCTTAAATATTCGTCAATTGGTGCCTGTGGTCGGATCAACTCTGGAAACCATGAAATTAGGGGATGCTCTTGTAAAAACAAGAAACCCTAAGAATTGAGGTTAGGGTTGGATTGAAGGCCCCCTCCCCTCCTGCTTTCCACGCTTCTTAAATTTCTTTTGACACTATCCACTTGCGTAAAAAAAAATTTATTATACCATAGTAAAAAAAACACATTGTCATTCCAAAGAAAAGAACCATTTTTGACAAGATAACTCGTGCAAGGAATTTTTTTCTCCAATCTTGATATCTGAATTATACAAATACAGTGGCGAAATTGAAAATAATTTGCTGAGTAGGTTAAATAGTATGGCGGCATTCCTCATTTGGATCTGCCCCTGGCTGTTTTGTGAATACCGTTATTTTAATATCAGACGGGAAAGGCGGGCCAGACGGGAGCGATTCAATTGGGTGCTAGTAGACTTTGAGTATTCAAGCTGACAACATATATGTGTTCACGTGATTTTTTTTTTTTGCTGGATTATTTTATTTTAGACTTATTGTGGTTTTTCATTCGATGGTTTTTGCTGAGATTGCGTGATGGATATAATGAAAAATGTGCAATATTGGGTTTTGTCAGCAGGAATTATTTAATGGATACTGTGACATAGCCTTGCTCTATTAGGCTAAAAAAGCGTTGTTGGTTATTTCGTAAAATTGATGCTAAATTCTAGCTCTGGAAAATTTCTGACTTAGATGAAAGGAACTTTCAGGGTATAAGCCTAGAATTGGTATTTTGTGAGAAGAAAACTTGTTAAGAAAGCCATTCTTACTTTATAATAAACTGAATAGGCCTAATTGTAATTAACAAATTTTAACTGTGATTCCACTACACTTCATCCACACCCCCCCCCCTAAAGTGCAAATATATAGGGTAAAATTCTACTTTAACTAATTTATGCTATCTTGGAAAGGGGTTAAGTTAGGAAAAATGAAACTTTCAGTAACGAATTCAGGGCCAAAAATATACTTTGGGAAGGTATTGCCAAGCTTCTGTGTTAACCCTCTTCTGATTTCTGATCTCTTTTCTTTTTCTCTGGTTTTAGTTCTGAAATGCAATTTCTGTTATTTGAGTAGAATTTTAAGCCATATCAATGGTTTTTTTTCTAAATTTAGGAAATGTATTTGCAGATCGGGATTGAGCAAAGTTTTGAAGCTGAAAACAGTTTTTTCTGTTCTTCATTTAAGCAGAAGATCTGTTTTGCAAGGTTTCATTTGCATAAAAAATATTTTAAAGGTTATCAAAGGTCATTGCCTTCTAGAGGGAGAAGTAATGGAGGTAGGTTCTTTAAAATATCTTTCCGGGACATACTTCAGTCTGTCGACCCATCCCTGAAAGTTTCATTTTCCTTTTCTAACCTCTTTCCAAGATAGGAAAAAGTAGTTAAACTAGAATTTTATATTATATATAAAACATTTATATTATATTATATATTATTTATTCATATTATATATTATATTAGAATATTATATATTTCCCATGTGTTTTTCTGATTCTTGATTTCTTCAGCGTTGATTCAATTTACGGCATGTTTATACGAGTAGGGGAATGGGGCAAAGTATATTGTAATTCCTTTAAAATTTTTCTAACTAAAATTTTTCAGCATATTATGAAGTAAAAATTGTTTCCTTCTCTAGTCCCAATTCTAGGCTTATATTACTTTCGTTAGTGGACCCCTGGCCCAAATTTGAATAAGATTCTAGATGAAGGACTTTCTATCTTTCAACAGTAGGCCTAGGTATATTGGGAGAACAAAACACAGGAATGAACACATAACCTTAGTTGTGCCCCTAGAAATTGAAGATCCTATTTCTACTCCTCCCCTATTTGTAATGCTTAGAAAATTGTATAGGACATATGTCTATAGCTTAGCCTATATAGGTCCACTTGTTTTAACATTTGAAAATTTATTTTCTAGTAGTTTAAGAAGGCCATGATTTTAATTTACAATGGATTTTTTTTATTCAAATTTGACACAATTTTCAGTACATCCTTGTTATATAGTACACACTCAAGAAGTGAAGTTAGGTTAATCATAACGAAATATACCTAATATGATGAAAAGATAATGGTACTTGTCGAGAATCCAGAAAACACGCGAGAAAGTGAAGTTTCATTAATGCTAATGAAATAAAACTAAGTAGGATGAAAAAATAATAGTTTCGAAACAAATTTGGGCTATATATTTGCACATTAGGGAGGTGGGGGGTAAAGCAGAGCATATATTAAATACGTAACCTAACCTAGGTACCCCCCCCCCTAAACCCAAAAAACTAAAGTTTCAATATTATAAACGCAGTGATAAATCAGTGTTTGCAATCTTCAGCATAGGAAATCACCGTTGAAAAAAACAGTTTGACATAGTTTCTTTAGTATCTTCCCTGTACAATATATCGTGTGGATTCGCGATAATAGATCAGTACCATTGAAACATTTTTCATAGAGCTGATTATATGAGTGAACACAGAAAAACCGGTTTTAAACAGATCAAACTTTTTTGAGTGTGGCCAGGATAACACGTTAAGTACCCTTGCTTCTGCTGTTTTTAAGGCATCTCTTAAGGTTCAAACTGCAATCGAAGTCTTAACTTCAATTTTCACAGTTATGACCTATTTCCCTGGTCCGTGAACCTTACAAGCGACCAAGGGCAGAAGCATGGGCTTAAAACAACTTTCAATGCCCTTATTTGAGCTGTTGATTTAATTTTGTAAGTTTTATTCTCTTAGCTCAACATGCCCTCAAGGCTATGAAATGCTATTAGGCTATAGGACGCTAGAATTGATTTAGGGCTACCAGGGAAAAAGAAACTTAATACTTCCTTTTCTCGATTATTTTACTAGCTTAAGGATGAACATACTGCTCGTTATACTTTCTGTCGTTCATTCCGGATATATAATCACTAACTTTGTGTCCCAGGCCCCCCCCCCTCCCTCCCCACCAACGCGACAGGACGTAGCCTTGGGTTATATACAAGAGTTTGCTGATTTTGTTTGTTTGCATTTTTACGTATTTATTTTCTCATCAGTAGTACATTCATGATGCCAATTAAAAAAAAAGAACTTCAGTGTATAGCCTAGGCTTATAATCGGGAAGAGCTTTGAACAGGAAACCAAATGGCATATTTCCTTTTTTCTGTCTATTTTCTGCCATACAAGTAATTTTGTGGGGTGGGAGATGTTAGTAAACTAGTAACAAAAAACTTGTTTGGAAACTAATGAGAACTACAATAAAATACTTAAAATTATGAGATTGTGTTGGTTGTGTAGGATCAATTTCCTACATTACACCTGTTAGAACTTTATTTTGCTGCTATGGATATTGTCAGAAAAATTTATTTGTACCTAAATTAGTTAAGCTGTTTATCTATACAACAATTTTGCCTCTTCTGATATTTATATTAGGTGTGATCCGGAGTGCCCTTCCCCTCCCACTCACATGCTTTACACTTATTGGGAACAGCCAGGCCAATCGATCCAACAGGATAGAGTTCAAGCGGATGTGTTCGATCCCCAGTTTGACTTGTTGCAAAATCATCTTTTGAATCAACTCCTGTATGTGAAATTTCTTGGATTTGTGAAGTGTGTTGTTTTGGTTTTGGATGAGATTGCTGGTTTTCTCACTCCTATTTCACTTTTTTGTATATTTCCTCATACATAAGACATTTGCTATAATTTTTCCTTTTCTCTGTTTCCTCTCATATTTCTTAAACTACGCCCTGAAAATAAATTTTTAAGTGATTTTTTTTGGAAAGAAACTGTTTGTTTGCTGATATTAGGCTAAAGCAATTTGAGGTGGCTTAAATTTCTAAAGGCTACGGTGAAAAATCCGTTTTCAAAATTAAGCTTCTTATTTATTGAAGGTTTTTCCTTGTTTGCGTACCGAAAAACTTGTTCTCCTGTTATAAAAAAAATTATCTGATTTGTATGAATGTATGTAGTTAAACTATGAATTAAAATGTCATTTCAAAAATCCATGTGAAAATTTCCAAGGGTTTATCTACTGAAGCCATGGCTTGTAATTCGGGTTGTGAAGTCATAATGCCCCCTTCAGCAGACATGTTTTTTATGTTCCCCCTGTTTGAAAGGGTGTATTTAGTATATACATAACAGGTTTCCTTTTGGAAGCTGAGTATTTTCGCTTAGGAATGTCTTGGGTCTTTTCTAATGGGCTCGTGGGAACCCTCATCGAAAATTTATTGAGAGGGAACAGGAAAGGGAGTTTAACCCTTGCCGTTTTCAAGAAATGTTTCGAAAATCCATGGAAGGTGATTTTAGCCGAAGCAGGGGACAGCTATGCCTCCCTCATGTTTGCGCCTGTTAGTGATTTAGTTCGTTCATAATACATCTATTAGTTTTCTGTCTTGTTACAAATTTATTTTTTATTTAGATGCCATGACCAGGGGTGCCAATTTACGAAAATTCGGAGGGGTTTTCCCTCCAGATCACTAAAATCTAGGGATTTGTATTTTTTAATGAAAACAGCATAAAAAAATTTTAATCGCCCCCAATTGGCGGCCCAGGCCATGATGCAAGTTCATTTCTATCATAAATTCATGCAATAACTCGTATTATTGTCATGCTGCTTTTGGAAATGTGGAATTTGCAAACGCATTAGGCCCTCGCCTATGGCAAAAGAAGACATTTTCTTATGATAAAATAAGCGCATCCTTCGTATTAATTTTAATTTCATGCCCGAAAAGACATTCTTTCATGACACAACATAGTCCAGTACCCGGGTCAGATGCAGAATTAGTGTTCTGAGGTGGGGGGGGGGGGGGTGTTCATCAATAAAAGGTACTTGTGCATTATAACTAAACAACCGCTATACACTGTACAAGGAAACCAGACAAACAGGTAATTGCTTGATAAATAGAATGCAAAGCGTGATTTGTTATTGCGTTTAAAATATTTAAACGATTGTTTTTTGGGATATAGGTGGGGAGGGGGAGGTACCTAGGTTAAGTTAGGTTTGTATTTAATATATGCTATGCTTACCCCTCCCCCCCCCCTTAATGTGCAAATATAAAGTCCAACTTTCTTTTCTAAACTATTATATATTCATCCTATTTTATTTTATTAGCGTTAACCAAACTTGACTTCTTTCGTGTATAGCGCTGGTTTAGCACTTGCCCCAAAATGTCTTCTGGACCCGTCCCTGTCCAGTACCGCCACCTCAAAGCCTTAAACCTATGTGCACCTGTATCTTAGTGAAGCTTCAGTTCTGGTGCACGTGAGATATGCTCTTCTCTTTTGTTTTCTAAATAGAATAGCATTTTATTCTAGAAATTTCTATCACAGCATGGTTTTCGAATTTGAATTTTACGTATTCTCTTCCTGGCATTTTCAAATTAGGGTGCTCACTACTTTGATTTTCTTATCATTTTAGAATCAAATGTTAAGCCATTTATGGTTGCTGTTTCTATACAATAATTATTTTGACCTCAATGAAGTGATTAATACTCGGTATCTGCTTTTATTTGTTTCCATAAAATACTGTAATTTTTGTTTCTTATTTAATATTTTAAGTTTCAATTTACAAGTTTTGCAATCGCAAGGGACAGTAGCAGTTCAATGGTGGGGTGAGTCTGTGAATTTTTTATAGTACTTAAATCAGGAAAAAAGTTGTTTTTGTCTGTAGGGATATATGTATGTCCTTTCCACTAAGAATTTATTTTTCTTATCGTTTGGGAGCCTAAAGCTATTAGAACTCTTAGCAAACATGCCCAAAATATCTGGACGAATCGAGAGAATATTGCTCCTCCAAATAAGACCTATGTTATATTCAGTGGCGGTTTTGCTCTCTCGATCGCCCGGGACAAAATCTTAATTAGCCCCCTCCCCTGTTCCAAATATTTTCTCGACAAATTTAATCAAAATCCCCCAACTGCGCCCTCCTTTATTTTAATGAAAACAAATCAAAAATTACAAAATTAGTATAGCCATTAGATTGTTTATTCGAAATTTTGCGTCCCAAAAATGTTTACGCCCGGGGCAAGTGCCCCCTCTGTCCTCTCTAAAACCGCCTCTTGTTAGCTAGTTTGAAATTAGACAATATTTTCGTCATTTAGCAGAATTTTTGAAATTTTTAATTGGTATATGTATATACTTACTATCTATCTACTTTTTATTTCAGGGGCCCGTATTGAGTAAGCTTTCCTTTGAAATTGTTCGACCTTCCTCCACAAGCTCAGTATATTCCATAGAAAAAAAATACTGTTGCTGTTCGGAATATTTTGAAGCAATTTCTGAAGTATCTATTTGAACAAGTTTTTCATTGAAACTCATTTGAATTTATTTAGAAAATATATGCTGTACAAATACAACTTGACAAGACTCGAGAGTTAAAAAAAGGTCAGAAATAATACGATAATTTTTTGATATGATATAGCCAACATATTGCAACGACCTTGTTGTCAATTGTCCTTTTAAAAGTAGAATGTTAACTTGTTTCCTTATCAGTAAAAACGAATTGCATAAATAATCTTGTCTTCACTAAAACGCAACCATTGATGATATAGACGGATCGGAATGTGAGAACCAACAGCGCCACAGGCGGAGAAAACGGGAACTATTTGCCACTCCTTATGAATGTGTCTAGTTCGGCCTTGGCGGGTCGCCCGGCTTCGTTGGAATGTCGTCAAAAAACCGTTTTGTTATTGGCATCAAAAACGCCCGAACCTGGTTGTATGATAATTATTTTCAATATGGCTGTGGGGAAACCGGTTTTTTAGTGATTGTGCCTGTGAATGAAAGCCAATTTTTTAGTTTTTTTGCTTGTAGATGTATGAAAAAGTCTGGTTGGGAATGACATGAATAGGCTGTCATGCGTGGACGGACATGTTAAGAAATCATTTGAAAATGTTGTGTTCAATTAACTATAGGTGTCCTTAATTAAAACACAGCAATTGCGGAAGAATTAATTTTTGAGTAATTTGTGATTTAAGTTAGCTGGTTAGATGGAATACGATTGCATAAGATAAGGGGGGTGCAGGACCGGATTGAATAAGCGTGGGACCCAATTGGATCCTTTTTTTGGGGAGGGGGGCTTCTTTACATATTAAATATTTAAATAAAATATACATGCATAGTAGTTTACGTACGTAAACTAGTTAAAGTACATAGTGCAAAATCTCTTTAATATAGGACTATCCTGATTAAATTCAATAAATTTGACATTAACTTTTACGGGAATCAGTTTTCTATATTATAATATATATAGGTACTTATGCATTATACTGGCCCATCGCTATATACTGTATAAGGAAACTAGACGTGGAGACCCGTCAAACGGGTATTTGCTATCTAAGTTATTTGCTATCGGGTATTTGCTATCTTGAGTTTACAATATTTAAACTATTGTTTCTTGGTTTTTTTTTTTTTGGGGGGGGGGGTACCTAGGTTAGGTTACGTATTTAATATGTTATGCTTTACCCCCCCCCCCCCCTCCCTAATGTGTAAATATATAGCCCAAATTTCTTTCTAAACTTATATATTCATCCTATTATATTTTATTTCATTAGCATTAACCAAACTTGATTCCTGTCGTGTGCCCGTCGCCCGTATAAGGCTTAAGTATAAAAATGTTCACATTGATTCGGCTTTTTTGCGTCGGGTGGCTTTTTTGCGTCATATTTGAGTCGGGTGGGGGAGTTGTAATTAATTTTGGCCCTTGCACCACCTACCTTAGCAACTGCTTTTTTTTAATTTTTTTGGTTAAGAATTAATATAAAACACAATCAGAAAAATCCGAAGCTGGTTTAATTATAACTATTTTCAATATGGCTATCAGAGAAACGTTTTTTTTGTGATTGTGCCTGTGAATGAAAGTCCCTTTTAGTGGTTCTTTTTGTTTTGTTTTATCTGCTTTGAAAAAACTAGTTTTGGAATAAAATGAATAGGCTTTCAAGCGTGGACAGATTTGTGAAGAAATAACTTGGAAAAGTTTTTGCATTTAGCTAATGGATAGAGCTAATTTAAGATGCTTAAATCCAGTGGTTGTTCTAGGCCTGGGCAGGGGAGGCAGCTGCCCCTTCCCCCGCAGTTTTTCTGACATTAAACTGCTTTTATTAGTTTTGCCCTCCTATGGTATACCCCCCCCCCCGATCATGAGACCGAAAACTGCTACTGCTTAAATTATGGAAGTCTTGTCCTAAATTATAACAGTAATTACGAAAGAATAAGTTGAACATTTTTCGTCAATGGAGAGCTTTTAATTGGTTGGCTTTTAATTGATCTTTTAATTGGTTGGCTTAAAAATTATGAAAATAAATCAGCAATCAAAAGACCATATGGTATGCGGTAACGATTTCGATAAATACCCTGATTTGACAAAACGCGTTGTTCGCATGCACACTTCGTATAGATAGATAGATCGTGTATTTCAAAAGCCCAAGAGCCATATACACACAAAAATTATGAAAAATAAAAAAATTACAACAGAGCAAATTACGAAACACACATTAACATGATACATAGCGAAAAATACCTTCTGGTAAATTACCAAAAAATAACTTTAATTCCATATAATTAATATTAATTAATTGTAAAAACATTTCCTTCTTTCTAATCCCTTCTCTATGTACGCACCAATACGAAATATTGTGGTTGGATTACTCATTTGTAAAATTTTTGGAAGCAGCAAAACAATCCCATGCAAGTAATTGTCCCTTAAATATGACAAAACTGATTTAGGTAATTTAGAGAACCTCTTAAAATCAGTTGGTTCCTGTCTAGAATCCAGTAAAAACGCGATAAGTGAAGTTTTGTTAATGCTAATGAAATAAAACAAAATAGCATGAAAGTATAATAGTTCAGAAACAAATTTGGGCCATATATTTGCATATTAGGGAGGGGGTGGAGGTAAAGCATAGCATATTAAATACGTAACCTAATCTATGTACCATTTTTGGCCCCTTCAACCCCCCAAAAAACTAAAGTTTAAATCTTTGTCACGGAGTGAACAACACCTCACTAGCCAGCGAAAACCTTTTTTTCGTAAGGCTCTTCGAAATTCTATATGCGGTCTTTCCCGCGTGTTTACTGGATTCTAGACAAGTACCTATCAGTTTTTCAAGCCGTGTCAATCAAACATTACTCTTTCAGGTATATTTGGTACGTTTAGTGCGTTAGGTACGTTGGTCAGTAGTTTATTTGATGAAGCAATTTGATTTTCACTTATTTTCACTCATATTATTTTCACTGTACCCCTGCGTTTGAATATCGCCCGAGAATACGGATCTTTTCCGCTATACCTATACCCCTTTTTAAAACTCTACACAGGGTAACCGGTTTTACAACGGATAAAACTATAAAAAACAACAAACAAATATATTATTAGGGCTATAATCTCCATCGGGGGGGGGGGGGTCATTGTCAGGTTAATGATAATTATGTTGAGAAGGAGAGTAATTAGGCTCACAATGAACCTAATAATACCATTTTTATTTTGCGTTAGTTTTGTATACAACCTAGGGCTATTATATGTTACAATCAGGGGAGTGGAGGGAGTGAACTGTGAAAAACGGTATTTTAGTCATAAAAAGAGCATGAAACTAGTAATTTTTGTTTTAGTGATGAGTAACACGCAAAAAAAGTATTTTAAATAGGGTTATAGAAATAACGGAAAAGATCCTAAAATATTTAACAGGTAGGAAAAATAAAACCAGTTCAGAATGAATTTTTCTTTATAAATGTTGAAATTTTTCTAATTTGACAATATCTCAACTTTTTCGTTATTTGAGAAGGATACAGGGAATCTAAATGTTGATCCTTTCGCTGTTCATAATTGGGAATTCTTTCATTTTCGATTTTTCTGCAAACTGCTACTCGTAGTTAAGACCGTAATTGTTCTTGATACAATTGAATAGATAGATGAGTCTTTATGTGCGAATATATTCAAGTTATGTTTAAGTTGTTAATCCCAGAGGGATCGATTAAATTCATTTTAGTCCAAACGTTGAAACCTTTTGATGATCATCAGGGTTCCCCTATCTGCGCTGGAAGACAGTTTTATGACTGGGCTTTAAGAATCCCCAGGCAGGTTTGTTTTTGACTTCTAGAGACCCATACAAAAATTCATTTTTCAAGTAAATGTATGTTCCTGCAACTGGAAGTCGAACTTATACTTACCTATTCCTTTGTCCCTCCGTGCGGAAATATCGTCCCGCCAAAGCCCTAGAGATAATTTTAACAATTTTTGCATATGAGCTATGAATCTTGGTTCTAATAGCCACGTTCAGCTCTACTAGCCATTTCATTGTAATCAATTCAATAATTTATAGGCCATGCATGTTTGTAGATTTTTTTGGGGGGGAGGGGGAATAATATTTTGTTTTAATGATTCGAATAAGAAGCCCCCCAAAATTGGAAAAATTTAGGAATTCAAGGGCGTGGGTCCCAAGCTCCTCTCCCTTGCTTACATCTCTTTTATGGTATCTAGCTTCAATATTTCAAGTCAGAAAATTCATTTAAAATTAAGACATTTCAAATTTACAAATACGAAGTAAAATGTTTTGCTTGGAAAACAATTACAAGTGTGGTTTGATCAAAGATAAATAAGAAAACATACATCCATGTCGCAAACGTCAAGAGTTGATAAAAATAGTGAATGAATGCCGTATGTCTTGTATCTAACTCGAAAAATGTTTTTGCAGGAAAATTGGTTTACTTTGCAAGCAAGAAAAGGAGATGAAATACATTGCAAATAGCCTAAACATATCAAAATTTCAGTTGGGAAAACATATCTCGTAGGACCTTTTGATTCTTCCTTGGACTTAAGATCCTCCTGTACCTTCAGAGACACCTAGGACATCGTCAAGGAGTCTCCTAAGAATGTTGCAGGATGTTTTCTGTCTATCTTACTCAAAACCTCTGGTGCTCTATATAGCAGTGGCGGATCCAGGGGGGCGAGGGGGTGTGCGCCCCCTAAAATAGTCTGAAGTAGTTTAATTTACTTAATAACGCATGGTTTGTGTTAATTAAACTTGCTCCTGACGAAAGTTTGTCGGATCAACCCATTTCCCCCCTCCCCCCCCTAAAAAAATCCTGGATCCGCCACTGCTATATAGTTTGGCTTTTACGGACATAACTGAAAGCTAACCGACAATGAAAACTGTTTAACATATCATCGATAAAAGGATTTCAATTGGCTTATTTGGCGTTGAAAATGGTTTTGTTCTTTCAGGGTCCAAAAGTTTTCAAGACAAAACGCGAACCGCAACATGAAATATTTTAATCTCTCCGTTAAACATCTAATATGCTATGGTAATAGGTATATCAAATTCAATTGGAATGGTTGTTATTTAAATCTTAGCTAGGTTTCACCATAGTGTGCCCTTATCCATCTGCTCTTGAAGTCCAAATGGAGGTTCTTTGGATTCCGGCTTCAAAGTACGTCTAGTTGGTCACTTTGATCTTGGCTTTCAATTCTGCTCTTCTATTATTATTTTTTACTTGAAACTTTAATTATATATTGAGAGAATTCCTAGTGTGGAACTATATTAACCATATCATTAATTACCTCTAAGCTGAAAAATGAGACACCAGTGCTATCCATCGCAAAACGTGATTTCCTTATTGTTCCGGGATAGGGACTGGAAACTTCTAGTTACGACGATGCTCAATGGTGTATTTTTGAATTCCACTGTTGAGGGATTTGAGCTTTGTTTGAAATCCTCAAAACTTTCTTATCGTTGGATCCTAGATGAAATCTCTTATTTAAAAACATTAGACAGTTTCTTCTAAACCCGTTTTTGAAGTCTCAGCTTCTGCGGGAGTACTGTGGCAACTTCTGGAGGCTGTGGCAACTTCTGCCACAGCCATGAGAAACTAAACTGAATTATTGCTAATGTAGTCTTATGATAATTGGACCTTTATATGCAGTCATCATTGAACCCCTGAAAGGATTCATTTTACATAAAAATATTGAATAAGCTACTATCAAAAACGGATTCTATAGGGAAGCTGAAATGAGCACTTCCTTCTTTTGATGTGGTTTATTGATAACGGTGGTAATGTGGAATTTAAAGGAAGCATTTAATCAGTATTTCCGGGATGTGCAAAATGTTGTACGAGAACGGTTTTTCATTCAAAATCTGGCGTTTTTGATAGCCTACATTTTTTTTTCAGTGATGCGATTTTTGTCGACTTGCATTTGGCTTGGCGCTATGTTCAAGGTAGTTTGTTCGAATTGACGAAAAAGGAAAAAATAAAGGCGAATTTAAGGGGATTAGAACCAACGCCATATCCACTGGATGTGCTCCCGGGATTGGATACCCCTCTCCGAAATTTTGTTTGACTCTTAAAAAAGCCACAAAAATGTATATAAACAAATTTTTGATAAGTTTTGTAAAGTTTGTTTTAGTAAAAAAAAAAAAAAAAAAAAAAAAAAAAAAAAATCCGAACAAAAATCCTGGATATGCTCTTGATTAGAACCAGTCGCATTTTTCATTGTAGCCAACTTTCTGTACGATGAAGATCAGCTTTTGACTGGGGTGACTGAAAAAAATATATCTTGTCTGCCAATTTAGTCTACTTTATGTTCTTTATTCTGGCTTACAATCTCACACAGTGAAACCAATGAAATGGAATACAACTATTCACTGTTTTTACAGGCTTACAATTTCGAAAAGGATGAACAGTGAGGATTTGAAAAGGCAAGGTTGTTTGGTTTCTCTTGATTAGCTCGTGGAAATCTGTCTGAGACGTGAACCAATTAAATTAAAGCACTGTTTACCACGGAACAAAAGGAAAGTATTCCCCCTTTTTCTCTTTTATTTAACAAGTCTATATATTCGTAAATGTGATTTTGCTTAGGAAATGGGACAATTGACATTCGATGACAAAATAGGAATATTTACAGACTGGAGATTATGCGAAGATTTGTACAAGTCCTAGTGAAACCGGCCTTCTCAGTGATCTGCAGATTTGTTTATTCCTCTGAGATCATTGTGAAAGCTGATTTTAAGGACGGTTCGACTGGTGAATTTATATTTGTGACGAAAGTGAACTGAATGTGCCTTTTGTTCTTCCATTTGTGGTCAAAGTTGATTGGTAAGTTGATTTTCCTTAGTTTCAAGGATTCGAAGAATTAATGTTACTCTTCACTTTGACATTAATTTTTTTATTCAGTTCGTATAGCATTGACTAATATTTTAACTGAATCCTTGAGCACAGGACTCAGATTATCAGATTAAATCTATTTCAGTTATGAAAAAAAAACTGAAGAACAAAATATACAAGAAATGGTGAGTCAATTTAGCTTTTAAGAGCCTTTGTGGTTAAAACAATAAAATTTCAACAGAAAATAAAAAATAAACAACAACTAAGTGTTGATTAAAATGAAGATTACTAAGTAGAATTGTGAAATGGTTTAACAAAGTATGGCCGTGAGTATTAAACCCTGGTCAGGACAAGAAAGAACCGCCGTTTAGTTTGTTCCAACCTTGATTTTTAATTAAAACTTCGTCAAGATAAATGTAAAGAATTGAGAATATTTTTTATGGGGATTCTCTTTCATAGAAGGTATTCATGCAACCACTAATTTACATTTAGATGCTTAGAGGTTCCTGAACCTCACGCTACTAAAGATGCCCCTTTTCTAGGTTTATTAATATGCTTAGAGGTTCCTGAACCTCACGCTAATAAAGATGCCCCTTTTCTAGGTTTATTAATATGCTTAGAGGTTCCTGAACCTCACGCTACTAAAGATGCCCCTTTTCTAGGTTTATTAATATGCTTAGAGGTTCCTGAACCTCACGCTACTAAAGATGCCCCTTTTCTAGGTTTATTAATCCCACTGTAATTGAAAATTACAGCAGCTACTGTAATTGAAAAGGCCTTATGGGACATTTTTTTTTCAAGTGCCAAGGACATCGAAATAAAAGTATTTCCCCCCCCCCCCCCCTGGACCCATCTTTGGTCTTCTCATACCTGAAAACTGCGATATTCTATAAATGAGGCAGCTGAGCTTGTCCCACGGCCTTAAATCGGCAAGAAACAAGCCATGGATTGCTAGTAGATACTGACATGTTTAATGAGAAACGAACTCTGAAAATAATTAAGATCGAGAAAGCAAGGATTGATTCAGAAAAATTAAACGAAAAATCAAGGAGAAAAGTCGCCAGGCACTTAAAGAAATGATACCCGAAAAGTGTCAACAATGTGAAGATGACTTCTGAAGGGTAGCCCACACCTCATATTTAAACATGTTTTAAATCGTAACGTAATCGTAAATCGTAACGATATTAAGTACTTGGGTCTCTTGGACTAAAATGGACGCAAAATTACCTCTCGTGCTGGAATCCAAGATCATCGGAAAGAACACTTTCAAGAAAGGCTGAATCAGTAAGCCTGGATCCTTAAGTCCTTCCCACCACAAAGAAATAAGGAACGTCTTTAAGTTCAGAGGTAGAAGCTGCACTGAAATCTTTTTAGTCTAAGTAAAGCACCCGGGGTAGACGACATAGCCGAATTACTCAAAGCAGGTCGTCGTCATCGGTCTATACCGTAGAATAGTAACAGCTATGTTGTAAACAAAAACTACCCCGAGTTCTGGTCGACGCCTGTCATAGTTTACTTAGACAAGAAAGGACCTAAAAGTGATTGCAACAATTATACTTGCCTACCTCGTAAAACCAACGGAAATACTCGCATAAGAAGTCCCCCATAGATCAAATTTTGATCATAAAACAAAATCATAGAGCAGGATTTGAAACTTGACAAAGAAATGCTCGTTTAAAAAACTGTTCATCGATTTCCAGTAAACATTTGACCTGGTTTGGCGATATGGCCTCTGGCATATCTTGGCTCACTACGGAATTTCCTCTGATTCTATCGACGTTATTATTATTATTCATTTATTGCCCGTCAAAAAAAGAATAGACGGAGTAATCACTAAAGATAAAAAAAAAACTTCAGTACATACATTACATTAATACGAACAAACTATTGCGAACCAATTGATGACCAAGGATGATGAAAATTTCTTTGAAAACGGGATAGAGATTTACCAATACTAATATTTGGGTCAGCAGGGCTTATACAAATGGATAATTTTACGGTTTCTTGTCCAAGGAGGCAAATGTAAAAGGTACGTAGCAAATCTGAAAAAGATTGATCGTAGGTGCTTTTTATCTGTAACTGTAAAACATTTCCAGAAAGGAGCAATGTAAAGCAGATGTGGAAGGGCTCTGGCGTTGTAGATGGATGCTAGAAGGTAACAGTTGAAGGGTAATTTGCGTTTTTCGATTTTTGCGCAAGAAATACTAATTTTACGCTTAACGTAAAATATCAGCAAACGACGTGTGTTGCCGATAGAAGCCCCAATTGGAAGGCCTAAGTATGTTATAAAGGAATGTATGAGAAGGCGAGAAGCATGATGCACATTAGTGAACGACTTAATAAAGTGTTTGTACCTCTAGGCATTTTTCAAGGATGCCTCCTCTCACCCACTCTGTTTTCTGAATGTCTGAATTCCTGAATGTCTTGCTGTTAGTTGTCCCTAATGACCCGGGAGTCGTTTTAGGGAGATGCCTATTCGACCTGCTTTCATATGCTGACATTAGTCATCTGAATGAATAAAAAGAGGAGTTCCAAGCCAGTGCAAATATAATCGACGACGCGGCTAGTGCCTCTGGAATGACGAACGACAACAAGGCAACGAGAGTAACATGGCGGAGTCCGACGTAATCCGCTACCGGACCCCCCCCCCCCCCGAACATTATCCCCTCAAGTAGAATTGAGCAGCCTCAGGGAAATTGAGATAAAGAAAAATATTGAAGGAAAGATGAGATTCTGGAATATTTTACATGTTTTACAAATTACATGTTGAACATGTGGCGTAGATTCAGTTTGCGGTAACGAACTGTAAGTAAGGAAAGGTTCTGGCCAATAGTAAAAAAAAAGGAATTTTGTAGCAATAGATTAAAAGAATTTACTTTTATGCTGATTCCAAATGTATAAAGTTCACTAAGATCAATGCTACACATCAGACGCTACGAGCCTTATAAAACTTGCCCAATTTAAGAAAAATGGGGAGAAAACTAAAAAAGACAAGTGATCTTAATGAAAGTCACATCATTAAATTCAGAGTATTAGAGAACCCTAAAGTAGAGGTTTCAAGCTCCTGTATACAAAAACTTAGTTCTTTTTTTTAAATAATTTCTGAGACCACACTGACTAATCATGATAAAACATAAAATCGCGAAAAAAGGAAGAAAACGAGGACAATAAACAGCCAGTGAAAAAATTATAAAATTATGCGAATATTTTTGGTCAAGACCTCCGCTTGCCCGTCCCCAGTGCAGAATAAAACTGATAAAAATATAAAAAACCAAAACTTAAAACAAAACACAACCAAAATATTGGCATAATTTTTTAATTTTTTCACTGGCTGTTTAATGTCCTTGTTTTCTTCCTTTCTTCACTTTTTTATGTTCTTTTTTTCAGACGGAAGAATATAGACGCGTGTTCGTTTTTTTTATGAGTGATCATTTTTTGGCACCAAACTACGATTTTTCCCCATGGAAGGTGAAGTCGCTATCGATTAAAATTCTGAGATAATCAAAAGTATCAAAAACTATACATTGAGCTTCCCAGTTGCGGAGGAAGTAATGCCGCATGATTGCGTATTAGTTCCTCAAAATTCACGTAGTCCATACAATTAAAGGTACTTCAAACGGGAGAACCCTCCGTTGTGGGCTTATTGGGCGATTCCCTATCCCTTTTTGTGAACAAGGCTTGATGACTTTTTGAAAACTATATTTACTAAGCTATTGTTTGCTTATTTTGAATAAGGGGTTGTGTCAATTTTAAATTTGCTTGGTTCTGTCTTAAAGCTTTGCTCCTTGTTGTTTAAATTCAAAAATAGAAAAATAAAAATACCTGTTAAAGGTACTTCAAACGGAAAAATCTTCTGATGTAAATCTGATGTGGAAGTGTCTTGACCGCTAAGTGTGAACTGGTATCTTGTACTTATGTTGTCGGTACTAGTCGGCAGGGTAGTCAAATATGGAGAAGAAACTCCCTCTGTCATATGTTTTCAGCCAATCGAATGATTTCTTTAATTGGGAAAATGGGCCGATTGAAATATATAACGGAAAATCAGTGAAAGACGATCAGTCTCAGTCGGTAAAGAACAAAACAAGAAGTGATTTTAAGCGTAGTATCATCAAAATCAGTTGGTAAAATCCACTCTTAACAGTTGCCACTAATTTTATATTTTCAAATTATGTTCTTTAACATTCATCTTACCCTGCTATGGTGACTTAATCCGAAAAACTTGAAATAATAAAAATGATGTAAAAATAATTACGGTTGGATATTCTACACCATCCTTTACGCCAATATTTTGGAACACAGGTAAAATGTTCAAAAATGCTATCTTCATTATTTTATTTGTCTTACTTTCTCCTTGGAAATCGATTGGGTCGAGGAAATCGATAGGGTCGATCTGTTCATTTTTCTAGGGAGTGTGCTAAAATCCACAAGTGAGTCCCCAAAAGGTATAAAACGACGCCTGGCTTGCCTCTGCATGCTTCAAGTTACTGCCCTCTGTCTGTAAAAAATAAAGGCCTGTCCATAAAGCTGAAGATACGACATCGAGTTCACGGTGCTTTAGTGATTCGGGTTGCAACACATGAAGCAGGGACATGGATCCTAATAGCTGATGACAATCACTAACTGGTGACTTCTGAAACTAAATCGCTCCGGATGTTTGCTGGAATCACCTGGATCGCGTATCAAACGAACGGCTATTGTCCTATTCAAACTACGCTCAAAAATGCACACCGTCCAATTCAAACAGTCCACGCACACGTCCAGGACAACAGGACACGTTCAGCACATGCCCCTTGCCCAAAATAAGGAGTGCTAGTCCGGGGGGGAAGGGGGTAATATCCCTCTAGATGTTTCCTCCCCCTAAATTTTTGGAAGTTTTTTA
Organism: Artemia sinica; assembly: GCA_027921565.1. NCBI lineage: Eukaryota > Metazoa > Arthropoda > Branchiopoda > Anostraca > Artemiidae > Artemia > Artemia sinica. The sequence goes on from CM051275.1 coordinate 7,750,444, forward strand.
TGGTATTTTTATGAAAAAAAAAAACAATAAAATTACCCCCTTCCTTAGATTTTGAAAAATGCATTTCTATCGTCACTTTGTTTCTTTTGTATCGTCATCTAAAAAATCCTTGCTCCCTCCCATCCTACATTTCCGTTAGTCGGTGTCGCTGATCATTAAGAATGTGTTTTTCTAAAATATTTTTACATGCTTGCTGCCAGATGCAGTAAAAGTTGGAATTGAAAGCTTTTGATATTAGAACTGTGCTTGTCTTATATCGAAGGCAAGACAAAACATACGTTGCATAAACTGCTGAGTCTAGGCGCCCTCCTTCCTGGGAAATTCTATAACGTTGATGTTTTATTATTTATTTATTTTTTCCCAGAGGTACTTCATATGGAACGGGTGGTCACATATTTTTCTTGGGACAGGGGAGAGCTGAAGATACGAAAAAGCACTTTAAATCTAAATTTCGTGGCCGTAATTTAAAAGGCGTTACGTGACACTTTTTCAGTGTGACAGTTACCCCCCTCCTCCCTCCTATTAAATTAACTGGGCTTATTGATTTATCCAGACTGATTTCTTGTGAGTGTACTTTTGGCAATTCGCCCGAGGTCAAGCAAAAAGAAGGACGACGTTCTTCAATTGGTTGAAAAAAGTCATAAGAGAGGATTCAAAGGAAACAACAACTGGATGGAAGGGAGAGGAGCGTTTAGCTGTTAGCAGAGTGATCCAGGGAAAGAAATTTGGCTGCCATGTTAGCCTTGAGTGCCTTGGTACTGCAATTAGTTGTCAGCAACATTAGTAGCTTTCCTGTGTGTCTGATTCTCTGGGTTTTCAGAAGTCTTTTTTTCGAAATTTAGTTTTCAGATTGAGACACGGTTAGGATTTTGAACTTCTTATATTAAAATTGCGGTTATATTATCTTGAAGGCCAGACAAAACATACCTTGTGAAAACAGATCTTCGTTGATAGCAGTTGAAAAACCAAAGCTTTGTTTTCTTTTTTTTATATCTGCACTGCCTTTGAATTGCTATACATTTAAATATAGGTATTTGTATATATATATATATATATATATATATATATAATATATATATATATATATATATATATATATATATATATATATATATATATATATATATATATATATACATATATATATATATATATTATATATATATATATATATATATATATATATATATATATTATATATATATATATATATATATATATATATATATATATATATAATATATATATATATATATATATATATATATATATATATATATATATATATATATATATATATATATATATATATATATATATATATATATTTTCATCAAGTTTAGTCGTACCCGTTAAAAGTTACGCACCTGAGAAAATTTGACTGATTTTAGAAAAAAGGGGGAAAGACCCCCTAAAAGGTATAGAACCTTAATGAAAATCACACCGTCATATTCAGCGTATAAGAGAACCCTACTGTGGAGGTTTCAAGCACCTATCTACAAAAATGTGGAATTTTGCATTTTATGCCGGAAGAAAGATCACGGATGCGTGTTTATTTGTTTTTTTTTTCTCCAGGGGTGATCGTATCGACCCTAGAATTTTGTGGGAGGGCTCATTGGAACGAAAATTAAAAGTTCTAGTGTCCTTTTTAAGTGACCAAAAAAAAATGGAGGGCAACTAGGCCACCTCCCACGCTCATTTTTTCCCCAAAGTCACCCGATCAAAATTTTGAGATAGCCATTTTGTTCAGCATGGTCGAAAATATGATAACTATGTCTTTTAGGATGACTTAATCCCCCGAAGTCCCCGGGGGGAGGGCTGAAAGTTATGAATTTACCCAATGTTAACATATAGTATTGGTTATTGGGAAGTATACAGACGTTTTCAGGGGGGATTTTTTCTGGTAGGGGGGGGAGGTTGTGGGTCAATGTGGAGGATCTTTCCATGAAGGAAGTTTTCATGGGGGAAGGGACATTACTATGAAGGGGGCACCGGATTCCCCAGCATTATTTAAAAAAAAGATAAGAAATTAAATAAAAAAAACGAGTTTTTCAACTGAAATTAAGGAGCAACATCAAAACTTAAAACGAACAGAAAATATTACGTATATGATTGGGTTCACCCCCTAGTCAATACCTCGCTCTTTAAGCCAAAGATTTTTTAGTACTTACATATGAGCCATTTATTCTAATTAACGGCCTTTATGATTAAGGGGTTATTTTTAAAGAATTGGAACAAAATTCGAACTTTAGCTTAAAGAGCAAGGTATTGACTAGGGGGCGAACCCCTTAATATACGTATTAAAAATCTATGAATATAGAAGTTCGTTGCGTAAGTTAATTCGTAAGTTACGTATATTTATTACTAATAAAAACGTTCGTAAAATAAAATTAAACAAGTTTCGAGAAAGCCATTTAACCAAATAAAAGGTTCAGGTTCAGGTTTTCAGGTTCATACATTTTTATTAACAAAAAAACAACTCAATGTGACAACAAGTCGCACTAAAACAAGAAGATGCTTGAAAAAGCGACCGGTTGGATATCATGCATGCCAATTCAACACACCAAATAAAATGAAAAAAGGGGATAACAATAATAATAATTGAAAATAATGATAAATATATAATGGCACACAATATGGAAAAAAAAAAAAAAGCCTTCTCTCGAACCTCTAACACTACCAAATTCCTGAAAAGAAATGATTTTTAATACGGGTTTTAAGTTGCGGTACACTTTCAGCTTGACGAACAGAATCTGGGAACGAATTCCAAACTGACGGGCCCATGTGTCTGGTCACTTGACTCGCTCTCGTTGTGTTCCGTGGCTCAGATGCAAGACTATCCGCACTCCTAGTCGAATAATCGTGATAAAACGAATTAGGCTTAAAAATATTCATAAAAAAATCCGGTGCAAGACCATTCAGACACTGAAATACAAATACTCCAATTTGATAATCCCTTTTTTCACCAACCTTTAAAATTTTAAACTTTCTAGAAGTGATTCAGTGCTATCAATACCACGATCATACCTTCCAATCAACCTTATAGCCTTATTAAGGCGCTATTAATGAAAAATACAATAAAAGCAGAATTTTCAAAGGTAAAAAATTTTGAAAACGGTTCAGAACTCCAATGCCTCGCGCCAGCTTGCATGCTATGATGTTGCAGTGTTTTCTCCAACTCAAGTTTCGATCCAGGATGAATCCCAGATATCGGATCTCTTCGACTTGTGAGAGCGGTAGGCCATTGTAAATAATGACACCAGGGAGAGTGGGAGCAGAACCAGTCCTCGTAAACATCATAAAATTAGTTTTTGATGCATTGACGCTAAGTAGGCTAGCACAAACAAATTCATGTAGGCCATCAAGCACCTTATTCGCCTTGAACAAGAGCTCTTGCAGCCATTTTGCTGCAATCACTAAAGCCGTGTCGTCAGCAAACGAAGTAACTGAAGCTACGGGAATGTAGAGTCTCATTGTGTCTACGAATATCAGGTACAGGAGAGGACCAAGAACTGAGCCCTGCGGAACACCACACTTTATGGGAAACGGCTGAGAAGATTTGTTGCTCAAAATCACTCGTAGCTTCCTTTCACTTAAATACGATTCAAACCAATTTAAAACACTACCCTTTATGCCTAAATAATACAGCCTTTCCGATAAAATCTTAAAATCAACAGTGTCGAAAGGCTTTCTAAAATCAATAAAAACGCCCATGTACTGCTCGCCATTCTCAAGTGCTGAGTTAATATTTTCCAGAAGATGCTGGTCTGCCTGCGTCGTCGAATGACCTTTCCGGAAGCCAAATTGACCATCGTGTAAAACACCAATTTTAATCAGATGCTTGTAAAGCCGGTGATGAACAATCTTTTCATAAATTTTTGAATAAATCGGGAGAATTGATATTGGTCTCCAATTAGATATGTCAGTTTTGACTCCACCTTTGTGCAACGGTACAACTTAAGCTATTTTAAGCGCACTCGGAAACATCCCCTTTTCCATATAAATATTGATAAGGTATACGAGGATAGGAAGCAAATAAACCAGAACCGACTTGAGCGTTCTAAGGCTCATTCCATCAACTCCTGCACTGTTTGACTTAATCGTGCTAACAATTTTGCGTACCTCCTCTTCAGTACAAGGCTGGAAATTCATTTCGAAACCTCTTCCTCGCTCATCCACAAAACTGCTTGATTCGAAAACATGGGAGTTCCTTGCTTCTTCTTGAATCTTGCAGCCAATTTCAGAGAAATATTGTCCAAATGCGTTGCAGATTTCCTCAGTTTCTTCCAAGGTCCTTTTATTTAGCACAATTTTTGGCTCCGATGGCTTCATAGGACCTTTTAGAAGATCATTCACAACTTGCCATGTTGCTTTGGGGTTACCTTTACTTTCTTCAAATACATTTGTAAAATATGCCTTCTTTTTTTCCTTCTTAGGGCATTTGCCCTATTCCTTAGCTCTTTATACATCACATGGAGCTCATTATTCTGCGGATGATTCAGATGCTCCTCACACGCCTGATTTCTCATATTAAACAGATTAAGCAGCTCATCATCACACCGTGGTTTTCTCGGTTTATTCTTTCTGGGGTTTGTTTCTTTAAGCGGACACGTGCTATCATAAATACTCGACACTATTTGGTTAAACTTTTCAAATACTTCCGACGGATGATCTTCATTCAGTACTGTTTCCCAGTTAATAACACTAATTTGTTAATAACACGTTAATAACACGCATTGGTATTTTATTCTCTCTGTTATTTTTCTTCACTTCAGAATTCAAATGCAATACAACCGGGAGATCGTCGGAGGCTGGGCTTATAACAACAGAGCAGTACGCTTTACTTAGTATCGCTGAAGACACAAACACATTATCGATGAGCGTTTCCGAATGATCCGTGATTCTCGTTGGAATGCTCACGGTCAGGTATAAATCATTTGACATCATTAGGCTCAAAAAATCCAAATTTGGTCCACGCATATTTAACAAATCAAAATTAAAGTCACCCATACATATAAACTCTTGACTAGATCTATTTACCTTTGCAGCAAGACATTCAAATCCTTCAGCAAACTCTTTAAATGATGCACTTGGTGGCTTATATACAACAGTAAAAATACAAGCTCGATTTTCAAACTGAATTTCTATACTAAAGGTTTCTATCTTACCCTCCTTCCAAATGTCCAAATCCTTTCTAATTTTCCAATTCAAATCCTGTCGGATAATGAAAGCCAGGCCTCCACGTCCCATTGATGATCGACTTCGAGCAATCAGTTCATAACCTGGAAAGTTAAAGGACGAGAGAAGGGTATCATGACCCAAAAATGTTTCACATAATGCCATTATATGTAAATTATTAGATCGGGAAATAAAATCAAAAATCTCATGGTAAGAAGACGTTAAATGACAATTCCATGTACATGCATGAAATCCAGACCGGTCTAACTCCTCAGAAGCTGATAACTGGCGATATTTACTATCAAGAGATGGACGAATACTAATTTGCGACCCATCATTTCCAATATCCGTCAACAAATAATCATCAACATTAAATGGATTATTTTGCAAATCACTCAATCTTCCACGTAACCTACTACTCATATCAACTTACGCAAAAAAGAATCCTACAATTCATCCCTTTTCCGCGCTCAAACGGGACGATATTTATACTCATAAGAAATAAAAAAAATAACCAACAAAATAAAAATATAAATAAAGAGCAATATAGAACATCTTAACGAGATAAACAATACCAAACTACTCATAAACAACAAACTAAACGCAATCTGAAAGCGAGTTTATTCGACGAGCAGCTTGCTCACCCGGAAGCATTGCGAGAACCTGGCCACGATCTGACCATACATTTTTCACGCCAAACTTGTCTCTCGCGGCACTCAAAATATCACGACGGCGCTTGGTTAGAGACTCAGACAAAAAGATTTTCGAACCAGCCAATTTTGATTTACTCGCAAACACTTTACGGGCCGTCTCACAGGTAGAAAATCTCACTAACACTGGTGCAACTTTATCGTTTGCTGACCCTGGATTATTCAATTTCGACCTGTAAACCATAGCAAAATCACAATCAGAGATACCGGAAAGCCCCAGCTTTTGCGAGGCTACATTCAGAATGGTCGACTTCAAGTCAACACCCGGCTGCTGCTTAATACCGTGAAAAACTAGAGTTCCAAGCTGTTTTTCTTGCTCATAATCATCAATTTTCACTTCTAATTTTGCAATTCGGTTCTCTAAATTTTCAATCAGTCCTTTAATATTCTTTACTGATACCAACAATTGCTCTAGTTTTGGATTAAACTCAAGCGACACTGACGAGTATATTTCACTCACGATAGTCTCAACAGAAGTTTTCATAGTTCGGTCGTTTCCGCATTTATCTTGAACTTGCTTAGTAATCGCGCTCATCATTGATTCTCTTGTCTTAGCGATTTCTTCCTCAGTTGCGACTATTTTAGCTAGCAAATCCGCGGTAGATGGTTCAGAAGAAACTGCTTTCAGCGACACGAAAGTTTTGGAAGCCGTCTTATAAATGTCCGGGTTTTGGTTAACCTCTTTAAACGCACTTCCAACATTTTTATCAGTTTTTGTAGATGCTTTGCAGTAATTGTCCTCAAACGAGATGAGACTATTCTCCGTTAGGCGCGACTCTGTGTGATCTCCATACGCAAAAACTAAATAGTTGAAAATTCCTTTTTTATCCTTTGAAACTTGGATAATTCTTACGGGCCACAGCGGGAATCTTTTGAAATTCGCTAACGCAAGCTGGAACTGTTGGAATTTTGACATTACTTCGCTACTACGAGAAAAACCAAAAAAAAAGAGAAGAAAAATCAACTTAACTTTCAGTGGGCAGGCCCACGGCAGCAGTGGCAATCAGCAATTGACGGCTGGCCCGGTGGTTCGCGGAACCTGCTTTGTTATTCACCACCGTACTCTGGCATCCTTAATCAGCTAATCCAAAGTAATTCGAGCGCCACACAAAATAATAGGACGATCTGTTATTGCTACCAAATTACTCGCTATTTACACTAAAGTTTGACTTTCTCACAATTCTATTTTTTTTTTTAAACAATAAAAGACTTTAGCGTAAAGAGCGAGGCGTTGAGGAGGGGACAACCCCTTTCATATACGGAATAATTTCTGTTCGTTTTAAGTTTTAACGTCGTTCCTTACTTTCACTTAGAAAACTTTTTTTATTTAATATCCAACGAGAACGGAGAATTTGTAAGAATTAGATCTTCGGTGCTTTTACAGATTACACTACTATTTCTTACACACTGCTTATTTCCCATTTGAAAACAGACAGAAGAAAATTGAAAAAGGAAAGAAGAAAAGAGAAATTCCAGTTCAAGCAAACATAAAACAATGAGAAAAAGAAAGAAAAGATAGACAAACAAAACCTCGATAGCAAGAAATGCCCGAAGAGAAATTTGAAAAACTTCTGTGCAGCAAAACATTTCTTGTTCCATAAATTTTGTTTAGACTAGAGCAAATTGTATCTACGGCCTTTGTTTGGTCAAAGTTTACTTATAATCAATTTCTTATCATTTCTTTTAAATTTAAAGTTCTTTGTTTCTATTTTTTTTTCCGGTGAGAAATATTATAAATTAAAAGATAAAAGAAAAGCATTGGGAAGATAGGGATTAAAACCACCAGGGCCACACACAGTTCAGTGTCTGACAATTTCATTAAAAAGAAGAAAAATTTTTAAGTCAATATAATTTATATAATCACTAATATTATAATTTATATAATTATATACAATACTATTGGATTAAAGCTGAAATTTCTCGGTAAGCGGTATTTAATCTGCATTTTATTTGTTTTCGGGAATTATTTCAAGTCAAAATCTAGTCCGCACAAAGCAGACCTAGAATATCTTGGCAGGCTAGATAGCTTAGTTAACTTTAAACTAGTGCGTCTTCTGGTGGAAAATTCTTCTTTCTTAACCCTCTGCTATATTTTATAGACACTTAACCCTCCGCTACACCTGTAAAGACAAATAGGCTAAGCAGTTGTTTAGAGTGGGCTAAAAAAGGAACCAAATCTGACTGCTAATTCTAATAGCAATCTGCTGCAGTACTGCAGCTGCCTGGGGTTAGCACGTCTGCTCACACTCCTCCCCATTCTGTTCAAGCTATACTCTTTTCTTCCTCTGATGAAGTCTTCTTCTTCTTTAAATCTTTCATACGGGCTCTTCCCACCCTGTTTTGGAACGACCTTCTTTTAGTTTGGCCTCCTTTTAGGTGGAACGCCAAAAAGAAAAGCACTATCTTTGGTAATCTGTCCTCTCATTGGTACAGGTCATCTCTCGTAAAATGTTGCCTAGCCATCCTAACTTTTCTTCAATCATAGCCCTAGAAAGTGGAATCGATCCACAATTTTCGTACAGCTTATTGTTTGATATAAGGTCAGTTAAAAGCCTACCGAAAATCACCCTTCGACAGTTCCTTTAGAAAACGTTTTGGAAAACGTCTTCCTCAGCCTTTCGGAGCATCTACGTTTCACAGCCATATTTAGCCACTGTCAGTGTCGTAATAATCTAATCTTAGTTCACAGACTTATCTCCCTATTCTTCTTCCAATTTTTTTTCAAATGCAAAAAAAATACGTGCCGCCTAGGTTTTTCTCCAAGCCCGTATCCAGGGGGTTTGGGGATTTGACCTCCCCCTCCTGAAATGTCTGTCCGACTCGTAAAAACGTAACAAAAATGAATATGATCAAATTTTTGATGCATTTTTTGTAAACCCCCCCCCCCCCGAAATAAAACCCGGATACGACCCTGGTTATTCTACCTTTGCGTCTTCACTACATCTACCATCTTTACTATTAATCGTTTTTAAAGAATTTTTCCCAGAATAAGTTTTCAAAGAAAATAAAGAGCTTCATTCAACCGAAAACGAGCAAAAACAAACCGAATAAACTTCCAAGCGAAAAACGACCACAAATCACCATTAGTAAATAAATGAAACCAAAAGTGATGCTAGGTAAACAAGAAACTCTATCAAATGGATAGCTTCCCTCAAATGAACCCCAAAACGAACATTCATTACAATAAATAAACGACTCAAACTCAAAACGAGCAGAAACTATCATGAGTAGGGCTGACAAACCCCATGCCTTCTCAAGATAAGAACCTAATTTGCACTTTACTGAAAATAAAACAACAAATGAACGTCGATTGTCAGTTTAATATACATATACTGATATTTATGCTTTAGAGTCTTAATAATGTTTGATTTATTAAAGTCAAAAAATAAAAATATTAAAGTGTATTGTGTTTTCAGTAAAGTGCAAATTATGTTGTGGTCTTGAGAAGGCAAAGGGGTTATCAACTCTACTCATGTTAATTCTTGCTCGTTTTGAGTTTGAGTCGTTTATTTATTGTAATGAATGTTCGTTTTGGGGTTCATTTGAGGGAAGCTATCCATTTGATAGAGTTTCTTGTTTACCTAGCATCACTTCTTCAACCCCGTTTATTCCTAGCCTAAGCTTATTAGTCTTCTTTACGTTGGTTTTCAAACCTTTTTGTTGCACCCTAAAATCTCAAAAGATAGAATTCACCCATTTGGCTAATATTTTAATCTAATTCACTATGATAACAATAATTCATATTATGGAGGGAAGGACACTACCCTGCTTAGCTCCTAATGCCACATTGAAGCAGCTACTAACCTAACTTGTTACTTGAATCACAACAATATTATTCTGCTACGTGTCACTTGTCACTTTAGCGCACTTGCATGGTGTACGATGCAAGGATAGGACCTTCACTGAACCTTTTCTATCAGCTGATTCAAATGTCTGTTCATAATGTATAAGACCAAAGGAGGAACGTAATGCTTCAGACGCTTCAAGTATTAATCCAAGAGGGAAAATAATAAGAGGGAAATTAATCCAAGAGGGGGTCAACATATTCTCTCCCCTTCCTAAAACTACACTGTTCTTCCTTTAAAGGTCATCCACAGCATGGTTTAGTCTAATAAGTATTATCATTCTAAGTAATTTGCTTCTTACAGTAATCAAGCTTAGGCATCTGTCATTACCACACTCACCCTTATCACTTTTCTTGCAAAAGGGTTTAACTAAAGTTTTCCTAAAATCAGTAGGTAAAATCAGTAAAAAACCACCTTGTCACAAATTATATTCATAATCATCACTAATTTCTCCCTAATTTCGCAACCAACATATTTAAGAAAAAACTCGTCTACTTCGCTATCAGCACTTGAGGCCTTATCATTTCTCAATCCCTTTAATGTTGTCTCTTAATCCATCGTAAAATAAACCTTCCTTCACTTCCAAATTTTCAAAAGTTAAACAAGTTTGTCACACCATCATTTGCTAGTTCTAGATGGCGTTGGGAACTTCTAAGTTTCCTGAAACTTCTAGCTAGTTTATTTTTGAGGGGGGGGGGGGGGGAGATGAACGTCTTGTGAGAGTGGGGAGGGGGCTAAAAATCTATTCAACAGTTAAGTAACGAGGAAAATCAAAAGACACTCTGTGTTGCCAGGTTATCAGAATAGTATATCTGAAATATCTCAGGAACGGATCGTGGGATTAAGTAGAGAGAACTAGAAATTTTTTGTCTCTAATCAACCTAAACGGTTATGCACTATGAGCTCCATTGGGATTCATTCTCCATGAAGTGAGGGCGTAAATCAAATGACATTATGTGCATCTAGTTTACCAAAAACAGTGTAGGCTATGTGCATTGTCTCAGAAACTGTTTGTGTGATCTGCTCGTGGGAGCCAAGTGGACCTCGAATTTTGATTTGGGGGAGAGCCAGAGGGAACTAAAAAAATTGTCTACTGACCCAACTAAAAGCTTATAAACTTTAAGCCCCTTTAGGATTATAATAATCCATTCTTCATGAATCGGTGGTGTAAATCAAAAGACAATGTGTGTACCCATGTTATCAAAATAGCATATCTGCAGCGTCTCAGAAACTGCTTGGTTGATCGGCTTGGAACCTCCAGGGGCTTTCAGGTGAGCCAAATGGACCGCAAATTTTGATTGAAGGGAAGACAGAAGTAAATTGAAAGACACTATATATGTCCGGGCTATCAAAATGCGTATCTGAATTATGATTCGAACTGTTTTGAGGGGATCGAGTCAAAATTTGCATAGTATTTGAAGGAGGGGGAGGCCAGGGGACTCAAAATTGTGTATCTCGTATGGAGGGAATGAAGTGGCCTAATCAATTTATGTGTCCGATCTGCCTTAAAGTTTCTGCACTATTAGCCCCAGTAGAACGTAGAGGTAGTGACTTTGAAGTAGTGATATACATCAAAATACAGTACATAGCCTATTATAAGGTTATCAAAATAGCGTATCAGCAATAACTGGAGAATTGATTGGAAACTTTCTGGGTGTACTGACGAGCAAAGTTGACCTTAATTTTTGATATGGAGGGAGTGGGTGGGGGTAAATCGAAAGACATTAAATGCGTCAGAATATCTGAATAGCACATTTGCGATGTTTTGAGGACGGGGAGGGTAGCCCTACTCTTATTTGAAGTAGTTCTTATTTAGAAACTATCATCAGCATTGTGATTTTATTTTGTTATTGTTGTTGTTAATGTCAAAGAGCGCGGGTAATTTATAAGAGTGGAAACTGGTGCTATTGTTGACAAGAAAAAATGTCAACGCCATCAATCGGTTGGTGAAATTTGGCATTTTTCAAGCTTTGTAGTCGTTTTTTTTCTTTATCAGAATTTCTTATACTAGCTTTCAAAGTGTGAACATTCTCAAATAATAGGATTATATTTTCACAATCTTGATGATCTGAGCTTGCTGATTGAATTAATTTTGTTGTTACGAAGTGAAATATTGAAACTGGGTGTTTAACTTAGTTTTGATAATTGGATATTTGTTATTATGAGCATATTGATTGGATTATTAGAGTACGGAGGAGAATAAAGCTCCACTGGGCCACCTAGCCAAAATCCCCAACGCATACTGTTGGCCTGCCCAAATAAAGATAAGTCTTTTTCTCTTATTATTATCATTTGTTGAGCCCTCAGAATTTATATTGGAATATGGCAAAATACAAAAAAGTTGATTTGGCACTTGCTCGTTTCCAGGATTACCCGCTATGGCCGGTTCGCGTGGTCAAACTGATCAACCAATCTGGAAAAACTTTTCTATACACTGTTTTTTGCTATGGGTCCCATGACCTACAGATTGTTATCGAGGCAATTCTGCTGGATTTTACGGAAAATTATCCCGCTGCCTCTAAAAAAAAAATGCAAAAGGAGTAAAGAATGCTTTCCGTGAATATGAAAATCATCCAGATACTTACATTGAGTTTATAAAAAAGGGCAACGAGAAAAGCGGAAATACAGAAGGAACTGCAGTTTCTGTAGCTTAGACACTTCGATTATTCGTAATCAGCTTGACCCTACTCAAGCAGAAGTAGAGAAAATTAAATCAAATTTGATGCTGAACATTCAGAAAAAAGAAACGGAGAAAATTAATGCGCCAAATGATGGCGCGTCAACAATTATTCTGTCTAAGGACACTAAAAATATTCAGCTTATTGTGACAGAGATTTACATGGGCGCCCATAGGCTGATTTTTTTTTTGTTTTTGGGGGGGGGGGTCTTACCTGGTATAATCGGCACTTCTAGTACTGTATAATTGAAATCTCAAGACAAAATATCTTAAGCAACGCGATAGCGCTACCTAAGAAAAGAGCGATGTGGTCAATTGTTTTGTTTTTTAGACCAGGGCACTTCTTATAGAAAGAAATGTCATAGGAACTTCAAAAAGAGCTCATGGAGGACAACCAGTTATAGTGCTTTTTAAGCTATAGTGTTAGTTATAGTGCTTTTTTAAGAGTCAAAGTGATCAGAAGGAAAATACCCCCCCCCCCATACACACACGTTGCATTTTCCCGAAACGCATCTGATAGAAATTTGAAGATGGTCATTTGTTGTCGCAGAAACTTCGAAAAGGGCTCAGTCGGTTGGTAATTGAGAGGGCTAGTGCCCTCTTTAACATTCAAAAGTGATTGGAGGCCAACCATCCCCCCTCCCCACGCCCATCATTTCCCCAAACACTTCCAGTCAAAATTTCGAGACAGTTATTTTGTTTGAGGTAGTTTAAAAGTCCAGAAATAATGTCTTTGAGGATGAGAGCCCCCTCACAGTCCTCAGGACAAGGGTTGTAAGGTATGCCCCGAGGGCATTCAAGGTTTTTATGGAAACGGTGGTCGTATAAACTTTGGAGAGGGCTTATTGGATTGGAACTCTGAAGTTGAAGAGCCATTTTTAAGAGTCAAACTTGTCGGAGGGCAGCTATACCCCAACCCCACGTCATATTTTCCCCAAATGCATCCGATAGAAATTTTAAGATAGCCATTTGTTAATAAATAGTCCAAAGATCTCATAACATGGTCTTTGGGGTTGACGCAACTCCCCAGAGTATGAGGGCAAGGGTTTTAAGTTATGCCCCGGGGGATGTAAGGTTTTAGGAAGAGGTGTCTTGTGAACTTTAGAGGAGGCTCATTTGATTTGGAATGCATAGTTCTAGTTCCATTTTAAGAGTCAAGCTTGATGGAGAGAAAATAGCCCCCCCCCCCTGATGTACTATTTTTCTCCAAACACATTCGATCGAAATTGTGAGATAGCCATTTTGTAGCCAATACTCCAAAGAGACAAAGCAATATCGAAAGAACAACTTATATTATTAAGTTGGATCTTTAAGAGTAAGTTGTGGGGATTTTGAAACTAGCCAGAAGGCACTATGTGTAGTGTTGGGCGATATTTGATATCGATGTTGGTATATCGATAAATCGGAAGAAATATATATGTCGAATATCGAAACGTACTATCGAAATCGATATTTTTTAGGGGCTGTTTTCTCTAGCCCCCTATATTCCCCGCGGAAAATCCACCACATGAAAATTCTGCAAATTTTCAGCATACATCTTCGAGATCCTTTGCAGGTTTGAATTCTTTCATCTATAATTGAATTTATTTATCCTTATCTAACATCTTGCCCTGGCATCTTTTTCGCAAGAATTCATTTCCGGCTCCCGAGTCAGATACATGTGAATTATTACCAACTGAGAATAAAAATCTCACAACAAATGATGTTTATAATGAAAAAGTTCGTGTTTTGAATGTTATGAAAGCTAAACTAGCCGACCAGACAGGGTCTGAAAAATTCTGTCAAGGAAAAGGAGCCATCTGTCACAGATAAATTAAGTTAAGGTAATCTAGCTTAATTGTAACTATACATGTAAAATATATATATATATATATATATATATATATATATATTATATATATAATATATATATATATATATATATATATATATATATATATATATATATATATATATATATAATATAATATATATATATATATATATATATTATATATATATTATATATATATATATATAATATATATTATACTGCTGATGCTATTTATGGCTCTCCTTATGAAAAATTGCCGCTGAGTGGGGGACCAAGGAAAGGTTGTTGCTGAAGTAACTGATAATGGAACAAATGTAGTTTAGGTCGTAAAGGATGCTACATCCCAAGTAGGTACAGGATGGACAGATGATTCGTGCTTTGCACATATTCTAAATTTGATATGGGGGGTGCAATTAATGATACTGCTGAATTGTTACCTCTCGTCCATAAGGCTAGAAATATTGTCAGCTTTTTCAGACGTATTATTGTAGCTACTGACCAAGTTGCCCTAGGTTCCAAATCTCTATTGACAGTGTTTGCACCAAAAAAACCAAACCTGATGTGACCACTTGATGGAATTCGCTTCTCACTATGTTGCGTAGTCTACACGATTTGAAAGAGTAGATAAAAACCTCGCTTGCGCTTCTCAGTAAAGTGGACCTCATACTCACTGATAGTGAGTAGAGTGCTATTTCAAACTTGATTGCGGTGCTTACACCGTTTGAAGAGGCAATTATTGAGCTCTCTTCTGAAAGCTATCCCCCCATCTCGAAAGTCCTGTCTTTGTCTAAGATTTTGAGGCGCCATCTTGTTCAGGTAGATTTTGGCGGATTCTCTGATGTGGCCGATGAGCTTTGAAAGGCTTTGCTGAATAAAATGCATTGTAGGTTTATAAGCCTTGGTCAAGTCACACCCGTCACAATTGCCACATATCTTGACCAACGTTTCAAGAAAATGTATATTTCACCTGTCGATCTTCTACA